>CM055124.1:281770440-282380440 GCA_029206835.1 Rana muscosa
TGCAGGGTTCTGTTAGATTCGGGAGCCACTGAGCAAAACTGTCCTTTGTAGACACAAAAGGCTTTTGTGTTAACAAGTGACAGCGGGGAGCGGAGGGTGAGAGCCAGAGGTGGTGGAATAGAGTTCCGCCACGTTCCGGCTGCAGAACTGGGTGCAAGGGCCACATGACAGGGCCTGGTGGGCCGGATTCGGTCCGAAGGGGCCTTGTTTTTGACATTTGTGCAATAGGGGAAAAGAGGGGTCTGACACCTTGGTGTCCTTGCCTATGCTAAGTGGGGATCCCCTATGGTTACTCGGCACAGCAACGCCTTCAAACTTCCGTGGGGCTCCCACCAGTATGGCACATGCATGCCTTCATTGGTCCAAGCAGGACAAAGGTAACTATACCATAAAATCCATATCTAAACTTAAGCTTAAAACTATATTTCAGCCTCAAGCCAGCCATTGTGGCAGGAAGTTGGCCGAACTCCCAGAATCCTCCTGGTGACACTTATTGAAACAGATGTTGGCAAAGTGGGGGTCCTCAATTTCTACTTATTGAAACAGGCTAGTTGGTTGACACTTGAAAGGTCTTTAGCAAAGTCTGTTTCATGTTACCAATACTCCTACCTCTTCCACCTTCCTCAAGATTTTTTTATATTTCTAAAACAGTGGTCTCCAAACTTTCTAAACAAAGGGCCAGTTTACTGTCCTTCAGACTTTAAGGGGCCGGACTGTGGCCATTGGAAGTAGAAAATGCATCAGTGGGAGTAAACAGTGCCCTATCTTTGTTGTCAATGAAAGAAATTATGCCCCATCGCTGGTGTCATTGGGTGGTAAGAATCCTTCCCCATAGTTGGGGTCACTTGGAGAAACTGTGCCCCATCATTGGTCTCATTGGGAGGAATTGTGCCCCTGTTACTGAGGGGGAATTATGCCCCATCGTTGGTGTCAGAGGATGAAATATTGCCCCAAGGGCCAGATAAAAGCAAGCAAAGGGTTGCATCCAGCCCCTGTGCCACAGTTTGGTGACCACTGTTCTAAACCACTACCGGTAGCTTTTGTAGCGTTGAAGATTGCGCTGGACTGACTCAATCAGTTGTGGGTCAATGGTTGGGTGATGATGGGGGCAGATAGGAAGAGTTCTCTTCCAATGCTTTCTGCCCCACTACACCAGACAAAGGTGGTTAGCCCTTTATTGAGGGCCTGGGCTGCTGCCTTTGGGTACAGCCTTGAGGTCGTTTCCACATGTACTTGTTGAGGTAGAAAAGGAAGGAGCGCCTAATCTCCAATGTAATGCAAGTCGCAAGGTCAATTTAGGATCGTTTATTAAAAGTAGCAACAAATGGTCAAGCCAACATGTTTTAGGGGAAAAACACTTCCCCTTCCGCAGGTTTCTTCCTGATTGTGACACCAAAATCGGAGCTGAAAACACAGAGCACTACGATTTTGGTGTCACAAACACAGCCATTTGGGATTTTCCCCGTTCACCATCAGCAGACAGCAGCAGCACTCAGGAAGGGAGAGTCATTCCCCCCCCCCCCCCCCTGAAACACGTTGGCTTGACCGTGTGTTGCTACTTTTAATAAACATTCTTAAATTGACCTCTCAACTTGCATGCCATTGGAGATTGGGCGCTCCTTCCTTTTGTACCTCTACAAGTACATGTGGAAACAATCTCAAGGCCGTACCCAAAGGCAGCAGCCCAGGTCCCCAATAAAGGGCTAACCACCTTTGTCTGGTGTGGTGGGGCAGAAAACATCGGAAGAGTCTTCCTATCTGCCCCCAAACATCACCCAGCCATTGACCCCCAACTGATTAAATCAGTCCATCGCGATCTCCAACCCTAAAAAATCTACCGGTAATGGTTTAGAACACAGTCTCCAAACTGTGGCGGGGGTGGGGGGGGGGCTGGATCCAATCCTCATTGGAGATTGGGCGCTCCTTCCTTTTCTACCACTACTGAACTATTACCGGTGGCAGTTTTTTGTCCCTACTGTGACTTTGCCCACATCATCCAAGACTTTTTTGTTTTGAAGGACATTTTTTTCAACCCCTCAACTCAACTCCTCTTCAGAAAACAGCCACCCTAACCAACATCTGTTCCTCAGCACTTTTTTCCGAAATAGCCATAAGTGGTCTATAATGCAACTATCAAATACCGGCATGCTCGAATTTCCTATCCGGCAACGGCCAAGACCGGCCAATTGTCAACTTTTTTTTTTTTTGTGAAACGAATACATAAAATTAAAGTATGCAAGGCTAAACAAAAACTATGCGAGCTCCAGCCGCCCCCTCGCTCTCTCTCGTTGGTATTTCCTGGTGTTTAAAGATTTCGCGTTCGGGTCTCCGAGACGGAATATTATCAAGACTTCGATCAATGACAGAAAAAGAAAAGTCAAATCTGGCCATGAAATTTGGAAGATGGAAAAATCTGCAGACAGTTAACCGGCCTATCCTCTGCCCCCAAAATAATTCAACATTTTCTATCACCATGTGCTTTTTATTACGGCCGTGACTTGTGCACAGTTTTTTTTTTTTTTTTCCTTCGGTGTCTGAATAAAGTTGATTCAATTACTGTACCCTTGGATTTGAACATCGCCCCAAGGGAGAGCGGTGGTGTAATGCATCAATGCCTTTTGCGCTCTGTGCAGGGACCAGAATAGTGTTACCCATTTGCATTCAGACCGCTGACTTCATTAATTTGAAACTCCTGTAATTGACTTTCTTCTTTTTTTTTTTCTCCCCCCCCCCCCCCGTAGGTGACATTAGCATATAAATAGTGTTATTGTTGGAGGGGTGAAAGTTCAGCAGGCGATGGTCAATGTATTGAGTGGTAGATTATTGTTGATAAATACGTAGCTGGCGTGATAGATGAGCGATCGATGGAAGGACAGGAATCGCGAGTCACATGCTTACCTGTATTGTGTTCGGCGCAGTGCGGCAATTTATATTTAAATTTGGCGTGTCGTATAGCTGACTGTGCAGTATGCAGAAGTTACGTGACAGATCTGACCATTTCTTATCATAACTGTCTGTTGTATAGGATAGTTTATACTTTGTATTCTAACAATAAAACTTGATTACATTCATCTACATGAGTCAACCACCTCATTCAAAGTCCCAACCTCCTGCTTTGTCTCGTTATATAGAACAGTGGTCTTCAAACTGCTGGCGAGGGGCCCGATGCGGCCCTTTGCTTGTCTTTATCTGGCCCTTGGGGAACTTTTTCTCTCACTGATACAAGAAACTATTCCTACCACTGACACCAACAATGGGGCACAATTTCTCCTACAGACACCAATGATGGGGCACTATTCTTCCTATTGACACCAACAATGGGGCACAATTCCTTCCACTAATACCAATGATGGTGCACTATTTATCCCACTGTCACCAATGTTGGGGCACTATTCCTCCCACTGACACCAATGATAGGGCACAATTCCTTCCACTAATACCAATTATGGGAGACTATTTCTCCCACCATCACCAATGATGGGGCACTATTTCTCCCATTGACACCAACAAAAGGGGAACTACAGGTCCTTCTCAAAAAATTAGCATATTGTGATAAAGTTCATTGTTTTCTGTAATGTACTGATAAACATTAGACTTTCATATATTTTAGATTCATTACACACAACTGAAGTAGTTCAAGCCTTTTCTTGTTTTAATATTGATGATTTTGGCATACAGCTCATGACAACCCAAAATTCCTATCTCAAAAAATTAGCATATCATGAAAAGGTTCTCTAAACGAGCTATTAACCTAATCATCTGAATCAACTAATTAACTCTAAACACCTGCAAAAGATTCCTGAGGCTTTTAAAAACTCCCAGCCTGGTTCATTACTCAAAACCGCAATCATGGGTAAGACTGCCGACCTGACTGCTGTCCAGAAGGCCATCATTGACACCCTCAAGCAAGAGGGTAAGACACAGAAAGAAATTTCTGAACGAATAGGCTGTTCCCAGAGTGCTGTATCAAGGCACCTCAGTGGGAAGTCTGTGGGAAGGAAAAAGTGTGGCAGAAAACGCTGCACAATGAGAAGAGGTGACCGGACCCTGAAGAAGATTGTGGAGAAGGACCGATTCCAGACCTTGGAGGACCTGCGGAAGCAGTGGACTGAGTCTGGAGTAGAAACATCCAGAGCCACTGTGAACAGGCGTGTGCAGGAAATGGGCTACAGGTGCCGCATTCCCCAGGTCAAGCCACTTTTGAACCAGAAACAGCGGCAGAAGCGCCTGACCTGGGCTACAGAGAAGCAGCACTGGACTGTTGCTCAGTGGTCCAAAGTACTTTTTCGGATGAAAGCAAATTTTGCATGTCATTCGGAAATCAAGGTGCCAGAGTCTGGAGGAAGACTGGGGAGAGGGAAATGCCAAAATGCCTGAAGTCCAGTGTCAAGTACCCACAGTCAGTGATGGTCTGGGGTGCCATGTCAGCTGCTGGTGTTGGTCCACTGTGTTTTATCAAGGGCAGGGTCAATGCAGCTAGCTATCAGGAGATTTTGGAGCACTTCAGGCTTCCATCTGCTGAAAAGCTTTATGGAGATGAAGATTTCATTTTTCAGCACGACCTGGCACCTGCTCACAGTGCCAAAACCACTGGTAAATGGTTTACTGACCATGGTATTACTGTGCTCAATTGGCCTGCCAACTCTCCTGACCTGAACCCCATAGAGAATCTGTGGGATATTGGGAAGAGAAAGTTGAGAGACGCAAGACCCAACACTCTGGATGAGCTTAAGGCCGCTATCGAAGCATCCTGGGCCTCCATAACACCTCAGCAGTGCCACAGGCTGGTTGCCTCCATGCCACGCCGCATTGAAGCAGTCATTTCTGCAAAAGGATTCCCGACCAAGTATTGAGTGCATAACTGAACATAATTATTTGAAGGTTGACTTTTTTTGTATTAAAAACACTTTTCTTTTATTGGTCGGATGAAATATGCTAATTTTTTGAGATAGGATTTTTGGGTTGTCATGAGCTGTATGCCAAAATCATCAATATTAAAACAAGAAAAGGCTTGAACTACTTCAGTTGTGTGTAATGAATCTAAAATATATGAAAGTCTAATGTTTATCAGTACATTACAGAAAATAATGAACTTTATCACAATATGCAAATTTTTTGAGAAGGACCTGTATTTCTACCACAGTCACCAATGATTGGGCACAGTTCCTCCCACTAATACCAATGATGGTGCGCTATTTCTCCCACTGACACCAATGATGGGGCACTATTCCTCCCACTGACACCAACCATTACTCCCACTGATACCAATGACTGGGCACTATTTCTCCCATTGATGGGGCACTATTCCTCCCACTGATACCAATGATGGGGCACTATTCCTCCCACTGACACCAGTGAATGAATGAATGAGTGACTTGTACAGCGCTACACATGCGAACAGAATCGCCTCTAGGCGCTTTTTGCAGCCAGTGTCTGCTTGGCTGGTGCGGTCATTTTACCCCGTAGGATCTCGACACGCTTGGGACACACAGTCGTACACACACATATATACATATATACTAGGGCCAATTTGGACAAGATCCAATTAACCTACCAGCATGTCTTTGGAGTGTGGGAGGAAACCGGAGTACCCAGAGGAAACCCACGCAGACACAGGGAGAACATGCAAACTCCAGGCAGATGATGTCGTGGTCGGGATTCGAAACAGCGACCCGTTTGCTGCTAGGTGAAAGTGCTAACCACTATACCACTGTGCTGCCAGTAATGGGGCACTATTTCTGCCACCAATACCAATGATAGGGCCATATTCCTCCCATTAACACCAATGATGGGACACTATTCCTCCCACTGATATCAATGATGGGGCACTATACCTCCCACTAACACCAATGATGGGGCCCTATTCCTCCCACTGACACCAATAATGGGGCACTATTCCTCCCACCGACACCAATGATGGAGCACAGTTTCTCCCACTAATACCAATGATGATGCGCTATTTCTCCCACTGACTCCAATGATGGGGCACTATTCCTCCCACTAATACCAATGATGGGACACTATTTCTCCCTTTAATACCAGTGATGCACTGTATACTCTCATTGATGTCAGAGCATTTTCTACTTCCACTGGCCAAAGCCCGCCCCCCTCCCCCTAAAGTCTGAAGGACAATAAACCAGCCCTTTGTTTAGAAAGTATGGAGACCACTGGTAAAGGGCATGGTGATCCTGAGCACGGGGTTGTTTAAAAGATTGTCCAGCATTGAGCTGAGAATTGTTTTGTAACAAATGATAACTGATCTAATTTCCATAGAAAAATAACTAACTTTAGAACACACATCCAATCACTTTACTGTAGTCATCAGTCTGCTGCAAGCAGGAGGAAGCATTGTCTCAGTCTCCTCTACCCCAGTGATTAAATTATAAGGAAGTCACGGGATAAAAGGACACAGAAGGGGCTTATTATGAGTGGTAGAGCTGACCTCCTGTACTGGGCCTGTGGGCCAAGAAATGTCTCTTTAAATGCCTTTGGGTGCATGCACAGTAGTCCCATGGTCACTAGCCCTGTAAGGCAGGCTGTATGGGGGGCCCTGTAAGGCAGGCTGTATGGGGCCCCATGATGACTGGTGACCCTGAATCTCTGAGCCAACACCCCAGTACAGGAAGGAGGTAATGACCCTTCTTGATGTCTGAACAAAGATGGTTCCATCTTTCTGGAGGGAAAAGTTGATGAAGGCATTGAGAGGGGAGTACTAGGATCTCTGTGATGGGTAATAAATACCTGGCATTTACTGAGCATATATGCATGTAACATGAACAAAACATATCTGAACGCCAGGCCCACGTTCCTTATATTTCATTCTGATAATGTCTTCAAATGCTAACAAAAACATCAAGGAATGCTTTTGGCCGCTCTATTATATAAAGCAAGTAGTTGAGGTTGATTGACTCTTTCGGTGAGGTTAATACGGGGCAAAAAAAAAAATGCTCAGAAAACAATTCTCAACCTGAAAATACCTTCTGACCATTGAGAGATCTCCCTTTCACTTCGGAGCCGCGCTCGGTCCAGCTGCTTTACTAGCCTGTGGCCTTTTTCTGATGTGGTTAAGGGGTTAAAAGGATCCTTGGAGTTGAAAACACGGCTCAGGCTGCTCCGAGCTAACCACAAATTCAGAACATGACTAGCAACATCTCAGCATTCTGCAAAGCTGGATGGCGGCCCACAGCACTGGAGGCTCTAATACCTCCAGAAATCAATCTAAAGTTTCAGAAGGGAGAAAAAAAAAAAAAAAGTTTTTTTAGCTACCAAAAAGTGCCAGAATTCCTTCCAGCCGTGGAGATTTGATTTGCCTCCTTCCCGTGTCCTACTCTGCCTTCTGGACCTTTGGAACTGGAGCTTTGTCTGGCCAAAGCTTGGGCTGGAAGGTTGCAGTGGTAATGCTGTAAACCGATAAGCTTAAAGGGTGAGTCTATCCAAATGTGATGTTTCGGTCATGGGCGCCTTGCTGGTGGGCTAAAACCTCAGCGGGATTAATAATAAGCATTGCCACAATAAAAACCAGAGTGAGGGAGGAGCAATGGACAAGAACAGAAAAGCTGTTTTCATCCTTTAAAGGATCAGTCCTCCCAAAAGAGATGTCTTATTTATAGGTGGGATCTGATGGCTTCTTCTATTTCTTGGAAGCTCCAATAGTGCCATAACAACGGAGTAGTTGGCTATTCTCATCATTTATAGGGTCAGTCCACTCAAAAGTGATGTCTTACTTATACGTGGGACCTGGTGGCTTCATCTATGGGCACTCCAACAGTGAGCTCTCCCTGCCATAATGAAGGAGCAGTTGGCAAGAATAGCAAATTGGTTCTCATCTTTTAAAGGGTCAGTCTACTCAAACGTGATGTCTTATGCCGTGTACACACGGCCGGACTTGCCCCCGGAAAAACCTCAGTCGGAATTTCCGACGGAAAAATAGAGAACCTGCTCTCTATCTATGTCCGTCGGAAATTTTGATGGAAAAAGTCTGATGGGGCATACACACGGTCGGAATATCCGACCAAAAGCTCCCATCTGACTTTTTCCATCGGAAATTCCGACCGTGTGTACGCGCCATTACTCATAGGTGGAACCTGATGTCTTCTTCTGGCTTGGATGCTCGACTCGGATGCTCCAGAGAAAGGAGGTTGTCTGGACTGCCGCACTCTGTTAAAGCGTTTATTGATCAAAAAGATAAAATACAAAAATATCCAAGCAAAGATAATCAAAATCCATCAAAAACAATCAGAAAAGGCATGCAGGAGAACAAGGCTGACACGTTTCACATCAGAGATGATGCTTACTCATAGCTCCAACAGTGCCATAATGAAGGAGCATTTGACTATTCTCATCTTTTAAAGGGTCAGTCCACTCAAAAGTGATGTCTTAGTCATAGGTGGGACCTGGTGGCTTCATCTATGCCTTTGGAACTCTAATGACCTGTACACACGATCGGATTTCCGATGGAATAAAATCCGATGCATTTTTCCATCGAAATTCCGATGAAGCTGACTTTCATCAGTCTTGCCTACACACCATCAGTCAAAAATCCGACCGTCCCAAACACCGTGACGTAAAACACTCCGACGAGCCGAGAAAAATTAAGTTCAATGCTTCTGAGCATGCGTCGACTTGATTCTGAGCATGCATGGGTTTTTTCTCCGATGGAGTTCCACACAGACGATCGGAATTTGCTATCGTTTTTTTTTCCATCGGTAAAATTGAAAACATGTTCTATTTTTTTATACCGATGGAAAAAAGACCAATGGGGCCCATACACGATCAGTTTGTCCGAGGTAAAAAGTCCATCAGTCTTTTTTCATCAGAAAAACCGATCGTGTGTACGCGGCATAACAGTGAGCTCTGCCTCCCCTAAAAAAAGGAGCAGTTGGCAATAAGAGCAAAGAAAATCTCATCTTTTAAGGGAGCAGTCCACTCAAAAGTGATGTCTTAGTTATAGGTGGGACCTGGTGGCTTCATCTACTGTATGTCTTGGATGCTCCAACAGTGCCATAATGAAGGAGCAGTTGGCTATTCTCATCTTATAAAGGGTCAGTCCACTTAAAAGTGATGTCTTAGTCATACAGTTAGGTCCATATATATTTGGAGACAGGCATAATTTTTTATAATTTTGGCTCTGTATGCCACCAGAATAAAATTAAAATGAAACAATCCAAATAAATTTGAAGTGCAGACGTTCAGCTTTAATTCAAGGGGTTGAACATAAATATCAAGTATAAATTTTAGGAAATGCAACCATTTTTATACACAGTCCCCCCATTTTCAGGGGCTCAAATGCAATTGGACAAATAAATATAATCATAAATAAGATGTTCATTTTTAATATTTTGTTGAGAATCCTTTACTGGCAATGACTGCCTGAAGTCTGGAACCCATAGACATTACCAAAGACTGGGTTTCCTCCTTTCTGATGCTTTGCCAGGCTCTAACTGCAGCTGTCTTCAGTTGTTCTTTGTTTATGGGTCTTTCTGCCTTTAGTTTTGCCTTCAGCAAGTAAAATGCATTCTTAATTGGGTTGAGATCAGGTGATTGACTTGGCCATTGCAGAATATTCCACTTATTTTCCTTCAAAAGCTCCTGGGTTGCTTTTGCAGTGTGTTTTAGATCACTGTCCATCTGTACTGTGAAGCGCTGTCCAATCAACTTTGCTGCATTTGGCTGAATCTGGACTGACAGTATATCTCTAAACACCGCATAATTCATCCGGCTGCATCTGTGTTCTGACACATCATCAATAAACACCAATGAGCCAGTGCCACTGGAAGCCATGCATGCCCATGCCATCACACTCCCTCCACCATGTTTTACAGATGATGTTGTGTGCTTTGGATCATGAGCTCTTCCAAGCCATCTCCACACTTTTTTCTTCCCGCTATTCTGGTACAGACTAATCTTCGTTTCATCTGTCCAAAGAATGCTTTTCCAGAACTGGTCTGTCTTTTTTTAGATGTTATTTAGCAAAGTCTAATCTGGCCTTTCTATTTTTCAGGCTTATGAATGGTTTGCACCTTGTGGTGAACCCTCTGCATTTGCTCTTGTGAAGTCTTCTCTTGATTATAGACTTTGACAATGACTTTGACAATGATACGCCCACCTCCTGAAGAGTGTCCTTCACTTGTCTGGATGTTGTGAATGGGTTTTTCTTTACCATAGAGAGGATCCTGCGATAATCCATCACTGTTATCTTCCATGGACGTCCAGGTCTTTTTATCTTGTTGAGTTTACCAGTGCCTTCTTCATTCCTCAAAATCTACCAAAATGTTGATTCGGCCACTCCTAATGTTGCTGCTATCTCTCTGCTGGATTTTTTTCTTTTTGAAGCCTTACAATAGCCTGTTTCACTTCCATGGACAGCTCCTTTGAACGCATGATGTAGGTTCACAGCAATAGATTCCAAATGCAAATAACACATAGAATCAACTCCAGACCTTTTACCTGCTTAATTGATGAATAAATAACAAAAGAGTAGCCCACACCTGGCCATGAAACAACTCTTGATTCAACTGTCCAATTACTTTTGGTCCCTTAAAAAAGGGGGGATGCCTATTAAAGTGGTTGTAAACCCCGTAGACAAATTTTTTTTTTTTTACTTACCTGCAAGACAAAGCTATAATGAGCTAGTATGACTAGCATACTAGCTCATTATGTACCACTTACCTTCGATCGGGGCCCCCGAAGTCGTCCGTGTCCCTCCTCTAGCCGCATCCATCGCTGCGGCGATAGCCGGAATGTTACTTCCGGGTATCGCCGCTGCAGCCAATCACAGCGCCGCTCCGGCGCTGTGATTGGCCGGAGCGGCGAAGACGTGACTCCGCGCATGCGCGCGTGAGCTGTCGAATTCGGCTACGTCGTCGAATGTTGCGACCTAGCCGAATTTGTGAATGGGGTGACGTCAGCGTCGCCGCATTTAGATACAAATATCTCCTTAACCATGTAGGTTAAGGAGATATTTCATGCACCTACAGGTAAGCCTTAATCTAGGCTTACCTGTAGGTCTTTGTTTAAAAAGTGGGTTTACAACCACTTTAAGAGCTGCAATTTCCTAAATTTGGATGTACATACCCTCAAATTAAACCCGAGAGTGTGCACTTTGAGCCCATACCCATTATATAACTATAGCTTGAATATGTTTTGGTAAATACCTAAAAAAAAAAAAATTGTGCCTGCGTCCAAATATATATGGACCTAACTGTAGGTGGGACCCGGTGGCTTCATGTATGTTTTGGGCACTGCAACAGTGAGTTCTCCCTGCCATAATGAAGGAGCAGTTGCTAAGAACAGCAAAGCGGTTCTCATATTTTTATGAGTCAGTCCACTCAAAAGTGATGTCTTTTACCAATGAAAACAGTCCGATGGACTTTTTTCATCAGACAAACCGATCGTGTATGGGCCCCATCGGTCTTTTTTCCATCGGTGAGAAAAAATAGAACATGTTTTAAATTTATCCGATGGGAAAAAAAAACGATAGCAAATTCCGAACGTCTGTGTGGAACTCCATCGGACAAAAAACCCACGCATGCTCAGAATCAAGGCGACGCATGCTCAGAAGCATTGAACTTAATTTTTCTCGGCTCGTCGGAGTGTTTTACGTCACAGCGTTTGGGACGGTCGGATTTTTGACTGATGGCATGTAGGCAAGACTGATTGAAGTCAGCTTCATCGGATTTCCGATGGAAAAATCCATCGGATTAGAATCCATAGGAAATCCGATCGTGTGTACAGGGCTTTAGTCATAGATGGGGTCTGATGGCTTCTTCTGTGTCTTGAATACTCCAACAGTGCCATAATGAAGGAGCAGTTGGCTGTTTTCACCTTTTAAAGGGTCAGTCCACTCAAAAGTAATGTCTTAGTCATAGGTGGGGCCTGTCGGCTTCTTCTATGTCTTGGGCACTACAACAGTGAAATCTCCCTGCCATAATGAAGGAGTAGTTGGCAAGAACAGCAAGGCGGTTATCATCTTTTAAAGGGTCAGTCCACTCACAAGTGATATTTTAGTCATAGGTGGGACCTTTTTATATGTCTTGGACGCTCCAACAGTGATAATTCCACCTGGGAGGTTTGAATATTCCAATCCACCTTCGTGAGTCCCAGATCCTCCTGTTGAATTCTCTATAATATAAAATAAATAGAAAGCCACCAGGGATGGTGGGAAGGCCTCCCAATGTGCACAGAAGGTGTGCAGACCCAGAAATCAACTCAGAGATCTCACCAATAGGGTCACCGACAGATAGAAAAACTGTAAGGTGATTTAACTCCCCAGCATCAACCAAACACTAAAGCCCTGTACACACGATCGGTTTTACCGATGAAAACAGTCTGATGGACTTTTTTCATCGGACAAACCGATCGTGTATGGGCCCCATCGGTCTTTTTTCCATCAGTGATTAAAAATAGAACATGTTTTAAATTTATCCGAGAAAAAAAACAATAGAAAATTCCGATCGTCTGTGTGGAACTCCATCGGAAAAAAAACCCACGCATGCTCAGAATCAAGTCGACGCATGCTCAGAAGCATTGAACTTAATTTTTCTCGGCTCGTCTGAGTATTTTACGTCACGGCGTTTGGGACGGTCGTATTTTCGACTAATGGTGTGTAGGCAAGACTGATGGAAGTCAGCTTCATCGGAAACCCGATGGAAATTTATTCCATCGGAAATCCGATCGTGTGTACAGGGCTTTACACTACGGGCAGCTCTTTGACACCAGATACTTTCAAGTTTTTTCTATTACACCAGCATCGACACCTTTTTTTTGTTCTGTGAGGAAACACCATTTTTTTGGCAACTTTCTTATAAGATGTTTTGGGCAAGGTAAGAGTTAATAAAGAAGAATACTTAAAAGACAACAGAGCTGACGATTTTTCTTGCAGTTTTAATGTCACGCTGAAGGTGTGTAAAGCAATTGTGTTTTCCAGGCAGAGAGCGCTGTCAAACACCTTACGGGACTATATAATCTCATTGCGCTTTCTGCTTCATGTGGCGAGCGTGGTTAGGTAGCACGTTTGACACGTCTCTAGGTTCTCACCAGTCTGTTTTAAGTTTGAGGTCACAAACCCTACATGCCTATACTTAAAAGGTATTTTCCGCCCTCTGGTGACTTTTGTGCACAGGCCTTTATCTAACACGTTGCTTCCTTCTGTGCTTTTCAGCCATGCAATCCCTTCACCGGCTACCCTCAGTTGCATTGAGATAGGACGCGGTTCGTTGTCCTGCATCAAGATTTCTGCCATAACATTTTAAAAAAAAGTTGTGGTATGAAAACAATGCATCATGTAATAATAGATATTGCCAAACTGATATACTAAAACTACTCATAGATGGAAGGCCACTGTTAACAAAGTCTATTGCATATAATTACTGTATATACTCGAGTATAAGCCAAATTTTTCAGCACATTTTTTTGTGCTGAAAATGCCCCCCTCGGCTTATACTCAAGTCACCTTTTTGCGCCTGATCTCCTGAATTTTGGGGACCCGGTACCAAACTTGGCACACATATAGCCCCACTCTTCCTCTACAAGTGTGCAAAGTTTGTTGTCTGGGGGACCTACGCTTGGGGAGCACCGATTTTTCAAAGCCGGGCACCCCTTCCATAGACTCCCATGATAAACGGTAATTTCTCTGGTAACTTTGGGGACCCGGTACCAGCAGACCGTAGGTCCCCTGGACCCGAATATGACACACATGAAGCCCCAGTTCTCCTCTATAAGTGTGCAAAGTTTTCTGTCTGGGGGACCTACGGCCGGGGAGCACTGATTTTTCAAAGCCGGGCACCCCTTCCATATACTCCCATGTTAAACGTAAGTCTAGTAATGGACACAGAGAGACATGGACACAGTGAGGCATGGACACAGTGAGGCATTGGCACAGTGAGGCATTGGCACAGTGAGGCATGAGCACAGTGAGGCATGCACATGGACACAGTTAAGCCCTGTACACACGATCGGTTTCACCGATGAAAACAGTCCAATGGACTGCTTTCATCAGACAAACCGATCGTGTGTGGGCCCCATCGGTCTTTTTTCCATCGGTGTGAAAAAATAGAACATGTTTTACATTTTTCCGATGGATAAAAAACGGATAGCAAATTCCGATCGTCTATGGGCAAGTCCATTGGTTAAAAAACCCACGCATGCTCAGACTGAATTATGAGACGGGGGCGCTCGTTCTGGTAAAACTAGCATTCGTAATAGAGATAGCACATTCGTCACGCTGTAACGGACTGAAAAGCACAGAGGCTGAAAAGCGCGAATCGTCGCTCACCAAACTTTTACTAACACGCGGTAACACGAAATCAGCAAAAGCAAAGGGTGGCGCCATTAGATTTGAACTTCCCCTTTATAGTGCCGTTGTACGTGGTGTACGTCACATCGTTTTGGTGCGGTCGGTTTTTTGACTGATGGTGTGTGGGCAAGACTGATGGAAAACAGTTTAATCGGATTTCCGATGGAAAAATCCATCGGATTAGAATCCATAGGATATCCAATCGTGTGTACAGGGCTTAAGGCACAGTGAGGCATGCAGATGGACACCCTAGGCTTATACTCAAGTCAATACGTTTTCCCATTTTTTTGTGGTAAAATTAGGTGCCTCGGCTTATATTCGGGCCAGCTTATACTTGAGTATATACGGTATACAATAATTTATAATAATGAAATTGTTGAACTGAAAAAATGAGAGCACTTTGACGGCTATGACAAAATTTACAAAGAAGACAACTGTCCCGGATTTCCCGGGACAGTCCCACATTTTGCACCTCTGTCCCAATGATGCTGTGTCCCGGGATCACATTGTTATCCTTGTATGAGTTATTACACATGTGAATTAACCCAGTAATTGGGTGTCACCCAGTAAATGGATAGAGTCAGCAGGACCCTTCTGTCACTGGGTGGATTTGATGAGGGCACTGGGCAAAGTTAACTGTGTCCTAGACAATGGGACTAAAATGTTGGTAAGTATCTTTTTACTTTGATTGTCTATTGAGACTGGGGGGCCTGGCTGTCCCCAAATTGGGAGGAGAGGAAGGCAGTGGGAGGGAAAAGGTCTGCTCTTGACTACAGCTTCAATCCAATGATAACCCTATTGACAGATTCCAGACTGGCCTCATTCAGCCACCTAATTGTGCACAACCTCAACTGGAGGAGCTCTGCAAGGGTGGGAGGGGGTGAGAGAATGGTTCAGCTCCATTATCCCCTTTTTTTACCATAGTTACATTGCGGGCCCCAGAGGAGAAGCAATACACATTATTCCACCTGCCCCCCACCTTCATCACCTTCTTCATTGTGTAAGCATGCCACAGTTCACAAAGGAGGGGAAGGGAATGGTTCTATTCCCATGTTTTGCCGTGAAGAGTCAATAGGTAGGGAGACTCTGTGGATCACAGGGAACTGGTGAGGGCCCTTAGATGGTGCAGGCCCAAGCACAGTTGGTCATATTGCTCCACTTGTAATCTGGAGAGGCTAAAGCTGGACTCTAGGCAGATGTAACAGACATTAAATATAACAGCTTTGTAATCATTTATACATCCTCAAATAAATTTTTTAATGCAAGCAGTGTAAGTACCTGAATGTGACCTGGTATCAGCCTTTCGCAGTCCTTGTGCAGCAGAGCTAGAGTGTGAGAGGAAGAAGCAGCAGAAAGAGCCAATCAGTTCATATGCTGACAAGAAGCATGTTGATAGGAGGAGAGAGCAGTGTGACAGGGGGATGAGCTCATCACTGCGCTGCTCCTCCTTTCACTGTCCAGTTACAGGCTGAGGTGATGCTGATCATCAGGCTGAGGACATCTAGGGGCAGAAGAAAGTACTACGGGGAAAATCTCTAGATTGAAGCTGAATAATACAACAAAAACTGTTTTTTTTATTCTATATTTTAATGGACTTATAATGAAATTCACATAACAATTTTGCACTGATGGCTACTGTAGTGTGTAGCCAGGCATGGGGTAGTCTGGCATACCATGGTGCCGCCCTCTCCTTCGCCATGTGCTCGGTTGATCTGACAGGCATTTGCCGTGGAGCCTTTCTGAAACTAGCGTAGACACCCACATACACACGTCCATTCATCTTTTGAAAAGCAAAACGCGTTTGTCGTGACCTCAAATAAATAAATGCTAATGAGCAGCACAGAGGAGATGTGCAGGCTTCGTCAGGATGAATGACATCTTGTTCCACTTCCCCTCCCCACCTGTAGACTCCGTAACTCAGCCACCGTCCCCGAGGACATCATAACCAAAGGCACCACAGATGATATCTGTTTCCTCTTCCACCGAACCCCACGTAAATCAATCAAAGGCTGGGCATCCTGCTTCATAGTGGCCAGATAATACAAAAACAAATGCAGCTTTTCATGACATATGCTGGCTGTATACAGAATACACTGAGTCGCAAGGAAAGGATTTTAGTTTTCAGTAACTTTTGAAGTCTGCGTGGAAAAAAAAATCCATGACATGCCAAAATATACAATTACAGTATTAAAAAAACACAGTATATAAAAAAAAAAAAAAAACTCCACCTTCTAAAACGTTTACAATACGTACACTTCATGTAGCGTGTTCCTGCTCAGGTTTTTTTGCATGTTTTTCATGCCTTTCCACGTGCCAAAGAAGCTCCTGCACCCCCGATGCCACCCCACTTTTGCCATCCCCCTTTGTCTTCTTGGATACTGGTACAGCAACCAAAGACACGGTGGCCTGGCTGCCAGAGTCCTAGTAACCAATGTGGGGCCCATCCGCCAGCACCCTAGCAACCAGCTTAGTAACTCTGGGGTAACGTTACTGAGCTGCAGTGATCAACCAATGAGACTGTGGCCCAGCCTACAACACCCTTACAACCAATGACGATGTATGGCAATGCGTCATTGGTTGTTAGGATGCATGGGGTTGGGTCGTATGGCATCATTGGTTGTTCACAGGTGGATGTCTGAACCATAACAACCAATGATGCTGTAGGACCCAGCCACCAGCATAGAAATGCTTCACTGCATATGCAGAGCAACATTTTTGAATTGCAGTGAGCAACCAGTGACACTGTGGCCCGGCCTCCAGCATCCTAGCAATCAATGATGATGTGTGGCAATGCATCATTGGTTGTTAGGATGCATGTGGTTGGGTCGAATGGCATCATTGGTTGTTTGCAGGTGGATGTTTGAACCATAACAACCAATGATGCTGTAGGACCCAGCCACCAGCATAGCAAAGCTTCACTGCATACGCAGGGCAACATTATTGAATTGCAGTGAGAAACTAATGACACTGTTGCCCAGCCTCCAGCGACCTAGCAACCAATGATGATGTGTGGCTATGCATTAATGGTTCCTAAGATGCATGTGATTGGGATGTGCAGCATCATTGGTTGTCCACAGGAGAATGTCTGCACCATAACAACCAATGATGCTGTAGGACCCAGCCGCCAGCGGCTTAGTAACCAGCTTAGCAATGCTTCATTGCGTATAAAGGGCAACATTACTAAGCTGCAGTAAGCAACCAATGACACTTCATCTTCACTGCAGCTGAGTAGCATTGCCCTGCATATGCAGTAAAGCATTGCTAAGCTGGATACAAGGATGCAGCCAGCCTCCAGCATTCTAGCAGCGAATGATGATGTGTGGCTATGCATCACTGGTTGCTAGGATGCATGTGGTTGGGTGGTACAGTCTCATTGGTTGTCCACAGGTGGATGTCTGCCCCATAACAACTAATGATGCTGTAGGACTCAACCACATGCATCCTAGCAACCAATGATGCATAGCCACACAATGCCATTGGTTGCTAA
Source organism: Rana muscosa (assembly GCA_029206835.1). Classification (NCBI taxonomy): domain Eukaryota; kingdom Metazoa; phylum Chordata; class Amphibia; order Anura; family Ranidae; genus Rana; species Rana muscosa. The sequence continues at coordinate 281,788,221 of CM055124.1, forward strand.
CAAGCTGAAGGCTGCCAGTGTCCTAGTAACCAGCTTAGCAATGCTTCACTGCATATGCAGGGCAACGTTACTGAGCTTCAGTGAGCAACTGATGACACTTTGGCCTGGCCTCCAACATCCTAGCAACCAATGACGATGTGTGACTATGCATCATTGGTTGCTAGGATGCAGCCGGCCTCTAGCATTCTAGCAGCCAATGATGATGTGTGGCTATGCATCACTGGTTGCTAGGATGCATGTGGTTGGGTGGTACAGGATCATTGGTTGTACAACCAATAAAGCTGTAGGACCCGACCACATGCATCCTTGCAACCAATGATGCAAAGCCACACATCATCATTGGTTACTAGGATGCTAGAGGCCACGAGCATCCTAGTAACCAGCTTAGCAATACCTTACTGCGTTACTGAGCTGCAGTGAAGATGGAGTTTATAGTATGCACACCCCAACCTCAGTGCCATCCTCCCCCCATCAATTGCCACCAGAGACAGTTCCTTTAACTTGCCTTGTTGGTGGCATGCCTCTGTACAGACCTGGGGGCTGGGGGTAAGCAATGCAGAGCCCGTACATTGCACCTACAACGCCCTGATCGCAGTTGCAATGCTCTGCAGACCTGAATGCAAAAATGTAATAAATGCACTTTTTTAACATTGTTGGGGCATTTTTGAATTTTTTTCTGTAAGGCAGGCCGAGCCTTTAACCTTTCTTCTCCATGTCTCAAACTTCATGTCTGTTGCTTTTTTTTCGACGCTGTGAGCATCTCATCCAAGCCTGCAACAGAGTAATGTAGCGAAGATTAAAAAAAAAAAAAAAAAAACTTTTTTTTTCTCGTTTTTCTCTTCCTCAGTATGGCTGAGAGCGGCGGGCTGTCAGGGCCTTTCAGTGGTGGTCTCCCTGGGATTCTGCTATGTTACAGACTTCACCATTGTGTGCCGGTGGCCGGCATCCACTCCTGTGCAACCGCAAACCTGATACTCCGACCACACTCTAAAAAGAGGCTTTGTAACGGGGAGACTTATCAGACGACCGTCTTCTGTGTTATTTTTTTTTTTATTATTATTATTATGGCGTGCCTCCCTTTTACATAGACGTTTTATGACTTTGATAGGAAATATATGGCCTGCGTCTGGAAGGAGGAAGGCACGGCCTGAAAACTTTCAAGAAAACCCGACTTCTGCTGCTTCGCTCGTTAATGATGCATGAGCGGATTTTCAGTAGGAAAAACTCATATGTATCGTTTTTTAAACAACAGAGGGCGCCGCCATGCAGGCCGAGTACCCGCGTGGAAGAGGATGGTACAAGAGGGCTGACACATACAGCAGATTTACAACCTGCAATCACTGGGGGGGGGGGTCTTATAAATGTTCCTGAAAGCTAAACTGTCTGTGGTGCCCACAGCAAGCAGCTTATATTTGTGCATACTTCTCAGAAGGAGAGACAGTATCTCACAAAAGTAAGTACACCCCTCACATTTGTGTAAATATTTTCATGTGACAACACTGAAGAAATGACACTTTGCTACAATGTAAAGTAGTGAGTGTACAGCTTGTATAACAGTGTAAATTTCCTGTCCCCTCCAAATAACTCAACACACAGCCATTAATGTCTAAACCGCTGGCAACAAAAGTGAGTACACCCCTAAGTGAAAATGTCCACATTGGGCCCAATTAGCCATTTTCCCTCTTCGGTGTCATGTGACTCGTTAGTGTTACAAGGTCTCAGGTGTGAATGGGGAGCAGGTGTGTTAAATTTGGTGTTATCGCTCTCACTCTCTCATACTGGTCACTGGAAGTTCAACATGGCACCTCATGGCAAAAAACTCTTTGAGGATCTGAAAAAAAAAAAGAATTGTTGCTCTACATAAAGATGGCCTAGGCTATAAGAAGATTGCCAAGACCCTGAAACTGAGCTGCAGCACGGTGGCCAAGACCATACAGCAGTTTAACAGGACAGGTTCCACTCAGAACAGGCCTCGCCATGGTCGACCAAAGAAGTTGAGCGCACATGCTCAGCGTCATATCCAGAGGTTGTCTTTGGGAAATAGACGTATGAGTGCTGCCAGCATTGCTGCAGAGGTTGAGGGGGTGGGGGGTCCATCCTGTCAGTGCTCAGACCATACGCCGCACACTGCATCAAATTGGTCTGCCTGGCTGTTGTCCCAGAATGAAGCTTCTTCTAAAGATGATGCACAAGAAAACCTGCAAACAGTTTGCTGAAGACAAGCAGACTAAGGACATGGATTACTGGAACCATGTCCTGTGGTCTTACTAACCAAAAACCCTGAAACCTAACATCACTGGCTGTAATCATAGGCGTGCGCACAGGGTGTGCCAGGCGTGCCCAGGCACACCCTAATCACCCTGTGCAGCACAGATTCCCCCTACTGCCTAGGTTCCCCCCTCCTTCTCCTTGCAGTGCCGCCGGCTAACCTACTCTCCTCTCCCTCTGGCTGTTGCTGCAGGGATGTTTTAGGATGAGTGGGGGAAGGGGCAGGTAAATATGTAACTTACCGGCCCCTTCCCTTTCATCGTGAGTGATCAATAGTATGTGTTTGAGCTTTGGGGTGCACACCCTAATGCAATAGGCTGCGCACACCTATGGCTGTAATCCCAAATTAGCCCTAATCTTACCTCCAATAACCCTTATCTCCCCCTAACTTAACTTTGGGTCAAAACCTAACCGTAGCTTAACCCTACCCTAACCCCAACCATCCTAACATAACTTTGGCTCCAACCTTAAGCTAACCCTAACATCACTTTGGCCCTAACGTAGCCTTAGCCTAACTTTAACTCCCCTAACCATAACATCATTTTGGATCCAACCCAAAACCTAATCTAACCCCAACCCTACCCCAACCCTCTCAACCCCTACATCACTTTGGCTCTACCCTTTACCTAGTTCTAACCCTAACTCTGTTAACCATAACCTATCCCTAGCCTCCCAACCCCAAAACCTCTTTGGCTCTAACCGTAAGCTAGCTCTAACTCTAAAGCCTCGTACACACGGCCGGTTTTCTTGGCAAGAAAACTGCTGGGAGAGCGTTTTGCTGAGAAAACCGGTCGTGTGTATGGTTTCTCGTCGGGAAAACTGACGGAAATCTCGACGAGAAAAAAAGAGAACCAGCTCTCTATTTTCTCGTCGGGATTCTCGTCGGCCTGTTTCCCGACGAGAAAACCGTGAGTGTGTGTGCTTACCTGTCTCCAGGCAAACCCGCGCATGCTCGAAAAGACTTTGACGCATGCGCGGTAGCATACAAGGGTAGTGTAGGGTGTAGCAAGATGGCGGCGACGGCATCGAATGTGACGTGCGCATGCTCGTCGTAGTCGATGATGTCACCACGTTCTTGCCATTCAAAAGAACGGCGGTTCTTTTGAATGTGCATGTGTACACAGGGCTTGGCAAGACAAGCTTGCCAGGAATCCCGTCGAGAAAACCGACCTTTTTTTTTGATGGGATTCTCGCCGGTGTGTACGAGGCTTAAATTTGCTAGCCCTCACCGAACACTAACCTCCCGATCCTAACATCAATTTGGCTCCTATCCTAACCTAAGCCTAACCCTACCCTAACCATCCTAACATTGGCTATAACTCTAAGTTAACCCTAACATCACTTTGGCTCTAACCTAAACCTAGTCTAACCCCAACCCTACCCCAACCCTCTCAACCCCTACATCACTTTGGCTCTAACCTTTACCTAGTTCTAACCCTAACTCTGTTAACCATAACCTATCCACAGCCTCCCAACCCTAAACCTAGCCTAACCCCAACCCTATCCTAACCTGCCCAATCCTACAACCACTTTGTCTTTAACCCTAAAATAGTGCTAACTCTACCTCCACTAGGGATGAGCTTCGTGTTCGAGTCGAACATACGTTCGACTCGAACATCGGCTGTTCGATCGTTCGACGAAGATCGAACGATTTGGGCCGTTCGCGCCAAATTCGAGTGACGTGAACGGCCCACAATGCACTACACCATCGCAGTGTCATCCAGGCGCTGTGATTGGCCAAGCATGCACTGTGATTCGGCATGCTTGGCCAATCACAGCGCCGGCAGCGAGGAGAGCAATGATTGGCCACAGGCAGGATGCCTGTGGCCAATTATTCTTGAGGGGGTTTAGTACACGCCCCACACTATAAAAGGCCGCCAGCGCGGCGGCCTTGTGTAGTGTGTTCCGGAGCAGGGAAAGAGAAGCATAGGCAGGGACAGTGTCATTTTTTTTCCTTTACTAATCCTGGATTCCTTGTGTTTAGGGACAGAGAAGGATAGGTAGGGAGAGTGTCAGTGTGTTATTCTGTGCTAAACCTTGTTTGTAGGGACAGAGAGGTACAGTGAGGGAAAGTGTCAGTGTGCTATTCTGTTCTAAACCAATCTTGCTGAACCATATTTGAAATCCTTGAGTTTAGGGACAGAGAGGTACAGTGAGGGAAAGTGTCAGTGTGCTATTCTGTGCTAAATCTTGTTTGTAGGGACAGAGTAGGACAGTGAGTGAAACTGACAGTGTGCTATTCTGTTCTAAACCAATCTTGCTGAACCATATTTGAAATCCTTGAGTTTAGGGACTGAGAGGTACAGTGAGGGAAAGTGTCAGTGTGCTATTCTGTGCTAAATCTTGTTTGTAGGGACAGAGTAGGACAGTGAGTGAAACTGACAGTGTGCTATTCTGTTCTAAACCAATCTTGCTGAACCATATTTGAAATCCTTGAGTTTAGGGACAGAGAGGTACAGTGAGGAAAAGTGTCAGTGTGCTATTCTGTGCTAAATCTTGTTTGTAGGGACAGAGTAGGACAGTGAGTGAAACTGACAGTGTGCTATTCTGTTCTAAACCAATCTTGCTGAACCATATTTGAAATTCTTGAGTTTAGGGACAGAGAAGGACACTCGTGGAAACTATCAGTGTGCTATTCTGTGCTAAATCTTGTTTGTAGGGACAGAGAGGTACAGTGAGTGAAACTGACAGTGTGCTATTCTGTTCTAAACCAATCTTGCTGAACCATATTTGAAATCCTTGAGTTTAGGGACAGAGAAGGACACTCGTGGAAACTATCAGTGTGCTATTCTGTGCTAAATCTTGTTTGTAGGGACAGAGTAGGACAGTGAGGGAAAGTGTCAGTGTGCTATTCTGTTCTAAACCAATCTTGCTGAACCATATTTGAAATCCTTGAGTTTAGGGACAGAGAAGGACACTCGTGGAAACTCTCAGTGTGCTATTCTGTGCTAAATCTAGTTTGTAGGGACAGAGTAGGACAGTGAGTGAAACTGACAGTGTGCTATTCTGTGCTAAACCAATCTTGCTGAAGCATATTGCAAATCCTTGTGTTTAGGGACAGAGAAGGATAGGCAGGGGACAGTGTCAGTGTCATTGTTGCTAAGCCTCCTGCACAGTATACACCTGAAGGTAGCCCTTATTGCTGTTTTTCCCATCTCCCTGCAGGCCATCCATTAAAATGTCTGGAAGGCAAACAAGGAGAGGCAGACAGTCAGGAGGCAAAAAAAGAGGGCAAGCAGGCTCTGTGTCTGGGGGCAACAGTGCTGGTCGTGGACGCGGTGCATTGTCATCAGCACATGGCCATGGGACACGCTTGTCCTTCTTTTCGGCAGCTGGACATGTTGAGCCGCATCATGCCGAACACTTGGTAGAGTGGATGACCAAGCCCACCTCATCCTCCTCATCCTCTCTCACCCAGGCTCAGGGTACTGGCAAAGCAGCTGCCAAAGCGTCCTCTTCTCTGGTATCATTATCTTCATTAGTCAATCCTTCCCTAGACCCACCATGTCCTCCTCCTGAGGAGTCCCCCGAACTGTTTGAGCACAGTGTTGGGTACATGCTCCAGGAGGATGCCCAGCGTTTCGAAGGATCTGATGATGATACCCAGATAGAGGAAGGCAGTAGCGTGAGAGCAGAGAGAGGGGATGCTCAAGAAGGACACCAATCTGACAGTCATGCTCCAGCAGCTGCAGCATACTGCCAGATTGGCTCCAGTGATGAGGAGGGAGGGGATGATGAGGTCACTGACTCCACGTGGGTGCCTAATAGGAGAGAGGAGGAGGAGGAGGATGAGGAGGAGGCACATCTCCAACAAGGCAGCATGCCCTTGGGTGGCCAGCGTATGGGCAGCACACCGACGGAATCACACCGCAGAGCTAGAGCTCCGCCTGTGCAGGGCGCTGCCTCTGCCCGTCATTCAAAAAGTTCTTTGGTGTGGGCCTTTTTTGAGGCGAGTGCATCAGATCGCACAGCTGCTGTTTGCAACATATGTCTCAAGCGTATATCGCGTGGCCAAAACATCAGCCGCTTGGGCACCACATGCTTTATCAGACATATGTTGACCTGCCATGCAGCTCGTTGGCAAGCCTACCTTAAAGACCCACACCAAAGAACAAAGCTGACCTCTCCTTGCACCGCATCAGCTGGGATCTCCAACCCCACTATACCTTCAGTCCTCTCTGAAACCCGCTCTGAGAGGAATGAAGGTGTAGAATTAGGTGTGTCACAGGCAAGTACTTGCGGCCACTCTGCTAGCAGTACACCGACGTCCGATTCTAGCAGGCAAATTTCCCTGCCCCAGCTGCTGGACCGTCGAAAGAAGTTCACTCCCAGCCATCCACATGCCCAGCGGTTGAATGCTAGCTTGGCTAAATTGCTAGCGCTTCAACTGCTGCCTTTTCAGTTGGTAGACTCGGCCCCCTTCCGTGAGTTTGTGCAATGTGCGGTTCCTCAGTGGCAGGTTCCCAAACGCCACTTTTTCTCACGGAAGGCGATTCCGGCTCTCTACAGGCATGTGGAAGGCAATGTCTTGGCCTCGCTGGACAGGGCGGTCAGCGGTAAGGTGCAAATTACCGCTGACTCATGGTCCAGCAGGCATGGACAGGGACGTTACCTTTCTTTCACGGCCCATTGGGTCACTCTTTTGGCAGCTGGGAAGGATGCAGGACAAGGTGCAGTAGTGTTGGAGGTTGTTCCACCGCCACGCCTCCAAAATGCTACTACTGGTTGTGACACACCTCTCTCCTCCACCCCCTCCTCTTCTTCTTCCTCCATGGCCTCTTCCTGTGGTTTGTCCTCGGAACCAGCGGTGCTCCGTAGGCGTTCAAGGGGCTACACAAGTACGCAGGCAAAAAGATGCCATGCCGTGCTTGCGCTGGTGTGTTTGGGGGACAGGAGCCACACTGGGGCAGAGGTCCTGTCTGCTCTGCAGGGGCAGGCCGAGAGGTGGTTGACGCCACGCCAGCTTAAGCCAGGAATGGTGGTTTGCGACAATGGCACCAACCTCCTCTCCGCCCTCCGACAGGAACAACTGACCCATGTGCCCTGTATGGCTCACGTCCTTAACCTGGTGGTGCAGCGGTTCTTGGGCAGGTACCCGGGCTTACAGGATGTCCTGAGGCAGGCCAGGAAAGTCTGTGTTCATTTCCGCAGATCTTATAATGCCAGTGCTCGCCTGGCTGAGCTGCAAAAGGAGTTGAACCTGCCCAAGAACCGCCTTATATGTGACATGCCCACCAGGTGGAACTCAACGTTGGCCATGCTGCAGCGGCTGCACACGCAGCAGAGGGCCATCAATGAGTACCTGTGCGACTACGGCACCAGGACAGGGTCAGGGGAGCTCGGTTTTTTTTCACCACGCCAGTGGGGCATGATCAGGGATGCATGCACTGTCCTGGCACCATTTGAGGAGGCCACGAGGATGGTGAGCAGTGACAGTGCATGCATCAGTGACACTGTACCTCTTGTCCACCTGTTGGAGCACACGCTGCGTGGAATAATGGACAGGGCACTTGAGGCAGAACAGAGGCAGGAAGAGGAGGACTTCCTTGCCTCTCAAGGCCCCCTTTACCCTGACAGTGTTCCTTCTGTCCCACCCATCGCACAGGAAGAGGAGGAGGAGGAGGAGGAGGAGGATTGTGTCAGCATGGAGGTGGAGGCTGGCACTCAGCATCATCAGCAGCAGTCTTTTAGGGATGATTTACAGTCCCAAGAAACCAGTGGACTTGTACGTGGCTGGGAGGAGGTGGCTGCGGATCATGTCGTCCTTAGTGACCCAGAGGACTCCGGACTGAATGCCTCAGCTAACCTACGCTGCATGGCCTCCCTGATCCTGCAAAGTCTGCGGAAGGATCCTCGTATTCTTCGGATCAAGGAGAGGGACCATTACTGGCTGGCCACTCTCCTTGATCCATGGTACAAGGGTAAGGTTGCGGACCTTATGTTACCGTCGCAGAGGGAGCAGAGGATGAGACAACTCCGGGAGGCCTTGCAGAAAGGTCTGTGCAACGCGTTCCCAGAGACTGGGAGGTTACAAACTACTGGTCCTGGACAACGAGTTGCTGAGGCTTCGGGCAGTCAAAGAAGGAGCGGTGGGGAAGGTGGCCGTCTGACCGATGCGTTCAGACAATTCTTTAGTCCGCAGCCCCAAAGTATGATCGTTTCCAGCAACCATCGCCAGCGTCTGATATACATGCTCCAGGAATACCTAGGGGCAAGGTCAGACTTGGACACCTTCCCCACCGAAAATCCTCTGGCTTACTGGGTCTTGAGGATGGATCACTGGCCAGAGCCTGCACAGTATGCAATTGAGCTACTGGCCTGTCCTGCATCCAGCGTTCTTTCAGAACGCACATTCAGTGCTGCTGGAGGATTTGTCACGGATCACAGGGTGCGCCTGTCCACCGACTCGGTTGATCGACTGACTTTCATCAAGATGAACCAGTCTTGGATCACCACCAGCTACCACACACCTGATGCTGATATAACAGACTAATTGATTTTAAAATGTCACATCCCTTCAAGACTGATGCTGATGCTGAGTTCCTGTGCTGTTATGTTGACTAGCTATCCTCCTCCTCCTCCTCAATGATCCGATTAATGATGATAGCTTGGAAGATCATTTTGGTTTATGGGTGACGCCACCAGTGGCTAAGGCCCAATTTTTCAGCCCCTGTTTAACAGGGGCGTGTAATTAAAATTTTTGATGCAATACTTTGCAACAGGCCTCATTGCTGTGCTCCAAGTACAGTATCTGTGAGGGGTTGCAGTGTTGTGCCACCAGTGCCTAAGGCCCAATTTTTCAGCCCATGTTCAACAGGGGCATGCAATTATAATTATTGATCTAATAATTCACAGCAGGGCCCATTGCTGCGCCCACCAAGAGTAACTGTCAGGCCTTACAGTGTTGTGTCAACACCACCACCACCACCACCAAAGGCCCAATTTTTCAGCCCCTGTTCAACAGGGGCATGCAATTCTAATTATTGATCTAATAATTCACAGCAGGGCCCATTGCTGCGCCCACCAAGAGTAACTGTCAGGCCTTACAGTGTTGTGTCAACACCACCAACACCACCACCACCACCAAAGGCCCAATTTTTCAGCCCCTGTTCAACAGGGGCATGCAATTCTAATTATTGATCTAATAATTCACAGCAGGGCCCATTGCTGCGCCCACCAAGAGTAACTGTCAGGCCTTACAGTGTTGTGGCACCAGCACCACCATCAAAGGCCCAATTTTTACTACCACTGTTCAACAATTATATGTTATTACAATTCCTGATATAATAGTTGACAGCAGGGCGTTCCAGCACCCACCAAGAGTAACTGTGAGTGCTTACAGTGTTGTGCCAACACCAACAACTAAGGGGCCTATTTCTGCAGAGTATATACGGCAGGTCCCTACTTTCAAACATCCAACTTACAAACGACTACTACTTGCAAACGGAAGAAGACAACAGGAAGTGAGAGGAAATCTACCCCTTGGAAGGAAAATTCTCTCCTGTAAGAATTAATATGGGAGAAAGGTGTCTCATCTGTACTGATGCTTTATCACCAATCCTTGTTTCAAGAAAAACACCACATTTCAAAAACAGTTGTCATTGGGACGCAAAGTGAGGTGAAATGTTCTGAACAGGGGCACAGACAGCAAAAAAAATGTGACAGGGGTGATAACCGTTCCCTATGTTTTCCAAAAAGCTTAAAAATAGGTATTTGGGCTGGAGCTACATTTAAACAATGTACCTGTTCAAAATTACAAACAGATTCTACATAAGAACAAACCTACAGTCCCTGTCTTGTATGCACCGCCTGTATACGGCTGTTCAGAGTATATAGGGCCTTTTTTATTTTGTGTGCGGGGTTCCCCTTAATATCCATACAAGACCCAAGGGGGCTGGTAATGGGCTGGGGTAGGGGGGGGGGGGTTGATGGGGTAGCTATGCCATTTTTCTTAAAGATTTTCATCCATATTAACGGGACCAGACATTGCATTAAAGCCGCAAGCAGTTTTAAATGGCTTTTTTTCCTTTAGAAATGTAATTTTGTGCAGGGACAGTTCTAAACACGGGAAACACGTGGCACTTCACAGGCATACTTTAGACACCCCCCAGGTACGATATTTAAAGGAATATTTGACTTTTTTTTTTTTCACTTTATGCATCATTAAAATGACTGCTCACGGAAAACGTCCGTTTTTAAAACTTCTTTTTGCATTGATACATGTCCCCTGGTGCAGAACCCGGGTTCCCAAACTCTGTTTCGGACAATAACATGGATAATAGTTGTTATAATTAGCACTTTAGAATCCGAACGTTCGCATCCATTGTATTTAATAGGGTTCTAATGTTCGTACGAACTTTCGGTCCGTTCGCGGGTTCTGGTGCGAACCGAACCCGGGGGTGTTCGGCTCATCACTAACCTCCACTAACCCTCACCTAACCGTAACATAATTTTGGTTGTAACCTTAGTCCTAGCCTAACTTTAATTTCCCTAACCCTAAAATAACTTTGGCTCTAACCCTACCCTTACCCCAACCACCCAAACATCACTTTGGCTTTAACCCTAATGCCGCGTACACACGATCGGAATTTCCGACAACAAATGTTCGATGTGAGCTTTTGGTCAGATATTCCGACCGTGTGTAGGCTCCATCGGACATCTGCTGTCGGAATTTCCGACAACAAATGATTGAGAGCTGGTTCTCAATTTTTCCGACAACAAAAGTTCTTGTCGGAAATTCTGACCGTGTGTATCCAATTCCGACGCACAAAAACCCAACGCATGCTCGGAATCAATTTGACGCATGCTCAGAATCATTGAACTTAATTTTTCTCAGCTCATCGTAGTGTTGTACGTCACGGCGTTCTTGCTGATTGGAATTTCCGAGCAAAATTTGTGTGACCGTGTGTAGGTAAGACAAGTTTGACCCAACATCCGTCTGAAAAAAATCCACGGTTTTGTTGTCGGAAATTCCGATCGTGTGTACGCGGCATAACTCTCCGGACCCTAGCATCACTTTGGCTCTAACACTATCCCTAGCCTAACCCTAACCACCCTAACATCACGTCGGCACTAACCCAAAACCTAGCCTAACCCCAACGCTACCCTAACCTGCCCAACCCTTACATTGCTTGTGCTCTAACCTGAACCTGGTTCTAACCCTAACTCTGTTAACTTAAACCCAATTTGGCTCTAAGCTTAAGCTAGCCCTAAATCGAACTCTGTTAACCCTCACCTAACACTAACCTCCGAACCCCAATATCACTTTGGCTCCAACCCTAACCTAAGCCTAACCTAACCCTAACATCACTTTGACTGTAACACTAAGTTAACCCTAGCTCCCCTGACCCTAACATCACGTTGGTTCCAACTCTAAACCTAGCCCAACCCTAACCCTACCCTAACCCCCCAACCCTTAACTCACTTTGGCCCTAACCCTAATCTAGCTCTAACTCTGTTATCCCTAGACTATCCCTAGCCCCTCAACCCTCACATCACTTTCTCTCTAACCCTAACCTAAGCCTGACCTTACCCTAACCCCAACATCACTTTGGCTCTAACCCTAACCTAAGCCTAACTCTAACATCACCTTGACTCTAACCCTAAGTTAACCCTAACCCCCACAACCCCCCCAACCCTTACATCACTTTGGCCCTAACCCTAACCTAGCTTCAACTCTGTTATCCTTAGGCTATCCCTAGCCCCTCAACCCTCACATCACTTTGACTCTAACCCTACCCTAACTAATCCTTAACTCTACTCTAACCAATCCCTAACCCTAACACTTTGTGTATTTGGACTTTTCCTAAGGCCCCTCTCCCTTTGGGGGTCTTCTGGCATATCTAAACAGCCTTACCGAAGCCAATCAGAGTACTGAGGCGGTCCTTTACAACACTGGATAGTAATAATTGAAGATTGTGCGTCTCACTCTCCGATTTAATGAGTCAGAGTTTTTTATTTTTTTTGCTGTCATAGTGACAGGTGCACTTTGGGCCGCCTGCACCCGTTCCCATGATAGATAAAAGGAAGGTGTCAGAGACGGCACATTACATCTCCTGGTCACGGATGATGTTCACGGGGAACATTCTTCCCATTGAACGCCACCACTTGCACCTGTGTTTTATTTATTCAGAGAGCGGGCGCTGTGACAATGGCGTTTCTACAGAGACGTGTCCGCCGGGCGCTGGTGAAGATGTTACGCCGTCATGTGACCAGCTCAACAACTTTCTCTTGTTTGCAAGAATGTAAAGTATTTGTTTATTTTGTTCCACTTTCAGAAATCGAATACCACCACCACTCACAGCCTGCCTTGTGCTACTCAGGAGAGGTAAAGTGGACCTGTCATCAAGTTAGGTCTGTTATGTTTTCAGGTTCATGCATGTGTCAGCCATTTATTACTAGACATGTGCAATTCGTTTAGTTTCTAATTCGTTTTTCACGAATTTAGAGAAATTCGTTAATTCCGAAATTTCCGAATTTTCGGATTTTTGGATTTCCGAAATTTCGAATTTCCGAATTTTTCAATTTACAAATTTTCGGATTTCCGAATTTTTCAATTTCTGAATTTCCGGATTTTCGGATTTCGAAAATTGGAAATTTCGAAAATTTGAGATTCGAAAATTCAAAATTGCAAAATTAGAAAATCTAAAATTAGAAAATCTAAAATTCGAAAATGGGAAATTTGGAAAGTTGAATTTCCGAATTCCGAATTTTTAGAATTTCCGAATATCCGAAAATTAGAAAAAAAAATTTTTTCGTTTTTTTGCTTTTTTCGGAAATTCGAAAAAAAAAAATTCGTTTTCGTTTTATTCGTTTTTTTGGAAATTCGGAAATTCGAATATTCGGGATTCGAAATTCCGAATTTCTGTATTCTGAATTTCCCGGATTTCCGAAAAAAGCAAAAAAAAACGAAAAAAAACGAAAACGAAAAAAAATTCCGAAAAAATAAAAAAATTTTGGAAAGTTGAATTTCCGAATTCCGAATTTTTAGAATTTCCGAAAATCGGAAATTAGTTTTTTTGCTTTTTTCGTTTTCGTTTTATTAGTTTTTTTGGAAATTCGGAAATTCGAAAATTCCGAATTTCCCGAATTTCCAAAAAAATAAAAAAATATATAAAAAAGAAAACGAAAAAAGTTTTTTTTCGAATTTCCTGAATTTCCAAATTTCCGAAAAAAAAAAAAAAAGAAGAAAAAAAGGAAAACGAAAAAAACCCTGCATTTTTCGAATTTCCCGAATTCCAGAATTTACGAAAAAAGCAACAAAACGAAAAAAACGAAAATGAAAAAAAACGAATTTTTCGACAGTGCACATGTCTATTTATTACTAGTACTCCCCCTGACAATGACTTCTGCTTTTCTCTCCTGAAGGACGGCCCCATCTATGTTCCGGCAACATCCAAGGTCAGCTTCTACTCACAACGCAGACTGGGATGCCAGAGACGACACACCATGTAAATCTTGGTGCCCATGCAGTTTTTGGCTTGTGTTCACCAAATGCAGCTCGTCACCAAGTTTCCATCTAATCACTGGTGGAGAGGAGACTGGGGAAATGCTTCCTCCTCCCTGCAGCAGACTGATGACATCATCTCAGCCCAGGCAAAGTCACCAGACTGGAGCTCAAGGATGGCTTTTTGAGGATAAAAAGTGGAGGTCTTATAAAAAAATGATATTGTTTGCCATATACTGGGACAGCCAATCACAGTGGTCACATGATTCCTCCCGGGTGTAAAGACCCTATTAAAGGGGGGCTGGGCGGGAAGGGGTTGAAGCAGACATCCTGACAAAAATAACAAAACAAAAATAAATTGTTTATAAAAAGATAAAATAATAAACAATCGGCTCTTGCTGCATCTATCACCTTCAATCCAGAGATTACCCTTGCAGTACTTTTTTCCTGCTGTGAGATGTTCTTAGTCTGATGGTTAGCATTGTTTAGTCTACATTCCCTGAGCCCAGGTCATCTTTGACCCACCCTCTGCCTTTAAAAATATGTATTGTCTGCTGGTAGATAACCTCAGTCTGATCACAGCATCCTTCAACCCGCATCTTCTGAGTCCATGTCATCCCGGACGAGCCCCCAGCCTGTGACAAGATAGAGAAAGGAGAAGCAACACAGTGATGAACACATCTCTCTGTCACTCTGCTCCCTCCTCCTACCAGCATGCTGCTTCTTGTCAGCACATGAAGTGAGAGATTTTCCCCACAATATGTATTGTGTGCTGCTAGATGTCCTCGGTCTGATCACCAGCATCATTTAACCCACTTCTTCTGAGCACAGGTTATCCCGGACGAGCCCCCAGCCTGTGACTGGATAGTGATAGGTGAAGCAACACAGCGATGAGCTCATCTCTCTGTCACTCTGCTCCCTCCTCCTACCAGCATTCTGCTTCTTGTCAGCACATGAAGTGGGAGATTTTCTCCACAATATGCATTGCCTGCTGCTTGATATCCTTGGTATGATTACCAGCATCATTTAACCCACTTCTTCTGAGCCCAGGTCATCCCGGACGAGCCCCCAGCCCCCCAACTCTGCTCCCTCCTCCTACCAGCATGCTGCTTCTTGTCATCACATGAAGTAAGAGATTTTCCCCACAATATGTGATGTGTGCTGCTAGATGTCCTCGGTCTGATCACCAGCATCATTTAACCCACTTCTTCTGAGCCCAGGTCATCCCGGACGAGCCCCCAGCCCCCCAACTCTGCTCCCTCCTCCTACCAGCATGCTGCTTCTTGTCATCACATGAAGTAAGAGATTTTCTCCACAATATGTGATGTGTGCTGCTAGATGTCCTCAGTCTGATCACCAGCATCATTTAACCCACTTCTTCTGAGCCCAGGTCATCCCGGACGAGCCCCCAGCCTGTGACTGGATAGTGAAATGAGAAGCAACACAGTGATGAACACATCTCTCTGTCACTTTGTCAGTGATCTGATTAGCTCCCTGTTCTGCTTCTTCCTCTCACACTCCAGCCCTGCTGTACAGGGACTTCAAGAGTCTGATGCAACACAGTGATAAGCTCATCTCTCTGTCACTCTGCTTTCTCCTCCTATTAGCATGCGTCTTGCCAGCTCATGAAGTGAGAGATTTTCCCCACAATATGTAATGTGTGCTGCTAGATGTCCTCAGCCTGATCACTAGCATCATTTAACCCACTTCTTCTGAGCCCAGGTCATCCCGGACGAGCCCCCAGCCTGTGAATGGATAATAAAATGAGAAGCAACACAGTGATGAACACATCTCTTTGTCACTTCATCAGCATATGATCTGATTGGCTTCTTGTGCTGTTTTTTCCTCTCACACTCCAGCCCTGCTGTACAGGGACTTCAATAGTCTGATACCAGGTCACATTCAGAACCCTTACACTGTGTTTGCTAAAATAATAACACCAGTTCTTGCTGTAATATTCACCTTCAATCCAGAGCTTTCCCCTGCAGTATTTTTTTTTATGCTGTTAGATGTCCTCGGTCTGATGGCCAGAATCATTCAACCCACTTCTTCTGAGCCCAGGTCATCCCGGACGAGCCCCCAACCTGTGACTAGATAGTGAAAAGGAGAAGCAGCACAGTGGTGAACACACCTCTCTGTCACTTTGTCAGCATGTGATCTGATTGGCTCCCTGTGCTGCTTCTTCCTTTGGCACTCCAGCCCTGCTGTATGGCCAATAGGCGGATACCAGGTCAAATGCGCTGCTTGTATTTAAAAGATACATCTACTAATGTAATAATGAATACAGAGCTGTGTCTTTTATATCCGCCCGGAGTTGGCCTTTAAATGGTCAGCCTATCCCGGGTTGAGGAATTTTCCGCGGTGACACAATCCTGCCTCCCGGCTCCGTCTCCGGTGCCAATCTTATAAAAGGAATCCTATGGATTTGGAGCAGAAAGCAATCTAAATGAGGTTAATATAAAAGGTCAGCTCAGATTGTTATTTTCCAGTGACGGCTGACACTGGGAAAACAAAGGAGAGCCGCCGGCGGGGGTTCTGCACTGCGCGCGCTCCTATTCACGGCGAGTTTGCCCAGGTGTGAAGTGACATCACGCCGCACAACATCATTTGTGTACACAGCCCCCGTGTCGGAGGGGTCGTCCCCGGCGCTGGAAGCGCTCTGTCATCTCCGACGCTGCGCCTTCTCACCTGAGCAAACGTTCAGCTGGGGCAGCGTGTGAAAGGACAGACCTCCGGAATCATTCGACGTACCGCGCCATTCTGACACTTCTGTACAATCACACATGCTTCACATTCCGAGGACCCAAACCCAACCGCATAAAGATGGAGGCAATCTGATGGGAATTTTACTGCCCTGGTTTATCCCCCCTCCCCCCACCAACATGATAATGACATTACTGTATATAACCCTACTGGTTTCGTTAATGTCCTCACTGGGTCTCTGTGCTTCTCTATGCTCGCATTTCTCAATGTTTTTGCCATGGGTGACTCAGCTCAGTAAGGTCAGATAGGACTGGTTTCCATGGGTTACTCTTTTCAGCAAGGTAATTTATGACTGGTTGCCATGGGTTACTCAGCCCAGTAAGGTCAGATATGGCTGATTGCTATGCGTGGCTCAGCTCAGTAAGGTCAATTATGACTGGTTGCCATGGGTGAGCCAGCTCAGTAAGGTCAGATATGACTGGTTGCTATGAGTGGCTCAGCACAGTAAGGTCAATTATGACTGGTTGCCATGGGTGAGTCAGCTCAGTAAGGTCAGATATGACTGGTTGCTATGGGTTACTCTTTTCAGCAAGGTAATTTATGACTGGTTGCCATGGGTTACTCAGCCCAGTAAGGTCAGATATGGCTGGTTGCTATGCGTAGCTCAGATCAGTAAGGTCAGATAGGACTGGTTGCCATGGGTTACTCTTTTCAGCAAGGTAATTTATGGCTGGTTGCCATGGGTTACTCAGCCCAGTAAGGTCAGGTATGGCTGGTTGCTATGCGTGGCTCAGCTCAGTAAGGTCAATTATGACTGGTTGCCATGGGTGAGTCAGCTCAGTGAGGTCAGATATGACTGGTTCCTATGGGTTACTCTTTTCAGCAAGGTAATTTATGACTGGTTGCCATGGGTTACTCAGCCCAGTAAGATCAGATATGGCTGATTGCAATGCGTGACTCAGCTCAGTAAGGTCAGTTGTGACTGGTTGCTATTGGTGACTCAGCTCAGTAGGGTCAGTTATGACTGGTTGCCATGGGTTACTCAGCCCAGTAAGGTCAGATAGGACTGTTTTCCATGGGCTACTCAGCCCAGTAAGGTCAGACATGACTGGTTGCCATGGGTTACTCAACTCAGTGGGATCAAATATGACTGGTTGCCATGGGTTACTCAGCCCAGTAAGGTTAGCTATAACTGGTTGCCATGGGTTACTCAGGTCAGTAAGGTCAGCTATGACTGGTTGCCATGGGTAACTCAGGCCAGTAAGGTCAGTTATGATTGGTTGACATGAGTTACTCAGGTCAGTAACATCAGTTATGATTGGTTGCTATGGGTTGCTCAGGTTAGTAACGAAAGCATGACTGGTAGCCATGGGTTACTGGTAGCCTAGATATGAGCTCATAGGCGTGTGCAGCCTATTGCATTAGGGTGTGCACCCCTCAACTCAAACACATGCGTGTGGGTATTGGTGTGTGTGTGTATATATATATATATTCAGACACACACACACTAGTCAGAGGGAGAGAGAGGGGGTGAGAAAGAGAGGGGAAAGAGGGGGGTGAGAGAGAGAGAGAGAGGGGTGAATGAGAGGGGGTGAGAGAGAGGGGAGAGAGGGGCGTGAGAGAGAGGGGAGAGAGGGGTGAGAGAGAGAGAGGGGGTGAGAGAGAGAGAGGGGTGAGAGAGAGGAGGGAGCGGAGGGTGAGAGAAAAAGAAGTTGACGAAAGAGAAAGAGAGGGGTGTGAGAGAGGGGAGTCAGAGAAAGAGAGAGGAGGTAAGAGAGGGGTGTGAGAGGGAGAGAGAGGGGTGAGAGAGAGGGAGGGTTGAGGGGAGATAAGAGAGATGGGAGGGTGAGGGGAGGTAAGAGAGAGGGGGTGAGGGATGAGAGAGAGGAGGTGAGAGCAAAATAAGGGGGGTGAGAGAGAGAGAGGGGGTGTGAGAGAGAGGGGTGAGAGAGAGGGGGTAGAGAGGAGGGTGAGGGAAAAAGAAGGGGATGAGAGAGAGCGAGAGAGGGTTGTGAGAGAGGGGGTCAGAGAAAGAGAGAGGAGGTAGGAGAGGGGTGTGAGAGAGAGAGAGAGGGGTGAGAGAGAGGGAGGGTTGAGGGGAGGTAAGAGAGATGGGAGGGTGAGAGAGAGGGTGAGGGGAGGTAAGAGAGAGGGGGGTAAGGGGGTTGAGAGAGAGAGAGGGAGGGTTGAGGGGAAGTAAGAGAAATGGGAGAGTGAGGGGGTGAGAGAGGGAGAGAGAGAGAGAGGGTGAGGGGAGGTAAGAGAGAGGGGGTGAGGGGGGTAAGAGAGAGGGGAAGGTGAGAGGGGGTGAGAGAGGGAGATAGAGAGAGAGGGTGAGGGGAGGTAAGCGAGAGGGGGTAAGAGAGTGGGGAAGGTGAGGGGGTGAGAGAGAGAGAGGATGGGAGTAAGAGAGATATGGATTACCTACAGATATGGATTACTCTGGGTGAGCAGTGCGTGACAGGGCACAGTGGGCCCCCCTTTCCTCAGGTCCCATTTGTACTTCTGTACACTGGATACTGGATAATACACTGGCTGGCACTAGTGCATGGGGGGATTAGGCACATCCGGCCCCCCCCCCCCCTATGTATGAATGAGCTTAACCACTTCAGCACCAGGCCTATTCTGGCACTTCTCTCCTTCATGTAAAAATCATAATTTTATGGCTATGAAATTACTTAGAACCCCCAAACATTATATATATATATATTTTTAGAAGACACCCTAGGGAATAAAATGGCGGTCATTGAAAATTTTTATCTCGCTCGGTATTTGCGCAATACATTTTCAAATGCCTTTTTTTGGGGAAAAAAAATGGTTTCATGAATTAAAAAATTACAAAACAGTAAAGTTAGCCCAATTTTTTTGTATAATGTGAAAGATGTTGTTACGCTGAGTAAAAAGATACCTAACATGTCACGCTTTAAAATTGCGCACACTCATGGAATGACACCAAACTTCAGTACTTAAAAATCTCCATAGGCGATTTTTTTTTTTTTACACGTTACCATTTTCGCATTACAGAGGAGGTCTAGTGCTAGAATTGTTGCACTCGTTCTAACGCACGCAGCAATACCTCACTTGTGTGGTTTTAACAGCGTTTACATATGTGGGCGGGACTTACGTGTGTGTTCGCTTCTGAGCGCGAGCTACCGGGGACAGGGGCGTTTTAATTTTTTTTTATTATTGTTTTTTTTGTTTTTTACTTTTTTTTATTTTTTACACTTTTTAGTTTTTTTTTATCACTTTTATTCCTATTACAAGGAATGTAAACATCCCTTGTAATAGGAATCTATTGTGACAGGTTCTCTTTATGGAGAAATGCGGGGTCAAAAAGACCCCGCATCTCTCCTCCAGGCTGGAAAGCATGAGATCGGTAAAAAAAAAATCACCGATCTCGTGCTGACAGCCGAGATCGCGGCTTTGTTTACATACGGGAACCCAGCGTGACGTCATAACGTCGCGCCCGGGCTTCCAACGGTCATAGAGATGACTGGTGACCATCTGGTCACCAGTCATCTCTATGCTTCCCATCTGGCGCCGGCCAATTCGTTCTCCGAGCCCCAGATGGCACAGGAGAGCCCGGAGAAGCACCGGATGGGGGCAGGAGGGGGGGAACGTCCCCTCCCGCCGCCTATAAGAACGATCAAGCGGCGGAAGTGCCGCTATGATCGTTTTTATCGTGCACATAATCGCCGGCTGAAAAGAATAATATCTGAATGATGCCTGCAACTGCAGGCATCATTCAGATGTCACCACACAAAGTCAAGGACGTCATTTGACGGTGGGCGGTAGGGAAGTGGTTAGGTTTGGTCTGAACACAAGTATGGATCGAACTTTGGCTGTTCAGAAGTTCAGACAAAGAGACGAACATTTACCTGTTCAGTGGGAGCTGAGCGTCATGCATAACAGCTGTAATACTACCCCAATTGTACATGACAGCTTTCACTGCCAATGGTTGTTAAAGGCACCAGCGGGTGCAGGCACTGCCAAGTCCTAAACAACCAGTGATGTCATTTACTTACATGTCGCTGCAGCGCAGGTGCCATCCATTGTGTTGCAGAAACATGCACCACCTCCGCACCGCTCCGCACTGCACCGCACATCACACCTGCGCTGTCGTGTGAACCGGGCACATTTTTTTCCTATGGGATTGGCTGCCTTTTAATGTTAATAAAGCGCATTGAATATGAATGTACAATCTCACCTGCCCACAATTCACATTAGTCTCCGTGACTAAGAAGAGTTGTGTTCACTATATAATAAGGAGTGAATGAAACAGATCCCACAGCTAACATTACAATACTCTAATGAATAGTCTTACATTGGAAGGGATTAAAGGGGGGTCACAGCACATTAAGGCCCCAGTGCTAGCAAAAAAATAAAAATAAAAATAATAATAAAAAAAACCATGATATTAATAACAACATTTTAGCTCATGCAAATGGCTCAGACCGGGGGAGTTGCTCGGGTTTTGTAATGCAATTCCCAAATGATTGTGATTCAATTATACTAAATGGAAACAAGTTTATTTCACACAATGGCGCAGGCACTTAGCGAATACACAAGCGCCAAGCAGGTGACTTATAGTCTAAATTTCACCGGTATACTTTTTTATTTTAATTCGGCTATTGAGTCGTTGTGTGATCTAATGGCGTCTTTTATCGTCGTATCTCAGGGGAGAAGAATTGTACCCTTTTGAACAAAATGCCATACACCGCCATACTCAGCTCTGTCTTGTGGGTAAAGGGCAGGGGTTGCTCGTGTTTGGATTTGGCAGTCTGTATTTTAAATACAGGTATAAGCGCTACCACTAACTTTCTCCACCCATTACCCATCTGCTTCCATGGCACGTGGCCGTACACACTCCCAGATGTTACCTAAAGTGTTGCAGCAATGTCCAATGGGCGTGGCTTACACCTAATGACTGGACCATCACATCCAATCAGGGCAGGACAGCCCTTATCCTCTCTTTAAAACGGTCACCATATCAACCCATCAGTGCGACTTCCTTCCTCTGCCCACTTTTTTAAACCCTGTTCAGCTTCTGGTTCGCTGCCAGAGCAATGCTTTGTTAGCAGAAAATCTAGCTACCAAGTCCCTGGTACACCTTTATGCTTTCTAACCTGTATCCACCATTTGATTCCTGTGTACCGTTTTCTGGCTTGTACCTGGTTATCCATGTCTGCTGCCTGTCCTGACCTTCAGCTTGTACCTGGTTATCTAGGTCTCCTGCCAATCCTGACCTCTGGCTTGTTGTTGGTTATCTATGTCTATTGCCAATCCTGACCCTTGGCTTGTTCTTGGTTATTCATGTGTGCTCCCTTTCCTAACCTTCAGCTTGTACATGGTTATATATGTCTGCTGCCCGTTCTGACCTCTGGCTTGTTGTTGATTATCTAAGTCTGTTGCTTATCCTCAGCTCTGGTTGTTGTTAGTTATCCTGTCCTGACCTCTGGCTTGTTGTTAGTTATCTATGTCTGCTACCAATCCTGACCCATGGCTTGTTCTTGGGTATCCATGTCTGCTGCCTGTTCTGGCCTTCAGCTTGTACCTGGTTATCTTGATCTGCTGTCTGTCCTGACCTCTGGCTTGTTGTTGGTTATCTATGTCCATTGGCTATCCTGACCTCTGGATTTTTGTTAGTTATCTATGTCTTCTGACAACCCTGACCCTTGGCTTGTTCTTATGCCGCGTACACACGATCGATTTTTTCGACGGTGAAAACACCGTCGAAAAAATCGAAGTTAAAAACGAGGAACAGCTTGTTCCCCTCACACACGGCCGTTTTAAATGTCATTTTTTTTTTGGTCGAAAAAAACGACCGTGTGTGGGCTCCGCGGCAGTGTTTCCCTATGGGAAACACTGCCGCGGAAAACATGTCGAAAAAAACGGCGAGAAAAATTAGAACATGTTCTAATTTTTCTCGTTGTTTTTAATGCCGTTTTTCTCGTCGGAAAAAAACGTCAGAAAGCCCACAGACTATCGTTTTTCTCGTCGAATGGGAAAAATGACGTTTTTTTCTACGGGAAAAACGGCCGTGTGTACGCGGCATTAGTTATCTATGTCTGCTGACTGTCCAGAAACTCAGCTTGTACCCGGTCATCTATGTTGGCTGTCAATCCTGACCATTGTCTTGTTCTTGGTTATCCACGCCTGCTGCCTGTCCTGACCTTTTGCTTGTACCTGGATATCTATATCTGCTGCCTGTCCTGACCTCTGGCTTGTTGTTGGTTATCTATGCCCATTGCTTATCCTGACCTCTGGCTTGTTGTTAGTTATCTATGTGTGCTGCCAATCCTGAAGAGAAGAGAGGAGAGGAGAAGAGAGGAGAGAGGAGAAAGAGAGGAGAGGAGAGGGGAGAGGAGAGGAGAAGAGAGGAGAGGAGGGAGGAAAGGAGAAGAGAGAAGAGAGGAGAAAGAAGAGAAGAGAGAGGAGAGAAGAAGAGAGGAGAGAGAGGAGAGGAGAAGAGCAGAGAGGAGAGAAGAGAAAGAGAGGAGAGAAGATAAAGAGAGGAGGGGAGAGGAGAGGAGAAGAGAGGAGATAGGAGAGGAGGAAGGAAAGGAGAAGAGAGAGGAGAGGAGATAGAAGAGGAAGAAGAGAGAGGAGAGAAGACGAGAGGAGAGAGAGGAGAGAAGAGCAGAGAGGAGAGGAGAAGAGAGGCGAGAAGAGAGGCGAGAAGAGAAAGAGAGGAGAGGAGAGGAGAGAGGAGAGGAGAATAGAGGAGATAGGAGAGGAGAAAAAAGAGGAGAAGAGAGAGGAGAGAAGAAGAGAGGAGAGAGAGGAGAGGAACTGTTTCTGACAGTAGAAAAAAAAAGTATTAATGATATTAATATATATGTTAAAAATGGAAGAAGAATGTATGGGGAAAAGGAGGAAAAGTAAAAAAGCAATTAGATAAGAACAGGAAAAAAAGACCACCTAATGCAGGGGTGCCCAAACTTTTGAATGGCGAGGGCCACTTAAGTGACTTGGTAACTGGTCGCGGGCCACAATCAGCGGAGCGGGCGGATGGCAGGTCCGTGTTCGCTCTGCGTATGCAGAGTGGACACGGACACAGCCGGATCGGATCGGAGGTAGGACACAATTCGGTTTACATCTGCCACTTCTTAGAGGTGAATGAATGGAGGGTCCAATTGGGTCAGACTGACCGTGTAAAAAGGGCCTATGGCTGCTTTCACACTGATGTGCTGCGGTTTACCCGCACCACGGGTGCAACGCAGTGTACCTTTGGCTTTTCTGCACTTTGTAATAGACTTCTATTATATTCTGCAGGTGTGGTGCACTTTCAGAAAGCTCACCAAACTCGCAGGTAATAACAGAAGTCTATGGCTCAGTGCAGGTAACCTGCAGGTGCACTGCTCTGCACCTGCGGATTCGTTTGAAAGCAGCCCAGTAACCACTGCAGAACAGATATGCCCATATATACAGTACACTGTGAGTTTAGTAATAAACTGACCTTTAGCCCTGGTTCACACTGGTGCGTTTTGACATGCGATTTGACATGTCAAATCGCATGTCAAAACGGCGGCATTTGCCGGCAATGGCACCATCCTAATCGGTGCGACGCCGCATCTGCGGCGCTACACCGATTTTAAAAAGTCGTTTCTGTACAACCTGCACAGATGTCCCTGTAATCGCGGCCGAAATCGGGACTGCCAGCGGGAGTGAAATCGTGCGATTTCAGCTGAACTCGCACGGCTTCACTCCCGCAGCCCAGTGTGAACCTGGGCTTAATAACAGTATTTTATTCAATTCCATCCCAGAGCAGGAGGTCGCGGGCCACATCAGAGGGCTCCGCGGGCCACTGGTTGGGCACCCCTGACCTAATGTGATAGTACGAAAGTTCCGTATGGGTTAAAAACAGAAAGTGGTAAGTAGAAAAACAAAGAGAATGCATGGTAGATAAAAAAAGAGACAAAAAAACTGAGGAAAAGGGAAATAACAGAAAAATGCACCTTTGAAAAAGGAATGTCAAAACAGGAAATAAAACATAATAATGAAATAAATAAAGAAAAGACAAACAAAAAGAGTGTGCAGAATCGGAGGGAAAGGCCGGTAATTCGGCACAATACGTGATGTTTGCTTACTGTAAGCAGCCCGTCTGAAGAGTCAGCTAAACATTTTTGCAGCGGTAACCCCGCAGGCCAGCCTCGGCTCGGTGTGAGACAGGACTGACCACCAGGGACCCGGGTGATAAATGGCCAGTTTATAAGTCTGTCATGCCACTGACATCCCCGGGGACATGGGGGACTCTCTGAAAATAACATATTACCAACCTGTGGCTACGGCCATGATCAATCACACTGATCAGATATGGCAACCATGAAGCATGGAGAGGCCTGGCAGAGCTCACAGGCCAGCATGACAAATGAGAGGGCCAGAGGAAGGAAGTGAGCGAGAGAGATGCTGATGGCAGGTCAACCTAGGTAATGTAGAGGCACCGCAGTGTATAGCAGAGGGGTCTCTTGGGATGTGTCAACGGCATAACCGGACTTTTAATGTTTTGCTGATTTTTACAGATAGAAGCAGATTTGTCTACCAACGCGGTGACGACTTCTGATTGGCAATTCTGTCTGCCACTGAAATAGACTCTTTTTCAGCCAATCACATGTACCTGCATGCCCTAACTTTGTCAGTTGTAGTTGCGAGGATGTCTGGTCACCAATGACTGTATGGCCCTCACAGCCAACATAAGCCCCTGGAGGCTGTTCGCCTTGACCACTAGGGTGACCATGTGTCCCAGATTGCCCGGGACACGCCCGCATTTTGCAGGTCTGTCCCGGGCACCTACATTCCAGGACAATACAGTGTCCCGGAATGAAACTGACACACCCACCCCCCGGGCCAATCTGATGCCCCCAAAAAAGTCTGCCACATCACTGCTTTACTTACTGACAGTACTCGTCCTGGTCGGGAATGCCTGGAGGAGCACAATCCCCGCCCCCTGCTTGTGATTGGAGAAATCATAAATCCTGACTCTTGAGTCTAATCACTGTGCTGTGATTCGTTACAGCACAAGCTGATTTTTGGGAAGGGGGGTGTCCCTGAATTGTAGTTTGGAAATGTGGTCACCCTAGTCACCAATGACTGTATGGCCCTCACAGCCAACATAAGCCCCTGGAGGCTGTTCGCCTTGACCACTAGGGTGACCACGTGTCCCGGATTGCCCGGGACATGCCCGCATTTTGCAGGTCTGTCCCGGGCACCTTCATTCCAGGACATTACAGTGTCCCGGAATGAAACTAACTGACACACCCACCCCCCGGGCCAATCTGATGCCCCCAAAAAAGGCCACCACATCACCGCTTTACTCACCGACAGTACTTGTCCTGGCCGGGAATGCCTGAAGGAGCACAATCCCTGCCCCCTGCTTGTGATTGGAGAAATCATAAATCCCACCTCTTGAGTCTAATCACTGTGCTGTGATTCGTTACAGCACAAGCTGATTTTTGGGAAGGGGGGTGTCCCTGAATTGTAGTTTGGAAATGTGGTCACCCTATTGACCACTGGAACAGCAACCACCACTTCCCCAGTTCATCTTTGTAGTAATTTACAGTAATGTTACAATGATACCCCTCTTAGACAGGTGACTCCACAACTGGCGTCCCCAATGGAATATTTCTCTTTGTCTCTTGTTCTAGTTACAACTTTGGATTTCCCCTTATGTCTTGTTCTGGTCAAACTGACCAGGTAAATCTTTCTAATGGGGAAACAGACAGCACAAAGCAAGGTCCATAAAGACATAGATGAGCGAGTTTGGGTTGGAGGAACTTGACTGGCCTGCACAGAGTCCTGAACTCAACCCGATAGAACACCTTTGGGATGAATTAGAGCGGAGACTGTGAGCCAGGCCTTCTCATCCAACATCAGTGCCTGACCTCACATTTGCACTTCTGGAGGAATGGTCAAACATTCCCATAGACACACTTCTAAACCTTGTGGACAGTCTTCCCAGAAGAGTTGAAGCTGTTATAGCTGTAAAGGGTGGGCCAACTCAATATTGAACCCTACGGACTAAGACTAGGATGCCATTAAAGTTCATGTAAAGGCAGGTGTCCCAATACTTTTGGTAATATAGTGTATAGTGTCATCAGACGCCATTGGTGTGCACAGCCTATTGCATTAGAGTGTGCGCCCCAAAGCTCCAACACATATGCATTTCACATATTTACCTGCCTCTTCCCCGCTCTTCATCCTGAAACAATAGGAGGAAGGGGGGACCCGTGCAACAGAAGGAAGAGGAAAAGGGAAAGGAGCGGTGGCGTGGGTGGCATATATTGGTACCAATCCCCTATATTTTCCTTTTGTGACAGCTGAATGTTGACAAAAGGGAGAGGAGGAGAAGCCTACTTTCAGCTGCTGCAGGAGGAAAATACAGATTGGTTCCACTAAATTCCACCCCTCCTGTTCAAGTCCTGAGGGTCAGTAAGGAAGGATTGTGGTTTACCTGTCACCTTCCCACATTGACAGGTTGCTAACCACAGGATTAGGGTGTGCACAGGCAGACACAAATTTATATGGATTTATATGTCATCAAGTTTTTTTGACAACCCTTAGAGGTTGTGCACCGGAGCAGTTAAGATAGCCCAATGCTTGGTCCAGGCATCGAGATGGTGGGGTGAGGTCATCTTCAGATACTGATTTATATGTCATCAAGCTTTATTGACAACTCCAAGAGGCTGTACACCGGAGCAGTTATGATAGCCCAATGCTTTGTCCAGGCATCAAGATGGTGGTGTGAGGTCATTTTCAGATCCTGATTTATATTTCATCAAGCTTTATTGACAACCCCAAGAGGCTGTACACCGGAGCAGTTATGATAGCCCAATGCTTTGTCCAGGCATCAAGATGGTGGTGTGAGGTCATTTTCAGATCCTGATTTATATTTCATCAAGCTTTATTGACAACCCCAAGAGGCTGTACACTGGAGCAGTTAAGATAGCCAAATGCTTGTTCTAAGCATCAAGATGGTGGTGTGAGGTCATCTTCAGATACTGATTTATATTTCATCAAGCTTTATTGACAATTTCAAGAGGCTGTACACCGGAGCAGTTATGATAGCCCAATGCTTTGTCCAGGCATCGAGATGGTGAGGTGAGGTCATCTTCAGATACTGATTTATATTTCATCAAGCTTTATTGACAACCCCAAGAGGCTGTGCACCGGAGCAGTTAAGATAGCCAAATGCTTGTTCTAAGCATCAAGATGGTGGTGTGAGGTCATCTTCAGATACTGATTTATATTTCATCAAGCTTTATTGACAATTTCAAGAGGCTGTACACCGGAGCAGTTATGATAGCCCAATGCTTTGTCCAGGCATCGAGATGGTGAGGTGAGGTCATCTTCAGATACTGATTTATATTTCATCAAGCTTTATTGACAACTCCAAGAGGCTGTACACCGGAGCAGTTAAGATAGCCCAATGCTTGGTCCAGGCATCGAGATGGTGGGGTGAGGTCATTTTCAGATACTGATTTATATTTCATCAAGCTTTATTAACAACCCCAAGAGGCTGTACACTGGAGCAGTTAAGATAGCCAAATGCTTGTTCTAAGCATTAGGATGGTGGGGTGAGGTCATCTTCAGATACTGATTTATATTTCATCAAGCTTTATTGACAAACCCAAGAGGCTGTACACCGGAGCAGTTATGATAGCCCAATGCTTGGTCCAGGCATCAAGATGGTGGTGTGAGGTCATCTTCAGACACTGATTTATATTTCATCAAGCTTTATTGACAACCCCAAGAGGCTGCGCACCGGAGCAGTTATAATAGCCCAATGCTTGTTCTAAGCATCAAGATGACAGCGTGAGTTCATCTTCAGATACTGATTTCCATTTCATCGAGTGTTACTGGCATTGAAACACAGTGATGGCCACCTCCAGTACAAGGCACTGACAGACATCGTTTTAATCGGGGGCAATTAAAACATAATGCTTCCATATATATAATTATATGTCTTTGTTCTTTTTTATCCCATGTCAAGTGTAAGAAACACGCTAATTGATAATCTTTTGACACATCCTTGTCATCTCCAGAGGAAGTATTTGATATGAAACAAAAGAAAAAAATCAACTTGTATAAAACCGGTTCTTATGAAGCCGCTGTGACTTTCTATCACAATCTGAGCTGTCGTTTTCTACATGAAATGCGTCTATAAGATTAAAGGTCTCGTATATCTAATGTGTGACGTGATTTTTACAAAAGAGCAATTCATATCAAATGCAGAGGTAGACAGAGAAGTAATGTAATGCATTTAAGGACTGCATAGGGTATTTTTTATTGGGGTGAACGAACCCTTTCGGCAAGTGCCCCAATTGTAAGGACACTTCTTCATTGGCTCCTTTAAGGTAGGATTTATCATAAATCTTTGCTAGGTGCTGTATCGGTAGCATTTTTTCCTAAGGAGACTGGTCACCCAAGCCTGTAATCTGTGC
This sequence comes from Rana muscosa, assembly GCA_029206835.1. Classification (NCBI taxonomy): domain Eukaryota; kingdom Metazoa; phylum Chordata; class Amphibia; order Anura; family Ranidae; genus Rana; species Rana muscosa. Next base: position 281,817,078 of record CM055124.1, read on the forward strand.
ACTGGAAGACCTGACTCCCTTAACAACTTCAGCCCCGGACCATTTGGCTGCCAAAGGACCGGCCCACTTTTTGCGATTCGGCACTGCGTCGCTTTTACTGACAATTGCGTGGTCGTGCGACGTGGCTCTGAAACAAAATCTAAGTCCTTTTTTTCCCACAAATAGAGGTTTCTTTTGATGGTATTTGATCACCTCTGCAGTTTAATTTTTTCGCGCTATAAACAAAAATAGAGCGACAATTTTGAAAAAAAAGCAATATTTTTTCTATAATAAATATCCCCAAAAAATATATCAAACAACAAATTATTTCCTCAGTTTAGGCCGATACGCATTCTTCTACATTTTTTTGGTAAAAAAAAATCGCAATAAGCGTTTATTGATTGGTTTGCGTAAAAGTTGTAGCGTTTACAAAATAGGGGGTCGTTTTATGGCATTTTTATTATAATTATTTTTTTTACTTGTTATGGCGGCGATCTGCGATTTTTTTCGCGATTGCGACATTATGGCGGACACATCGGACACTTTTGACACTATTTTGGGACCATTCACATTTATACAGCGATCAGTGCTATAAAAATGCACTGATTACTGTATAAATGTGACTGGCAGGGAAAGGGGTTAACCACTAGGGGGCTAGGAAGGGGTTAAGTGTGTCCTAGGGAGTGATTCTTACTGTTAGGGGGTGTGGCTTACTGTGACACATCACTGATCGCTGCTCTCAGTGAGAGGGAGCAGACGGTCAGTGCTGTGTCACCAGGCAGAACAGGGGGATGCCTTGTTTACAAAGGCATCCCCCCGTTCTGCCGTACCGTGACCTGATCGCTAGGGGGCAGGATTCAAAGCAACGTATTTATACGTTGCTTTGCCTGCCTGTGCCATTCTGCCGTCGTAAATGTGCGTGAGGCAGTCAGCAAGCGGTTAAATACGATCTGTCTGACCCAAGATGGCTGCCAGAGTCACATGGGGTGGCAGCATCTAACTGGATTGCATTCCCAGTGACCCAGGCAACCATAGAGGAATTGTGTTCTTCATGACTTCCTCTCCAGCTACAAGGCTGCAGAGGATAAGTGCCTCCTGCAGTGGTGAAAGTAGACTGCACCGGCCTACATTCAGACTCCTTCTCCCTTCATCAAAGAAATGGGCAGAAAAAAACAGTGGGGACTGCCGATGACCTTTCGAGAAAAATTAATACTTGCCTGGAGCCGAGCTTTAAATATTAATATTTTAATTTTCAAAATAAGATAATAAAACAACTGTCTGGCCTATGTGTTCCTTCCACAAATCATATGCCTATATGGCGTAGTAATGGTTCCAAATACACATCTATGGATCCTGTCCTTACCCACAGTCCCCAGAGCACTGAAAAATGTATTGTCCACATCTTTTGACAGTTGACAAATATGGAGCGTAGCAATGGAAAGGGTAACATCTCCGTACCGGCAATGATTCACCAAGGGAATTGGCACAGATGGCTCTCAATGTTAAGTTGTAAGTGTTGAGGAGGTCTTGTCTCAAGGCGCTCTTTTGTCTACGTTGTCAGTTGGCCTACGGAGCTGCCGCATCCATCATTTTATCATTACCAACATCTGTGTTGATTCTGGGCAAATTGCGAGGGCCTGTCCCGTGCCAGCGGCTAACAACTAACCTTCTCCACTCGACTGAACACGCAGACAACACAAATTTGTCTGCTGCAAGATGAATGACAAAGAAAAGAGACTTCAACAAGACATTTATGTATGGCTTCTGCAGGTTACAAGCAAGAAGATCCGAACATGTCTTAAGCCTCGTACACACGGCCGAGAACCTCGTCAGGAAAAAACACGTTGTTTTTCCTGACGAGATTCTTGACAAGAATCTTGTCCCGGCCGAGTGTACACACGCTCGATTCAAAAGAACCGCCGTTCTTTTGAATGGAACGAACGTGGTGACGTCATCGACTATAAAGAGCATGCGCTCGTCACATTCGATGCCGCCGCCACCATCTTGCTACACCCTACCTATGCCTAGGAAGCTACCGCGCATGCGTCAAAGTCATTTTGAGCACGCGCGGGTTTCCACGGCGACAGGTAAGTATACACACGCTCGGGTTTCTCGTCGGGAAACAGGCCGACGAGAATCTCAACGAGAAAATAAAGAGCAGGTTCTCTATTTTTCTCATCGAGATTCTGGCCAGTTTTCTTGACGAGAAACCTGAAAGCCTCGTACACACGGCCGTTTTTCTCAGCAAGAAAGCTCTCCCGGCAGTTTTCTTGTCGTTTCTTGACGAGAAAACCGGCCGTGTGCACGAGGCTTTAGAATCGGGGGAACTATATACTACTAATAAGTCCAATAGCAAAAATCATTACAGCACCACTTGGCTCTCCAAAGTTTATCTTCAAGGTAACCTTTACTTAGGATGGGGATATGAGACCCATTACAAACAATGCTGTGGGATCCGGGACGATAGTGTTGAATGAATTAGTCCTACCAATTGATATTGGGCCTTCTAAAATTCTCTTGAGCTATTGGTGACCTCTCAATTGTTGGTGCCTACCAGGACCAATGCCACTTGGCAAATCCAGTAGCATGACACCAATTCCTACCACCACTGTTAGAGTTGCATTTTTGCAGTGACCATGGATATCAGGGGCAATATTTGCCATTGACTCCCAATGAATTGGTTTTAGTAAGGGTTCCCCAAGACCTGAACATTATTTTAGGGGTTCCTCTGGGATAAAAAGGTTGAGAAAGGCTGCCCTAGAGAAACTTAAGCCCTGTACACATGGGCGGGAATCTCGTTGGGAAAAAAGCGTCGGTTTTCCCGACGAGATTCCCGGCAAGCTTTTCTTGCTCTCCAAGTCTACACACGCCACATTCAAAAGAACCGCCGTTCTTTTGAATGGCAAGAACGCTGTAACGTCATCGACTACGGCGAGCATGCGCTCGTCACATTCTAAGTCGTCGCCGCCATCTTGATTCACCCTACACTACCCTTGTAAGCTACCGCGCATGCGTCAAAGTCTCATCGAGCATGCGCGGGTTTACCTGGAGACAGGTAAGCATACACACGCACGGTTTTCTCGTCGGCAAACAGGCCGACGCGAATCCCGACGGGAAAACTGAGAGCAGGTTCTCGATTTTTCTCGTCGAGATTCCCGGGAGTTTCCAGATGAGAAAACCATACACACGGCCGGTTTTCTTGGCAAAAAGCTCTCCCAGCTGTTTTCTTGCCGAGAAAACTGGCGGTGTGTACGAGACTTTAGAGTTAGAGCTAGATTACGGTTAGAGCCAAAGAGGTTTTGGGGTTGGGAGGCTAGGGATAGGTTATGGTTAACAGAGTTAGGGTTAGAACTAGGTAAAAGGTAGAGCCAAAGTGATGTAGGGGTTGAGAGGGTTGGGGTAGAACCTTTCGTTTTACAAAATGAGACAATAGACTAAGAAAATGGAGAAACACTGTCTGTTATCTGGAACGCTCTACAAATAGGGCAACCACAATTCTGCCCTTTCCTTCAGCCGCAACTCCACCGCCAATCTACAGCGGCTGCAGATTGAAAAAGGATGAAATCTGGATGAAGGGGGATATGTTTGGTCCCTGAAACGCATTGTACTAAATTTACGTTTGGAATAAACTTAATTATGGACATTTTGATGTGGTGATTCAATTACAGATGCAAAAATTCTCTTTATGAGCCAATGTGATTGGGGTAATATTTCGACTAGTGGAAGCTTTCTAGTTTCTACCCATCGATTGGGTGCCCCACTGGGGTACCATTAACATAAATTCGAAACTGTCATACATCATCATCTTAATGCCGCGTACACACGATCGTGATTCACGGCGGTGAAAACACCGCCGTGAATCACGACATGAAAAAAAATGAAAAACGAGGGAACGGCATTTTCCCCCACACACGACCGTTTTTCCCGTAATTTCTTTCTTTGTCGAGAAAAACGACCGTCTGTGGGCTCCGCGGCAGTGTCTCCCTATGGGAAAACTGCCGCGGAAAAAAATGATGGAAAAAACGATGAGAAAATTTAGAACATGTTCTAATTTTTCTCGTCGTTTTTCCTGCCGTTTTTCTCAACGAGAAAAACGGCATAAAGCCCACAGACGATCGTTTTTCTCGGCGAAAAAAAAAAATGTCATTTTTCCCGACGGGAAAAATGATCGTGTGTACGCGGCATAAGGCTTCAGCACCAACTATCCACCCCCCAACACAAGCACTCCAGAAGCACCCCAGCGGGGCAATTAAATAATTAAGTGATCTTAGGAAATTGTAGAAATTTTCTCTTTAGAAACTATTAAATTATAATATTCAGGCCACGTCTGCCATTTATGTAATTTTTATACCCTGTCCTGTGGATGTTCCCTGGGGATAATGCCCCATACACACGATCGTTTTTCATGCCGTTAAAAATGCCATTTTAAAAAATGGCCATTAAAAATGATCGTGTGTAGGCTCCAGAGCATTTTTAACGACGTGAAAAACGGCCATTAAAAATTCCGGACATGCTCTCTTTTTTCACGTCGTTTTTCATGTCGTTTTTCTTAACAACGTGAAAAACGATAGTGTGTATGCTTTCACGACGTGAAAAAAAACGCGCATGCTCAGAATCAAGTATGAGACGGGAGCGCTCGTTCTGGTAAAACTAGCGTTCGTACTGGAGATAGCACATTCATTACACAGTAACGGACTGAAAAGCGCGAATCGTCGCTCAACAAACTTTACTAACATGAAGGGTGGCGCCATTCGAACGGAAATTCCCCTTTATAGTGCCGTCGTACGTGTTGAACGTCACTGCGCTTTGCTTGATCGTTTTTTTTAATGATGGTGTGTACGCAAGGCAGGCTTGAGAGGAAACATGAAAAAAAACGAGGAGAAAAACGTCGGTTTAAAAAATGACATTAAAAACGATTGTGTGTATGGGGCATTAGAGTTTTTCCTTATGTAATGGTTTTTGGTTACAATGGCAAAACTTACAAGTGAGTGGGCCCATGAATTGAATATTACTAGTACCCTCTTTTCTTTGTTACTACTCCAGCGCCAGCCTGTATTTTCCAGGACCAGCTTCCTGATAGTGAGGACAATGGACTGTACCATGGTGAAAGGAAATAAATATACCCGATTCCCACACTAGCACTCACTATATTGTTCTGCCAGGGAGGGGGAGGCGCAGGGAGTGTTCCCGACCGGAAAAACAGAATCAATGCTACTAGCGGCTATAGCCGCTGTCAGTAATCGCATGTAAAAAAAAATGACAGGCTGGTTGTACCCAAGTCGATCGATTGCCTATACAATACCTTGAAAAAGTATTCATACCCCTTGAAATTTTCCACATTTTGTCATGTTACAAGCAAAAACGTAAATTTATTTTAATGGAATATTATGTGATAGACCAACACAAAGTGGCACATAATTGTGAAGTGGAAGGAAAATGAGAAAATGGTTTTCAACATTTTTTTACAAATAAATATGTGAAAAGTGTGGGGTACATTTGTATTCAGCCCCCTTTACTCTGATATCCCTAACTAAAATCTAGTGGAACCAATTGCCTTCAGAAGTCACCTAATTTGTAAATTGAGTCCACCTGTGTGTAATTTAATCTCAGTGTATATACAGTTGTTCTGTGAAGCCCTCAGAGGTTTGTTAGAGGACCTTAGTGAACAAACAGCATCATGAAGGCCAAGGAACACACCAGATAAAGTTGTGGAGAAGTGTAAAGCAGGGTTAGGTTATAAAAAAATATCCCAAGCTTTGAACATCTCACGGAGCTCTGTTCAATCCATCACTCGAAAATGGCAAGGGTATGGCACAACTGCAAACCCACCAAGACATGGCCGTCCACCTAAACTGACCGGCCGGGCAAGGAAAGCATTCATCAGAGAAGCAGCCAAGAGGCCCATGGTACCTCTGGAGGAGCTGCAGAGATCCACAGCTCAGGTGGGAGAATCTGTCCACAGGACAACTATTAGTTGTGCTCTCCACAAATCTGCTCTTTATGGAAGAGTGACAAGAAGAAAGACATTGTTGAAGGAAAGCCAAAAGAAGTCCTGTTTGCAGTTTGCGAGAAGCCATGTGGGGGACACAGCAAACATGTGGAAGAAGGTGCTCTGGTCAGATGAGAACAAAATTTAACTTTTTGGCCTAAAAGTAAAAATGCTATGTGTGGCGGAAAACTAACACTGCACATCACCCTGAACACACCATCCCCACCGTGAAACATGGTGGTGGCAGCATCATGTTGTGGGGATACTTTTCTTCAGCAGGGACAGGGAAGCTGGTCAGAGTTGATGGGAAGATGGATGGAGCCAAATACAGGACAATCTTAGAAGAAAACCTGTTAGAGTCTGCAAAAGACTTGAGACTTGGGGAATGGTTCACCTTCCAGCAGGACAATGGCCCTAAAAATACAGCCAGAGCTACAATGGAATGGTTTAGATCAAAGCATATTCATGTGTAAGAATGGCCCAGTCACAGTCCAGACCTAAATCCAATTGAGAATCTGTGGCAAGACTTGAAAATTGCTGTTGACAGACGCTCTCCATCCAATCTGACAGAGCTTGAGATATTGTGCAAAGAAGAATGGGCAAAAATCTCCCTCTCTAGATGTGCAAAGCTGGTAGAGACATCCCCAAAAAGACTTGCAGCTGTAATTGCAGAGAAAGGAGGTCCTACAAAGTATTGACTCCGGGGGGCGCTATACAAATGTACGCCACACATTTCACATATTTATTTGTAAACCATTTATCATTGTCCTTCCACTTTACAATTATGTGTCAGTTTGTGTTGGTCTATCACATAAAATCCCAATAAAATACATTTACGTTTTTTGGTTGTAACATGACAAAATGAGGAAAATTTCAGGGGTTACAAATACTTTTTCAAGGCACTGTGCATGGATCGAATCTTAGCCAGTCCCGTTGAACCGGCTGAATTTCGATCCATGTATGGCCGGCTTTAGGTAAGTATTTCTCCGTACTTTAGGCATTATTAGCATTTAACCCTTGCAGTGTGGGTAGGGAGGAAAAGAAGGGAAGGGGGGGAAAGGGTTGGTCTTACTGCAAAGGTATTTTTTTGTTGTTGTTGTTGTTGTGCCTGGAATTGGGCTTTAAACCCTTACTATACGGTAGGCCATCGAAAAATTACCTTACCAGAGTTCCGCTTTAAGACTGGAAGGGCTTTAAACCCTTACTATACTGTAGGCCACCGAAAAATTACCTTACTAGAGATCCGCTTTAAGACTGGAAGGGCTTTAAACCCTTACTATACGGTAGGCCACCGAAAAATTACCTTACCAGAGTTCAGCTTTAAGACTGGAAGGGCTTTAAACCCTTACTATACGGTAGGCCACCAAAAAATTACCTTACCAGAGTTCAGCTTTAAGACTGGAAGGGCTTTAAACCCTTACTATACGGTAGGCCACCGAAAAATTACCTTACCAGGGTTCCGCTTTAAGACTGGAAGGGCTTTAAACCCTTACTATACGGTAGGCCACCAAAAAATTACCTTACCAGGGTTCCGCTTTAAGACTGGAAGGGCTTTAAACCCTTACTATACGGTAGGCCACCGAAAAATTACCTTACCAGAGTTCAGCTTTAAGACTGGAAGGGCTTTAAACCCTTACTATACGGTAGGCCACCAAAAAATTACCTTACCAGAGTTCAGCTTTAAGACTGGAAGGGCTTTAAACCCTTACTATACGGTAGGCCACCGAAAAATTACCTTACCAGGGTTCCGCTTTAAGACTGGAAGGGCTTTAAACCCTTACTATACGGTAGGCCACCAAAAAATTACCTTACCAGGGTTCCGCTTTAAGACTGGAAGGGCTTTAAACCCTTACTATACGGTAGGCCACCGAAAAATTACCTTACCAGAGTTCCGCTTTAAGACTGGAAATATCCCAATTCCATTTTTTACGTATTTTATGTACGTTCGGTAACAAACACGTTATGTTAAAAGTTACTCATGCGAATCCATACCAACATTTATACAAACTCCCCCCATGAAGCATCAAAATATTTGACTCCTCGGAAGGAGACCAAGGTCTTGAAATATTGATGTTTCTGTATTTTAGAAGGAACAAAAATGACTAATTGTCCCCGGTATACCAGAATTAAAAATAAAAATAAAAATCAGTCCTATAGAGTGGGGGGGGGGGGATGCTTTTAACAGGCCCCAAAGTTCCAGAATGTCAGCTAGATGAACTTTCCTCTCCATCCATTTCTCAGTCTGTAATAACCGTGCCGCCAAGATGGAAAGACCTCTCATCGTCAAGTCACCTCCATGGCGTTCCCTTCGCAAGGCAGGTGTTACTGTAATTAACTATTGTTTGACTATCAAAAGTCTGAGCTGATTAAATCCACTAAGCACAAGTGCACTTTTTTATTTCAAAGAATATTATGAACGACACGCTGAGCCCCTTTCAATGTGGACCTTCCTTCCGGAGACTGCGAGGGAACCCATGCCAAGAGTAATCAAAACGTAAATCTGCATAAACCTTCGGGGTTTTTAATTCAAGCAGAGCCCTTTCATGGCAAATATGTTACTTTATGAGCTGCGGTCGTAGGCAAGGCGAGAAAAATGTGACTTCTTAAGAAAAATGACTGGCATCTCTTTAGTGATTAACGCAAGATTAATGGAGGCCCCCACTGCTCGGTCTAAGTCCATTCTATCGCTAATTCATTTAGGTACCATTACAGATGCACTCGACAAAAAGCACCTGCTAGGAAGTCATGTTTTGGCAAGCAGCGATAGCCATTATGGTCAGACCTTAAATACATTTTTTATTAGTGAAGCCTCGGTAAGTGCGTTACTATTTGACAGTGCTTTCAGGTCCTTGCGCTATTTAATGTATTCAATTAGTAAAAAAAAAAAAAAAATCGGATGGCTTCTATTTTAATACAGCATTGTGCCCAATTTATCTGTGATATATTTAAACTAAAGATTGGTTTCAAACCTACCAAAAAAAAAAGAAAAAAACAAGACTAGGCGCGGTTTTATATAGGGTATTTAAAATTAATTTAAAATTTGTTATCCAATGGATTTTTTTTTTTTTTTTTGCAGTCGTCACTTAGGACTGGGTTCACACTATTGCACTTCAGTAGCGCACATGCCCTACGGCGTGAAAAGGGCAGCCTATCCATTCTAATGCCGAACACACCAAAAAAAAAACATGTGACGTAACGCACTGCAAAGAACGGTATTGGTTTACCATTTTTTGTGGTGTGCTGCAATATAATATGCATTGGGGTTCCATTCAGAAAGAATACCGTGCATTGCGGTATTGCATGTGTGTTACTGCAGCGCAATAGTGTGAACAAAGACTAAGGCCCCTAGCGCTTTGCAGGCGCTATTGCGCTAAAAATAGCAGCTGCAATGCGCCCTGAAAAAGCCGCTTCTTTGTATCCAGTGTGAAAGCCCGAGGGCTTTCACACTGGAGCGGTGCGCTGGCAGGAGGGTAAAAAAAACTCCTGCAAGCCGCATCTTTGAGGCGCGATAGGAGCGGTAAAAATACCGCTCCTATAGCGCCCCTGCCCATTGAAATCAATGGGGTAGTGCCTCCAAAATGCTGCAAAGAGGCGTTTTTAACCCTTTTTCGGCCGCTAGCGGGGGTTAAAATCACCCCGCTAGCGCCCGCAAATCGCCGCAAAAATTACGGTATAGCGGTGCTAAAAATAGCGGTGCTATACCACCAGCGCATCCAGCGCTTCAGTGCGAAAGTAGCCTTAAAGCGGTACGAAAGGCAGAAGGTTTTTTTTTTTACCTTATTCTTTGGCCAACTGTATACTGTAACTTCCCTATACGGCGGCAAGGTGGCTCTGCTGCGCAGGATCACATACCTAATACGTGATCCTGCACTTCCGAGTCTGGGCCACCGGCGACCCGCTCCCGCTGTGATTATAAACAGGAAGAGCTGATCTGACTCGATGTCCGCCGCCACCTGCCCATCATTGAGCAGAGAGCCAGAACGGCATGCTGTCCATGTAAACAAGGCAGATTGCCGTTCTGTCAGTAGGGAAGGCATTGATCCTGTGTCTCTGCAAAGCTGGAAGATGGATCCACGCCTTCCCCTAGTAAAAGCACCTCCCCCCCACAGTACACAAGCACAGGCTAGGCACACAGTTAACCCTTTGATCGCCCCTGATGTTAACCCCTTCCCAGCCAGTGTCATTAGTACAGTGTATATTTTGTAGCACTGATCACTGTATTAGTGTCACTGGTTCCCAAAAAAGTGTCAAGATTGTCAGTTATGCCGCGTACACACGATCGGCATTCCCGACAACAAATGTTCGATGTGAGCTTTTGGTCAGATATTCCGCCCGTCTGAAGGCTCCATCGGACATTTGCTGTCGGAATTTCCGGCAACAAATGATTGAGAGCAGGTTCTCAATTTTTCCGTCAACAAAAGTTCTTGTCGGAAATTCCGATCGTGTGCATCCAATTCCGACGCACAAAAATTCTACGCATGCTTGGAATCATTTTAACGCATGCTCGGAATCATTGTACTTCATTTTTCTCGGCTCGTCGTAGTGCTGTACGTCTCCGCGTTCTTGACGTTCGGAATTTACGATCAACATTTGTGCGACCATGTGTAGGCAAGCCAACATCCATCGGAAAAAAATCCACGGTTTTGTTGTCGGAAATTCCGATCGTGTGTATGCGGCATGAGTGTCCGATTTGTCTGCTGCAATGTCGCAGTCCCGCTATAAGTTGCTGATCGCTGCCATTACTAGAAATAAAAATTAAATAAATAAAAATTCCATAAATATATCCCATAGTTTGTAGACGCTATAATTTTTGCGCAAACCAATCAATATACGCTTATTGGGATTTTTTTTTTTACCAAAAATATGTAGCAAAATACATATTGGCCTAAATTTATGAAAAAATTGGATTTCTTAAATTCTATTTCTTTTTTTTTTTCAAAGAAAGCTCTATTTGCTGGAAAAAAGTACATACATTTCATTTGGGTACAGTATCGCACGACCACGCAATTGTCAGTTAAAGTAACGCAGTGCCGTATCGCAAAAAATGGCCTGGTCATAAAGGGGCGTACGTCTTCCAGGGGGCAAATGATTAATACATTCTAAAACCTTCTGAGTGCAGCTCCTCCCCCAGCCCCTTACCTGAGCCCCATCTCGATCCAGCGATGTGCATGAGAGCAGGGTCTCTCCCGCGTCTCTGTCTCCTTATTGGCTCACACGGCAGCCGTTGGCTCCTGCTGCTATCAATCACAGCCAGTGAGCCAATGAGGACAGCGCAGGGGCGAGACCAAGCCACGCTCTGTGTGTAAATGGACAATGTCCATTCACAGGGGCGCGGCTCGGGAGCGAGCCTACTTGTGTGCCCTCATAGCAAGAGGCTTTGCCATTGGGGGCACTAGGCAGGGGGGAGGAGCCAGGACCGACGGGGGAAGTTAAAAAAAAACAGAGGTTCGGGGCTGCTCTGAGCAAAACGATTACACAGAGCAGGTAAGTATAATATGTTTATTATTTAAAAAAAAATGGAACCTTTAAAACCACTTTAAAGGTAATATATTGGGGGAGATTTACTAAAACCGGCGAGTGCAGAATCTGGAGCAGCCGTGCATGATAGCCAATCAGCTTCTAAATGCTGGAAGCTGATTGGTTTCTGTGCCGAGCTGCAACAGATTTTGAAATTTCCAGCTTTAGTAAATCAACTCCATTGTTTTTAAAATTTTATTACATATAAACATAAAAAGAATCAATTTGATGTAAAAAATAAATAATCTTAGCAATGTGTACTAATCCTTTAAAAAACAATGGGGGAGATTTACAAAAACTGGTGCACACAGAATCTGGTGCCTCTGTGCATAGTAACCAATCAGCTTCCAGGTTTTATTGCCAAAGCTTAATTGAGCAAGCTGAAGTTGGAAGCTGATTGGTTCCCATGCCCAGCTGCCCCAGATTTTGTGTGCTCCAGTTTTAATAAATCTGCCCCCGTTGACACTATAGTTTGTAGTGATTTACTGTATGTACATTGAGCAGCCATATTTGCTTATTAACATATTCAGACCCTTTTTCCTCTTTTTTGCAGCACTACACTCAGCACAGGTTGTGCTTTACCGCTCCCTCCTACAAAGTCTATGAGTCGGCTGACTCACTGAACAAAATCATTTTGATAGCCCCCCCAAACAACATTTAATAAGGCTTGCTTGGTCTAGGGAGCATGTAATGGATAGAGCTACCTACCTAAGACTTAGTTTCCACTAGTGGTGAAGGGACTTGCTAAGTCTTGGGAGCATGTAATGGATAGAACTACTTACCTAAGACTTATTTTCCACTGGTGGCGGAGGGGCTTGCTTGGTCTAGGGAGCATGTAATGGATAGAGCTACCTACCTAAGACTTATTTTCCACTGGTGGCGGAGGGGCTTGCTTGGTCTAGGGAGCATGTAATTAGATAGAGCTACCTACCTAAGACTTATTTTCCACTGGTGGCGTAGGGGCTTGCTTGGTCTAGGGAGCATGTAATTAGATAGAGCTACCTACCTAAGACTTATTTTCCACTGGTGGCGGAGGGGCTTGCTTGGTCTAGGGAGCATGTAATTAGATAGAGCTACCTACCTAAGACTTATTTTCCACTGGTCGCGGAGGGGCTTGCTTGGTCTAGGGAGCATGTAATTAGATAGAGCTACCAACCTAAGACTTATTTTCCACTGGTCGCTGGGGGGCTTGCTTGGTATAGGGAGCATGTAATTAGATAGAGCTACCTACCTAAGACTTATTTTCCACTGGTGGCGTAGGGGCTTGCTTGGTCTAGGGAGCATGTAATTAGATAGAGCTACCTACCTAAGACTTATTTTCCACTGGTCGCGGAGGGGCTTGCTTGGTCTAGGGAGCATGTAATTAGATAGAGCTACCAACCTAAGACTTATTTTCCACTGGTCGCTGGGGGGCTTGCTTGGTATAGGGAGCATGTAATGGATAGAGCTACCTACCTAGGACTTATTTTCCACTGGTCCCGGAGGGGCTTGCTTGGTCTAGGGAGCATGTAATTAGATAGAGCTACCAACCTAAGACTTATTTTCCACTGGTCGCTGGGGGGCTTGCTTGGTATAGGGAGCATGTAATGGATAGAGCTACCTACCTAGGACTTATTTTCCACTGGTCCCGGAGGGGCTTGCTTGGTCTAGGGAGCATGTAATGGATAGAGCTACCTACCCAAAACTTATTTTCCACTGGTGGCGGAGGGGCTTGCTTGGTCTAGGGAGCATGTAATGGATAAAGCTACCTACCTAAGACTTATTTTCCACTGGTGGTAGAGGGGCTTGCTTGGTCTAGGGAGCATGTAATGGATAGAGCTACCTACCTAGGACTTATTTTCCACTGGTGGTGGAGGGGCTTGCTTGGTCTAGGGAGCATGTAATGGATAGAGCTACCTACCTAGGACTTATTTTCCACTGGTGGTGGAGGGGCTTGCTTGGTCTAGGGAGCATGTAATGGATAGAGCTACCTACCTAGGACTTATTTTCCACTGGTGGTGGAGGGGCTTGCTTGGTCTAGGGAGCATGTAATGGATAGAACTACCTACCTAAGACTTATTTTCCACTGGTGGTGGAGGGGCTTGCTTGATCTAGTGAGCATATAATGGATAGAGCTACCTACCTAAGACTTTGTTTCCACTAGTGATGGAGGGGCTTGCCTGATCTAGTGAGTATGTAATGGATAGAATAATGCACCTAAGGCCTAGTTTGCACTAGTGGCAGAGGGCCTTGCTTGGTCTAGGGAGCATGTAATGGATAGAAATACCTACCTAAGGATTAGTCTCTGCTAGTGGCAGAAGAGCTTGCTTAGTCTAGGGAGCATGCAACAATGATGGGGTGAAAAATGTACTCTTAATATGGGAGGGGATCGTTTTTCTGGGGGCAAGTTGTATTTTTATTGGTCATTTTTACAGGAAAGATAGTAATGGGCACACCAACAAAAATGCATTTTAAAGTAGAAGTTCACTCCCTGGCTCCTGACCCACCACTGCACTTTATTCCAGGAGGTTGCAGGAGTAAGACAAACGATGGCCGGTGGGTGGAGCTGTGACATGTCATTATGGGCTGGATGCCTGAATCCAGCAGAGGCAGCCGGTGCATGATGACAAAGGAGGACCAAAATGGCGGTATGGGACCCAGGCTGCAACACCTGAGAAGCACTGGGCAGGGGAGTATGTGAATCAAGGACAACCCTGCATGACAGGTAAGAGGAGGTATAAAAAATAAAAAATATGGCAGTGGGTGATAAAGTTCACCTTTAAGTACAATAAGTAAAAGTAATGTCTGATTATATTTTTTGCTGTCTGTGCCTTCCTGTCTTGAGCACAACTCCACAAAATCATAATGATTCATGCCCTCCAGTGCTGCTAATCAGTGCCCACCAGTGCCAACTATCAGTGCCTATCAGTGCCACCTACCAGTGCCTATCAGTACTGCTAATCAGTGCCCATCAGTGCTGCTAATCAGGGCCCAACAGTGCTGATAACCAGTGCCCATCAGTGCCACCTACCAGTGCCTATCAGTGCCACCTACCAGTGCCCATCAGTACTGCTAATCAGTGCCCACCAATGCCACCTATTAGTGCCCATCAGTGCTGTTAATCAGTGCCCATCAGTGCTGCTAATTAGTGCACACCAGTGCCACCTATCAGTGCCCATCAGTGCTGCCAATCAGTGCCTCATAATCAGTGATACCTATTAGTGCTTCCTATCATTGCCCCTTACCAGTGCCCATATATCCTACTTATTAGTGCCCATCAGTGCCGCTTAGACCCCTTTCACACTGGGTAGATTTGAAGGCGCTATAACGCTAAAAATAGAGCCTGCAAAGTGACCTGGAAACAGCCGCTGCTGTCTCTCCAGTGTGACAGCCCTGAGGGCTGTCACACTGGAGCGGTGCACTAGCAGGACGGTAAAAAAAAGTCCTGCTAGCAGCATCTTTGGAGTGGTGAAGGAGAGGTGTGTATACCGCTCCTCCACTGCTCCTGCCCATTGAAATCAATGGGGCACCGCGGCTATACCGCCGGCGAAGCACCTCTGCAGAGGTGCTTTGTGGTGGTTTTAACCCTTTCTCGGCCGCTAGCGGGGGGTAAAAGCGCTAGCGGGCGAATAGTGCAGCGAAATTGACGGTAAAGCGCCGACGCCCCCACCGCCCCAGTGTGAAAGGGGTCTTATTAGAGCCAACTCTCAGTGCCATCTATCAGTGCCCATCAGTGCCATCTATCAGTGCAGTCTCATTACTGCCTCCTGATCAGTGCCCCCCCCCCCCCAGTGCCACATATCAGTGCCCATCAGCGCACATCAATGAAGGAGAAAAATTACCTGTTTGCAAAATTGAATAACAAACTATGAAAAATCATTTTATTTTTTTTCAGAATTTTCGTTATTTTTCTTGTTTAAAAAACAAAACAAAACACCAAACCACCAAAAGAAAGCTCTATTTGTGTGAAAAAATGTCAAATGTGTTCAGTGTTGCATTGTCATTCAAAGTGTGCCAGTGCTGAAAGCTGAAAATTGGCCTGAGCAGGAAGGGGGTAAAAGTGCCCAGTAGGAAAATTGTTAAAATGGCATTCGAGTAAACGATCGCACCCCAATCCACCAAGTAGTAGGCCAGTTAACCTGGCCATACATTATACAATTTTCTTATTCAATTTCCTTTAGATTTACCTTCAACTTTTTAGCGGAAGAGCCGGCCTGATTGCATACAAATTGAAAGTGTTTAGGTTTGACCTCATATTAGAAAAGAAAATTGTACAAGAAAAAATTGAAAAACTGTATGGCCAACCAAAGAGTGGGAGAAAATGGGGATTCAAAGAGGGTCAGCATTAGTGTAATAATTAACCCTTATATGCCGTTCCCATATGAATGTAGATCAAAGGTCTATAGTTTTACATTGGGAACGAATGGCCCGTTGGTTTTACATGAGATTTAAAATAGTTTTGTCCGCACTCCAAGACTGTCCACTTAAAAAAAATGCTCCCCTGGTGTCACAAGGACAGAAAGTCTCCCCGATAGGGTCACAAGGACAGGAAGTCTTCCCGATGGCGTCACAAGGACAGGAAGTCTTCCAGATGAGGTCACAGGGACATGAAGTCTACCCGATGGGGTCACAAGGACAGGAAGTCTTCCCAATAGGGTAACAAGGACAGGAAGTCTTCCCGATGGGGTCACAAGGACAGGAAGTCTTCCCGACGGGGTCACAAGGACAGGAAGTCTTCCAGATGGGGTGACAAGGACAGGAAGTCTTCCCGATGGGGTCACAAGGACAAGAAGTCTTCCCGACGGGGTCACAAGGACAGGAAGTCTTCCCGATGGGGTCACAAGGACAGGAAGTCTTCCCGATGGGGTCACAAGGACAAGAAGTCTTCCCGATGGGGTCACAAGGACAAGAAGTCTTCCTGATGGGGTCACAAGGACAGGAAGTCTTCCTGATGGAGTCACAAGGGCAGGAAGTCCCCCAAATGGGGTCACAGACAGAAATAAAAACCTGTTTGTGTTGTATGCTCTTCCCTAATTCATCCGAGGCAACGACAAAAAAAAAAATTGGCTTTCAATGTAACAAAATGTATTTTTGTCGCTTCCAAGGATTCTGGATAATGAATCCAACACCTGCGTCTTTGATCCGATGCAACGTTTTATCTGTCTGTCTAAATAAAATAAAACATGCATCTGAAATCTTGTCTCGGTGAAGACCCGGAGGGTATTTGTTCCTTTTCCAAAAAAAAAGAAAAGAAATGGAGAATAAGATGGTTTCATTCACGCCGCGCTCGCGCTCGAGCCTCCCGTAACCCCCGTCTGGCATTTTCCTCTAAAATGTATGTGTTAATTATCTTGTCATGCCTGTAATTTCTCCCTGTAGTCTATTAATTAGAGGGTCACACACTAGGACTGTGTTTACCCAATAGCTTGTCTTTTTTTTTTTTTTTTTTAATTATCGCATCTACTTAGCGGCTGACAAAGGAAAAAAAAAAAAATCACCCATTTGCATTCAGCGTGAAAAAAAACAGAAAACAGTATGGGAATCGTGCTCACTGTACAATGGAATCTCCATACTGATTTATTGTGCTTTTAGGAATCAAGATCACCACGTTATGTTCTTTTTAGGAACTTTCGCTTTGTATATATATATATATATATATATATATATATATATATATAAAATTCTATTGTTTCCATTGACAAAGCTGTTTTTATCTCCTGATAAAGGTCCCATTCACACCTGGGCAAAATGACGCTGCATTTTTTTTTTTTTTGGGGGGGGTGTTTTTTTTTTTCACACAACAGTGTAGGGTAGCCCATTCACTTGAATGGGCTACCCTATGCATGACAAACATGCCAAAGTAGCTCCTGTACCCTTTTTTGGAGCTGACTTTGGTGCGTTTTTGAACAAGCACATTTGTGCATGTTATGGAGCTAGGGTTGCAACGATACCACTTTTTTAAGACAGAGTACAAGTACCAATACTTTTTTCAAGTACTCACCGATATCGATTACCGATACTTTTTTTTTAATGTCATGTGACAGTGGCGCTAATATGCAGCACTGATGACGTGTGGACTGGGTCAGTCGTTTTTTTTTACAATTACATTTTTTAAAATGTATTATTTTAAATTATTTTTTTTTTCGATTTCTTTTTGTTATTTTTTTACACCACTTTCTCTTTTTTTTTTTTTTTTTTTTGGGGGGGGGGGGGGACAGTGTCAGTGTTTTTTTTTATTTTTTATTATTCTTACAATTTAACCTTTTCAATATTCATTTATTACAATTCTTTTTTTTATTCTTTTTTCATCTCCCCTTTAAGACAAGGAAAGGAACTGAGGACACAGATTCCCCAGTTCCTTTCTCTGCACTGAAGATGGATGGACAAGAGACAGAAGTTCCTCTCCATTCATAAATACATTGTAAACACAGATTACGATGCTCAGTGACAGTTATGAATGAACACTCAGTGATCACTGACTTTGGAAAAGGAAGGAGCGGGTAAATGATATATTTACCGGCTCCTTCCTCCGCTCTCCATCCTGACAGATCAAGGACAGAGGGGGTGGTGGAGCACAGAGGGGGACCGGAGCACGGAGGGAGACCAGATCATGGAGGGGGAACAAAGCACAGAGGGGGACCGTAGCATGGAGGGGAACCCCAGCACAGAGGGGGACCGGAGCACAGAGAGGGGGACCGTAGCATGGAGGGGAACCGCAGCACAGAGGGGGACCGGAGCACGGAGAGGGGGACCGAGAAGCACAGAGGGGGACCCGAGCACAGAGGGGGACCTGAGCACAGAGGGGGACCGAGGAGCACAGGGGGGACCAGAGCATGGAGGGGGACCTGAGCACAGGGGGGGACCGGAGCACAGAGGGAGACCGGAGCACAGAGGGGGACCGGAGCATGGAGGGGGACTGGAGGAGGATATGGGGGACAGTCAGGGATGATTGGTGCAGCGGTGGGGGGGGGGGGTTACAAACACAGATCTCCCTGTATACATTTCAATAAAGCAGCTGAAAGCCGCGGGGGGAGAGGAGGAGAAGCGTCTGTCAGCTGCTTTATTAAAATGTATACAGGGAGATCGATGATTGTAACTCCCCCCCAGCACCGCACCGATCACCCCTGACTGTCCAGGTATCGGATTAAGCATCGGAGCATTTTCCCGAGTACAAGTACTCTTGGGCAAATACTCGGTATCAGTATCGGTGCAACCATATTTGGAGCATTACAAAATGCCCTTTTATTAACAGGTTTGGGGTGCCATTCATTTTTCACGTGTTTGGGAAACGTGTTTCTGTCCATGAATGGAGCCTTAAGGTGGTTCTAAAGGCAGAAGTTTTTTTGTGTCAAACACAAGGCCTCCAGGCCATTTTATGTGTCCCTCGCACCTCTACTGCAGCTGCGGCGGCAACCCTCTCGTCTCCACCCTCACCTTGTCTCAGCAGTTGGACGGAACTCCTCCTATAGATTCTGTGCTTCTTCTTCTGTCAATCACAGCCAGTGAGCCAATGAAGAGAGAGCGGGGGCGAGCCAAAGCAGCACTCGTGTGTGAATAGACGATGTTCATTCACAGGAGCGTGGCTCAGGAGCAAGCCTACTCGAATGCCCTCATAGCAAGAGGCTTGCTATTGGGGGTACTCGGCAGGGGGGAGGAACCAGGACCACCGGCAGGGGACCCTAAAAGAAGAGGATCGGGGCTGCTCTGAGCAAAACCATTACACAGAGCAGGTAAGTATAACATGTTTGTCTTTTCTTTTTTTTTTTATCGTAACCGTTAGAATCACTTTAATGAGAGGGTAACTAATAAGCAGGTTAATGGAAGTCCTAAACGTCTTTACCAAATTAATTGGTTGTCTGTGCCCACCTCTTACATCGATTGCTGGATGTGTTGGGACCCCATGCACTGAATTTAGGTTTTCTTCCCCAGAAATGGTTGTAGTTTTTCCAAAATTATCTTAGAGAAATGTAACATCCTCAGTGTAGATCAGGGGTCTTCAAACTACAGATCGCGGGCCACATCCAGCCTGCTACAAGAGTCTATCCAGCTCCCATCTAGGGTTATCGGAATATCCTTCATGTGCACAGATTGGGGATAGAGGTCAGCGGAGGCGGTCTAAGGCCTCTGCTTCAGAACACCTGGCGCCCTAGCAACCAATGACGTGCTTGTCCTAGTATTTACAGGAGGATGGAAGTTCCTCCATCCAGACCTGACCCATCACACACGTTGTGAATCATACAGTGGTTAGTGGACTCTGATAAGGACACTAATGCAAGGGGGTCTCTGAAATAAGGGGGTAATCTGATGGTGACTGTGAAAGGGACCTTGATGTAAGGGGGGACTCTAATCTGGATCCTGATGAAAGGGGGGGACGGGGACATTGATGTAAGTACCAATTGGAATGCCAATTTGAGACAGCTCTTCTCATCCAACAACAGTACCTGACCTCACAGATGTTCTTTTAGTTGAATGGGCCCAAATTCCCACAAACACATTCCACTATCTTTTGAAAACCATTCAAAAAAAATGGAAGGTGTTGAGGGAGGGGTGGGTAGCTCCATATTAATTCTCATCGTTTTGAAAATGGGATGTCCTTGTCCAACAAGCTCATATAGGAGCACACAGTAGTTAGGTTGTCCTAGCCTGGTCCATTAAAATGGACAGATTCCAATTCCAGTAGAAGATCAAGCGAAGATGTAGGCGCCGGAAGGGAAGCTCATGGACGTCACATTGGTGGAGTGGAGCTGAGTCTATTTACACTTTACGCTAAGAGTGGGCAACCTATGGTGCCTGCTCAGAAGCAGCGGCGGTGCGTCCATAAAGGGAAAAGGAGCGCCGCCCCCCCTCTCCTGCACCGCTCTAATTACCATAGATGGATTCATGCATTGCATTTGGGGCACAGTGGCAGCATTTGGGGCACAGTGGCAGCATTTGGGGCACAGTGGCAACGTTTGATGGGCAAAGTGGTAGCATTTGGGGCACAGTGGCAGCGTTTGGGCACAGTGGCAGCATTTGGGGCACATTGGCAGCATTTAGGGCACAGTGGCAATGTTTAATGGGCAAAGTGGCAGCATTTGGGGCACAGTGGCAGCGTTTGGGTACAGTGGCAGCATTTGGGGCACAGTGACAGCCTTTGGGGCTCAGTGGCAACGTTTGATTGGCAAAGTGGCTGTGTTTTATGGGCAAAGTGGCTGTGTTTGATGGCACAGTGGCTGCGTTTGATGGGCACAGTGTCTGCATTTGATGGGCACAGTAGCGGCGTTTGATGGCACAGTGGCTGCGTTTGATGGCACAGTAGCGGCGTTTGATGGCACAGTGGCTGCGTTTGATGGCACAGTGGCTGCGTTTGATGGCACAGTGGCTGCATTTAATGGCACAGTGGCTGCTTTTGATGGCACAGTGGCTGCGTTTGGTACAGTGGCTGCGTTTGATGGCACAGTGGCTGCTTTTCATGGCACAGTGGCTGCGTTTGGTACACTGGCTGCGTTTGATGGGCACAGTGAGGCTGCAATTGATGGGTGTTTATTTTTTTTCAGAATTCCCCCCCCCCCCCCAAAAACAAAATTGGAGCACCAGCCGCCACTTTTCAGAAGCCTTTAGGGTTAAGCAAGCAAATCTTGGACAAAGTATAGTTTCACTTAAAAAGCCCACCCACAAAACCACATGGAGGCTGCCATTGCTATCTTCTCCTCATGAAAATGCTACCTTCTTGGCTCTCATGTTGACCGTTTGTTCAATGGTATCTCTGACCCGGAACAAGTATGCAGGGTCAGCATAAAAGCCAAGCTACTAGTATTTTCCAGAAAAGACAACACTGACTATGCTTATATTTCTCTCAAGAAATATTTACTTTAACCACTTCCTTACTGGGCACTTAAACCCCCCTCCTGCCCAGACCAATTTTCAGCTTTTAGCGCTGACGCACTTTGAATGACAATTGTGCGGTCATACAACGCTGTACCCAAATGAAATTTTTATAATTTTTTTCCCACAAATAGAGCTTTCTTTTGGTGGTATTTGATCACCTCTGCGGGTTTTATTTTTTGCGCTATAAACAAAAAAGACTGACAATTTTGAAAAAAAACACAATATTTTTTACTTTTTGCTATAATAAATATCCCAATTTAAAAAAAAATATATATATATATATATATATTTTTTTTTTCAGTTTAGGCCGATATGTATTCTTCTACATATTTTTGTTAAAAAAAAAATTGCAATAAGCATATAGTGATTGGTTTGCGCAAAAGTTATAGCGCCTATAAAATAGGGGATAGATTAATGCATTTTTTTTTTTTTACTAGTTGAGTTGAGGTGAGTTGAGAGGTATCTTAATATAGCGCAGTCTTACCCCGAAGGGTCCCGACGCACATAGCAGAGTTCCTGGGAAAAAGAGGACCCAGGAACCAAGAGCAACACAAAGCGGCAGAAAGGGTGGAAAAAAAAAAAAGAGGCTACGCAGGAAAGGCTTGCGTGAAAAGTTTTCAGTAACCCGCGGAAGACCGGGATAGTAGGGGCCTCCTAAAGCTCGACAGGGAGGCTATTTCATAATACGGCACCCTGGTGGGAGAAGGCCCGACCACCACGCCAGATCTTCTTGGGCAACGGGGTGTAGAGGAGATCTCTGCCGGTAGATCTGAGTGATCTGGCAAGAGCTCGTTTATGAAAACGAGAGCAGAGATAGCTTGGGGCCAGGCCTCTCATAATCTTAAACATGATACATCCTGCCTTAAATAAGGTGCAATAGTGGACTGGCAACCAATGCAAGGCGCAGAGGACAGGGGTGATATGATCCCTCAACGGGACATCCATGAGTAACCTTGCCACAGCACTAGTAATGGCGGCGATCTGCGATTTTTGTCAGGACTGCGATATTGCGGCGGACACATCGGACACTTTTGACACTATTTTGGGACCAATCACATTTATACAGCGAACAGTGCTATAAATATGCACTGATTACTGTATAAATGTGACTGGCAGGGAAGGGGTTAACACTAGGGGGCGATCAAGGGGTTAAATGTCTTCCCTGGGAGTGATTCTTACTGTGGGGGGAGGGGACTCTCAAGGGGAGGAGACCAATCAGTGTCCTTATGTACAAGGGACACACCATCAGTCTCCTCTCCCTGACAGGACGTGGATCTCTGTGTTTACACACAGAGATCCACGTCCCTGGCTCTGTAACTGCCAATCGCGGGTACGTGGCAGACATCGCGGCCGCCAGGCACGCGCAACTGCACCTGTGTGACACGGCGGGCACGGCTTTTCCCCGCAGCGGCGTGCAATGCGGAAGTAAACAGGAGGATGTCCATGGACGCCCTCCCGGAAATTGAGCGCCGCGCTGTAGACGTCTTTCGTCTATAGCGCGGGCGCCAAGAAGTTAAGGCAAATTATGATTTCATGGCTCTATGTTTTCTAATAGGTAAGGCGGAGAGTAGGCAACCAACTAGGGTGACCACATTTCCAAACTACCATTCAGGGACACCCTCCTTTCCCAAAAATCAGCTTGTGCTGTAACGAATCACGGCACAGTGATTGGACACAAGAGGCGGGATTTATGATTTCTCCAATCACAAGCAGGGGGCAGGATTGTGCTCCTCCAGGCATTCCCGACCAGGACAAGTACTGTCAGTGAGTAAAGCGGTGATGTGGCGGCCTTTTTTGGGGGCATCAGATTGACCCTGGGGGGGGGGGTGGCTGTGTCATTTTCATTCCGGGACACTGTATTGTCCTGGAATGAATGTTCCCAGGACAGACCTGCAAAATGCGGGACTGTCCCGGGCAATCCGGGACACGTGGTCACCCTACAACCAACAGACTGTCTACATTGGTGACAGGTACTCTTTAAAACCTATTTAAAGATCATAAGGCCCCATAGGCAGCAGTGCACTGAAGATATAGGATATAACACAAAGATCCTTTTCCTGAAAACCATCAAACTTTTTGTCAAATTTTAAGACGTAAAACAAAACAAGACCTTGGGCATCAAGTCTCATGGAGTCTTCGCCAACATGGAGGATAATTATCTAGAAGCCTCCGTGGAAGCGTGATTGATAAATGTTAAACAGAAGATTTCATCACCTTTTGTTTCTTCCCCAAAGGATTACCAGGGCCTGTTTAATAGTTCATTCGATCAGACGTCTCTTGTGTTTCTCAGCCCTCTCCGTGCCAAGCAGCGCTAACCGTCCCTTGGTCGTCTAAGTCCCCTTAATGAAGATTAAGATGTCAGTTCCCCAACGCTGTTTAAAATCCCAATTTTATTAACTTCTTAAGGGCGGCTGGAAAAACAGGGACATTCTTTAATAGGGAATTATACAAATCGAGAGAAAAAAAAAAACACAATTAGAAAGAATTATCAGGAAATGCGCTTTTGGAATAATAAAGAACTATATTATCTTTGCATAATGAAAGTTATAAAGGTGCTAAGCAAGCACATTCCATCACAAGTTTTTTTTTAAATCTAGCAGTCACGGGCGTTCCTCGCTACCGCAAGAAATAAGGGTTTAAATTGCAATAGAGGCTGGATTTATAGTAAAATAATGATACAAGACTAAAGGGGTCCATGTGCAACCCAGTTAATGGCCAATTTGGGTCTTTCTAGGTCTTAGTCTGCTGATGATATTGCTGAGGATGGAGAGTGGACAGGTTTTAGGAGAAACTGATATTGAAGCCAATGTCAACTGGCCATTGGCCAATGTTTGGTTATACTACCTAATTGTATGTATGTTTCTGTTGTTCTTTCGGCTATAGTTTGGTTTGGGAACCAATTTTTTAGTTTGGCTATATTTGGACATATTTGGTATCATGTCATGTTGGGAAACCAAATGATTATACTGTATTGGCCTAAAAGAACTATATGGTACAAGAGCGTTGGTGTCATGGTTATGCAGTAATGTTTGTCTGTCAGCTTACCTCTCCATGTGTCCTGCTTTAGAGGCCAGCCACTCTCACCTGGCTGCTTAAGTAATCTCTCCTCTAAGCATGGCTCCACCCCAGTCCCTATCAGGGAACTCTATATTAACCTGTGCACTGCAAGCCAGCCGGGCTGATCAACGTTGTTTGTTAGCTGTTGTGTGTTTGGTTTCCTGCTTGCCGTGTGCTCTACGTCTGTCTCTGTTTTACCGATCTTGGCTTGTTTTTGACTATCCCTGCCTGCTTGTGACCCTGACCTTTGGCTTATCCGCTTACTATCTCTTGTTATCCTGGTCTGCTGCTTCCTCTCTGTCCTCCTGTAGCCTACTGTGAGCGTAACCTGGGAGACTCTGGGGGCTGCGACCTGGAGACAGTTGCAGCTCAGTCCATCCTCACCACTAGAGGCTCTGGTGAACACCTGATGGCTCTTAGACTCTGCTTCTTGGGGAATCTTATGCTCTAGCTCCCTGTGGGATCCCTGTTGGTGCTCCAGTGGACCTGCCTTCCTTAACCACCCAGAGTTCCATCCGCAGCAGTCAGCCGTAGGGTCCACTACCTTAGCGGTGCACTCCTGACCCCAACGGTGTGCATCTGTCACCTGGCCTCAGGTGACCTGACAGTTGGGTTATTCATACTAAAGATCTTGAGTTCACCTGTCATGGTCAAGGATCAGGCTTGGAGACCAGTAGCTATAGCAGTAGAGAGGCGCCCACCAACCAGCCAAAAAAGTACAGAAGCAAGTCACCCTAGGGTACACCAAAGCTCCCAAAGGTGGAGATGGGTTTAGCAGTGTGTTAGTACCAGGTTGCGGTCCTCAGGATCGCCACACCTGGAGGTGAGCAAGCCGGGGTCCAGTAGTAGATATAGCAGGTAGGGATCAAGCAGAAGCACAGTCAGTAAACAAGCCAAAGGTCAGTACCAAGTGGTTGCAGCTTGGGATCAAGCAGAAGCATAGTCAAGGAATAAGCCAAAGGTTGGTAATGAATGGTAGCAAAGATGGTAGACCAAGAGTGACAAGAGGGAGATATTGGCTGGAGAAAGCACAATAATCTGGCAAATGGGAAGTGCAGAGGCAAGGCTTAAATAGAAAGTTCCTGGGAGGACCAAAATTCAAGGTAATATCATTCAATGAGTTGTCCAGGGAGCTATCAAGCATCCCAGGTGGCTCAGCAAGAAGAGACATCACCAGACACAGTTGGGATAGCAGGTTCAGACCTGGGTCCTGAGAGCACTATTGGCCCTCAAAGTTCCCATGCTAATTTTATGAGGGCCAAGTCATAGTTTCGCCCTCTCCATCATATTTGACAACCCAGTGCTTTTTTTTTGGGGATTTTGGAGGGGGAAAAGTTTGAGCTTTCATCAAGTCTAACCAGTGGAGGGGAATCCCCACAATTCACCAGTCAGGAACTAAGGGGAAATCTCTCCAGGAACAGATAGCAATAACACCCAACAAAAGTTCGGTCCACTCCATTGTCACGGTTTAGCTTGCAGTTCCTGCTTGTGAAATTTTTACCTCCTTGCAGCAGTGGTTCTGCTGGACCTGTGGTTCTACTCACATGTGCTGCTGGCTTCGGTATTCACATCTGGGCATCACCTGCTCTACTGTGGATTTATATTGCTTTCCCTTCTATCACTTCCTAGTCCACCTCCAGTCTGCTTCTCTATGGTCATTGCAGCTTGCATTGCCTGAGCAACTTCCTGTGCTCCTGCTTTGCTGCCTACTACTTGTATTCTGTATCTGACTTCCCATGTACTGACCCAGACTTTGTCTACTGTTTTTGCCTGCCTGCCGCCTGTCCTGACCTCATTTATTGGATCATCTTCTGTCTTCTGACATCTGTACTCTGCACACAAGCGAGTACAGATGTCCCGCAACCTGGTTCCAGTCTGCTACAAGTCCATCCCCTCCATCAGGGGTCCTCCTTGTTAGGAAGCAGGCTGGGGCTTAATCCCATACACAAAGTGAACTCCTTTCCTGCAACTACAGGCTCAATTCCACCATCAATACAGACAATGTTGACAGGGGAATCCCTCCCGCCGGTAGAATGCAGTGATTATTGCTAGCGGCTAATCTAGCCGTTAGTAATAATCTCACGCAAAATCCATCAGGCTGGTTGTACCCAAGTTGATTGATCGATCAACTTAGTAGATTTATCCTGCCCATACATTGTTCGAATCTCAGCCGAATCCTGCTGAACCGGCCGAGATTCGAACCGTCTATGGCCCGGCCTTAGACCCTGTGCCCTGGGGAACCCAGAGTTGACCTTCTACAAAGGCTCACTACCATAGGAACCTGACAATCATGCCATATCAACATTTAAAAAGATAAGAATTGGGCTGGACGGCTGCTTCTAATTGTCCACTAATCAGCTGAATATTTGGCAGAAGACTTCTTTTGAAACAGGAACCCATTCTCTGAGAGAGGGAAGTCGCAGATTTTAAAGAATGAGATGATAATGTATCGCTCCCAAATTGAAGAAATCACCTTCCGAATGCAGCCAAGAGCCTGATCCCCAAATACTGGAAAACTTCCAGGACCACCATCAGGAGCGGAATGGATACTGCAAGTTGATAGGATCCATCTGATGGAAGAGCTTACTATCCTTAAACAGGCATGCTGTGACACATACTACAAGACATGGGTGAGCTGGCTCCATTATAAAACCTCTAACTCCTGCAAGTCTTTACTGTAGAGAGCTGGAGACAATCCCAGAGCTTATTCTGCAATAGAACGTTAATATATAATATTATATCTCAATCGCTGTAGTCATGAGAAGACCTAAGAATATACGTCAAAACTCCTCCTACCTAAAAAGCTATGAAGATGATTGGCTGCAAGCAGCTTGAGTATGGCTGATGGAGGCGTCAGGGGCCCCATGTACTCAATTTTGTTTTAATTCCCAGAAATGGTTGTCGTTTTTCCAAAATTGATTGGGGAAATATAGCATCCTCAGTTTAGTTCAGGTGTGTCTAAACTACAGCCCACGAGCCACATCCAGCCTGCTGCAAGATTTTATCCGTCTCGCAGCTGGGGTCAGTGGCATATCCTCAGTATGCACTGATTAGTTGTTCTGGGATGCCTATTACTGCCATCCTACCACATTATATTTCTTAAAAAAACAAGATGTATGGAATAACTGTAAATGATATACCACATTATGAGCTCCTGCACACTTTCGGGGGTTTCAGGGGTCATACCCCCTTCCTCAAAGCTAATCAACCTAATTGAACCCCCAAAACACATTAGCCCTTCAACCTTGCCATGTTTGAATACATAGGTGTGCGCAGCCTATTGCATTAGGGTTTTCACCCATAAGCTCAAACACACATGCATGTGTATGTGTCTACATATATATGACCCTGGCACATTGATCTCCCTGCCGGCATAGTGAAAGAGAAGAGCATAAACAATTCTCTTATGGCAGAGCTGGAGATCTTCCCCATGTTCCTGCTGCTATACAGAGCGATAACACTAATGTGCATGGGGTGATTAGGGTGTGCCTGGGCACAACCGACACACCCTGTGCGCATGCCTATGTTTGAATAGATGCCTGTGCCTTGCGGCTGATGTTGTCTTTTGATGAGCTTGTTTCTTACAACCTTTGTGAGTACACTAATATATTTCTATTCAATAGAATTTAATGGTGGTAATGCACTAGGTGATTACTTCTTCCCATGTGTCTCTACAGTTTGTCGAGTAAACCCCATGGGTGAGTTTGATGGGCGGTACTAAAAATGCTGCCGCCACGGAATGTTTACAGCCCCATCTGGGTGTATTTTTAACAATTCAGGTGGGCGGCGGAGGTTAAAACCACTCAGCCACTCATTTTTACCACCTATCTAAATGAGACCTATGACTGTAATAAGCTGTAATGGTATGTGGGCAGAGTGAGAAGTGCCAAATTAAAATGAGAGGAGCCCCAGATTCTGTAAGGGAAGCGGTGGGTGAGGCGGTTTAGGGACTGCAGGCTCTAACCATGTTTCATGTTACACCCTAATAATGAGTATAACATAAATAGTGGTTATGAAAGCTAGACTTAGTTTTTAGGAAGTGCAATTGGAATAAAGCTAAATTACCAAAGAAGATCTCTTTAACACTCACTAGTAGAATGCGCAGCTGTTTTTCATCATGGTGGCCATTTTCTACAAAAAAGACTTGTGCAACCTATTGGTATTGGATCATATACTGAACATATGAGATGGTATAATTAACAAAAATGGCACCAATGGTCCTCATACTACTGCTTCTGAGGTCTCCTGTGTGATCTGCAAGTTCAGCTCAGACCAGGAGCGGGTTAGGCAACTCTGCAAGAGTCTAAACTCTGCAGGAGCTCTGTACGGGAAGAGGTTTCTGAAGGGGTCTGGGAGGCTTTAAGGAAAAATGGAGGGCTGGATGCTCTGCAGCAGGCTGGGGTTGCTCTTTGGGAGGTTGGGGGGCACTGTGGAGGCTGAGGGCTCTCAGGGGGCACTGTGGGCCACTATAGAAAATTGGGGGGGGGGCACTACAAGAGGTGGGAGACTAGGGGATCTACAGTCAACCCGGTAAAAGAGAGACCACGGCTTGACAGTGGACCATGGCCCAATGCTTGAGAACCACTGTTCTAGAACAGCCATCTTCAGCGAGAGTTTTGTAAAAACCTAGGAGTCCTTTAGAGTTCTGCTAGGGGTCCCTTAAGCTGTGGTTAATTAATCTCTCTTTTGCAGGTGCCTGTATAGTTCTGGGGCCATGACCCAATGGTTGAGAACCACTGTTCTAGAACAGCTATCCTCAACAGGAGTTCCGTGGAATCCTAGGAGTCATTAAAAGTTTGCTAGGGATCCCTTGAGCTGTGGTTAATTAATTTCTCTTTGGCAGGTGCCTGCATAGTTCTGGAGCCATAGCCCAGTGGTTGAGAACCACTGTTCTAGAACATCTTCAGCAAGAGTTCTGTGAAACCCTAGGGGTCCTCCATAGTTTGCTATTTTTCTCTTGAGCTGTGGTTAATTAATCTCTCATTGGCAGGTGCCTCCATAGTTCTGGGGCCATGGCCCAGTGGTTGAGAATCATTGTTCTAGAACAGCCATCCTTAACAAGAGTTCCATGGAACCCTAAGAGTCCTCCAGAATTGGCTAGAGGTCCCTTGAGCTGTGGTTAATTAATCTCCCTTTTGCAGGTGCCTCCATAGTTCTGGGGCCAACACCACTTGGCAAAGCCAACTAGCATGGCATCCTGACCTTTACTGTAAGGGTGGCATTCTTCCAATTCCCATTGACCTCCAATGGTTTTAGCAGGGGATTCCCAAGACTTAAACATTTTTCCAAGGGTTCTCCTAGGGTAAAAAAGGTTGAGAAAGCTGTTCTAGACATATTATAGGTTTGATCGAGCATGTTTATATTAGTAACCAACTACCCTTCTAAAAAAGATGTCCCTTTGGAGATCATAAAATCTTCACAGAGCCGCGGCCTCGTCTTGAGAAATGAGGACATCTACCGGATTTAATGGCCCCCATTCTTTTCCATATTCATCTGCGATAAGCGCGCACAGAGAAAAGAGGATGATGAATGCCGCGAGTTCAATTACAGTTCAGTTCAATCTCCTTCTAAGAACGGACCTTTCTCCTGACATGATTATTAAACGTTTGCTTTGAAATTCAAGAATGAATTCAGCATTTTCCCTTTTGTTGACAGTTAAGAATGGCTCAATAGGGTTTTAATGCCGAGGATTACAGCCCCGGTGTCATGAATACTGTCTTCGTAAGGTGAAAGGGACTCTTCCAGCAGCTAAGCAAACAAAATAACAAGGTGCTGTTTAGATTTCTACGCTATACTTAAGGCTTAGGATACGTGTTGAAATCCTGAGAGCCATGAATTTCCAGGCTCAATCTTTGCCCCGGCTCACCTCAAAGACGGGTCATCCTCGTGTCATAAACTTGGCTTAAAGAGAACCTCACACAAGAGCTGCTATCTATTTCTATTCATATCCTAAATGGATTTGCTGATAGTTACTGTAATATATAAAGGTCAAAGTCCCAACCCCCCCCCCCTCCCCAGCCACCACCACCACCAATGTTTACCGGTTTTTAAGTCAAAGAGAAAGCCATAAGGCTGTGTAAATATCGAGGCCTGAAAACTTTGCCTTCTCATCTGTTCTAAGCTATTCAAATCAACATAATTAATTGTCAGGGCTTATCAGTAAGAACTGTCTGGCAGTTAAAGGTGTTTCCACCCTAAGAGTGATTATATAGAAACCGGGACGTGTCAACAAGGCTGGGTGGTGAGCAGAGCTGTCTGAGACCAAAAAGACTTCATTTTGTACAGATAAATGGGAGGTCTGGAGGATTTCTTTCTTGTGAAATGTCTCCCATGCTTTATCAGAGAAAATAAGTGAGAATGGGAAGGTGTTCTATGTTTTTCGGGATGATCGGATTGGTTGTGGGATCTGTCCAATAAGTTGCAAAGGACAGAGAACATCTCCTGTAAACAGGTTGTGTTCTTACTGGTTCAATTAGTTAGCGGCTGGCCCAGGCTGGGGGAAAGTGTTAGGTCATTGTGCTTAGGGCCGGTGCTACCACTAGGCAAACTAGGGTGCACTGCTGCCTAGGGTGCCCGGCCACTGGTGTTCCTACTCTCTTCTCTCTGCAGCAATCAATTAAGTCTCAGCATCAGCAGGCAGCCGCCACTCCAAACGCACATAGTGTCAGAGGCGCAGGACTGTGTCTGTGTCCCGACTCCTGAATGAATGGGAAGCAAGCAAACATTCATTAATGGGCACTGGTAGGCTGCATTTGATGGGCGCTGGGGAGGCTGCATTTGATGGGCACTGGTGAGGCTGCATTTGATGGGCGTTGGTAGGCTGCATTGATGGGCGCTGGTGAGGCTGCATTGATGCGCGCTGGTAAGCTGCATTGATGGGTGCTGGTGAGGCTGAATTTGATTGCATTTGATGGGCGCTTCATTAAAAAGGTGGGGCTTACATAGCCAGGGAAAAGGGGATGGGGTCAGGGGTGGAGCTAGGGGGGGGCGGCAAAATTAGGTTTTGCCTAGGGTGTCAAAAATCTTTGCACCAGCCCTGATTGTGCTCAGTTCCCAGGATTTTTGGTCTTAGCCAGCCCACCTGTGCTATAAAAAGGGTGAAGGCTGAGATCCAAGAGTTTTGGCTTGCGGTTCATGGTACTGGGACTGCTGCACCGTGCAGGCAACAGGGTTTCCGGAGGACATCCAAGTCATGGAGAATACCAGCTTGGACTACCATCTCATAGAGGTATGCCTGGGCATAGGCACACAACTATAGTTAGAATTAGGGATTGGACATTGTTCGTATTGGACGGTATAGTTGAGGTCTCCCCAGTAAAGTTACGTTAACCGTTCCAAGCCTGGTCTGAAGTTATTCAAAGGGGGGCATGTGGGTTCTGGCATGTCTAAGAAAAACAGGGCCTGTAAAGCAGATGTGGGGTATGAAGCTCAGCTACTACAAAAGAGTTAACTTGGCAGGACAAGGAAGAGAAGTATCATTACTAGACTTGTGCACAACGGAAAAATTTGTTTAGTTTCGGTTCGTTTCTTTTCGGTCCTGTTGATTCGTAATCATTCGTAATTTTGCTAGACGGGATTTTTCGTGTTCGGACTAATTCGTATTTTCGCAAGCGACATTTTTCGTTGAATTTTTAGTTGATTTATAATTCGTACTTTCGGTAGAGCACATTGTTTTTCGTTGATTTTGGATACAACTCCTACTTTCGTAACTTTTTTTGGGTTCGTTGATTCGTAATTTTCTGTGTCTCTCTCACGACGACGCTGCCTATTATGCCTAATGTGCTTCGAATGGATTTGTACTTTTCTAAATACATAGCGGTTATTTGTAACGATTCGAAATCTCGTATTTTACTTTCGTTTTATACATGCGGCTATAGGCTCCGCCCCTGTACACCATTTTGAGAGGGAGTTCAGCACGGTGAGGGAGAAGCAGAGAGCAGAGCAGAGTGTTATTGTGCTTCGAATGGATTTGTACATTCGTAACTTTTTCATAACGAATTATGCCGAAGACATTCGGGCATTCGCTATTTGCGGTATAATTTATTTCGGATTCGGTCTTATTCGTAATTGCTTTGTTCGGAAATTCGAATGCTTCCGAATGTCCGAAAGTTGCTAAATTCGGACGAATTTCGATTTGTTACGAAACAAATTGCACAAGCCTAGTCATTACTAAGAGTAACCAAGCACAAGTTCGAGACACAAAACAACCAGTTGTTCGGTGTGGTACCTGGTAAGACGGCAGGTCCTCTGGTAGCGAAGGGATCATTGTCTGGCTCCCTGCCTAGCAATCGATATCCAGTAGCAACCGGATCTGAACATGCATTACGGAGATCTCTGGCCTGATCATAAAGTACAGGAAGGAAAGAGTTATTGAGCACTTATGAAGTCTGCGCTATGTTCACAGTGGGACCCCATTCTGTTATTGGGAATGAGTTAACAGAGCTATGCCGGACTGGTGGAGTTGGCACAGGCTCAGCATGTCTCTCTTAAAGTGGTTGTAATCCATTACAACCACTTTAACCTACAGGTAAGCCTAGATTAAGGCTTACCTGTAGGTGCAAGAAATATCTCCCAAACCTAAAAGGTTTAGGAGATATTTGCAGAAATAGCGGCACCGATGTCTACGGCGCATGCAGGCGCACTGAGCGTGCCACTTCTAACGGCGATCATGCCGTTAGTGGCGGCACCAGCGCGCATACGTGGGAGTGACATCATCCCGGCTCCGGACAGTCACAGCGCCGGAGCCGCGAGACCCGGAAGTCACTTTGGGAGACATCGGAGGAGGCAAACGAGGGCCGCTGCGAGGGCTTCGATCTCAGGTAAGTACTTCATAATGAGCTAAACTGCAGTTGAAGAAAAAAAATAAAAATTCCCCTGCAAGGCAATGTCATAATGTGCTAGTAGGCATTGCCTACTAGCACATTATG
Organism: Rana muscosa; assembly: GCA_029206835.1. Classification (NCBI taxonomy): domain Eukaryota; kingdom Metazoa; phylum Chordata; class Amphibia; order Anura; family Ranidae; genus Rana; species Rana muscosa. The sequence continues at coordinate 281,850,393 of CM055124.1, forward strand.
AGAGACTTACCTTAAAACTAAGCCCTCCAGCGCTGAACTGTCACCTCTAAAGGGCTTCCATCTTCACCCGGTCCTTCTTCCGGGTACGCAGCCTCCGGCTACATGAGTGGCCGGGGGGCATGATGACGTCACTCCAGCGCGTGCGCACAGGAGCCGCCATTTACGGCACGGTCTCTGAAGGACGTCACAGGCTGCATGCACTCTGAATATCTCCTAAGCAGTGCAAGATTAGGAGATATTAACAGTACCTACAGGTAATTCTTATTATAGGCCTTATTATAGGCTTACCTGTAGGTATAAGTGGTAAAACAGAGTTTACTACCACTTTAAGTGTGTCAAAATGGGAAACGGAAAAACAAAACTGTACTTAATTAGCGCCATCTTTTAAAAACATATTGACAAAGCCATACAGATTGGATCAAATACATGACATACACCGTTTTACAATCAAGTGTTCAGAATTAACACGTTTCGCACCGAGTAGCTTCTTCAGGATTCCCACTTGAAGATGGCCAACTAGTCCTAAAAAACATACACGAGAGGCATGATCATCATGGATTACCAAAAAAGCTACAGATGTAACACTAAGGCCCCTTTTCACACTTGTGCGACCTGAAAGTCACACCACTTTGCCGCGATTGTGACGTGACTTTGACGCGACTTGAAGCAATGCCTGTGTAATCTTGAGGTCTACGGACTTCAAGTCGCATCAAAGTTTGACCAAACTAGTGCAGGGACTGACTTGAAGTCGCACAGATATGAACGGTACTCATTGGAAATCATGGGGTACGACTTGTCATGCGCAAGTGTGAAAGGGGCCTTAATGGTCGTCCTACTGGGGAAGCCAAGCATCAATCACTATGTCCAAATATAAGTGACCAATTGAGTCACTTTTATTAAAGTATTCTGTCTAATGTAGTCAGGAGAGAGGTTCCACTACACTGTGGGTACGCCTTGCAAGGTTCATGGGGGACACACCTCCCATGCCAGTTCTTTGCCATGCCTGTCCTACGTCTGCCCTCGGTCTCCTCTGCTGCGGTCTCCGTCCCTTCAGCTCCCGGTTAGAATGTCCTCTGCTGACCCTCGCTTGGGGTCAGTCTCTGAAGCCAATCATCTGACAAACATCGGATATACACATCAGCCCCTGAAGAAGCGAGTAGAGCTTGCGAAACGCGCTGGGTTCTACATGTATATCTGTACCAGTATTACTTCATGACTGTATACCATTATGGCTATGTTTAGAGGACATTTGTGCTATGTTGCTGTTTTAATGACTCTGTCACCCATGCTCATGTCTGGTTTTGGAAGATGTCTATACTATTTCAATAAATTTCGATACTTTATACATTTATACATCTTGTTTACCCTTTGATCATCATGAACACCTCATTTAAAGTCTCAAGGGCCATTGTTTGTTTTTACTTTAAATATGGTGGGGCAGAGATCTAACCAAGAAGGCTCCCATATGTAGGTCTAATTCAAGCGCTTTCCACACTCTCTCTGGCAAAGCAGATCAATACAGCGGAGATGGCACAGGTCACCAGTAGTCCTATTCCGGTGTTAGGAAACCATTAACTGTGTTGCAGTACTCATGTGCTAACAAGGGGCATGCTGATAGGGGGAGAGAGCAGACTGACAGAGAGATGAGCTTATCAGTGTTGTGTTGCAGAGCTGTGTAAATCCCAGGTCTGGATGGACAGAAGAACACATGCTATTTTCCTGGAGTTCAGCTTTACGTTTCGTATTTACAAACCCAGACACGAAGATACGGTGAAGTGAACACTGCAGTCTACGTATTATACGTTCGATATCTTTTCATTAGTCGGATATCCGCGCCTCTTTAAATGGACCTTAATAACTAACCTGTAATAAATATCTTTGTTATTTTTTTTTTGATAAAGCTCATTGCCGGAGCTAATGAGGCTACTGAAGCATTCAGCGGCATAATGGAGTGGTTTGTGGTGAAGGGGATTTAAATTACCATTATTTTTGTCTAAGTATTACTTATCACAATGGAAATTTAAATACGCGACCACAAAACATTTAATGTTCTGGGTAATTTAGATTGACACGACTCACTCAGAGAAACGTGATGAAAATTGATACGCTGAGCAAAAATAATTGACTTGCGCGGACTAAATATGTTATTAAAAAATAAAAATTACTGGCGGAAGGTTAAACAAAAGTATGCAAAGCGCTCAGGGAAAAAGCGATGAAGAAAACGCTACATAATATTCGCATGATGTCATTTTTAAAGAACACCTTATTCATAGGGCGCCTGTGCTTTACCATTGGAATGTGTTTGGTCATGTGACCACTTCTGTAAGGAAGGATCAGCCAATAAGAACTCGGATCCCCTGATTAGAAGAGATCACATGACCCAATGCCTAGGTTTCTTATTATAGGAGCTGCACACAGGAGACATCGGAACTGTCATTTTTTTTTCAGCTTGTTATTTATTTATTTTTTATCCATTTCCATTAATATAGCTTTATAAAATATTAGTATTGGTCTGCTTTAACTGTTGGCTTTAACCATTTAAAAACATAAATAATTACTTTTATTGGGGGGGCAAAAAAAAATGTTGGGCCTCAAAATTTTTTTTTATTATATATATAAACAATAATAGACAATACATTTATAATACGTAATATATAAGAGATAATAGTAAATAATAATAGTATAATAATAATAAATAATAATAAAAAAAACTATCTACACTATATATTTATTTATTTTTAATCTGGAAGGCTGGCAACTCAAATAAAAGTACTTTATTTGTTATATGGGTACACAAGTACAGGATATATGCTCTATATACATATATACAAAATTAACAATAATACATTTGTAATAAATAACGTGGCAAAATAATAATATAAAAGGTAAAAAAAATTATGTGTATATATATATATATATAAATATATTTAAAAACAATTATATTATTATTTTTCCATATTATTTATTACAAATGCATTATTGTTAATTTTGTGTTTATATATATATATATATATATATATATATATATATATATACACACACACACAGACTATCTAATTATATAATTGTTATTATTATTTTTATATATTACTTATTACCAATGTATTATTTTTTATTGTTTATATATATCTATCTATATCTATCTATCTATCTATCTATCTATCTATCTATCTATCTATCTATCTATCTATGTATATATAGATAGATAGATAGATAGATAGATAGATAGATAGATAGATAGATAGATAGATAGATATAGATAGATAGATATCCATAAATATATCTATAGATATAGATATCTATCTATATCTATATATATCTATATATATATATATATATATATATATATATATTTAATATTCATTACTGATTTATTATTATATGATAATAACAACTCTATACTGTAAGTATATAAAAATATTGTTACATTTTTTAGATATTATTTATTACTAATTTATTATTCTTCATTTTATATTTTATATATATATATATATATATATATATATATATATATACACACATACAGACTATATAATTATATAATTTCTATTATTATTTTTATATATTACTTATTACCAATGCATTATTTATTATTGTTTTTATATATAAATATATATAGATATCTATATCTATAGATCTATATCTATATCTATATCTATATATTTATCATTCATTACTGATTTATTATTATATGATAATAACAACTCTATACTGTAAGTATATATAAATATTTTTTTCATTTTTATATATTATTTATTACTAATGAATTATTGTTAATTTTATATTTATATATAATGATCATGATAACGGTTTTATTTCAACATTTCGACAAGGCACAAGCTTGTCTTCCTCAGGAAGACCTCCTGAGGAAGACGAGCTTGTGCCTTGTCAACGCCTCAAAATAAAACCGTTTTTGTGCATTCACCTTTCAAGATCCGTGAGTGCCGCTCTCTCTTTTGGTATATATATATATATATATATATATATATATATATATATATACAGTATATAGTTATTATTAAACAATAATAAATTATAAAATAGTAAATATATATAATAATTTTAATACAGTAAAAAGAGTAGAATTAACAGCACAGGAAGCATTTATAAAATATGAAAATCACATAAGAAAATGACTTTCAGTTAAACATTACAATTATAAGTTAAAATATGTAACTTTAGAAGTGTGTATAAAGAAATTCCTGGCATGTCACAATGTACAGCAACAAGTATGAGTTTTCACTTCACCATCATTAAAAAAACAATGCTTGAGCTCCACTGCAGTGACTTTGCCTAGGCTGAGATGAGGTCACCAGTCTGCTGCAGGCAGTAGGAAGCATTTCCTCAGTCTCCTCTCCCTCAGTGATCAGAATACAATACTGTAACTTTGCAGCAAGTCACTAGGGGAGAGGCTTCAGCAGGATCTGTGTCAGACATTTGTGCACACAGCCCAGAATTGCACAGGTACTAGGATTTAAATGACTGTAAGCTGGAATCTCAGTCCAGGAAGTAGATGGTGATCCTGGAAGATGCCTAAATAAAGATGGTGCTGTTCTTCTGGAGACAAAAGCAGATGAAGGCATTGTCTGGGATTTGTGTTATGATTTGAGAAGCAATAAATACCTGGAAGTGTTACACTGACACAAGCTGCTCTTAACATATAAAAAATCTATTTGCTGTTACCTTCACTTTACATGAAGTGCTGTGTGAGAATACAATGTGTTTCCCTTTAGCACACCTTCCATATTCCAGGCACACGGGTGTAAAGGTCGGCCAGGTGTTGCTGGTTGCTCAGTAATTCCCAACAGGACACCTTTCATCCCGGCTTATCTTACCTGCGGGACGTGTGTTGGTGCTCCTCAGGTAGGTGTTGTGATTACAGTAAAAGAGAGACAAACGCAAAGATTATCAAACTCACAGTAGCTGGAAAATCCTTCAATTATTTCTGGAGCCCAATATAGACTCTCCGAGGTCCCAACCCAGCCAATCCCATCCCTTGTCTGACGTTCCAAATATTCAATTCTGATTTATTAAAGCGGAACTCCAGACAAAACATTTCTTTGGCTCCAAAGGGTTAGAAGCTCTGTTGTGTTTTATTGAAGCCTGTGTCCCTACTGTCTCTGCCCAAAAAATGGCAGATAGCAATATAAACTGGGCCGAGGCTCTGAGTCACCGGTGCCCAACCTGCAGTCTGAGGGCCACATGTATGTGACAGTCATCTGTCACATACTGACTATCATGTGTGGCCCTTTGGAGCCTGTACTTTGTCAGCCGAAAACCAGCCCCCCCCCCCCGCCACATCTCTTCCCCCTCTCTATCTCTCCCTCCTTATTTCTCTCTCTCTCTCTTCCTCTCTCCCTCCTTATTTCTCTCCGTATTTCTCTCAATCTTCTCTCTCCCTCCATCCTCTCCCCCTCTCTTCTCTCTTCTTCCCTCCTCTCCCCCTCTCTTCTTCCCTCCTCTCCCCCTCTCCCCCTCTCTTCTCTATTCCTCCCTCCTCTCCCCCTCTCTTCTCTCTTCTTCCCTCCTCTCCCCCTCTCTTCCCTATTCCTCCCTCCTCTCCCCCTCTCTTCTCTCTTTCTCCCTCCTCTCTCCCCCTCTTTTCCTCCCCCTCTCGTCTCTCTCCACCTCTCTTCTCTCGTCTCTCTTCCTCCCTCCGCTCCCCCTCTCTTCTCTCTTCCTCCATCCTCTCCCCCTCTCTTCTCTCTTCCTCCATCCTCTCCCCCTCTCTTCTCTCTTCCTCCATCCTCTCCCCCTCTCTTCTCTCTTCCTCCATCCTCTCCCCCTCTCTTCTTTCTTCTTCCCTCCTCTCCCCCTCTCTTCTCTCTTCTTCCCTCCTCTCCTGCTCTCTTCTCTCTTCCTCCATCCTCTCCCCCTCTCTTCTCTCTTCCTCCATCCTCTCCCCTCTCTTCTTTCTTCCTCCCTTCTCTCCCCCTCTCTTCCTCCCCTCTCTCCCCCTCTTTTCTCTCTTCCTCCATCCTCTCCCCCTCTCTTCTGTCTTCCTCCATCCTCTCCCCCTCTCTTCTGTCTTCCTCCATCCTCTCCCCCTCTCTTCTCTCTTCCTCCATCCTCTCCCCCTCTCTTCTTTCTTCTTCCCTCCTCTCCCCCTCTCTTCTCTCTTCTTCCCTCCTCTCCTGCTCTCTTCTCTCTTCCTCCATCCTCTCCCCCTCTCTTCTCTCTTCCTCCATCCTCTCCCCCTCTCTTCTTTCTTCCTCCCTTCTCTCCCCCTCTCTTCCTCCCCTCTCTCCCCCTCTCTTCTCTCTTCCTCCATCCTCTCCCCCTCTCTTCTCTCTTCTTCCCTCCTCTCCCCCTCTCTTCTTCCCTCCTCTCCCCCTCTCTTCTCTATTCCTCCCTCCTCTCCCCCTCTCTTCTCTCTTTCTCCCTCCTCTCTCCCTCTCTTTTCCTCCCCCTCTCGTCTCTCTCCACCTCTCTTCTCTCGTCTCTCTTCCTCCCTCCGCTCCCCCTCTCTTCTCTCTTCCTCCATCCTCTCCCCCTCTCTTCTCTATTCCTCCATCCTCTCCCCCTCTCTTCTCTCTTCCTCCATCCTCTCCCCCTCTCTTCTCTCTTCCTCCATCCTCTCCCCCTCTCTTCTTTATTCTTCCCTCCTCTCCCCCTCTCTTCTCTCTTCTTCCCTCCTCTCCTGCTCTCTTCTCTCTTCCTCCATCCTCTCCCCCTCTCTTCTTTCTTCCTCCCTTCTCTCCCCCTCTCTTCCTCCCCTCTCTCCCCCTCTTTTCTCTCTTCCCCCTCCTCTCCCCCTCTCTTCCTCCATCCTCTCCCCCTCTCTTCTCTCTTCCTCCATCCTCTCCCCCTCTCTTCTTTCTTCTTCCCTCATGTCCCCCTCTCTTCTCTCTTCTTCCCTCCGCTCCTCCTCTCTTCCTCCATCCTCTTACCCTCTCTTCTCTCTTCCTCCATCCTCTCCCCCTCTCTTCTCTCTTCCTCCATCCTCTCCCCCTCTCTTCTCTCTTCCTCCATCCTCTCCCCCTCTCTTCTCTCTTCCTCCATCCTCTCCCCCTCTCTTCTTTCTTCCTCCCTTCTCTCCCCCTCTCTTCCTCCCCTCTCTCCCCCTCTTTTCTCTCTTCCCCCTCCTCTCCCCCTCTCTTCCTCCATCCTCTCCCCCTCTCTTCTCTCTTCCTCCATCCTCTCCCCCTCTCTTCTTTCTTCTTCCCTCCTCTCCCCCTCTCTTCTCTCTTCTTCCCTCCGCTCCCCCTCTCTTCTCTCTTCCTCCATCCTCTCCCCCTCTCTTCTCTCTTCCTCCATCCTCTCCCCCTCTCTTCTCTCTTCCTCCATCCTCTCCCCCTCTCTTCTCTCTTCCTCCATCCTCTCCCCCTCTCTTCTTTCTTCTTCCCTCCTCTCCCCCTCTCTTCTTCCCTCCTCTCCCTCTCTCTTCTCTCTTCCTCCCTTCTCTCCCCCTCTCTCCCTCCCTTCTCTCCCCCTCTTTTCTCTCTTCCCCCTCCTCCCCCCTCTCTTCTCTCTTCCTCCATCCTCTCCCCCTCTCTTCTCTCTTCCTCCATCCTCTCCCCCTCTCTTCTTTCTTCTTCCCTCCTCTCCCCCTCTCTTCTCTCTTCCTCCATCCTCTCCCCCTCTCTTCTTTCTTCTTCCCTCCGCTCCCCCTCTCTTCTCTCTTCCTCCATCCTTTCCCCCTCTCTTCTCTCTTCCTCCATCCTCTCCCCCTCTCTTCTCTCTTCCTCCATCCTCTCCCCCTCTCTTCTCTCTTCCTCCATCCTCTCCCCCTCTCTTCTCTCTTCCTCCATCCTCTCCCCCTCTCTTCTTTCTTCCTCCCTTCTCTCCCCCTCTCTTCCTCCCCTCTCTCCCCCTCTTTTCTCTCTTCCCCCTCCTCTCCCCCTCTCTTCCTCCATCCTCTCCCCCTCTCTTCTCTCTTCCTCCATCCTCTCCCCCTCTCTTCTTTCTTCTTCCCTCCTCTCCCCCTCTCTTCTCTCTTCCTTCATCCTCTCCCCCTCTCTTCTCTCTTCCTCCATCCTCTCCCCCTCTCTTCTTTCTTCTTCCCTCCTCTCCCCCTCTCTTCTCTCTTCTTCCCTCCGCTCCCCCTCTCTTCTCTCTTCCTCCATCCTCTCCCCCTCTCTTCTCTCTTCCTCCATCCTCTCCCCCTCTCTTCTCTCTTCCTCCATCCTCTCCCCCTCTCTTCTCTCTTCCTCCATCCTCTCCCCCTCTCTTCTTTCTTCTTCCCTCCTCTCCCCCTCTCTTCTCTCTTCTTCCCTCCTCTCCCCCTCTCTTCTCTCTTCCTCCATCCTCTCCCTCTCTCTTCTCTCTTCCTCCCTTCTCCCCCCCTCTCTTCCTCCCTTCTCTCCCCCTCTTCCCCCTCCTCTCCCCCTCTCTTCCTCCATCCTCTCCCCCTCTCTTCTCTCTTCATCCCTCCTCTCCCCCTCTCTTTTCTCTTCCTCCCTCCACTCCCCCTCTCTTCCTCCCCCTCTATTCTCTCTTCCTCCCTGCCCTCTCTCCCTCTCTTCTCTCTTACTCCCTCCTCCCTCTCTTCCTTCCCCTCTCTTCCCCCCTCTTCTCTTCTCTTTTCTCTCTTCAGTCCTCCTCTCTCTCCCTGTCTTCTCTCTTCCTCCTTCCTCTCACCCCCATCTTCTTTCTTTCTTCCTTCCTCCTCCTCTCTTCCCTCCTCCTCCCTCCTACTCTCTCTCTCTCTCTCTCCCTCCCTCTCTTCTCTCCTCCTCTCTCTCTGTTTCTTTCTCTCTCTTCTTTCCTCTCTATGTCTCCCCCCTCCCCCTTCCTCTCTTCTCTCCTCCTCCCTTCTTTCTACCTTTTACTATCTCTCTCCTCCCTTGCTCCCTCTCTTCCATTCTTTCTTCCTATCTCTCTCTCTCTATCTCTCTCTCTCTCTCTATATATATATATATACAGTATATAACATGAAAAGCTGGAAAGAAATACTGAACTTCCCCCCAAACCAATATGATTTCCCTTTAAATTACTTTTTGTACCTTTTTGAAATATCACAAACAATGAAAAATAAAATATGAAAAGCCACAATCAAGGAGGACCTTCCAGACACAACAGAGATAATAAAACTAAAGGGTTCAAAACTTCCAACAGTTTTCCAGCTTCTGAGTGCGCACAACAGCCAAACCAACTGCTGAAGAAATCTGAGAAGATGATCCCACTGGACAAAATACCATTCAAGGTCATTGTTCAGTCCGGATACGTTGTTTCCTATTGCAACCTCTATTTTTGGACCCCCCGAAATGCATTGGGGATTTCCTTTATTGTCCCATTGACCATTACTGGAATAAAATTGTATCCAGAGACTATCAGCCGACACAATCCCATTAATTAACTACCTGTAAAAACCCAATAGTGATTAATTCTGGTGTAAAAAAATAAACAAAAATAAACTTTTTGGACCCCGAAATGCGGTGGGAATTTTCTTTATTGTCCCATTGACCCTTACTGGGATAAAATGATATCTGGGCCCTTTAGCCTGCGCAAATTCCATTAAGACCAAATACTCAATTACGTGCAAAAACCCGGTAGTGATTAATTCTGGTGAAAAAAAAAAAAAAAGAAACTTTTTGGATTGATTGGCTACATTTTTTCCCCCCACGGCGACATTGATAAATAAATAGACCCGGAGTCCCCGTCTCCTTCGAAATTAAATACCTAATTGGCTGCCAATCTAATCCCGCCACCCCCTCCGGTTTGTCTTTTATTCCAGCCGGGCCAGGCGCTCTAATTAAATAAATATTGCGCACACCTGAAAGCTCGGCATTTTATTGAAGCGACCATCTGGCTTCCAGAACGCCCTACAATTGTTTTTATTTATTGTTTTGTTTTTATAAATCTCGTCTCTAGTTTTTTCCATCACCGTGGATTCTTCACACTCAGGACTGATCCATCTTCTTACCTGAACTAATATATATAATATATCCCGAGATAATGTCATGGTCACGTGATTGTCAGCGGTCAGAGCATTGTAATGAGGAAAGGCCAATTAGAATCCGGCGCTGACACCACCCCCCACCACAGTGAGGAAGACATTGATTTATTATAGGGGATCCGGGGGGGGGGGATTTGTATTGTTTTTAAGTATATATTGTATATAAAAGAGATGAATGGAATGTAGATATTTATTGATGTGTTCATGATTCTGTTTGAGAGAAGAGAGGGGGAGGAAGGGAAAGAGAAGAGAGGGGGACAGAGGAGGGAGGAAGAGAGAAGAGTGGGGGAGAGAGGAGGGAGGAAGAGAGAAGAGTGGGGGAGAGAGGAGGGAGGAAGAGAGAAGAGTGGGGGAGAGAAGAGGGAGGAAGAGAGGGGGCGGGAGGAAAAGAGAAGAGAGGGGGACAGAGGAGGGAGGAAGAGAGAAGAGAGGGGGACATAGGAGGGAGGAAGAGAGAAGAGAGGGGGACAGAGGAGGGAGGAAGAGAGAAGAGAGGGGGACAGAGGAGGGAGGAAGAGAGAAGAAAGGGGGAGGAAGGAAAAGAGAAGAGAGGGGGAGGGAGGAAAAGAGAAGAGAGGGGGAGGGAGAAAGAAAGAAGAGAGGGGGGAGGAGGAAAAGAGAAGAGAGGGAGAGAGAGACGGGAGGAAGAGAGGGGGATAGAGGAGGGAGGAATAGAGAAGAGAGGGGGAGGGAGGAAAAGAGAAGAGAGGAGGATAGAGGAGTGAGAAAGAGAGAAGAGGGGGAGGGAGGATAAGAGAAGAGGGGGGAGAGGGGGAGGAAGGAAAGTGAGCCAATGAGGAGAGATAGGGGTGGGTCCGAGCCTTTTCTCTGTGTGTGAATGGACACGCAGAGTAGCGGCTCAGGAGCAAGCCTGCCTGGGTACCCCCATAACAAGCCGCTTGCTGTGGGGGGCACTCAGCAGGAGGGTGCAGCCAGAATTGCCGGCGGGGGACCCAAGAATGGGAGGCTCAGGGTTGCTGACCACTACAAAGAGCAGGTAAGTATAACATGTTTGTTATTTTAATGTAAAAAAAAAATCTGAAGCTTTAATATCAAGGGAGGAGTCACTGCTGTGATGACCCAGTGATGTTCTGGGCTTGGGAAAGATACAATGATAAACCTGCAAAGGAGATTAGAGCGCCCCCTGCTGTCTCTAAAGAACTATGCAAAATATGAATATGAAATATTTTTCTTTACTAAATATATACATATCAAATTTAGAATTTTTTTTGTTTTTTTCGTTCTGATCATAATAAATATGTAGAAAACCACTATACATTCCCTATAATATTTTTAAGTTATGCTAACTTTGTATTCCCAGCCCTCCACTGACAGATACTCATATTTATATAATGCTGGCACACACATGTCCGAATTTTGTCTTCTATCTGTGACCTGGCCGCCCGCGAGCTACATAGGCCTCACCTCCACTGATGAGCACCGATATGAAAGGAGGCATTGTGTGGGACAGAGAAGTTAGTGGAGGAAAAATGAGTGTCCCAGGGGCGATTCTTCCCCCCCAGATCGCTGATGTTTTGTCTGCCTTCATGATTTAAGGTTTGTCAGGAGATGTCAGGGAGGCTAGAAGGCCAAGGACTTCCTGATGGCTGTAGATTTTCTTTCACACGACCTTCCTGCCGCTGATTCTGCTCTGACAAGGGCCGGCTGGCAGCAGATTCACACCAGTCTCCTGGGCATTGCGGCATGTTGGAAAAGGGCTGCAGGCTCTTCTACCTTCTAATCATCTCTGTGATAAACTCCACAAGTGATTAGTCATTCAGACACATCAGTGGCTGCCATTCTTTATTTAACTCAGCCATTGCCACCGCGCTGCGGAGGGCGGAACCCCGCTGGACGCAAAGATGCCAAGTTGGGTGGTGGGGGGGGGGGGGGGGGAGGGGGTGCAGGAGAAGCAGAATCAAACGGAAAACATCGGATATTTCCGATAAAGGTTCTACATGGATTTTATTTGAATTTTTAGTACAGGTACTTATATAGCGCCGTCAATTTATGCTGCGCTTTACATATATACATAAGCGTGCACACCGGGTGTGCCAGGTGTGCCTGGGCACACCATAACCACTTCAATACCAGGCACTTACACCCCCTTCCTGCCCAGGCCAATTTTCAGCTTTCAGCGCTGTCGCTCTTTGAATGACAATTGCGCGGTCATGCTACACTGTACCCAAACAGAATGTCCTACAAATAGAGCTTTCTTTTGGTGGTATTTTATCACCTCTGCAGTTTTTATTTTTTGCTAAACGTTTTTCTTTTGTTTCTGTTATAAAATGTTGTAAATAAGTAAGTTTTCTCCTTCACTGATGGACACTGATAAGGCGGCACCGATGAGGTGGCACCAATGAAGTGGCACTGATGGGCACTGAGGGACACTGACGATCTGCACTGATAGGCGGCACAGATGGGCACTGGGAGGCGGCACTGATGAGTGGCACTGATATGCAGCACTGATGGGCATTGATAGGCGGCACTGATGGGCACTCATGGGTGGCACTAGTGGGCACTGATGTGCACTGATAAGCGACACTGATGGGCACTGAAAGGCTGCACTGATGGGTACTTATGGGTGGCACTGATAGGTGGCACTGCTGGGCCCTTATGGGCACTGATACGTGGCACTGATGGGCACTAATAGGCATCCCTGGTGGCACTGGCAGGTATTTTGGATGGGCACTGATTGTCAGCTGCCTGGGCATTGATTGGAAGCTGCCTGGGCACTGATTGCTATATCCCTTGTGGTCTAGGGTGGCAAACCTGGTGGTCCAGTGTGGGTGGCCATCCCTGGTGGTCCTGGCGGCATCCTGGTGGTCCTGGGTGGGCATCCGAGGGGGGGCTGCGCTGATAAACAATCAGCACAGACCCCCCCTGTCAGGAGAGCAGCCGATCGGCTCTCCTTTACTCGCGTCTGTCAGAGGCGAGTGAGGAAAAGCTGATCAACGGCTCTTCCTGTTTACATCGTGATCAGCCGTGATTGGACACAGCTGATCACGTGGTAAAGAGCCTCCGTCAGAGGCTCTTTACCGAGATTGGTGTAGCGGTGTGTCAGACTGACACGCCGCACCATCGATCGCCGCAATGACGCCCAGTCAGGATAACTGAACCACCGCCGGGCCGTCATTCTGCTATAGGCCGGGCAGGAAGTGGTTAATCACCTTGTCTGGCGCAGATTCCCCGTTTTAACTCTTGATATTTCAGCAAAGCCCACTAATGGAGCTCCTAAAATATATGTAAAAAAATATAATAAAAAAAAATAGCAAACTAGCACATTTACAAGCTGTACACTCACTACTTTACATTGTAGCAAAGTGTAATTTCTTCAGTGTTGTCACATGAAAAGAGAGAAGAAAATATTTACAAAAATGTGAGGGTGTACTTACTTTTGAGAAATACTGTATGTTGTACAATGACATCAGTCCCTGCCCTCAAGGAGCTTACAATCTAAGGTCCTTAACTCACATTCATACATACACATACAAGGGACAATTTATCTACCTGCATGTCTATGGAATGTGGGAGGAAACCAGAGTACCTGGAAGAAACCCACGCAGGCACGGGGAGAATATGCAGACTCCAGGCAGGTAGTGCCATGGTTGGGATTCAAACTGACAACCCTAGTGCTGCTATGCGGAAGTGCTAACCACTTAGCCACTGTGCTGCACTTTGAGGCGCCTTAACCACTTGCTGACCAGGCCTTTCCTGGATTTTTTTAAGTTTAAATTAGTATTTCTTGCTAGAAAATTACCTAGAACCCCCAAACATTATATATATATATATATATATATATAAATATATATTTTAGCAGAGGTATGAAAAACATTATATTGCTGTTGTCTACTGCTTGATGTCCTCAGTCTGATCACCAGCATCGTTCACCTTGCTTCTCCATGCCATCCCGGACGAGCCCCCAACTAGTGACTGAATAGTGAAAGAAGAAGCAGCACAGTGATGAACGTATCTCTCTGTCACTCTGTCAGCATATGATATGATTGGCTCCTTGTGATACCTATTACTCCCACACTCCAGCCATGCTGTACAGAGACTGCAGGAAGCTGATTCCTGGCCATATTCATGCCCTTACACTGCTTGTATAAAAAAAAAAAAAAAATGATTATTAGTAATTACCAGTCAAAAACATTAAAATAAAATGAAATCGCCCATTAAAAGATAAAAAAACTGCTTTTGTTGCAATATTCACCTACAATCCTGGAATTTCCCCTACAGTACATATTGTCTGCTGCTGGATGTCCCCAGTCTGATCACCAGCATCATTTAACCTACTTCTTCTGTGTCCAGGTATTCCCGGACGAGCCCCCAATCAGTGACTGGATAGTTAACCACTTCCGGACCGCCGCACGCCGATATACGTCGGCTGATTGAAGAGGGGTATCTCTGTTATGGCAGCAGCTACCTGCCATAACCCAGGTATCCTCTTCGTCAGCCAGCGGTCCTGCTTCCGATAATGGTGGTATCTGCGGTGGATTCGCCGCTCTCTCGTGCCCTCTGACGCTTACCGGAGCCGTCGGCAATGGCAGAGGCAATCGGGTCCTTTTGGTGGCTGAGTATGGAGATGAGTAAGGGGGAAGATGGCCCCCACCCATCTCCATACCATAGCAGGGTGGAAGCGATGTCAAAATGACACTCCCGCCCATAGCTCTTAAAGGGCCATTTTTTTTATTATTTTTTTTTATTGCATTTTAGTGTAAATACGAGATCTGAGGTCTTTTTGACCCCAGATCTCATATTTAAGAGGACCTGTCATGCTTTTTTTCTATTACAAGGGATGTTTACTTTCCTTGTAATAGGAATAAAAGTGACACTTTTTTTTTTTTTTTTTAAAAAGAACAGTGCAAAAAATAAAAATAAAAGGTAAAATAAATAAGAAAAAAAATGTTTTAAATGCGCCCCATCCCTCCGAGCTCGCGTGCAAAAGTGAATGCATACGTGAGCAGCACCCACATATGAAAACGGTGTTCAAACCACACATGTGAGGTATTGCCGCGATCGTTAGAGCGAGAGCAATAATTCTAGCCCTAGACTTCCTCTGTAACTCAAAACATGCAACCTGTAGAATTGTTTAAACGTTGCCTATGGAGATTTTTAAGGGTAAAAGTTTGTCATCTTTCCACGAGCGGGCGCAATTTTCAAGCGTGACATGTTGGGTATCAATTTAATCGGCATAACATTATCTTTCACAGTATAAAAAAAAATGGGCTAACTTTACTGTTGTCTTATTTTTTAATTAAAAAAAGTGTATTTTTTCCAAAAATGTGCGCTTATAAGACCGCTGCACAAATACAGTGTGACATAAAGTATTGCAACGGCCGCCATTTTATTCTCTAGGGTGTTAGAATTTTTTTATAATGTTTGGGGGTTCTAAGTAATTTTCTACCAAAAAAAATTGTTTTTAACTTGTAAACAGCAAATCTCAGAAAGAGGCTCGGTCCTTAAGTGGTTGAAGCAGCACAGTGATGAATGTATCTCTCTGTCACTCTGTCAACATATGATCTGATTGGCTCCTTGTGCTACCTGATACTCCCACACTCCAGCCCTGCTGTACAGAGACTACAGGAAGCAGATTTTTGGTAAAATTCCGGTCCTTACAATGCTTAAGTAATAATAATAAAAAAAAAAATGTATTCATGATTACCAGTCAAAAACAACAAGATAAAATTTAATCGGCCATTAAAAGATAGAAAACAGCTTTTGTTGCAATATTCAGAGATTTTCCCCACAGTACGTATTGCTAGATGTCCTCAGTCTGATCACCAGCATTGTTCAACCTACTTCTCTTGAGTCCAGCTCATCCCGGACGAGCCCCCAATCGGTGACTGCATAGTGAAAGGAGAAGCAGCAGAGTAATGATTGCATCTCTCTGTCACTCTGTCAACATATGATCTGATTGGCTCCTTGTGCTGCCTATCATTCCCAAACTCCAGCCATGCTGTACAGCAGGGATATGCAATTAGCGGACCTCCAGCTGTTGCAGAACTACAAGTCCCATGAGGCATAGCAAGACTCTGACAGCCACAACATGACACCCAGAGGCAGAGGCATGATGGGACTTGTAGTTTTGGAACAACTGGAGGTCCGCTAATTGCATATCCCTGCTGTACAGGAAACTAATATCCGGTTACATTCAGGTTCTTGCACTGCTTCCATTAAAAATAATAATAATAATAATGATGTATTAATGATTACGCAACTATATGCTCATGGGTCTTTTATATCTACCAAATGTTCAGCTTTAACCACTTGTCTTTATAAATGGTGGCTGAAGGACACAAGGATTTCAAAGACACTCCCAACGTAGTGTGTCTAAATTTGTGATGGACTTTTAAGTGGAAGTGGTTCTGGAAGCTGATAAGCCATCCAATCACTTCCTCAGCTGACCGATGATACTCCAAAAATGGCCCTATAGACAAGTGGTTAAAGAGGAACTTCAGTCCCCTGTGATCATGACTCCGCCCCCTGTAAAAGCACCACCATGTTTAATAGTTTGGAGCATGCGCTTAAGAGCTCTGCCTGGCCTTTGGGAACTGGAAAAGCCCTGAGGCACTGTGCTCATGCATGTGAAGTGAAAGGGGTTCTGGACCTACTTCTTCACGCACTTGTACATTGAAACCAGCGCATGTGCAGATGTGCTGAAGGTCTCTGCTGGGTCCCGAAGCCCAGGAGAGACTTTTAGCACATTAGAACATGCGTGTGAAATGTCCAGGTGCCCAGTTTGGAAGTCCTTATTATTTTATCCACGCCCAGGTGAGAAAAGAGGGAGCAGAAAAAAATAAAGCAGAACTTAAAAAAAATAAAAATCCAATTGTGGTAAAATTCAAGGCAGCTCCTCCTTACCTCCACCCACTAGTTCCAGAATGTTTTCCAACTTTCCAGATACCAAGGGGGAGGCACCAGAGAGCCATCCAGCTCTCGCCTCTAATAACCCCGACCCAGATTCAGTGACTCAGGTTTATCCCTGGGCCAGAAAAAGCTTTTTCCTACTCTCACTTGTAGTAGGTAGATGTGAGGGGGCTAGAGCCAGGTACACCCCAACTTTTTTGGAAAGAAGGTCCGCTTTAAGGGCCTTCTTGGTCTCACCCTTCCAGTAAGCCCACCTCTCTTTACGTGAGCTAATTTTTACACACGCATGTACTACAGTGTTGCCAACCTCCCGCAGCATTTTTTACTCATTTTGTGGTTGTGGATGACCCAACTAGTATATATAGCACAAAATTCCCAATGATATAAAGACAAAGGAGGAAGAAATGGGATTTTTTTGGGTGCACAAATGCAATATATCAAATAGATTATATTAAAATATTTTTATTTTGAACAACAAAATAAAAACAAAGATAAAAGTGGATAACTGGTGAGTGGTAGTACAAAAATACAGTTAATAGGACAGTCAGATGGAATATGTTCCAGACATGTTTCGCCCTTGATTCGGGCTTCTTCCAAGGGAAACTGTCCAATTAGGTGGTACAAGCCTTCTAAAAAATATAAGGAACAAATATATATGTGTCACAAAACATATAAATAACCAAAATACATAAAGTGCAAAAACACAGCATTGATCTAGTTTTATGCATGTGCTACTCCCACCCCCAAAGGTGCAGCCCCTTACCTCTCCCCACTATAACCAGTCCAAACAGCCACACCACACCAGGCCTGTGTGTTTTTGCACTTTATTTATTTTGTTTATTTACCGTATTTATCGTATAACACGCACCCCAAGTTTAGCAGGGAATTTTAGGAAAAAAAACTTTTAGGAGGGAAGTTTACGAAAAAAAAAATTTACATTTAAATGCAGCCTTACCAGTGTCATTTGCAGCCTTGTCACAGTGCAGCCTTGCCAGTGTCCATTGCAGCCTTGCCCAGTGTCCAGTGCAGCCTTGCCAGTGTCCAGTGCAGCCTTGCCAGTGTCCAGTGCAGCATTGCCCAGTGTCCAGTGCAGCCTTGCCAGTGTCCAGTGCAGCCTTGCCAGTGTTCAGTGCAGCCTTGTCACATTGCAGCCTTGCCCCCCCCAGTGTTTATTGCAGCCTTGAATTAAAATTTGGCGCCGCCGAGATCGCCGCTGATACAGGGCGGAGCGGGGCGAACGCCACTGAGAACGCAGGGACTGGGCTGAGCCGAGATACACATAGCCGAGTGTATTCGGGTGTACTCGGCTCTTCTCGGCTTCGCTCACAGTCACGCCGAGTCCCGCCCTATGATGGACATATCACAGGTCCAATGGCGGGACTGGGCGTGACTGTGAGCGGAGCCGAGAAAAGCCGAGTATAGCCGAATACACTCGTGCTTGTTTGTAGGTGACCAAATACTTATTTTCCACCATAATTTGCAAAAAAAAATCATTCCAAATCAGACAATGTGATTGTCTGGATTTGTTTCCACATTGTGTCTCTCATAGTTGAGGTTTACCTATGATGACAATTACAGGCCTCTCATCTTTTACGTGGGAGAACTTGCACAATTGGTGACTGACTAAATACTTTTTTGCCCCACTGTATGTGTCACAAAACATATACCGTATTTATCGGCGTATAACACGCACTTTTTTCCCCTTAAAATCAGGGGGAAATCGTGGGTGCGTGTTATACGCCGATACTCACCTATGCCCGGCGATCTCCGCTGACTGTGAGCGGAGCAGAGCGATCGCCGGGCATAGGTGAGTATCACAGAGATCCATGTCCTGTCAGGGAGAGGAGACCGATGCTGTGTCCCTTGTACATAGGGACACAGATCGGTCACCTCCCCCAGTCAGTCCCCTCCCCCCACAGTAACAATCACTCCCAGGGAACACATTTAACCCCTTCCTCGCCACCTAGTGTTAACCCCTTCCCTGCCAGTCACATTTATACAGTAATCAGTGCATATTTATAGCACTGTTCGCTGTATAAATGTGAATGGTCCCAAATTAGTGTCAAAAGTGTCCGATGTGTCCGCCATAATGTCGCAGTCACAAAAAAAATCACTGATCGCCGCCATTACTAATAAAAAAAAAATATATAAAAATGCCATAAAACTATCCCCCTATTTTGTAAACGCTATAACTTTTGCGCAAACCAATCAATAAACGCTGATTGCGATTTTTTTTTTACTAAAAATATGTAGAAGAATACGTATCGGCCTAAACTGAGGAAAAAAATATAAAAAAAAAAAATTGGGATATTTATTATAGCAAAAATCAAAAAATATTGCTTTTTTTTCAAAATTGTCGCTCTATTTTTGTTTATAGCGCAAAAAATAAAAACCGCCGAGGTGATCAAATACCACCAAAAGAAAGCTCTATTTGTGCGAAAAAAAGGACGTCAATTTTGTTTGGGAGCCACGTCGCACGACCGCGCAATTGTCATTCAAAGCGTGACAGTGCTGAAAGCTGAAATTTCGCCTGGGCAGGAAGGGGGTATATGTGCCCAGTAAGGAAGGGGTTAGGAGGCTCCTCTGTCCTCCACTCATTATCTGTATTATTGGCACCTGATTGAACTTGTTATCAGTATAAAAGACACCTGTCCACAACCTCAAACAGTCACACTCCAAACTCCACTATGGTGAAGACCAAAGAGCTGTCGAAGGACCCCAGAAACAAAATGGTAGACCTGCACCAGTCTGGGAAGACTGAATCTGCAATAGGCAAGCAGCTTGGTGTGAAGAAATCAACAGTGGGAGCAATAATTAGAAAATGGAAGACATACAAGACCACTGATAATCTCCCTCGATCTGGGGCTCCACGCAAGATCTCACCCCGTGGGGTCAAAATGATCACAAGAACTGTGAGCAAAAATCCCAGAACCACACGGGGAGACCTAATGAATGACCTGCAGAGAGCTGGGGCCAACGTAACAAAGGCTACCATCAGTAACACACTACGCCACCAGGGACTCAGATCCTGCAGTGCCAGACTTGTCCCCCTGCTTAAGCCAGTACATGTCCGGGCCCGTCTGAGGTTTGCTAGAGAGCATTTGGATGATCCAGAAGAGGATTGGGAGAATGTCATTTGGTCAGATGAAACCAAAGTAGAACTGTTTGGTAGAAACACAACTTGTTGTGTTTGGAGGAGAGAGAATGCTGAGTTACAACCAAAGAACACCATACCTACTGTGAAGCATGGGGGTGGCAACATCATGCTTTGGGGCTGTTTCTCTGCAAAGGGAACAGGACGTCTGATCCGTGTACATGAAAGAATGAATGGGGCCATGTATCGTGAGTGCAAACCTCCTCCCATCAGCAAGGGCATTGAAGATGAAACGTGGCTGGGTCTTTCAGCATGACAATGATTCCAAACACACCGCCCGGGCAATGAAGGAGTGGCTTCGTAAGAAGCATTTCAAGGTCCTGGAGTGGCCTAGCCAGTCTCCAGATCTCAACCCCATAGAAAACCTTTGGAGGGAGTTGAAAGTCCGTGTTGCCCAGCGACAGCCCCAAAACATCACTGCTCTAGAGGAGATCTGCATGGAGGAATGGGCCAACATACCAGCAACAGTGTGTGAGAACCTTGTGAAGACTTACAGAAAACGTTTGACCTCTGTCATTGCCAACAAAGGATATATAACAAAGTATTGAGATGAACGTTTGATATTCACCAAATACTTATTTTCCACCATCATTTGCAAAAAAAAATATTTCCAAATCAGACAATGTGATTGTCTGGATTTGTTTCCACATTTTGTCTCTCACAGTTGAGGTTTACCTATGATGACAATTACAGGCCTCTCTCATCTTTTTAAGTGGGAGAACTTGCACAATTGGTGGCTGACTAAATACTTTTTTGCCCCACTGTATATATTTGTCCTTTATATTTTTAAGAAGGCTTGTACCACCTAATTGGACAGTTTCCCTTTAAAGAAGCTAGAATCAAGGACGAAACATGTCGGGAACATATTCCATCTGACTGTCCTATTAACTGTACTTTTGTACTACCACTCTCCAATTATCCACTTTTATCTTTGTTTTATTTTGTTGTTCAAAATAAAAATATTTTACTATAATCTATTTGATATATTGCATTTGTGCACCCAAAAAATCCCATTTCTTCCTCCTTTAGCATTTTTTACTGACAAAACATGTCAAATTTACTGGCGGAGCACATTTTTTACTGACAACCTGAGAAATTACATAATTCCTATTGAAAACTAACACAGTGAATATTTCAACGGTAAAAACATGATATAGAAACACTGACAATACCTATAACAATGGAATTTGATTAATTTACACTTAAAAAGTCAACACAGCATGAAATTATCAGGCACGATATTTACTGGCAGTTGTAAAAAAAAATCACAGATTTTTACAAACTGTCAGTAAATTTACTGGCGGTTGGCAACCCTGATGTACTATAGCTTTTCGGGAACTGGCTAATGCCTTGTACACACGATCGGATTTTCTGTCGGGATAAACTCTGACTGAATTTTCCGCCGGAATTCCGTTCAAGCTGTCTTGCATACACACTGTCACACCAAATTTCGTCCGTCAAGAACGCGGTGACGTACAACACTACGACGAGCCTAGAAAAATTAAGTTCAACGCTTCCGAGCATGCGTCGACTTGATTCTGAGCATGCGTGTTTTTTCTCCGTCGGAGCTCCCTACAGACGAACGGAATTTCCAATAGAATTTTTTTTCCGTCGGAAAAAAAAGAGAACATGTTCTCTTTCTAAATTCTGACGGAAAAAAAGTCTGATGGGGCCCACACAGTCGGAATATCCGATGAAAAAATTCCGTCTGGCTTTTTCCATCGGAAATTCCGATCGTGTGTACAAGGCATAAGAGTCCTGACACCCTCAGCCTAGATATCCAGTGTGGATTATGGAAATTAAATCTTAAAACACAGCTAAGGAAATATTAGTAAACTTTTAAAAGAAATACAAAAAAAAATTTGGTATGAATGCACAATGGGCCTATAAATGGTGTTGTTTTTTTATTTTATTTATTTTTTCCATAACACACTTTAATTTAACAGGAATTCTGTTTAAAATGCTAAATTAATAAATGATCTTCTAAGTATTAAGTCAGCTTGCCTTGCAGACACACCAAATAACTGGAGCAAGATAATAAAAATGCAAATAAAAATAATAATAATCATTTCAGCAGCGTTTTTCAATAAACGGCCATATTTATACAGATTAACACCTTTTCAGTTACATTCCAATTTTTTTTTTTTTTCTTATTTAGTCTAATTTTTTTAAGCAAAAAAAAAAAAAGTGGATGCAAACTTCTTAATAGTACTTAGTTGCCATGGAAGCTTAAGCTGACCTCGGTATTATTGTTCTCGAGAGGGAACTGACTCTACTATATGTTCATTCAGTGGATTAATGGACTGCTGGTTCTTTTATAAGTGGCTGTCTAACAACCAAAATAGACTCATGTTGTAAAACTGACTTCTTAGCTGAACAGGCAGCGTTCTGTGGCAGACTCAGTGAAGCAAACTCAGTTCTACAATCACACTTTAAAAAAATAAAAAAATAAAAATGAAAAAATAAAAAAATCAACTTTAATTAATATTTTTACAATTTCCAGGAATTTTTTCTGGTATAAACATAGGTACTTGAAAAATGATTTTGGCCTGAGGTTTGTCTGCCCCTAATGGCTTGCTTTGTTAAATTGCCCGTATCTTAATGCTGCGGGTTCAGCGGGTAATTGTTGCACAATGGATTCTGAGCCTCTTCATTGCAGACTTATGGTGAGCTGTCACCGACCTGACAGTTAGTCACAGATAATGCTAGATGATCTCTAGACCATATTATTATTTTTTTGGAGGCTGCGTTTTTTTGTTTTTTTTAATAACCTTTTAAAAAAAAATTGTTTAAAAGCACCCTATGCCGTTCAGCATTTCATGACCCCAAAGAATTCCCTATGCAAATACTGACTTTCTAGAGTCTGTATTTGCATAGAAACAGATGATCTGTAGACCAGGTTTTATTTTTTTTTATTTTTTTTTAAGTTTGCATTTTTTAATTATTTTAAAAAAAAGTAGTTTAAAAGCACCCTGTGCTGTATAGTACCACAGGACCCTACATAATCCCCTATGCAAATATTGACTTTTCGAGAGTCTGTATTTGCATAGAAACAGATAATCTGTAGACCAGGTTTGGTTATTTTATTTTTTGGGAGTTTGCATTTTTTTATTATTTAAAAAAAAAGTACTTTAAAAGCACTCTGTGCTGTATAGTACCACAGGACCCTAGACAGTCTGTATTTGCACAGAAACAGATGATCTGTAGACTATGTTTGATTATTTTATTTTTTTGGAGTTTGCATTTTTTTAAATTATTTTAAAAAAAATGTGTTTGAAAGCACCCTGTGCTGTATAGTACCACAGGACCCTAGACAAGCCCCTATGCAAATATTGACTTTCTGAGAGTCTGTATTTGCATAGAAACAGATGATCTGTAGACCAGGTTTGATTTTTTTATTTATTTTTTTGAGTTTGCATTTTTTTTTTAAAGTTGTTTAAAAAACACCCTGTGCGGTATAGTACCACAGGACCCTAGACAACCCCCTATGCAAATATTGACTTTCTGAGAGACTGTATTTGCATAGAAATAGATGATCTGTAGACCGGTTTTGATTTATTTATTTTTTTTTGGAGTTTGCATTTATTTTATTTTTTTAAAGTTGTTTAAAAAGCACCCTGTGCGGTATAGTACCACATGACCCTAGACAACCCCCTATGCAAAAACTGACTTTGTGAGAGTCTGTAATTGCACCTGCGAAGTGATCTGTAGGCCAACTTTAATTATTATTATTTTTTTTAACTTTCCTTTTTTTTTTTAAAGCGTTTTAAAAAAAGTTGTTCAAAATCACCCTATGCTTTACAGCATCACATGACCCCTCAAACATCCCTTTGTGGGAGTCTGTATTTGAAATTGGGCTAACTGTACTGTTTTTTTTTTTTTTTTTATTCATTAAAGTGTATTTTTTCCCAAAAAATTGCTGCGCAAGTACAGTGTGACAAATAATATTGCAAAAACTACCATTTTATTCTCTCTAGCCACTTCCATACCGGGCCTTTTCTGGAACTTTTGGTTTACAAGTTTAAATTTGTATTTTTTTTTTGCTAGAAAATTACTCAGAACCACTCAAACGTTATATATGTTTTGTTTTTTTTTGTTTTTTTTTTTTAGCAGGGACTCTAGGGAATAAAATGGCGGTCACTGCAACTTTTTACACCACACGGTATTTGCGTATTAATTTTTCAACAGTTTCATGAATTAAAAAAAAAAAAAAAAACAGTAAAGTGAGTCCAATTTTTTTTGGGGATAATGTGAAAGATGATGGTACGCCGAGTAAATAGATACCCAACATGTCACGCTTTAAAATTGCGCACACTTGTTGAATGGCGCCAAACTTCGGTACTTAAAAAATCTCCATAGGCGACGCTTTAATATTTTTTTACAGGTTACCAGTTTAGAGTTACAGAGGAGGTCTAGTGCTAGAATTGTTGCTCGCGCTCTAATGTTTGCGATACCTCACATGTGTGATTTGAACGCAGTTTACATATGTGGGCGCGACTTACGTATGCGTTGGCTTCTGTGCGCGAGCACACGGGGGGCGATTACATTTTTTTTTTATTATTGTTTATTTTACTATTTATTTTTATTTTTACACTTTCTCTTTCAATTTTCTTTTTTTTTTTTATCACTTTTATTCCTATTACAAGGAATGTCAACATCCCTTGTAATAGGAATGGTGCGTGACAGGTCCTCTTTATGAAGAGATGTGGGGTCTCTAAGGCCCCTTTCACACTGGGGCGAGAGCGGGGTGGCGGTAATGTGCCACTATTTTTAGCGGCGCTTTACCGCTAATTTCGCTGCGCTATTCGGCCGTTAGCGGTGCGGTTTTACCCCCCGCTAGCAGCCGAAAAAGGGTTAAAAACCGCGGCAAAGGCCCTCTGCAGAGGCGCATTGCCGGCGGTATAGCCGCGGTGTCCCATTGATTTCAATGGGCAGGAGCGGTAAAAACACACTGCTCCTTCACCGCTCCAAAGATGCGGTTAGCAGGACTTTTTTTCCGGTCCTGCAAGCGCACCGCTCCAGTGTGAAAGCCCCGAGGCTTTCACACTGGAGTCACAGCAGCCGCTGTTTAGGGTCGGTTTGCAGGCGCTATTTTTACCGCAATAGCGCCTGCAAACCGCTCCAGTGTGAAAGGGGCCTAAGACCTCACATCTCTCCTCCAGGCTGGAAAGACCGAGATAAAAAAAAAAAAAATTGCCTTTCCAGCCGCTTTGTTTACTTCTGCCGGCCCGGACGTGATAACATAACGTCGCGCCTGGGCCCGCGAGGGTCATAGAGATGGCTGAGGACCATCTAGTCACCAGAAATCTCTATGCTCAACTTCTGGCAGCAAACGGTTCATTCCCTGGCTCGCCGATCGCACAGGCGAGCCGGTAGAAGAACCTGAGAGCGGCGGGAGGGGCGGTATATACCCTCTCGCCACCTGTAAGAAAGATCAAGCAGCCGAGCCGTTCAAAAATACTCGGAATCACTCGGAAATACTCCGTTCCCGAGTGTTTCTGAACCTTTCCGAGGGTTTCCAAGATCAGCCGAGCTGTCCCTGAGTATTTCAGAGGCTCTCTGGCGCCCCCCCAGCTCTGGCCACATGCGGTATCGCATGCTATAGAAGTCAATGCGGAGCGAATTATCTTCGTTTCCATTGACTTCTATGGGGAAAC
Source organism: Rana muscosa (assembly GCA_029206835.1). Classification (NCBI taxonomy): domain Eukaryota; kingdom Metazoa; phylum Chordata; class Amphibia; order Anura; family Ranidae; genus Rana; species Rana muscosa. The sequence continues at coordinate 281,875,972 of CM055124.1, forward strand.
TCGCTTTGATATGCGAGTGCTTTGGATTACAAGTATTCTTCTGGAACGGATTATGCTCGTAATCCAAGGTTCCACTCTATATGTAAACGGTGTTTGCACCTCACACACGTGAGGAATCACAGCAAACGTTAGAGCGAGAGCAATAATTCTACTGCTAGACCTCCTCTGTAACTCTAAATCTGTAACCTGTAAAACATTTTTAAACCGTCACCTATGGAGATTTTTTAATTACTGAAGTTTGGTGCCATTCCACGAGCGTGCGCATATTAAAGCGTGACGTGTTAGGTATCTATTTACTCGGCATAACATTGTCTTTCACATTATACCAAAAAGAATTGGGGTATACATTGTGTTTTGTTTTGATTTTTAATTCATTAAAGTGTATTTTTCCCCAAAAATATTGCGTTCGAAAAACGGCTGTGCAAAAACTGTGTGACGTAAAAAAATTGCAACAACCCTCCATTTTATTCTCTAGGGCCTCTGCTTAAAAAAATATATCATTTTTGGAGGTTCTAAGTCATTTTCTAGCAAAAAAATACAGATTTTTACTTGTAAACATAAACAACGAATGTCGGAAAAAGGCCTGGTTAGCAAGTTTAATGCTTCATTTCTAACTTGAGCCTGATCCCGATCCAGCATTGTGCACGAGAGCAGCGTCTCCCTCGACTCTCTCTCCACATTGGACAGAACGGCAGCAGCAGGAGGGTACAGTTAACATGCCAAACTGCGACCCCCCCCCCCCCCATCCTAAGAGCCTGAGCATTATGTGTCAGCATTAATCCCCCAAAGAGCACCAATTTCCATGATTACCCACTACGCATAAATTCCTCCTCCTCCCAGTACAAATCCGCCCCCCCCCCCCCGCTGAAATCCTTCCTCCCAGTACAAATCTTTGCCCCCCCCCTCCATCCCTCAAATCAACCCCACCACAAATGCCCACACCCAAAAAATAAAAATCACCCCTCCTTGCACAAATCTTCTACCCCTGAAATTTCCCCTCTAAGTACACATCCTCCCCCCCACTCCAAATCCCCCTCCAAGCACAAATCCCCCCCCCTCCAATCTCCCCTCATAGCAAAAATCCTCTACCCCTAAAATGTCCCCTCCAAGTACACATCCTCTCCCCCCACTTCAAATCCCCCTCCAAGCACAACCACCCCCTCCAATCTCCCCTCATAGCAAAAATCCTCTACCCCTAAAATGTCCCCTCCAAGTACACATCCTCTCCCCCCACTCCAAATCCCCCTCCAAGCACAAACCCCCCCTCCAATCTCCCCTCATAGCAAAAATCCTCTACCCCTAAAATGTCTCCTCCAAGTACACATCCTCTCCCCCCACTCCAAATCCCCCCTCCAAGCACAACCACCCCCTCCAATCTCCCCTCATAGCAAAAATCCTCTACCCCTAAAATGTCCCCTCCAAGTACACATCCTCTCCCCCCACTCCAAATCCCCCTCCAAGCACAAACCCCCCTCCAATCTCCCCTCATAGCAAAAATCCTCTACCCCTAAAATGTCTCCTGCAAGTACACATCCTTTCCCCCCCCACTCCAAATACCCCCTCCAAGCACAAATCCCCCCCCTCCAATCTCCCCTCATAGCAAAAATCCTCTATGCCTAAAATGTCCCCTCCAAGTACACATCCTTTCCCCCCCACTCCAAATCCCCCCTCCAAGCACAACCACCCCCTCCAATCTCCCCTCATAGCAAAAATCCTCTACCCCTAAAATGTCCCCTCCAAGTACACATCCTCTCCCCCCACTCCAAATCCCCCTCCAAGCACAAACCCCCCCTCCAATCTCCCCTCATAGCAAAAATCCTCTACCCCTAAAATGTCCCCTCCAAGTACACATCCTCTCCCCCCACTCCAAATCCCCCTCCAAGCACAAACCCCCCTCCAATCTCCCCTCATAGCAAAAATCCTCTACCCCTAAAATGTCTCCTGCAAGTACACATCCTTTCCCCCCCACTCCAAATACCCCCTCCAAGCACAAATCCCCATGCCTAAAATGTCCCCTCCAAGTACACATCCTTTCCCCCCCACTCCAAATCCCCCCTCCAAGCACAACCACCCCCTCCAATCTCCCCTCATAGCAAAAATCCTCTATGCCTAAAATGTCCCCTCCAAGTACACATCCTCTCCCCCCACTCCAAATCCCCCTCCAAGCACAACCCCCCCCTCCAATCTCCCCTCATAGCAAAAATCCTCTACCCCTAAAATGTCCCCTCCAAGTACACATCCTCTCCCCCCACTCCAAATCCCCCTCCAAGCACAACCCCCCCCCTCCAATCTCCCCTCATAGCAAAAATCCTCTACCCCTAAAATGTCCCCTCCAAGTACATATCCTCTCCCCCCACTCCAAATCCCCCTCCAAGCACAACCCCCCCCCTCCAATCTCCCCTCATAGCAAAAATCCTCTACCCCTAAAATGTCCCCTCCAAGTACACATCCTCTCCCCCCACTCCAAATCCCCCTCCAAGCACAACCACCCCCTCCAATCTCCCCTCATAGCAAAAATCCTCTACCCCTAAAATGTCCCCTCCAAGTACATATCCTCTCCCCCCACTCCAAATCCCCCTCCAAGCACAACCCTCCTCCAATCTCCCCTCATAGCAAAAATCCTCTACCCCTAAAATGTCTCCTGCAAGTACACATCCTTTCCCCCCCACTCCAAATACCCCCTCCAAGCACAAATCCCCCCCTCCAATCTCCCCTCATAGCAAAAATCCTCTATGCCTAAAATGTCCCCTCCAAGTACACATCCTTTCCCCCCCACTCCAAATCCCCCCTCCAAGCACAAATCCCCTCCCCTCCAATCTCCCCTCATAGTAAAAATCATCTACCCCTAAAATGTCCCCTCCAAGTACACATCCTTTCCCCCCACTCCAAATACCCCCTCCAAGCACAAATCCCCTCCCCTCCAATCTCCCCTCCTAGCACAAATCCTTCCCCAAAAACCATTTCCCCTCCTAGCACAAATACCCCCCAATTATCCCTACTAGCGCACCCCCTCCCTCAGTAAATTCACTCCTTCTAGCACAGATCCTCTACCCCTAAAAGCCCCCCCCCAATCTCCCCTCCTAGCAGAAATCCTCCCTCAAAAACAATTTCCCCCCCCCTAGCAGAAATACCCTCCAACCATCCCTACTAGCACAAATCCCCACCACCCCAATAAATTCACTCCTTCTAGCACAAATCATCCACCCCTAAAATGTCCCCTCCAAGTACACATTCTCTCCCCCCCACTCCCAATCCCACCCACCAGAACAAATACCCCAAATCTCCCCCCTAGCACAAATCCTCGCCCAAAAACAATTTCCCCCCAGCACAAATACCCTCCAATTATTCTTACTAGCACAAATCCCCCCGACCCCAAAAAATGCCCCCCCTCCTAGCACAATCCCCCCCCCCTCTACCATATCACCTCTTCTAACACAAAACCCCCCAATCACCCCTCCAAACACAAATCCTCTTCCCCCATCCTCCCTCCCAACACAAGTCACCAATCTTAGCACACTCCCCAAATATTTCTTACCCCCTGCCGCCCCAAAATTCCCCCTTCCAATACAAATACCCTCCCCCCAATCTCCTTACAGCACCCTCCCTCCTCACATGACACCACAGTGCCCCTCCTGCCCTCCCCTTGTCCCGGTCCCCGTGTGCATGGTCACATTGGTTAGTAGTCACAATTTTTGGCATCCCTTTCTGTCCGTCTCCCCCTAGATAGGAAATCATACTCATGTTTGTGCAACAATAAAAACAAGACAAGGGCCAGCCACATGGAACTATAAAAAGGCATTTCATTTCCAAGGCCAGATAATTTCCAATGAATAACCATTTGAAAAGAAAATACATTTTTTTTTTTCTGATTTCAGTCTTCGGAGTGACAGGTCTCTCCGTCCTCCAATGGCCCGGGGCCGTGTGGCTCAATAATTGCCGTACAAAAGACAGCTAACAGCAAACAGGGCCCGGTCTTCTCCAGCCAACTTCCTGGCTCCTTGTAGAAGTCTACGCTCCGTCTTATCCGGGTCATAATTCATCAGTCTCACCGGTCCCACAGGGACAGGATCCAGGAGACCCCGCGTCCACCACGTCCCACCTTACCAGAGGCCATTCCTGATGGCCTTTATATAAATAGGAAACTGTGCCCGCCCGGTACTGGAGGGCTAACTCCTCGCCTATCATATCCAAATAATCATTTCACAAATTATCATAATTATCAATCAATCATCTCTTAGAGAAACAATGTAATAGTGAGGTATCAGATGTCTGCTATGACCTTAAGTATTACATATCTCATTTTAAATGACAGGAGATTAATAGTTACGGTAATGCATATTTGAATGGAACACAACACCATTATCTTGTGCTGATACAACCAGAACAGGCACAGCATTAAAATGACATTTTTAACCTCACATGTAGCTGAGAGAATTATCTGTAATTGATGAGAAGTGCCACGGTGCGCTAATGGGGAAATAAGTCAAAGTTATAGTTATGCAAGAACTGCTGCTATAAAAAAAAAAAAATGAAAAGAAAAAAAAAAAAAAAAAGAAAAAAAGATTGAGAAATGATTATAATGCATTAAAAAAAGAAAAAAAACTGACACTAAACTTTTTTACTATGTTGTCTATGTTAATTTGTTCCTTTTTAACAAAAAATAAAAATATGAGAATATTAGGGTAAATTAAAACTATTTTAGAATTCTTTTTAGAAAAAGTATGCATTGATTTTTTTTTATTTTTATAAATAATAAAAATAAAATAAAGTAATACAAAATATAGATACATAAATAATTATATATTATTATTTATCTATATTTTTTATTACTTTATTTTATTTTTATTATTTATATATATATATTTTAAATCAATGCATATATTTTCTAATCATTTTTCTAAAATAATTTTAATTTACCCTAATATTCCCATAAATTATAAAAAAAAAAAAAGGAAAAAATCAACATATGTTTTTTTTTATTCTTTTTTATTTCTTTTCATTTTTTTAATATACATATCTATATAGATATAGATCTCTCTCTCTCTCTCTCTCTATATATATATATATATATATATATATATATATATATATATATATATATATAATTATATATATATATATATATATTGATGATATGATAATATATCTATATCTATATATACACACACACACACACATATATATATATATATATATATATATATATATATATATATGGTATCCAAAAAAAGAGAGCAGCACTCCCAGGTCTTGAGTTGAAGGTGAATGCACAGAGAAGGTTTTATTTCAATGTTTCAACAAGAAACTCATCTTCCTCAGGACAGCAAACTTGTGCGTTTACCTTTCAAGACTCATAAAGGGCCGCTCTCTTCATCTGGGCTCATTTTATATGGCTGAGGTGTGTGCACTGGCAACCATTGGATAATATATATATATATATATATATATATATATATATATATATATATATATACAATTTAAAACAAATATATACAAATTAATAATTAATAATACTAATAATAATAAGTAATGATAATTATAATTCCTCTCAAGAGATAATACAAATATAATAATTAATAATAATTATATATAATTTAAAAAAAATGGTTTTATTTCAATGTTTCAACATCAAACTCATCTTCCTCAGGACAGCAAACTTGTGTGTTTACCTTTCAGGACTCGTAAAGGGCCGCTCTCTTCATCTGGGCCCATTTTATATTGCTGAGGTGTGTGCAGTGACAACCATTGGATAATATATATATATATATATATATATATATATATATATATATATATATATATAAAATTAAAAATATATATATACAAATTAATAATTAATAATAATAATAATAACTAATGATAATTATAATTCCTCTCAAGAGACCTCAGTCTAATCCAAATATAATAATTATATATAATTATATATAATAAAAAAAATATGGTTTTATCTCAATGTTTCAACAACAAACTCATCTTCCTCAGGACAGCAAACTTTCAAGACTCGTAAAGGGCCGCTCTCTTCATCTGGGCCCATTTTATACGGCTGAGGTGTGTGCAGGGACAACCATTGGATAATATATATATATATATATATATATATATATATATATATATATGTAGCGGGGTGTTCCCCTTTAATGCAGAGAGACAAGAAGTAAAGTAAAGAGACATTATGGAAGTGAAAGCAGAGGAGAGAGAGACTACATCTCCCAGTACATCTTGCAGCACCCAGGGTGCATTGCTCCAGAACAGAGACTGCTGGGGCAGACTTTATAAAGGGGAGGCGGAGTTTTGGTCGGCCTCTTTGGACCCCCCTCTCCTAGCAAGAGGATGTCTGTGCTGAACTGCTGTGTGCACAAGGCCTGAAGCCTGGGCCGTGTGCTCCTTTCCAAAGAGCCCTCTGCCAGCCTAGCAGAGCCTTAGAGACATCTAATCCTCCTTGCTGCAGTACACCAGAAGGATTGAAGACTTGGATGTCAGTGGATTCCTGTTCCTAGACGAATCGATGGAGGAAAGGGACTTGGACTTGTCCAGGTGGTGAGAGCTGTTTAAAGACAGATACTTTATCTTTACTATTCGTTGGGATTACAAAGTTGTTCTTCAAGTGCACCACCGAGAGATTGCTAGCAAATATTGTTTCACTGAACTTCCATTTAGATCAGTCAGGCCTGACTGCATAGGTAGACATTGCTGGGTGTTAGTCTACCCATGAGGGGAAGTAGCTGTAAAAGGGCAGCGCTAGAGTTGCATAGCAATACTTAATTATTCTGATTACTCTGTTTATCTTTATTACTGTTTATTGCAGGGATCTGCAACTTGTTATTCTGTTGTTTATTACTTGCCCATTAGCCTCAGTAAAATATCTGGGTAAAGTACATTTGGTGTCAGTTCCGCTTACTTTAATAGGAGTTTTAAAGTATATTCTGTGTATGTTTGTTATAGGACTGCGTCACCAACAGTTGCGGTCACGCGGTCCTATCCCTCTATCACCAGCTGTGCCACGGGAGGTTAGAGCCGATTGCCAGGGGTTGACAGCAGTGCACTACAGGGCCCAAATCAATATCAGCGGCTCTTTTAACTGGGGGTAGCGCTACACGTGGGGGCTCGAGTCCGGGATTCTTGTACGTTGCACGCTGCAATCAAGCCGGTCAGAAGTACCAGCATGGACCCGCTGGCAATGTCACAGTGGTGCGCAGCGATTGGCGCCGATCCAACCGCGGCGGTAGTCATTGTACTCCCGGGGGAAAGATGGAAGGAAGAGGAGATAAAACAGCTCGTATTGTTACTGTCTCCGAGCCACAAAGCATGGGTGATGGATTTTAGGCCAGATCCAGTGATCTCGTTTACATACGCACTGGTAGAATGGAAAAACGAAATCCCAGAGCATTTTAAAAGTCAGAGTATACAAGCCATAGATAATCAGATCTATCACTTGATACATACGCTGCCAGTGAAGGAAGAATGGTTTCAGACACCAAAGCCACCACTCCCACAATTATCTCCACCACTATCCCCTAAAGCAGAAAAGCTTAAGGAACTATTAAGCCCGGGATCACCGCTGGCCGCTATAGGGCCTGAATTGTTGAATGCTCTAGGAGACCTTGTAATTAAGTGCCAGAAAAGCAGTACGGTGCATGTGGAGGCCGGTTACCGGAAGCTTAGCACCTTCTCAGGGAAGCTCCCCGTCCCTGCGGGGGAGGAAGATTTTGACACTTGGGTGGAACAGGCATTGCAGGCAGTAGAAGCATGGGAGGTGCCTGAGGCACAGAAGAGACAGCGAGTCTTAGAAAGTCTGAAAGGTGCCGCGGCAGAAGCGGTGAAGAGCTTCCGGTTTGGAAATGAAAACTGTACAGCTCAAGATTGCCTGGCCATGCTGCAGGAAGAGTTTGGTCAGCTGGAGAAGGTGTCAGAGATGATTTATCAAATTGAACACACTCTCCAGCAGCCGAATGAGAAACTGTCAGAATATGTTAGAAGGCTGAACAGGCAGTTATGCAAGATTGTACTGAAGAAGGGAATGCTGCCCAAAGATGCAGATGAAGCACGCATGAAGCAGATCATGAGGGGAGCGCGGCGCTCAGACCCGGTCTGGCTGCACCTGAAAACCTCAGGAGGAGGAATGTCACTAACCTACTCTGATCTAATAAAAATTATTAGGGACGAAGAGGCGCTGGAGGAAGATCAGCAGGTGGCCAAGGCGAATGTCACACCTGTACCAGTGTTGGTCCATTCGGTCAAGAGCCCAGAAAGAGATGCGGAGGTTGACACTCTGAAATCGCAAATGGCCCAAGTGTTGGAGATGCTGACCTCTTTGATGGAGAAAGATCAGAGAAGACGAGAGAAACCAAGCCCAAGAAAGGAGTTGTTCCCGAACACCTCAGCACCGGCCTCCCTACAGGACCGAGAAGAGGTGATTTGCTATAACTGCGGAGGGAGTGGCCACTTTGCTAACGTATGCTCCAGCCCAAAGAAGAAGAGAACAGATAATTGCAAGCCGGCGGGAAACTCCAAAGGGCCCTGGTGAAGGAGTCAACCGGGTGCCCATCATCTTCAGTGCGCTCCAAACTAAAAAAAAAGGCCAAGAATGGAGGAGACAAAACTCCTAGGAGGAGGTATAGTACACCCCCACCAAGATGTACCCCAGAGGGAGGGGGCAAGACCCCTCAGTGGAAGTACAGCACCCCAAAGAAGGAACATCCACCTAAAAGGAACAATAACATCCCTCAGCGGGTTTGTGCCCCCATTGAGAGGGAGAAAGTCAATGCATGCCAGGCTCAGGAAAAATTAAAGTCCAAAAGGAGCAGGGCAAGGGTCGAAAGCCAAAAAAAAGAGGTGACCCCAGTCCGGCCATACCCAAAGGAACTGGTGGGCCCGTCTCCTACTGTGCCCATTCAAGTGGAAGGAGTCTATACTAAAGCTCTTTTGGACACCGGAGCACAGGTGACTTTACTATACCGGGACTTCTATGATAGGCACTTGAGTCATCTGCCTATCCAGAAGATAGAAGAGCTGGAGATATGGGGACTTGGAACCCAGAGTTTCCCTTATGATGGGTACCTGCCCATAAAGATGACTTTCGACCCATCCGTGGCTGGGAATGCTGAAGTGTTTGACACCCTGGCAGTTGTGTGTCCCCGGCCGCCTGGAGCCAGCAAGATTTCCCTGATCATTGGGACAAACACGGATCTAGTCAGGAGACTCCTGACCCCTCTAGTGAAAGAGAGAAACCATTCAGCCACCAAAATCCATCCCATGCTAAAGACGGCCTACCAACGACTGGTCTTAGAGCAGAAGACCGAGGGAGAGGGGATAGGGAAGGTGTGGAGACTTGGCAGAGAAGGAGTAGTGCTACAGCCTGGAGAAGTAACCTGTCTTAGGGCCACTGTGAAGCTTTCGTGGGAACAACCTGGCCCCTTTGTCATGCTGGAATCAGACCCAAGGGAAGAGTCCTCAGGCCTGGAAGTGATACCAGAAGTGATTCCGTTCAAGGCCCTGAAGAAGGCCCATGGCAGAGTTCCGGTGAGTGTTAGGAACACTACGGGAGGACCCATGGAGATCCCTGCCAGAGTGTTGCTTGGTCAGGTGAGCCCTGCTGCCCCGGTCACTTGGTCCGAAGTCAAGGGGACGGGTGACGGAGGAGATGTTTGGGAGAAACTGTCCGTGGAAAACCCGAACCTACCCAGGGCTTGGAAAGAAAGAGCCAAGGCCCAGCTGTCCAGGTGGGAGAAGATCTTTTCCGAAGATGAATTCGATGTGGGGTGTGCAAGAAGTGCCACCCATCGGATCCGCCTCCAAGAAGATAAGCCCTTCCGAGAGAGGGTCAGGCGGGTCCCCCTGGCAGATCTGGAGGATCTGAGGGAACAACTTGTAGAACTAAAGAAGACTGGTGTGATCCGGGAGTCTAGAAGTCCCTATGCCTCCCCAATCGTGGTGGTCAGAAAGAAGAATGGGTCGTTGAGGCTTTGTATCGATTACAGGACTCTCAACAGGAGAACCATCCCTGACCAATACACCACGCCAAGGATAGAAGATGCCCTACAAAGTTTGTCTGGAGCCAAATGGTTCAGTGTGATGGACCTCAAGAGTGGGTACTATCAAATCCCTATGCACCCAGAAGACAGGGAGAAGACAGCCTTCATAACCCCGGTGGGATTCTTCGAATTCAATAGGATGCCTCAGGGTCTGTCTGGAGCTCCTGCTACCTTTCAACGCCTTATGGAGAAGACTGTTGGAGACATGAATCTTATAGAAGTCCTTGTGTACTTGGACGATGTCATTGTCTTTGGAAGAACCTTGGAAGAACATGAAGCCAGGTTGGAGAAAGTATTGAGAAGACTCAGCGAAGAGGGACTTAAGCTTTCCCCCGAGAAGTGTCAGTTCTACCAGTCTTCTGTGAACTATCTGGGGCACATAGTGTCTGAAGAAGGGGTGGCCACAGATCCTGAGAAGTTGGAAGCAGTCACTTCCTGGCCACGACCCACCACAGTAACAGAGCTCAGATCCTTCCTGGGGTTCTGCTCCTATTATAGGAGGTTTGTGGAGGGGTTTGCTCGGATTGCCCGCCCGTTGAATGAATTGCTAAAGGCAGAAGGGGAAGAGGATGACTCAGGGCCCAGGAGGCCTGGTGAGTCAGTTCAAGATCAGTGGAACCCAAGGTGTGAAGAGGCCTTTCATGCTCTGAAGAGGAGCTTAACCACTGCCCCAGTCCTGGCCTACGCCGACCCTACCAGACCTTATGAATTACATGTGGATGCCAGCCATGAGGGTCTAGGTGGTGTATTTTACCAAGAACATGAAGGACAACTGCGACCAGTGGCCTATGTGAGCAGGAGCCTGACCCCCTCAGAAAAGAATTACCCCACTCATAAGCTGGAATTCCTGGCCCTCAAATGGGCGGTAGTAGACAAGCTAAAAGACTACTTGTATGGGGCAGAGTTTACTGTGAAGACAGACAACAACCCCCTGACCTACCTCTTCACCACCGCGAAACTAGATGCCACCGGACACAGGTGGTTGGCCGCATTGTCTGGATTCAACTTCAGTCTGAAGTACAGACCAGGAGCCGGAAATAGGGATGCAGATGCCCTGTCCCGGAGGTCTCATGCCACGACAAATGACTGGGAAGATTGGACCCAAGTGGCACCGGATGGGGTGCGGGCCCTTTGTCAAGGGGCTGAATTCCAAGCCAGAGGAGGCTCCAGAGCAGAAGAAATAGGGGTTACCATGGTAGGAGTCCCCAAACACTATTGTGGGGTAACTCAACTGGAGGAAGACAACCTACCGAGACTGTCCAAGAAGGAGTTGAGGTGTGACCAATTGGAAGACCCCATGGGGAGATTGGTCCTCGAAGCCCTGGAGAATCAGGATCCCAACAAATTCCTACATCACCCCTCAAAGGAGGCTCGCCTGTTGAGGAAGGAATTGGACAGGCTACAGGTACATCAGGGAGTGGTCTACCGAAGGGGCCCCTCTGATGACTCAGAAGATAAGTGGCAGTTATTTCTTCCAGAGAAGCACCGAGAGACTGTACTAATTGCCCTGCATGACCATCATGGTCACCTAGGGGCAGAAAGGACCTTCCAGCTTGTCAGAAATCGGTTCTATTGGCCCTGCATGAGGGCAGAAGTAGAGGAGTATTGCCATTCCTGTGCACGATGCATTCAGAGAAAGACCCTACCCCATCAAGCTGCCCCAATGGGCCACTTACAGAGTCAAGGCCCAATGGATCTGGTATGCATTGACTTTCTCTGCCTCGAACCCGACCTGAGTGGATTGGGGAATGTTCTGGTAATAACCGACCATTTCACCCGCTATGCTCAAGCTTTCCCAACCAAAGACCAGAAGGCATCCACCGTGGCCAAGATACTTATGGAGAAGTATTTTGTCCATTACGGACTACCACAGAGACTCCACTCAGATCAAGGAAGGGACTTTGAGAGTCGGTTGATCCGAAGACTTTTGGATTCATTAGGAATAAAGAAGACCAGAACCACGCCTTACCACCCACAAGGAGATGCTCAGCCGGAGAGATTTAACCGGACCCTGCTCAACATGTTGGGAACCTTAGAAACAGAGAAGAAGCAACACTGGAGTCAGCACATATCAGCCCTAGTACATGCCTATAACTGTACCACAAGTGACGCCACTGGCTACTCCCCTTATCGACTTATGTTTGGGAGAGAAGCAAGGCTACCTGTGGACCTGGCCTTTGGCACTTCTATAGACAATACCTCAGCTACATCCCACAAGGGATACGTGGACAGACTTAGACGTAGCTTGCAGGTGGCCTATGAACAAGCCCAGGCGGCTTCGGATCAAAGGGGGGCCCGCAACAAGAGAAATTTTGATCTGAAGGTTCGAGTGCAAGATCTGCAGCCCGGGGACGAGTACTGCTACGCAATCTGGGGGTCCCTGGAAAACACAAGCTTGCCGACAGGTGGAGATCTGAGCCCTATGTTGTCTGTAGGAAGTTGCCCGGTTTGCCTGTCTACAAACTAAAGCCAGAAGGAAAGGTGGGTCCACTGAAGACGTGGCATCGGAACCACCTGCTCCCCCTTGCTGAGGCAGTCAGAATACCTCCCGTGAGAGACTCCCCTGAACCGGCCTCTATCCTGGATATTCCTAGGCCGAACACTCGGTCCCAGACCTCTCGAGCCAAAGATGAGGAGGCCTCCCAATTGAGTACAGAAGAAGGTGGAGAACTGGACTGGCTGTGGCCTCCCTCGACTCTGGGAACGTCCGCCATAGATCTCCCAAATGGAGGGGATACCCCAGATGCAACGCTGAATCCGGAGGCTACTGAATTCATACCCTTCAGTCCCTCAGCTGATTACTGGGAAGATGTTCCTGACACTTGCGCAGAGGAGGACTCTAGAGATTCCATACGTCAGTCGACTTCTGAATCAGAGGTTCCAGAACCAGCAATGTTACCTGAACTTACTCCTGAAGAAGAGCCTGTGGTGCCAGAGTCAGAAGCACCAAGAGAGCAGAGGGCTCGCAGAGTCATCAGGCCTCCCAAGAAACTAACTTACCCCCAAATGGGGACGAGCTCAGAGGACTCTGTTGTAACGGCTAGGAGAAGTGTTGAACAACCTGATCCTTCCACCGTCCATTTGGTGGAGGGCAACCCCAGCTCACTCTCTAGCACAGTTAGGCAGGCCACTCATGGTAGTGTGACCTGTGGGCAAGAGAGTTCCATCCCAAAGTTTTGGTGGGAATTCCCTATGCCAACATCATGCTCGACATTGTCCAAAATGGTAAACAGTATTTGTTGAAGTTTATCTTTGGGGACCAAAGAGTTCAAGTGGGGGGAGTGTGTAGCGGGGTGTTCCCCTTTAATGCAGAGAGACAAGAAGTTCCAGGTGAGAGGTGAGTCGGGAGGAAGTAAAGAGACATTATGGAAGTGAAAGCAGAGGAGAGAGAGACTACATCTCCCAGTACATCTTGCAGCACCCAGGGTGCATTGCTCCAGAACAGAGACTGCTGGGGCAGACTTTATAAAGGGGAGGCAGAGTTTTGGTCGGCCTCTTTGGACCCCCCTCTCCTAGCAAGAGGATGTCTGTGCTGAACTGCTGTGTGCACAAGGCCTGAAGCCCGGGCCGTGTGCTCCTTTCCAAAGAGCCCTCTGCCAGCCTAGCAGAGCCTTAGAGACATCTAATCCTCCTTGCTGCAGTACACCAGAAGGATTGAAGACTTGGATGTCGGTGGATTCCTGTTCCTAGACGAATCGATGGAGGAAACGGACTTGGACTTGTCCAGGTGGTGAGAGCTGTTTAAAGACAGATACTTTATCTTTACTATTCGTTGGGATTACAAAGTTGTTCTTCAAGTGCACCACCGAGAGATTGCTAGCAAATATTGTTTCACTGAACTTCCATTTAGATCAGTCAGGCCTGACTGCATAGGTAGACATTGCTGGGTGTTAGTCTACCCATGAGGGGAAGTAGCTGTAAAAGGGCAGCGCTAGAGTTGCATAGCAATACTTAATTATTCTGATTACTCTGTTTATCTTTATTACTGTTTATTGCAGGGATCTGCAACTTGTTATACTGTTGTTTATTACTTGCCCATTAGCCTCAGTAAAATATCTGGGTAAAGTACATTTGGTGTCAGTTCCGCTTACTTTAATAGGAGTTTTAAAGTATATTCTGTGTATGTTTGTTATAGGACTGCGTCACCAACAGTTGCGGTCACGCGGTCCTATCCCTCTATCACCAGCTGTGCCACGGGAGGTTAGAGCCGATTGCCAGGGGTTGACAGCAGTGCACTACAGGGCCCAAATCAATATCAGCGGCTCTTTTAACTGGGGGTAGCGCTACATATATATATATAAAACATTTAAAAAATATATATACAAATTAATAATAACAAGTGATGATAATTATAATTCCTCTCAAGAGACCTCAGTCTAATACAAATATAATAACTAATAATAATTATATATAATAAAAAAAATATACATATATATATATACAGAGAGAGAGAGATGATAGGATAGGATAATATGAACCAAATATATATTTTATTATATTTCTATGTCATTTTATATATACCGTATATATATATATATATATATATATATATATATATATATAGATCTATTTATATATATATACACATTAGACTTTCATATATTTTAGATTCATTACACACAACTGAAGTAGTTCAAGCCTTTTCTTGTTTTAATATTGATGATTTTGGCATACAGCTCATGACAACCCAAAATTCCTATCTCAAAAAATTTGCATATCATGAAAAGGTTCTCTAAACGAGCTATTAACCTAATCATCTGAATCAACTAATTAACTCTAAACACCTGCAAAAGATTCCTGAGGCTTTTAAAAACTCCCAGCCTGGTTCATTACTCAAAACCGCAATCATGGGTAAGACTGCCGACCTGACTGCTGTCCAGAAGGCCATCATTGACACCCTCAAGCAAGAGGGTAAGACACAGAAAGAAATTTCTGAACGAATAGGCTGTTCCCAGAGTGCTGTATCAAGGCACCTCAGTGGGAAGTCTGTGGGAAGGAAAAAGTGTGGCAGAAAACGCTGCACAACGAGAAGAGGTGACCGGACCCTGAAGAAGATTGTGGAGAAGGACCGATTCCAGACCTTGGAGGACCTGCGGAAGCAGTGGACTGAGTCTGGAGTAGAAACATCCAGAGCCACCGTGAACAGGCGTGTGCAGGAAATGGGCTACAGGTGCCGCATTCCCCAGGTCAAGCCACTTTTGAACCAGAAACAGCGGCAGAAGCGCCTGACCTGGGCTACAGTGAAGCAGCACTGGACTGTTGCTCAGTGGTCCAAAGTACTTTTTTCGGATGAAACCAAATTTTGCATGTCATTCGGAAATCAAGGTGCCAGAGTCTGGAGGAAGACTGGGGAGAGGGAAATGCCAAAATGCCTGAAGTCCAGTGTCAAGTACCCACAGTCAGTGATGGTCTGGGGTGCCATGTCAGTTGCTGGTGTTGGTCCACTGTGTTTTATCAAGGGCAGGGTCAATGCAGCTAGCTATCAGGAGATTTTGGAGCACTTCAGGCTTCCATCTGCTGAAAAGCTTTATGGAGATGAAGATTTCATTTTTCAGCACGACCTGGCACCTGCTCACAGTGCCAAAACCACTGGTAAATGGTTTACTGACCATGGTATTACTGTGCTCAATTGGCCTGCCAACTCTCCTGACCTGAACCCCATAGAGAATCTGTGGGATATTGGGAAGAGAAAGTTGAGAGACGCAAGACCCAACACTCTGGATGAGCTTAAGGCCGCTATCGAAGCATCCTGGGCCTCCATAACACCTCAGCAGTGCCACAGGCTGGTTGCCTCCATGCCACGCCGCATTGAAGCAGTCATTTCTGCAAAAGGATTCCCTACCAAGTATTGAGTGCATAACTGAACATAATTATTTGAAGGTTGACTTTTTTTGTATTAAAAACACTTTTCTTTTATTGGTCGGATGAAATATGCTAATTTTTTGAGATAGGATTTTGGGGTTTTCATGAGCTGTAGGCCAAAATCATCAATATTAAAACAAGAAAAGGCTTGAACTACTTCAGTTGTGTGTAATGAATCTAAAATATATGAAAGTCTAATGTTTATCAGTACATTACAGAAAATAATGAACTTTATCACAATATGCTAATTTTTTGAGAAGGACCTGTATATATGTATATATATATAAATATATATATATATATATATATATATATATATATATATAAAATCTATTCATTTTCTATTTAAACTTTTCTTTTCTTTTTTTTTTTTTTTTTTTTACAAATTGCATATAAAGAGGTTTAAATAAAAAATGAATAAATAATATAGAAATATAATAAAAATAACGGAAATAGAAATAAACTCTAGCAAAAATGTGTTAGTAAATATAATTATTTACAAATTCATATTATAAAGATTGAAAATAATCTAAAATTAAAAATAAATAAATATAAGGATTACGTTTTAGAATAAAGTGATAACAAAAAATGATAGCATGTTATGTCTTGGTGGTTGCATTGATTGAAGGTTTTTTTTTTTTTTTTAAGCTGTGACTTTTGTTTGTTTTGCCCTCTTGATACTAGAGAAGAAAATAGGACATGAAGGAATAAAAAGAAAACAAAATCCTTTTTCCACTTCGTATCACAGAAGATTTAATGCTGCTGATTACATCTATTTGTTGTTGAGGGATAAATTCTTTTTTTTTTTTTTTCTGGTATGTTGAAAAATAATTGTGGAGCTGTTGCCCGTGTCTATCCTATTGGATTTTGATAAGAAGGCTATTCAGCTCTCATAATGTCTTCTATCCATTTTCAGCCAGCTTTTAACATGTCTCTTTATTTGTCCCTAAAGCCTCTTCAGCGATGCCTTTTCATTACAAGTCTCTCAGCTGGCTCTCCAGAGAGACTGGGCCCGACAAGAGTGATAGATAGATAGATAACTCTATAGATTATTTCGCACAGATGTTTTCTCTCCACCAGCCCCTAGGCTATTCCTTCCAAGTAAACAGAGACGAAATAGAGGCTCTGCTCCAAAGAGAACTCTCCGAGGACCGGTGACACCAAAGCCGGGGCCCTTTTTAAAAGGCTTTTGGATGACTATAGCTCCATTCTTCCATTCCGGCCTTGGAATAAAAACATTTGTTCAAACTGGTTTTTAAGGGGGGATGTGAAAGACACCAGTGTTAGCATCAGGATGGGTAGATGATAACATCCATCACTAATAACTCAAAGGAAAAAAAAAAAAGTAAAGGATAATCAATCACTTATGTATCAACTGCCTTCTGTGTACCATAAAACTCTACTGAATGTTTCTTATCAAGGTGGCCTTTTAAAACTCTACTAATTTTATATTACACATTAGACATGTGCGGTTCATTTCGTACGAATCAAAAATTCGTCCGAATTTCCCGAAAATTCGTACATTCAGAAGCATCCGAAATACGAATTTATATGCTTTCGAATTTTACGAAATACGAAATTTCGTTGACGAATTTTTGGATTCCGAATTTCGTTACAAAGGAAACGTGACTGGTGTTTTGTTGACCAATCAGAGGATTTCTTCTGCTGCTGAGTGAGGGTTGGGGAAATAACCTTTTTTTTAATATGGGAGTGGGAGACTGGTACTGGTAGTCGATGGGAGATTCAGAATCAGACAAAATAAGAATGTTCGTTAATATTGTTTTATGATTGTCATAATAATTACGATTATTCGTCATGATGAAGTTAAAAACCCAGGAAGTCAGCACAGCACAGGGATGGTGGGAGCCCCTCATAATGAGCACAGCAGGGGCACAGCCCCAGGAGGAAGTCAGCACAGCACAGGGATGGTGGGAGCCCCTCATAATGAGCACAGCAGGGGCACAGCCCCAGGAGGAAGTCAGCACAGCACAGGGATGGTGGGAGCCCCTCATAATGAGCACAGCAGGGGCACAGCCCCAGGAGGAAGTCAGCACAGCACAGGGATGGTGGGAGCCCCTCATAATGAGCATAATGAGTCGACGACTGCCATATTGAGAAAGGTATTTTTTGGCTTATTAAATTCATCATAACGAATGTTCGTAATTGTTACGAAAAGTTAACGAACCTAACGAAAATTCGTATTCAATCCAAATTGAATTTCGGACGCAAATTACGAAATACGAACTAACGGCCCGGGCTACAATACCTTTCTCAATATGGCAGTCGTCGACTCATTATGCTCCCTGATGTAAAGCGCTGCGCAAACTGTTGGCGCTATATAAATCCTGTATAATAATAATAATTATGAGGGGCTCCCACCATCCCTGTGCTGTGCTGACTTCCTTCTGGGGCTGTACCCCTGCTGTGCTCATTATGAGGGGCTCCCACCATCCCTGTGCTGTGCTGACTTCCTCCTGGGGCTGTACCCCTGCTGTGCTCATTATGAGGGGCTCCCACCATCCCTGTGCTGTGCTGACTTCCTCCTGGGGCTGTACCCCTGCTGTGCTAATTATGAGGGGCTCCCACCATCCCTGTGCTGTGCTGACTTCCTCCTGGGGCTGTACCCCTGCTGTGCTCATTATGAGGGGCTCCCACCATCCCTGTGCTGTGCTGACTTCCTTCTGGGGCTGTACCCCTGCTGTGCTCATTATGAGGGGCTCCCACCATCCCTGTGCTGTGCTGACTTCCTCCTGGGGCTGTACACCTGCTGTGCTCATTATGAGGGGCTCCCACCATCCCTGTGCTGTGCTGACTTCCTCCTGGGGCTGTACCCCTGCTGTGCTCATTATGAGGGGCTCCCACCATCCCTGTGCTGTGCTGACTTCCTCCTGGGGCTGTACCCCTGCTGTGCTCATTATGAGGGGCTCCCACCATCCCTGTGCTGTGCTGACTTCCTCCTGGGGCTGTACCCCTGCTGTGATCATTATGAGGGGCCTCCCACCATCCCTGTTCTGTGCTGACTTCCTGGGTTTGTTTGTAGCCCGTTGCCGTTAGTTCGTATTTCGTAATTTGTGTCCGAAATTCAATTTGGATTGAATACGAATTTTCGCTAGGTTCGTTAACTTTTCGTAACAATTACGAACATTCGTTATGATGAATTTAAAAAGCAAACCCAGGAAGTCAGCAGCACTGCTGACTTCCTGGGTTTGCTTTTTAAATTCATCATAACGAACGTTCGTAATTTTACAAAAAGTTAACGAATCTAACGTAAATTCGTATTTCGTACTGTTGTGGAAAATGTATGAAGATGTATTTAATATGTATTGTCATAGTGTCACCCAGTGTTAGTTCTCCCGCAACCCGCTCTAAAGAGCTGACTGGGGCGGACTGACGCTGGTTGAGATAAACTTTCTGATTTGGAGAAGGGTGTTTGCGGAGTGAGGCCTCTCTGCAAACGCATTATTGGTTTAGTGGATGTGTGCTCTTGTCGCCTCTGTGTCTGATCAACATTGAGGTGGTGGCATGGGCATGCACCTGCGGATAAGCTCCCCTCATCAGGAACTGTGTTCATTGGTTATTGTATTATTATTGTATCGTGTTGTTGTTGTATTGTATCGTATCCTTTAGCTGTATTTCTTGTGTTGTCAACTCCTTATATAGACATTTCCTGTGTGAAGGGGACATCCTGTGATGTCCCCTCCCACGGAGGAGGTGATTGGCTGCTGCAGCCATCACTTCCTGTTTGTGATAATAAAAGGACGCTGTGAGGGCGTCGGCGGTCAGTGATGCTGTGATGCCGAGATGATAAGAACAGTGTGGTGATGTCTCTTGACTTGAATGAATGGCAAATCGAATGAATGGTGAGTGAATCTTAGCCTAAGATGCATTATATCATTGAGACGATATGTGTTACTATTAGATACACAATATCTGGCTGTGTGCTCTGCATACAGCCTGATTTCGCTAACATTACGAATCCAAATTGAATTTCGGACACGAATTACGAAATACGAAATAACGGCTAATACGAAACGGAACGGAACGAAACGAAACGAAACAAATTTATTGATGGCACCCATGTCTATTACACATAGAGATGTCACATTTCGTTATTTGAAGGGTCAACTCAACCGGAACTGCCGCCCCGTCAACTGACTGACCTCCAACACTGCCTCCCTGTTTCTGAGTGTTCAGCAATTAAAAGAGTAGTAACTGCTCACTGAGGCCAAATTCACACTTAAGCTGAGCATCTTTGGTCTTTTTTTTTGAGTGATTGTCCAGGCGTTTTTGCGTTTTTGCATGTTTTAGGCTTACGTTTTGTAGTTGAAAGCAAGAAAAAACGTGCTTATAGGACCTTCTTTAGTCCCAGTGGCGTCATCTCTGGGTCTCTGCGCTTCTTTACTCAATGCAGGCAGATCATGGCTGGTGGGAGGGGCCAGCAGGGGGCAGCATAGAGCTTCCTGAAACCATCACAGCACCTTGCCTAAGTACTCATGCATCATGGAGTCAGTGTGGCGAATCAGATAGCAGTTTGATGATCTTAAGTCCTTGAGTGTTTTGGGGGCTTAATGGATGTCCATTCAACCAATTGTATGGCGACCATTTTTCCCTGCTGCGTTTATGATCTTTTTCTTTGGCCATCTATATTCTAGTCCAGTGGTCTACAAACTGCGGCCCAGGGGCCAGATGTGGCCCTTTGCTTGGTTTTATCCGGCCCTTGAGGCACTATTTTCATCCACTGATACCAACAATGGGGCATGATTCCCCCCACTGACACCAATGAAATGACACAATGAAACGATGGGGCAGAATTCCTCCCAATGACACCAACAATGGGGCCCAATGGCACCAATGATAGGGCACTATTACTCCTAACAGGGGAGGGCTGGCGGCCTTAGGCCTGGGGGGCAAGTCCAGTCAAGTGGCCCATTGAACCGCCGAATCAGCTCACCATCCATGGCCCACCTGGTCTTTCAATGCAGCCTCACCAGTGCCCATCAGTGCAGCCAATTCCAGTGCCCATCAATGTAGCCTGATCACTGGGGCAGGTTCCTTTGGGAGGAGATGGGGGGTCAGCTAGGGGTGTCAGGGTCTCTCACCTCAGCGATCTCAGCTCAGCAGGTCCTTGCACGCCACGGTTTCCTGGGGGGTAACACTCCTGATCCTGGGGTCAAGTTGCAGCCAGCGCCCAGCCCTGCAGCCCTGCATCCCGACTACCTGGCATGCCCTGCCTCTGCCTGCTTCCAATAATCCGGTCCCAGGGAGTTGTAGTTTCCTCTGCGCTGCTGTGTTTTCCACCCACCAGAAGCTTGAGTGCGGACTACAACTCCCGGAATGCAACAGCCAATGGTCGGCCGCCATGGCCATGCCCCCGGCCCGACTTCCTAGACCAGAATAAAAAAGAAAATGGTAGCGGGCAGCGGCTGCCGGCCATTTTGAACATAAGTTAGGGCGGCCTGGGAGGTAATTGCCACCCTGCCCCCTGGCCCAGCCCTCCCCTGACTCCTAATGACAGCAACGATGGAGCACAATTTCTCTCATCGACACCAAAAGTGGGGCATTGTTTATTCCCACTGACACTGGGACCTTTTCTACTACCAATGGCCCTAGTCTGGTCCCCCTTAAAGGGGTTGTAAAGGTTCGTTTTTTATTTTCTAAATAGGTTCCTTTAAGCTAGTGCATTGTTGGTTCACTTACCTTTTCCTTTGATTTACCTTCTAAATGTTTTTTTTCTTTGTGAATTTCTCACTTCCTGTTCCTCCTCACTAAACTTCACACCATCATCTGAGTGGTGTGGAGTCAGCCAGAACAGCTTACTGAGGAGGAACAGGAAGTGAGAAATTCAGACAAAGAAAACAAAGAAAAATAATATTTAGAAGGGAAATCTAAGGAAAAGGTAAGTGAACCAACAATGCACTAGCTAAAAGGAACCTATTTAGAAAATAAAAACCTTTACAACCCCTTTAAGTCTGAAGGACAGTAAACTGGCCCTTTGTTTCATTTGGAGACCCCTGTTCTAGCCTATATATCTTTATCTTTTGGGCACATAGTGACCTTCCTAGCCCTATTCAGATTTCACTATAAATTCATATTTATCTGCCTTGTCATTTTAAGTTTTTATTTGATATTGCTACTCGCCATGTGCCCTCCAGTTCTCTAGGGGGTGTTTTGCTTTTGATGCCCCTGTGACGGCCCTGGAGGATAATGTTCGGGGTCTATGATTCACCACGTCAACTGATTTCTGCTCAATATACTGGTTCCTGAAGAAGCCATATTCTGGTAAAACACATTGACCTGTGCAACTGGACGTGTATAAACTACAGTATTTTGATTATGATATTTATTTACATAGGATTTTGCCTTTGATTCCTCTGTTCCTGCCCCCAAGGCTAATGTTTGGGCACTATGCTTCACCACAGCAATTGATTTCTGCTCAATACACTGGGTCTCGCCATGTGCCCTCCAGTTCTCTGGGAGGTGTTTTGCCTTTGATGCCAGTGTGCCTCCCCCGAGGCTAATTTTTGGGCTACGATCTGCCACATCGATTGATTTCTGCTCAAAATACGGAGTCCTGAAGAAGTCATATTCTGGCGAAACACGTTGACCTCTACAACTGGAAGTGTATAAGCTACAGTATTTAGACTGTGCTATTTATTTATATGGAATTGTATATTTACACTTCAGGTTCATTGAGCCAGTTTTATAATATTAGGGCCCTAACTATAGTTCAGGTCAAGAGGGGAGAAAATTGGTTGTCACTTGATGTTTTTTGTTTTTGTATCTGTATATTTATTATTCACATGCTTTTAACATGTACAAATGCATTTTTAACTTTTTATAATTTTTTTGTCATCGCCTATGCTGAGCCAAGAGAAAGCCAAAGCCTAGTATTGTTTTTTGTAGGACCAGGGCTTCCCTGTCCACAAAAAGGTCTTAGTCTCTATTTTCTTGCCTAAGTACTCCTCTCCGGAGCCCTCACTCCTGATGCAAGCAGAGGGCCGGCTCTTGGGAGGAGGTATGCAAATCATAGACTTACTGTCCCAGTGACAACGGCTTTACTAGGCAGAAGGGGGTTCTAGCCTTCCTCTACTCTACTAAAGAGAAATATCTGGCCATTGAAGAGTTCTCCCTACTTCTTTTCTGGTAAAATGTTATCAGCAGGACAGGAAGTGAGGGGAAAGTTCTCTAATGGATCTCCGACAGCAGTAAAAATTCCACTTGAATGCCTAAAGAGGTGCCAATGGTGCAGCTTATCTTATTTAAACACTGAGACTGTTTGGGTTGTGATAAGGAAGACAGATCCTCAGTTTCTTCAAGCAGATCTTCACTGCATCTGAGCACCACAAACCAACAACTCTACTTAAAATGGAGTTCCACCCAAAAAAAAAAAATAATTCACAAAAAACCTGAAAAAAAAATTGAAAAAAAAAAAAACGTTTTTACTCACCAGAAATACCGGTTGCTATGCGGAAGTCCCTAAACTGCCTCTTCCTTATCCGCGGCTGGTCTTCTTCCGCATCCTCCTCGCGTTGTCTTCTGGTGAATGGGGCGTGCTGCCTCCTGGGAACTGTGTGTATTCCAGAGAGCAAGCCGCCCATTCAGAAAACAATGCGAGACTCGCGCATGCGCAGTAGGAAACGGGCAGTGAAGCCGCACGGCTTCACTGCCTGTTTCCCTTACTGAGGGGGAGCTGCCAGGATCGAGTGATCGGCCTCGGGGGGCTGACATCGCTGGCGAGTAGGACAGGTAAGTGTCCTTATTAAAAGTCAGCAGCTACAGTGTTTGTAGCTGCTGACTTTAAAAAAAAAAAAATCGCGGGTGGAACCCCCTTTAACTATGTTTTAATATTCAAAGCAAACTCCCCCATCCATCCATTTCTCCATGCTTTATTTTGCTGAGAAATCACTTAGCTGAGAAAGACAAAGACCCTCCTCCCCTCCCGAAAACTCCTGGGATGTATTTTGCCTAGGCATGGAAAGCAGAATAAATGTGAAAAATAAATAAATAAAGTAAATATGATATACTTTCCTATCTATTTACTAATGCTAGCAGCATGAGGATTAAAATAATCAATGTTGATTGAGGGAGTGAAGTTCCTTCTACAGGTTTTGAGAAGGATTGGTGATCATGTGACCACTGTGATTGGCTATCGCAGTGATTACATGATCATGAGTCGGTCCCGCCGTTAATCTGGACCGAGAGTTGGCTTTGACAACTCGGTGTCTGTACTGGGAGCGTGCAGTGAGAGCACTCCCAGCACAGATTAATTGATCGCCCAGCGATGCAAGCCTATTCTTTTGCCTGCCACCGCAAATATGTATGGGGGGGGGGGTGGCAAGAGGTTAAGACCTTCTTCGCTGAGAAGATGAGCCAGGTTCCGGTCCAGGCATGTGGGTTGATCCTGACCATATAGTCGCAATCTTTCCCAAGCCTGGACCAGCTCTGTGACGTCAGCCGACAGCAGACTTCAGCCCGCTGTCAGCTGAAAACAAGTCACAGGAGTGCAGAATGAACTGCGCTCTTGTGATCCCCAAGAGAAGTGCAGATAGATCCAGATCCAGAGAGACAGATACAGAGAGTAGTACAGATTAAGGGATCTCTAAGAGGATGGCAGTTTTGACGAAACGCGTCAGTCCAGCTCCTGCCGAGGTCACTGCATGCCATTTGGATTGTCATTTTAACAGCGCTGTATACTTCATAATCCTGTAAGTGTTCTGTATTTTTTTAGCACAATCCTTTATGATGGTTTTATACTATGTACAATTTTTTGGTGTGTTTCCATATACATGCACTATCTGTGAGAGACGGCTAATGTGAATGGAGTCCACGCATACCAGAAATCTGGGGACCAGAGTTATTCATCTATAGAGAACGCATGCAATATCTGGTTCCTTATATGAGGCCTATTAACCCCTGCTTGTGTGACTCATTGCCATATGGTACTTGGGTCCACACTCTCTGGTAGGTGTATCCCCACTATCTATGGTGGTGGATATTGGCGCGTTGGTAGTTGTCACCATTCATGGATCACCACTTATGAAAGTTCTTTGATGCATGGGTGGCCTCTTGTGGACACTTCATTCTAAATTTTGCAACACTAATGCCGCGTACACACGCTCAGAATTTCTGACAACAAATGTTCGATGGGAGCTTGTTGTTGTCGGAAATTCCAACCATGTGTAGGCTCCATCGGACATTTGCTGTCGGAATTTCCGACAACAAAAATTTGAGAGCTGGTTCTCAAATTTTCCGACAACAAAATCCGATTGTGTGTAGACAATTTCCGACGCACAAAATTCCACGCATGCTCTGAATCAAGTACGAGACGGAAGCGCTCGGTCTGGTAAAACTAGCGTTCGTAATGGAGATAGCACATTCATCACACTGTAACGGGCTGAAAAGCACGAATCGTCTCTCACCAAACTTTTACTAACACAAGACTAGCAGAAGGAGCCCAAAGCGTGGCGCACTTGGTATTGATCTTCTCTTTTATAGGGCCGTCGTACGTGTTGTACGTCTCCGCGTTCTTGACGTTCGCAATTTCCGACAACATAGGCAAGACAAGTTTGAGCCAACATCCGTCGGAAAAAAAATCCACGGTTTTGTTGTCGGAATGTCCAATCGTCTGTACGCGGCATAAGTCTTTGGGACTGAATATTTATCATTCTTTACTAGTTTTCTGTTTGTATGTCTCATATTTCACTATATGGACTATTTCAGCACAGCACTTTTCTTGTTTGTTCCATTACACAATATTTGTCAATTGTGGTGCTAGCAGCTCTTCTGTAGTTTATATATATCTTAGGATTTTTATAGCGCCAACAGTTTGCACAGCGCTTTACAACCCGAGGGCAGACAGTACAAGAGGAATCTATCTATCGATCTATCTGCAAATTTATTTCAGAAGGTGGCATTCCATCTTCGGTGGCCTACCAAGACACAATTTTCCTGCAAAGGTTCTGGTCACGCACTCAAGCTGTTCATTTCCTTCCAGTGAGGCTGATGCAGTTGTTCCATAAGCGTACTTGAACTATTTACCTTACTGCCCTGACTTCTATGACCTTTGGCTATTAAAACGTCCAACGCGACCCTAAATAAATTTATGACCTCATAAAGCCATGCCATCATTATGCAACAGAATTTAAGTGGATGACAAATTTTCCATCAGAACATGATGTTGGGTGGAGTGGTCAATGTACGCTATCCAACCATGTCATGGAAGCACGTTCCTCAGTTTAGTCAGTTACTGTACTGATGGCAGGGCTTTTTTTCTCAGAGAATAGGTGCAGGAACGCCTTCTTTCTGAGTTACCCCTTTTCTCCACCTCCTACCCACCTCCCAGTACCACCCCTTTTAGAGAATACAGAACCAAGTATCAATTTTAGACATGTGCAATTTGTTTAGTTACGAATTTGTTATTCGTCAAAATTCGTTTTATATTCGTTAATTCGTAAACATACGAATGAACGAACGGTTTACTAAAATTACCAACGAAAAACGAATTATCGAAAAGAACGAATATGGAAAACAATGAAAAAACAAAATTATTAAATTAGAAACAGCGAAAATACGAAAGAGTGAAAAAAACTAAAACATAGAAACAACGAAAATACCGAACAAAGATTCAAAATAACGAAAATCAAAATGAACGAAAACTCGAAATTACGAATATTCGGAAAACGGAAATCAAAACAACGAAAATACCGAACACAGATTCAAAATAACGAACATCAAAATGAACGAAAAAAAAAAAAAAAAATTACGAATATTCGGAAAACGGAAATCAAAACAACGAATTCGTTTGTTCTGAAATATTTCTGGACGTTGGCCAATAAGCTTGCCCCTTCCCCTGAAGAGGTTGTCCCTTCCCCCAATGAGCTTGTTTCTTTTTCCCTTGTGTGTTTTTCTGTGTTAGACTGCAGTGCATTCCATCCAGAGTCCAGATAGGGTGCGGTTGGGTAGGTGGCACTGTTTTGGTGGATTTGTGAGTTAAGTTGTGACTTGTGAGAGAGAAATTCTTTGTTTCTTAAGCATACTCTGTCTAGATTCTAGTTTCTATATTACGAATAATGCCCCGATTACGAATCTACGAAAACAATGATACAAAAGTACGAATAAATTAGCCGGTCAATCTCACGAAAGTAGGAATTACAAAATTACGACAAGTAGTGTTTTGAATAAACGGAAAATGTATTCTAACGAAAGTATGAATGTAATTAAATCTACAAAAGTACAATTTTCCAATCAACGGAAATTAGACACGGAAATACGAATCATTGCAAATCAACAAAAATATAGTTCTTACGAAAATACGAACGCGGCCGAATATATAAAATATAACGAAAAATACGAATTTCGAATCACAGAAAATTCGACTAACGGAAAAAACGAATCAACGGAAAAATAACCCTTACGGAAATACGAAAGAGTCCGAATACGATAACCCACGTCTTAAGAAGTTACGAATCGTTAGGAATCAACGGAAACGAACAGAAACTAAACCAAACTAAACAAATTTTTATGTTGTGCACATGTCTAATTTATAATGCTAAGTATTTTGTATGGAATTTGTTAATGATAACAAGAAAAGCAGTAAAATAGATCTAGCAACAATGGACACCCCAGTGACAATACACTCCCAACAGCCAGCATCAATAGTCCCTGCAGCAGCCAGCAATATTAGACTCCTCCCTTAACAGTAGATCTCTCCATCAAAATTATTGACCCCCTGCAACATAAGAACAAAGATAATTAGGACAGCCGCACTCCAATCCAACGTGGCTTTATTTTCAAAGTAAATAAAAACAGGCACTACACATTACAGCAGCGAAACCTTTAGGACAGCTGACGCGTTTCACACTTATTTAGTGCTTACTCATAGCTATTAGACCCCTCCCTTAACAGTAGATCTCTCCATCCAAATTATAGACCCCCTGCAACATAAGACCCAACCCAGCAACAATACAACCCCCCCACTGGCAACAACAGACCTCCACAGCAACAATAAGTCCCCTCCAGCACCAATAGATTCCACAGTAGCCAGCATTAATAGACCCTCCAGCAGCCAGCAACAAAGACCCCTTCTTCAACAGTAAATCCCTCCCAGCAACATAAGACTCACCCAGCAACAATAGATCCCCCATAAACAACAGAAGACCAACCCAGCCACAATATATCCCCCATCCTCAGCAAATAGGTTCCATCCAGCAACAGCAGATTCCCCAGCACCAGTATCAATAGATCCTCCAGCACCCCTTGCCATTACATATATTCAGTTCTGGAGGTGCCGGAACTGCGTTCCCGCGGAAAAAAAGCCCTGACTGAGGATATAGAGAAGCCCTTCCCAAGCAGGGTTCCATGGAAGCCTAGGGTTCCTCCAGAGGTTGCTAGGGATTCCCTGATCAATGAGCAGCTTCTGTCTCTCAGATGAGTAACTACTAATACCAATGATCTTTTTAGCTATCTGTATGGGGGAATGCTTCCTACTGAACTTGGTTGTAGGGAGCATTATTCCCAACGACCATGACACTAATGTACTGGGAGCTCTGAATATAGTAATTATTAGCTGGGGCTCTCTGAGCCCAAAAAAAGTATTTCAAGGGTTCCTCCAGGTTATAGAGGTTGAAAAAAGGTGGTGTAGAGAGGTTAAGGATTATTTGGTAGGACGCCATGATATTTGGCAAACCACAATTGGTTAATTAAATAGAAAATTGTACACATGATAAGAACAGCGTGGCTGATCAAGCCCAAGAGCTTTTTGTGCATCCCCTTCGAGCAACGCCATGGCCGGACAATAAAGTTCTGCGGGACTGCCACCTCCTTGACGTGTCCAATGGCACAAAAAAAAAAGGTCCCACCAAGCCTGCAGACAGCCAAGAGTGAGTTATGACGAGGCGTTCGGTGAAAAGTTCAACTCTATACACACTGGCCATTTTGCGAAGGTCAAAACGTGGTCACATACTGTTCTTCTTGTAGAAGTGCAGTTACAGATACAAATTCACTGTAATTATCGCATTAAACTCAAGAAAGGATAAACTGCACTTTTTTTTCTTTGTGCCAAAGCAGATGCGGCTTATGCTAAGTAGCAGACTTATAGAAATAAAAATAAAAAATCGAATAAAATTACTATATAATATATACACCACCATACTCTTTATTTATGTATTATTTATTTATTTGATTATTTATTATTTATTATTATTGTGTATAGTTTATTTTAACTTCCAATACAACAAACTTAAAATATAAATAAAGAAATAAAATATTAAAAGCATAAAAATCAACATTAAATAAAACAATTATACTTAATAAATATAAAAAAATATATATATTTATATAAATAAATTCATGAAGTGAAAAAATTAATAAAATAAAATGCTCAAAAAACCCCTAAAATAATATTATTATTTTTTTACTGAAATCCAAACCGTCTGAATTAAAATTACGAGGAGGAAAAAAAAAGTATAACAAATAACGTTCAATCCTGTAGTTTACATAAGTTTGCTTAAAGAAATAAACAAAACCCGGTGCACATTGCAGGACATCTTTCTCTACTCATTTAATGCATAATGATTTACTATTGGGATCCAAATGTACTTGAAAGATGGTGCAGCCCCTTCTCACTAACACAACGGCCCTGCCAAGTGATGTCATTTCAATGCTATTTACATTGACGGAACGTGCGGCCAAATAATTTCCCATTAAGACAGACTGAGGGATTTATATCATAACAAGGGCCGAGAGCGCTAACCATCATCGTCATTCATAATCTAATTATTCTGGTACTTATCACGGAGGCGGAGGGCCAGGACAAATTTCTGCTTGCCTCGGTTAAGCTCCAATCACAAATCAGATTTCGCCAGTCTAAAAGCTGGCCATACATCAGTAGATTTTTTTGAACGAACGTCAGTACGAACGTTCAGACAAAATTTCCCATTTTTACATTAGATGACATGATGAATTTCGTTCCAGAAGACCGCAAAAAAATGTTTGCTTTTAACATTCGTTTTTGGAGTGAGTGGAGTTTTCCGAATAACAACCACTGAAATGTTGGAAAATTATTAGTTCAATAAAAATTTACTATTCTTCTCCTTCAAATTTTTTTGTCGCCCGTTTTGACCCTAACAAACATCAGAAAATCATATGAACTTTCTAAAAACTAAAAATTTCAATTACTGTATTTATTGGCGTATAACACTCACTTTTTTACCCTGAAAATAGAGGGTAAACTGTGCCTGTGTGTTATACGTAGGGGGCTGTGGAATTTTTTTTCTCTTAAACCTCCCTCTTAAAGTTAGGGTGCGTGTTATACACCGATAAATACGGTAAATTTTACTAGCGTATGGCAAGCTAAAAGATAGCCATAAACTGGTAGAATTTGGTTTGAAAATAGCCGTTTTCAAAAGTTTGTTCAGTTTTTCGAGTG
The DNA here is from genome assembly GCA_029206835.1 of Rana muscosa. NCBI lineage: Eukaryota > Metazoa > Chordata > Amphibia > Anura > Ranidae > Rana > Rana muscosa. Next base: position 281,906,290 of record CM055124.1, read on the forward strand.
GCTAGTGTGTGTGTGTGTCAAATCGACAATAGTTTTGACGAGGAAAACGGAAGGGGAAGGATTCAAGATTTTTCTAGTTTCTAGCTTGATCAATGGAAATTCCAATTGTGAATGTGATTCCCATTTAGAATTGCATTTACTTCCCTCCATCTTGAAATCAAATGTTACAATTTGCAACATAGTCATGGCAATCCAACAAGAATTTTCCAGACTTTCATACTAATTTTGTATATTTACTGATGGTATTATGGAAAGTCCCGATGAAGGACCTTTAAACTTTGGCATGAAAATCTAACCTTGTATGGCCAGCTTTACTATTTGATGGAAGGTCATGCCTCATGGTGGTCGATATCTGGTCCATAAGGTTTTGGTCCATATCTGTCATTTTGCACATTGCTATAACATGCTTTATATACTCTTACCAAATAGCATTCTTTGTATACAACCCTAAAGGAATCTAGAGCCTTTTTTTTCCTTCTTACAGCCAGAGTAGAGAAGGCTTTGAACTGCTTGCTGGCTTTATTCATTTGTGTTGGAGACCACACTGGACTGACCGGATTAGTCACTGGTTGTGATTGGGTTATTATGTGGGCAAATCCCTTCCAGTGGGTCGCACCCAATGTTGGAAGGTGATAGTAGACCGTCTTAGGAGTTTGGGCTGCTACCTTTCCTATACGGCCTTGTGGTCGATTCGGCACGAAGACTTGGGTAGGAAAGAAGGAGCGCCTGGGATCTAGATAACTGTAACTTTTGATGTATGGTTCAAAAGACGTTTATTGTAAGTGTAAACATGTACATCAAACCAACATGTTTTGGTGGAATAGACTCCCCCTTCATCTTTAAAGCTTTGGCACCAAATGTCCTCTTCTTTGCTGCCTCTGCATCCCTAGTTGGCACTCTGCCATTCTGTAGTTCCGAAATCCCCTAAGTAATATAAAAGAAGATAAAGAGAGAGACAGAGCTCTCTCTAAGCGATTTAGGACTTTTGTGGAGATGTTGTGTCTGTTTATAGGTGAGCACTCAGAAACAATAATTTTTGAATTTTTTTTTTTTTTTTAATAATAGCTTGATTAAAACATGACATAGTCATAAATACAGTTAGACCATAAACGATATTGGATGCGTGGTAATAGATGGAATATGATGCAGGAAGCCAACATGTTTCGCAGGAAATGCGTCGTCAGGGCGCTGCATACATCTACATTAGCATCTAATTATATAAGACATAAAACATAAAACATGTCATTAGTATACAACAATTGTACATTCAGTAATATATTTTGCAACATTGTTAAATTTAAACATATTTAATAATGCCAAATTTACAATAGAAATAGAAAGTCTTTCTACCGTATATACTATAGTGAGGATCCACATGGTCCAGCAGCTCCACGTACTAGGTTTGGGTCAGGCTCCCACCGGCTCCTTAGTCCTGTGGACCAATTATTAGTCCCCCTTTTGAGTTGACACCTGACCGGCAGTGTATGTAAGCTTTTCAAACATGGTTAGACCAGGTGAGCACATGTAATCTATATTGTAAATTTGGCATTATTAAATATGTTTAAATTGAACAATGTTGAAAAATATTTTACTGAATGTACAATTGTTGTATACTAATGACATGTTTTATGTCTTATATAATTAGATGCTAATGTAGATGTATGCAGCGCCCTGACGACGCAATTCCTGCGAAACATGTTGGCTTCCTGCATCATATTCCATCTATTACCACGCATCCAATATCGTTTATGGTCTAACTGTATTTATGACTATGTGATGTTTTAATCAAGCTATTATTAAAATATTGTATTTTTTCAAAAATTATTGTTTCTGAGTGCTCACCTATAAACAGACACAACATCTCCACAAAAGTCCTAATTTGCTTAGAGAGAGCTCTGTCTCTCTCTTTATCTTCTTTTAAACTTCATCCGGGACTGGAGAATAGAGTCTGTTTCTGGAAACTGTCCAACCAATCCACCTTATATCCCCTAAGTAATATATTATTTTAGGAACCAGTCCCATCCACTAGCATGCAGCAACAGTCCTGAAGAAGGGGGAGGCCATTCCCCTGAAACGCATTGGCTTGATGTACATGTTTACCCCTACAATAAACATCTTTTGCACCATAAATCAAAAGTTGCAGGTTTCTAGGCAGTGGGCGCTTCTTCTTTCCCTAGTCTTCTCGCCGAAACTACCACAAGGCCTTCTTTACTATCCAAGGTTTTATTGATGTCCCCATGGAGGAGATTCCCTTCACTTCTTGTTTTGGTGCCAGAAAATCTTTTCAAAGAGGACAAAACTTACAAACCCCACCTATATGCAAATTAAAAATGAAGAAAAAAGTTTGGTTTGTGGTTTGTTGTTTAGCATATAGTTACCATGACAAATATCAAATAACATTGTATCTCTTAACTCCTTCACCTTGATGTTAACACCAGGAGGTAGCATCCCGTTCCTGTGATTGTTGTCATTGGCTCTCACAGCGCTCACGTGATCCGGAACTCAATCAGTTAGCTCCTGATCACATACTGTATATATGTATATCACAGGATGCCTATTTTTTTTTTGCTGAACGTATAGTGAGGGACTTGAGGACAAAGGGCCCTTCAGTGAACTCTCTATGGCTAGTTGATGACATCTTGGCCACTTAGGGGTTTGGTTGGTTTGACTGCAGACTACCAGTTCAGTTTATATATAATCGTTAAATAAAAATACACTGAAGACCAGATTTATCTTGAGTTCAGTGACTTTGCAGAAGATTTCCACTTTGAATGAACATTCCGATCTCATGACCAACTATGTTTGATGGAGGAACTGGCGTGGTCATGCCAACCTATTGTATTATCCCCTTCATGTTTCCAGTACACCACCAGATCATTAATGCAATCTGATTGGCTGCTATGGTATGGTTAACAAAAAAAAAAAAAAACGTTAAGGAGCACATCGTAAGTCAAAAGGTTCTCAATTCAGGCCATTATTGGCACCAACCACAACATGGGCACCACTAGGACCTGACTCCAGAGTGGCCATAAAACAACAAAGAATGGTCCACAAAAATGTCCTCCTCTACTATGTATAGACAGCAGGTCCACGTCGAGGCAGTCAGAACAAAAAAAAGTCAAACTGTTACATTGTTAACCAGGTAAAGTTTGGGTATAGGAAAATAAACCGTTCACTTCCTACCTTTCGAAGACAGCCACCTTGTGATGTCACTTCAGACTCTGCCAGAATTTGCTAAGGGAAAAAATAGAAAAGAAAATAATTATTCACATGGCAATTAATTAAAGTCTATGAAATAAAGCCAAAGTTTAATCAAAGCTGATGGGAATGAGGCTAAATCTACCTTTGCTGTGCCCCCCCCCCACCCCCACTACTGCAAGAGCTTAATGGCCCTTTAGTCTAGGGGTGCAGGGATAAGGTGTATTACCATATTCCTGGCTCTGGCAGGCTTCCTTAATATGCGAGACCGGTCTCCAACAGCGTTCTCTCTCTCTCTAAGCAGCTTCAGGCCACGGTTGCAATGCCAGAAACTAGCTCTGCACTGTGTGTGATGATGCCTAGAGACTGTCCTCAGATTGGAGCTTGAGGACAGTGCTAGAGCCTACCGGACCAAAAGATAAATAGTACCCCTCATTCACGCACCCATAGAGCAAACATGCACTCAACCCTTGCAGAGCAAGAGTAGAGTTTATTTTTCGCTTTCCGTGTCCCCTTCTGGAAATTTTCCTTTATTTCCTGTTCTGGAAACACAAAAGGAAAGTGAGAGAAAGGTGTCCCCATTGGAAGATTTGCTTTCACCCCTTTGGGTGACAATTGTAACATTTTGGATTTTTCATCACTCTATGTCACTCATTTTTATTTTATTTTTTAAAAACCCATACTTACCTGGTGGTAAGTTCTACACATTTCAGATACTTACTCACCGAACGGATCCAGCTGGGTCCAGCTGAGATCCTCTTCTCCTCTAGCAGCTCTTGGTTCCGTGCCGCCATGTTTTGCTGTGACGTCATTGAGAGGCTGCTGGCTGTTCCAGGTTCAGCCGGTGCGCCTCCCGATGATGCCCCACTAGGCCCACCCCATCCATCTTTACTGAATTGAAGGCTTTGCATCCTGGGATATGTGATGTGCAAATCCCAAGAGGCAAAGCGAGGACAGTGCATGTCATTCGCCTAGGCCAGTGGTCTCCAAACTGTGGCCCGGGATCTGGATGCGGCTCTTTGCTTTCTTTTATCTGGCCCTTGGGGCACTATTCCCTCCACTGACATCAACGATGGGGCATCATTTCTCTTACTGACGCCACAAAGGGGCAAAGTTGTTCCCAATTACACCAGCATTTGGGGCACAATTCCTCCCACCGACGATGCACAATTCTTCCCACTGACACCACCGATGGGGCACAATTCCTTCCACTAATACAAATGATGGGGCACTATTCCTCCCAATGACACCAGCGATGTGGCATTATTTCTTACAATGACACCAATTATGGTTGCGCTATTCCTTCCACCCACCCCAAAGAGGGGGAGCTATTCCTCCCACTGACACCATCGATGGGGCACAGACAGTTTATAAAAAAAGGGTAAATAAATAAATAAAGAAAAAAAATGAGCGCTATTCATGCACAACACCAGATCTTAAATCTTAAAATACTATAATATGATATAGCTGACCACACACTGTACATGTCCACTAACTGCCGCTCACCGTTATCTAAATTAAAACAGACCACTGGAGATGACCATGTCTGGACTCCACAGAGAATTATGCGACATGGCTCCGCCCACCGGGATATCATTTTTACATTGCAATATTGATCCAGATCTAAGAAATAAGATCAGCAATACAGAAGGAATACAAGAAAATATGGACTTTAAAGGTGCAAATAGACACAAATATATTCTAAAATCATCATTTATTTTAAATCAACTAAATCCATCTTGTAAATTTGATGAATTTAACAGCTACATATATCAGATTTAATATTAAAATTTACGCTTCGACTCGACATGTTTCTCCAAATATTTGTACAGCTTCTTCAGGAGCATATGCATAAATCTGTAAATTTTTTATCAGATATTATCTATGGTTTCATTGGTAGTTGACCCCCACATAGAAATGATCTTAACAGCTAGTTAGACAGCCACAGAGAGGATATAAAGTCCAAGAAGGAATCCTGGATTCCAAAATGAACCTCGGGAGCACGGTGAGACTATTTAATTTTTATCTTGATTCTCCAACACCCACAAAATATGGTGATTCTCAGATTGTGTTGAGGTTTTCTGCCTGTTTGCTCCCTCGTGGCTCCAGCAAAATGGCCATTGTTGTTTTTTTTTTTTTCGGGGGGGCAGTAAACAACCACCCATCCCCCCCCCAAGCAGCACCCACACTGTTTACCGGTCGGTCCGACACTTACCCCATTGTGGCAGGTGGCAGGCAGCGTGGTGCAGCGGCTCGCCCCCAAGTCCTCTTCTCCATGGCGGCTTCCAGCTCCTCCGCTCCTCCTCATAGGTGTCCAATAGGATTGCCTGTCCTTTCAGCTAATCGGGTGACCGGTGTCAAAACCCGCTTCCTGATTGGCTAGGAGGAGGATCAGCGTTTTCAACAGCGAATGTTCATTTGCTGTTGTAACACACCTGGGTGGGATCGGAGCGCATTCTCTGCGACCCGAGCCCACCTTATATTGAAGAGTAGTAGAGCCTCTGGCTGTAATCGGTGCTTAAAAAAAAAAAAGCCCACATTGGAATCAATGCGCCGGTGTCCTGAAAGGGGCAGGATGCATGCGTAGGGGAGGCGGCGATGGACAGAGCGCCCGTGCGCCCTTAATGGATGGGCCGCCCCTGAAAATTGCTGCTGGCTGTCCAGATCATTTCTGTGTGGGGGTCAACTACCAATGAAACCATAGATAATATCTGATGAAAATTTAACAGATTGATGCATATACTCCTGAAGAAGCTGTACAAATATTCGGCGAAACATGTCGAGTGGAAGCGTCAATTTTAATATGAAATCTGATATATGTATCTGGATTTTATTTATTTAAAATAAATGATGATTTTAGAATATATTTGTGTCTATTTGCACCTTTAAAGTCCCTATTTTCTCGTATTCCTTCTGTATTTGATATTGGGATGTGGTGCTAAAACATTCATTCCTTTGGTCCAGGACTTAATAGTTGTAAGATCAGCAATAGTGAATTGCTAAAGAAGCACCTCTTCTTTTATGTAGGTGACATGTTCTCTTTAATGATCCTGACGGTGACATCAAGAATATATTTCATGTCTCTGTCCATCGATATGATTTGACCCTCATCCTAATCATTGATTAGCCGTTTCATGATTTATTATCCTTTTAACAAACGTATTGATTGGACCGATGTATTTTAAACACACCTTGTCAATACATTTTAAACAGAATCCAATATCGGCTACTTGAGACCTAATGAAAGATTAGAGAAGGGCAAATGGCTTTGTTTAGCGCTTCAACTTGTTAACAATTGTCTGTGGCCTCTGTGAGTTCCTTCAAGGTGGGCTGCGGAGATTTTTTGGAAATATGGAGAAGCATTAAATAATTTTTGATTTGTTGCGATTTTTGATATTTAGAGCAGCTACTGTACTTGTTAACCCCCCCCCCCCCCCCCCCTTGGTCTGCTCCTGAAGAAGTGGATTAATACTCCACATTACAACATTACATTACACATTACATTATACAACGTCTGTTGGTGAGATCAAAAAAATAATAATTATATTTGGGGTAAACATGGAATATATTAATATTAAGGATTAACTACACTAATAGTTCTCAGTTATAATAAAGTAAATTAAAGTAGATACTTGTAACGTACTTCGTCTGCATTTAGAAATCCAATACAGTAAAACCTTGGTTTGACATTAACTTGGTTTGAGAGCGTTTTGCAAGACAAGCTAAAAATTTTAATACATTTTGACTTGATATACAAGCAATGTCTTGATATAAGAGTAGTGTCATGTCACAACTTTGTATAAAAAATAAGAAAGGCGCCTCCAAGTGTAGCAATATGGCTACATTTAGGAATGAGCCAAACACACACCAGAACCTGCGAACGGACCGAAAGTTCGCGCAAATTTTAGAACCCTATTAAAGTCTATGGGACTCGAACGTTCGAAATCAAAGGTGCTAATTATAAATGCTAATATGCTAGTTTTTGTCCTAAAAAGGGTTTGGGGACCCGGGTTCTGCCCCAGGGGACATGTATCAATGCAAAAAAAAGTTTTAAAAACTGCTGTTTTTTCGGGAGCGGTGATTTTAATGATGCCTAAAGTGAAAAAAAAATGAAATATTCCTTTAAATATCATACCTGGGGGGTGTCTAAAGTATGCCTGTGAAGTGGCACGTGTTTCCCGTGTTTAGAACTGTCCCTGCACAAAATGACACTTCTAAAGGAAAAAAAGTAATTTAAAACTGCTTGCGGCTTTAATGTAATGTCTGGTCCCGGCACTATGGACCACTAACTGAAAATACTGCAGCTCCCTGCCTGTATTTATATCAGAACACCAGCAATTGTATTGAGGTAAGATTTTGGTGCACACTGTGCAAAGGAGACTAAAGCAAAATACTGCAGCTCCCTGCCTGTATTTGTATGAGAACACCAGCAATTGTATTGAGGTAAGATTTTGGTGCACACTGTGCAAAGGAGACTAAAGCAAAATACTGCAGCTCCCTGCCTGTATTTGTATCAGAACACCAGCAATTGTATTGAGGTAAGATTTTGGTGCACACTGTGCAAAGGGCACTAAACCAAAATACTGCATCTCCCTGCCTGTATTTGTATCAGAATACCAGGAATTGTATTCAGGTAAGCTTTTGGTGCACACTGTGCAAAGGACACAGTACACTAAGTGAAACACTGCAGCCAGCACAATCACCTGCCTGCCTGTCAGTATAGAGAATAACAGGAACGGATCTAACTAAACTGATGAATACAGTGTGTAAATATATATACAACACCTAGGATGCATATATATCCTCTACACACTGTAACTGCAGATAACTGACTCGCCTGCCTGCTCTATCTAACTCAAATCAAATTACACTGTCTCTCTCTCTCTCTCTCTTTCCTTTAACCAACGCCGCAACACACTACACAAGGCAGCCAAGCCGGCGGCCTTATATAGTGTGGGGCGTGTACCTAGTCCTCTGAGCCATGATTGGCCAAAGCCACCCTGGCTTTGGCCAATTTTTGGCTCTCTGTACTTACGGCGCTGTGATTGGCCAAGCATGCGGGTCATAGTGCATGCTTGGCCAATCATCAGCCAGCAATGCACTGCGATGCCGCAGTGAATTATGGGCCATGACGCGCCACTCGAATTTGGCGCGAACGGCCCATAATGTTCGAAATTCGGCGAACGATCGAACAGCCGATGTTCGAGTCGAACATGGGTTTGACTCAAACTCGAAGCTCCTCCCTAGTTACATTTAATGAAGGTACAACATTTAGCAATTCACATGGTTGATGTTTGAAAGAGGCACATCTAAATATGTAGGCATCCGGGGTAAAGCTGTCCACATAGACCGTCCTCCGCACCGCCATCGACGTCATCCCTTCCACACTGTGCTCCATGAGCACTTCAAGCCTCGCTTTACTTAGATGTGCCTCTTTTAATTGTCAACCATGTGAGTTGCTAAGTGTTGTAACTTCATTAAATGTAACCATATTGCTACATTTAGAGGAACTTCTCTTCTCTTTTATACTCTGTAGCTCCTGCTGGATTTTGCTTCTAATCCCCTTGTAGAGGCCACCATTACATTGCTATAATCTTTTTATATGGACTATAAACTGAAGGATTTATGAATAAATGGTTGTGGAACGAATCATCTGAGTTTCTCCATTATTTCTTATGGGGAAATTTGCTTTGATATACAAGTGCTTTGGATTACAAGCATGCTTCCGGAACGAGTTATGCTCGCAATCCATTGTTTTACTGTATATGTTCTGTTGTGACATTATTGAATCAATCTGTTAATGTAAAATTTTTGTTACATATTTGAAAATGTAATAAAAATCTTTAAATACAAAAAAAAAAGTTATATTTGGTTATACAAAAAAGGCAAAAGGTGAAGAAAGAGATCCTCATAAAGGGGTCCATAATTCAAAGGAAAGAGGTGGGAACAGACTGCGGAGTACTCCTTAAATAAGCTTTTATGAGAAATGCACACATCAATATTCCAAATACAAACATTCACAAAGGATGACAAAAATATTTAAAAAGACAATGTTGTCCATCTAAAAACGCACTCCCGGTATACGAACCACGCAAATATACAGCCATACTTAACAGTATACAGATTTATGGGGATGACACATAGAACGGGTCTAGAGGGGTCCTGGGAAACCCACGGGGCACTTGCAACCAAATGCTATTTGCCTACCTTTAGGCCATCCAGGCCCACTATATGCCTTGTGTCATCGATGTATGATATAAGAGGGGATAGCAAACCAGTCATACACAGTGATAGCAAATGCAATCAAGTTCTGGGTTTGAGTGCATTTCCTATCACTGTGTATGGGGGGTTATGGTGTGGGGTTGTTTTTCAGGGGTTGGGCTTGGCCAGTGCTGGGACAAGGTCATCCAGTGCCCAGGGAAAAGATGCCAAACTGTGCCCCCCCCTTCCCTCAGGGTTAGGGTCAGGGCGCTCCCATCCCTGCATAAAAACATTGCGCCCAGGGCAGCCGCCCCTCCTGCCCACCACTTGTCCCGGCCCTGGACTTGGCCCCTTAGTTCCAGTGAAGGGAACTCCTAAGGCGTCAGCATACCAAGACATTTTGGACAATTTCATGCTCCCAACTTTGTGGGAACAGTTTGGGGATGGACCCTTCTGTGAAGCCGTAAGCTGTCACGGCCGGGTGCCCACAGTAGATATGACGGCGCAGAGGAGAGCAGGGGAAAAGGAGCGAGGCTCCGTGCGGCGGCATCGCTGGACCGTGGGGCAGGTAAGTGTCTGTTTATTAAAAGTGAGCAGCTATGCTTTTTGTAGCTGCTGACTTTTAATAAACAAAAAAAACGGGTGGAAATCCGCTTTGGTGTGAAAGTTTTTTTATAACAAACATGTCATACTTATCTGCTCTATAGAGTGGTTTTGCACAGAGCAGCCCCGATCCTTCTCGTCTCGGGTCCCTCACTGGTGCTCTTGGCCACTCCTTCCTGCCAAGTGCCCTTGCAATGGGGGTACCCAAGCAGGCTTGTTCCTGAGCCACGGCTCTTCGTGTCCATTCTCACACAGAGTTGTGGCCCAGCCTTGCCCCCACCCTCTCCTCATTGGCTCAGTGGCTGTGATTGACAGCAGCTGAAGCCAATAGCTTCTGGTCCTGTCTCAGCCAATGAGGAGGGAGAGTCCCCGGCGAGCCAAGGCTCATGTGCACATCGCTGGATCGAGATGGGACACAAGTAAGTATTTGGGGGGGGGGGGGGGCGCTGCTGCACAAAAACCTTGAGCTTGGAACCACTTTAAGTCGCATTGATTGGAACAGGTGCCATTGCAATTAATGAGCTGCGACTTGTAATGTGTTTTTTTTGTGCCCAAAGTTGTAGAACAAGTTGCTCTAGTGCACAGGTGTCAAACACAAGGCATTTCACAATTTCATATGGCCCTCACACCTCTCCTGCAGCTGCAGGAGAGCTCCAGCCCTCTTCTGGTCCTCCTCCAGATCCTTACTTTCTACTTTCAAGCAATGCATCCAGCTTCTTCCCAACAGCAGCATAAGGTAAGGGGGGTGCACTGTGATGTAAGGGAGAGGGGGGGGGACTCAACTTCTGATGGTGGGGTGGCTCTTGACATCTAATGTAAGGGGAGGGGATGCGCTGGACATCTAATCTTACAGATACAACCGGCCCTTTTGAGGGAAATCATAATGCTGATGAGGCCCTCGATGGAATTGAGTTTGACACCCCTGCTCTAGTGGGAATGGAGCCGTACATACGCTGGAATTTAACTTTTCCAGGTCACTCCAATTCATTTTAACAGAATGGTGAAGTTTTACTCAATCCTCCCCATTTTTGGGAAAATAAAAGCTCTCAGTTTTGCTCATCCCTAGTGAGAAGCCATTGGATGGTACTTGAGTCGTGTTTTCTCTGAGGCCCCTTTCCAGGGCTTTTTTTCAGCGGGAACGTGGGGTAACGCAGTTCCGACACCTCCTGGACTGACTGTATGTAATGGCAAGGGATGCTGAGGTGTGCTGCAGGGTATTGATGCTCACTGCTGGGGGATCTGTTCAAGCTGAAGGGGATCTATTGTTGCTGAGGAGGTCTATTGTTGCTGGTGGGGGACCTACTGTTTCTGGGGGTGGGTCTTATGTTGCTGGAAGAGATCTACTGTTGGGGGAGGGATCTATTGTTGATGGCTGCCGGAGAGACTATTAATGCTGGCTGTGCGGAGATCTGTTGATGCTGCTGGGAGTCTATTGTTGCTGGGAGGGGAATTTTCTTGTAAGTGGTCCATTGCTGTTAGGGGGATCTATTGTTGCTGGCTGCAGGGGATCTATTTTACTGTTTTTCTTGATATCATTACCAAATTCAATACAAATTCCATAGCACCACAAAATAATACTTGGTTTTGTATTGTCTAAAAGGGGCAATACTGGGAGGTGAGTGGGGATGGAACCAGGGCAGGGGAGGGCTGGCGGCCTTAGGCCTGGGGGGCAAGTCCAGTCAAGTGGCTCATTGTACCGCCCAATCAGCTCACCATCCATGGCCCACCTGGTTTTTCAATGCAGCCTCGTCAGTGCCAATCAGTGCAGCCAACTCCAGTGCCCATCAATGCAGCCTGATTACTGGGGCAGGTTACATGGGGTGTATGGGGGGGAGATGGGGGTTGTCAGCTAGGAGTGTCAGGGTCTCTCACCTCAATGATCTCAGCTCAGCAGGTCCTTGCACGCCACGGTTTCCAGGGGGGGTAACGCTCCTGATCCTGGGGTCAAGTTGCAGGCAGCGCCCAGCCCTGCAGCCCATGCATCCCGACTCCCTGGCACACCCTGCCTCTGCCTGCTTCCAAGAATCCGTTCCCAGGGAGTTGTAGTTTCCGCTGCGCTGCTGTGTTTTCCACCCACCGGAAGCTTGAGTGCGGACTACAACTCCCGGAATGCAACAGCTAGTGGTCAGCCGCCATGGCCGTGCCCCCGGCCCGACTTCCTAGACCAGAATAAAAAAGAAAATGCTAGCAGGCAGCAGCTGCCGGCCATTTTGAACATAAGTTAGGGTGGCCTGGGAGGCAATTGCCACCCTGCCCCCTGGTCCAGCCCTCCCCTGAACCAGGGGGTGGTGCTCGGAGGTGGGTAGGGACGGAGAAAAGGGGTGACTCGGAAAGGGGGATTTCCTGCACCTATTATCTGAAAAAAAAAGCCCTGCCCCTTTCACACTTATACAACTTGTCCCATGATTTGTGATGGCAAAGTAGCATGACAAGTCGTTCCCCATGATTTCCAATGACAACCATTCATATTAGTACGACTTTAAGTCGTTCCGACTTCAAAGTAGTCCCTGGTCCGATTTTGATGCCACTTTCACAGGCATTCTCTGAAATCGCGGCTGCGAATCGCGGCGAAATCGCGGTGAAGTGAAAGGGGCCTGAGATAAGTGTTTTAGAGAGTTTTTAGCACATTTGAATTCACAATTGGTGGGCTAGAAGGAGGTTTGTTCTCTTGGTGTCCACCAAGAGGACTGGAAGGGTGGTGGAGAAGACGTGTGAGGTGATAGGACAGTATCGCCATGCGGCTCTCATAAAACAACAGTTTATAAGTGAGCATTCTTCATCTGTAGTTGAAGCTGAACTTGATTATATTCCAGAGACAGATCAGAAGGGCTCTATTTAAATGGTAATGTTATCCCTTCTCTTCTACCCAGTCTAGATAAACTGTCACTGAAAAGAAGGGCTGTGAGATTATAGGTTTTGATGTGCACTTAACGCAGCGTTGCATTTTTCGGACGCAAGTGAAAAAAAATAAACTTGACGGCCCGGCTCTCCATTTCCAACCCACTGAGAAAGCTTTTACACTGTTTATATGATGTTAACACACGTTTCTAAACACTTCCCAACGTATACATTGTTTGTGAACGTCATGTGGTTTAACTTATGATCCGGTGCGTTTCTACATTCCAGCTTTGTTTCATTGGCTTGGATCTCTGGAAGACCCTGGAATACATTGGCTCTAAGGCAGGCTTTCTCAACTTTTTTTTTTTTTTACCCCAGAGGAGCCCTTAAAATAAATTCCTTGGGGGGTCATTGGGAAAATGCCCCTTATGCCGCGTACACACGACCGTTTTTTATGACGAGAAAACTGCCATTTTTTAGATTGGTCGTGAAAACCGGTCGTGTGTAGGCTCCATAGCAGTTTTCTCCACGAGAAAACTGCCCGCAAAAAAAATTAGAACCTGCTCTATTTTTTCTCGTCGTTTTTCCCGTCGTTCTTTTTCTCGTTGCGAAAACCGTTCGTGTGTAGGCTTTTCCCAGGGGAAAAAAAAACGTGCATGTGACCAACCTCAACAACGAAGACCATTAGGTGACTAAACACGTCTGAGGGACCTCTCCTGTGGGTGGAGAGCAGAGCTGAAGCCATCCTATACCACCTGGTTTGGTTTCGGTCACAGAGATTCAGCGTCCTCATCCGCCGCCATTTTTCTGCAGCCTGAAGCCTCGTACACAAGACCGGTTTTCTCGGCAAGAAACAACAAGGAAACTGCTGGCAGCTTTTTTTGCAGAGAAAACCGTTCGTGTGTATGGTTTCTCGTCGAGAAAACTGCCGGGAATCTCGACGAGAAAAATAGAGAACCTGCTCTCTATTTTCTCGTCAGGATTCTTGTTTTTCTCGTCGGGATTCTCGTCGGCCTGTTTCCCGACGAGAAAACCGGTCGTGTGTATGCTTTTCCGAGTCTTAAAAAAAACGCGCACGCTCAGAATCAAGTATGAGACGGGAGCGCTCGTTCTGGTAAAACTAGCGTTCGTAATGGAGATAGCACATTCGTCACGCTGTAACGAACTCAAAAGCACGAAGACTGAAAAGCGCGAATCGTCTCTCCCCAAACTTTTACTAGCATGAGGTAACACGAGATCAGCAAAAGCAGCCCAAGGGGTGGCGCCATTGGAATCGAACTTCCCCTTTATACTGCCGTCGTACGTGTTGTACGTAACCGCGCTTTACAACAACGAGATTTTGGATTGACAGTGTGTATGCAAGGAAAGCTTGACAAGAATCTCATCGAGAAAACTGACGGTTTTCTTTTACGACGGTATTCTCGGCCGTGTGTACGAGGCTTTACCGTATCAGGAAAAAAACAAAACAAAAAAAAACTTGCCTTTGAAGTGTCACTTTTTTTTCCCCACAATGCAAAGCAGATCTTTGGCTGGAGGCCCGCGATCGATAGACCTGTCCAATGTCTTCAGAAGAAGCACAAAGCCTGAAAAGCGCAAATCATCTCTCACCAAACTTTACTAACACGAGGATCAGCAAAAGCAGCCCAAAGGGTGGCGCCATTCGAATGGAACTTCCCCTTTATAGATGTACTTCCCCTTTATAGATGTACGTCACATCGGTTTGCTCAAGTGTTTTTTTTTCCTGAACGTGTGTATGCAAGGCAGGCTTGAGAGGAATCACGTTGAATCGCGTCGAGAAAAACATCGTTTTTTTGCATGACAGGAAAAACGGTCGTGTGTACGCGGCATAACATTGGTCCGGTGTGGAAAGTGGGGTCTGTCCTGGGACCAATCCTATTTAATTTATTCATAAAGGACCTGGAGGATGGGGGTAAGCAGCTCAATCTCTAAGCAGGGCAATAACTTCTCCGCAGGATGTGGAAACCTTGCAAAACCATCTGAACAAATTAATGGGGGGGGGGGGCAACTAGATGGCAAATGAGGTTTAATGTGGAAAAATTTTAAATAATGCATTTGGGTGGCAAAAATATGAATGCAATCTATACACTGGGGGGAGAACCTCTGGGGGAATCTAGGATGGAAAAGGACCTGGGGGTCCTAGTAGACGATAGGCTCAGCAATGGCATGCAATGCCAAGTCAACAGAATCTTGGCATGCATTAGAAAAGGGATTAACTCCAGAGATAAAACGATAATTCTCCCGCTCTACAAGACTCTGGTCCGGCCGCACCTGGAGTATGCTTTCCAGTTCTGGGCACCAGTCCTCAGGAAGGATCTACTGGAACTGGAGAAAGTCCAGAGAAGGGCAACAAAGCTAATAAAGGGTCTGGAGGATATTAGTTATAAGGAAAGGTTACGAGCACTGAACTTATTCTCTCTGGAGAAGAGACGCTTGAGAGGGGATATGATTTCAATGTACAAATACCGCACTGGTGACCCCATAATAGGGATAAAACTTTTCCACAAAAGGGAAATAAAAAAGACACGTGGCCACTCACTAAAACTAGAAGAGAAGCGGTTTAACCTTAAACTGCGTAGAGAGTTATTTACTGTAAGAGCAGTAAAAATGTGGAATTCTCTTCCACCGGCGGTGGTTTCAGCGGGGAGCATCGATAGTTTAAAAAAAAACTATTAAATAGGCACCTAAACAATCTTAACATACAGGGATATACAATGTAATACTGACATATAATCACACACATAGGTTGGACTTGATAGACTTGTGTCTTTTTTCAACCTCACCAACTACTAACTACTACTACTACTAACTACATTGGTGGTCATTAGGAAAATGCCCCTTACATTTGTGGTCAGTGGAAAGAATGTCCACCCTACAGTGATGGTTGGAGCACCACTCTTACAGATATCTAAAAAGATCATTGGTGTCATGCAGCTGGCTACGCCAAGTGGTGTTGCACCCGGAACTATGCAGGTACCATCCCGAAGGAAGGTTCATAAGTCACAGCTCAAGTAACCCCTAGCCACCTCTTGAGGAACCTTATGATTCCACTGAACCCCATGTTGAGAGTGAATTCTCTAAAGCACATATGTCAAACACAAGAATCCAGCCCGACAGGCCTTGTCATGTGGCCCTCACACCCAGTTTTTCAGCGTTCCGCCACCTCCAGCTCTCTCCCTCCACTTCTGCTCCTCACTGCCAGCTGTGTTTACAAGGGATAGCTTTGCTCCCAGTTGCTCCCAGATCTAACAGATCTGTGCATGCAGTCACGGCGGGGCACGGCAGATCTCCAGAATCTGAGAGAGAGCGCAATCTCCTTGCAGAGCTGCCTACACAGGAAGGTACAAGAGATGGGCCAGGTAGGAGAGAGAGATGTCAGGAAGCTTTGATGGAGGGTTTAGGGTTGCATGCTGTGCATAGCGCACCCCTAAACCCTGCACTCTGTACACAGCACACCTCTGAACTCTGCACTCTGTACATAGTGTGCTCCTGAACTCTGCACTCTCTATGTAGCATACTCCTGAACCCTGCACTCGTTGCTACCGCACCCCTAAACCCTGTAGCACATGCCTGAACTCTGCACTCTGAACGGAGCGCACTGTACATAGGGCACCCCTGGAACTGTACTCTGTACAGAGTGCACTCCTGAACTCTGCACTCTGTATGGGGGGCACTCCTGAACTCTGCACTCTGAACGGAGCGCACTCCTGAACACTACACTCTGTACGTAGCGTACTCCTGAACACTACACTCTGTATGTAGCATAGTCCTGAACTCTGTACTCTGAACGGAGTGCACTCCTGAACTCTGCACTTTGTATGTAGTGCACTTCTGAACTCTACACTCTGTATGTAGCATAGTCCTGAACTCTGCACTCTATGCGTAACACACTCCTGAACTCTACACTCTGTATGAAGCATAATCCTGAACTCTGCACTCTGTACGAAGCACACCTTAGATACAACCAGCCCTTTTATTGCAACCATGCTAATAATATGGCCCGCAGTCAAATTGAGTTTGACACCCATGCTCTAAAGGCTGAAAAGGCTGTTTGACGGCTGCACCCACTATCAAAGATTAACTTCAGGCAGGTTAAAAAAAACATACATTACCACAGCTCTGTCTTCACAAATAAATCTGTATGATTATTTTTACATATGCAAGCTGTATTAGTGAATACATTTCACTTAGTTTCAGCTTCTTGCAATCCCCTGTATACAGCAGAGCTGAGATGAGGACACGAGAAGCAGCACAAGGAGTCTATCAGTTGCTGTGCAAAGGTGCTAATGAGGAACATGCTGAGAGGTGGAGAGAGCAGGGTGACAGGGTTGAGCTCATCCGTCTGCTTCTTCTCTTTTCACTGTACAGTCATTAGATGGGGGCTGGGGGAGGGGGGGGGGAGATCTATGAGCACAGAAATATAAGGTCTCCAATTCTGTGAGACATTCACAAAAATCCTTGTATAATTTATTGAATATAAGGCACTTTCTGGTTGGACAAGGGCAGGGTAGTGATGTCATGATCTCCACCTCATCCAATCTGTGGTCACTATGCAGAAGGGTAACTATACAATACAGATCATTCCTGGAGTTCAACTTTAATATGTGTCTTCTATATCTGCCTAGAGTTCAGCATTGACATCACTGACAGGTGTGTTAGGCGGGCGCTATGGAAGAAATGGTTATTTTTCAGCTAAACCTTTCTTTGCACGAGATAATCTTTTAATCGCCTGATAAATCCCAGCCTCACCATCACAAGGAGAGGAATAGAAACAATGTATGCCATTGCCAAGATGGAGGACCTGGCCTCCTCCTTCAGCAAATATTAATCCTGCACTTGAATGGAACCTATCTTACGAAGATTGTCCGCCAACTGCATGAACAACACGGGTGGGGGTGAGGTAGAAGAACGCTGGCTTTATCCTAAAGTACGTGCACATCAAGCCACTACATATAATGCCAGCATAACGGCTTGAGGGAAAATTAAAAAAATGCTACTTGCTTGGCTGTGTTTACCTTCAATACCTTCAGAGTTGCTAAATTAGAATTCCGACTTCAGTGCAGGCTTGTTCTGGGTTAGTGATTCAGCAAGTGTTGATCTTGGGTGTGTGGGGTGGCCATAGACAATGAATGGTATAGATTGTGAGTGTAGATTGAATGTTGCAGGGTTTGGATGGTCTATCCATATCTGGCCTGTCTTTAGTCCTAGGCTGCTCAGCTCAACGTTCAGCAAGTGTTAACCTTGGGTGTGGGTAGCCATAGACAATGTGTATGTGGATTGGACCCTACGTTGAGGGGTTTGGATGGTCACTTCGTACTGGGCCTGTCTTTGGTCCTAGGCCACTCAACGCCCAGCAAGTGTTAATCTTAGGTGTGTGGTGTGGCCATAGACAATGATATAGGTTGTGGCTGTGTATTGGATCCAATGGTTTCTAGGGGTTCCTTGAGCTGTAGTTGATTGACCTCCTTGGTAAGACCAATAAGCTGTCTGTGGCATTCTGATCACCACTGCAAGAATTAATTCCTACTGACCACCAATGTAAGGGGCATTCTCCCCACTGGCCGCCAAAGAATTTAGTTTTGCAGGGATTTCCTGAGACCGGAAAATTATTTCAAGGGTTCCTCTGGGGTAAAAAAGGCTGAGAAAGGATGGTATAGATTGTGTCTATGAATTGGAGCTGGGCGTTCAGATGGTCATTCCATATTGGGCCTTCCTTTTGGTCCTTGGTCACTCAACTCTTGAAGAAATGAATCGGGTATCTAACCATATTAGGTCAATGGTGTCACCAGCATGTGCCCTGTGCAGCTGTTACCTAATATGACCAAGTATGGCCTAATATGTTGGGGGTGACATCATTGACCTAATATGGCCTAATATGTTGGGGGTAACATCACTGACCTAATATGGCCCAATATGACCTAATATGTTGGGGGTGACATCACTGAACTAATATTGCCCAATATGGCCTAATATGTTGTGGGTGACATCATTGACCTCATATGGCCTAATATGTTGGGGGTGACATCACTGACCTAATATTGCCCAATATGGCCTAATATGTTGGGGGTGACATCATCGACCTAATATGGCCCAATATGGCCTAATATGGGGATGATAACATCACTGACCTAATATGGCCCAATATGGCCTAATATGTTGGGGTGACATCATTGACCTAATATGGCCTAACATATTGGGGGTGACATCACTGACCTAATATGGCCCAATATGGCCTAATATGTTGGGGGTGACATCACTGACCTAATATGGCCCAATATGGCCTAATATGCTGGGGGTGACATCACTGACCTAATATGGCCCAATATGGCCTAATATGTTGGGGGTGACATCATTGACTTAATAAGGCCCAAAATGGCCTAATATGTCAGGGGTAATATCACTGACCTAATATGACCCAATATGGCCTAATATGTTGAGGATAACATCATTGACATATTATAGCCCAATATGGCCTAACATATTGGGGGTGACATCACTGACCTAATATTGCCCAATATGGCCTAATATGTTGGGGGTGACATCATTGACCTAATATGGCCCAATATGGCCTAATATGTGGAGGATAACATCACTGACCTAATATGGCCCAATATGGCGTAACATATTGGGAGTGACATCACTGACCTAATATGGCCCAATATGGCGTAACATATTGGGGGTGACATCACTGACCTAATATGGCCCAATATTGCCTAATATGTTGAGGGTGACATCACTGACCTAATATGGCCCAATATGGCGTAACATATTGGGGGTGACATCACTGACCTAATATGGTCCAATATGGCCTAATATGTTGGGGATGACATCATTGACTTAATACGGCCCAAAATGGCCTAATATGTCAGGAGTGATATCACTGACTTAATATGACCCAATATGGCCTAATATGTTGAGGATAACATCACTGACATATTATAGCCCAATATGGCCTAACATATTGGGGGTGACATCACTGACCTAATATGGCCTAATATTTTGGGGGTGACATCGCTGACCTAATATTGCTCAATATTGCCTAATATGTTGGGGGTCGCGTCATTGACCTAATATGGCCCAATATGTTGGGGGTGATATCAGTGACCTAATATGGTCCAATATGGCCTAATATTTTATGGGTGATATCATTGACCTATTATGACAATGCTTGAACAATATCCTTAACCAAATACAACCAGTTTGGCCCGAACCTTAGCTTATCCTTATTTGGAAGGCACAACAGCCCCTATATATGTGTTTTATCTGTGTATTTGGCTGTTTGCCCAGAGTTCAGCGTGGGGGAACCAGCACCGATGGGGTGGTACTGCAGCGTCTTACTGGGCACAACGCCCGCTCAGTCATTTAATATCATGCTGGACATTTTTCCTCCCCACAAGCCTGTATTAGATTTCCCATTAATATGTAGGAATGGTGACATCCTTCTCCAGAACCCCCTACCACCCCCGTGTCCCTTCTTCCCGCATGCAACTGATGCCCAGCAACTCGTCGCCTTTCTCGCAGAAAAGGAGTTTCTCCCGTTCCCATTCAGTCCTCAGAGATCTCAATTCCGCCTTTTCTCCTCCACCTCTAATACTTACAGCAGTTCTTATTGTTGTCAGAGACAAAATACAGCATGATCGGCTCTGGGGGACCTTGGATAGAGTTACCCCGCGTCCTCTTTTATCTCTTCGGATAATTATCATATTCTTTGTGTGATTGGGCTGCGTGTCAGAGGTACAGATGGTAAAGATTCTGCCGATAACACGCCGCGCTAAAAACGGCACAGTGTGAGCTTTTTTTTCTTCTGGCCAATGGGAGGTGAAGAACTGCTTAACCAATCACATCTTCTAAAGAAGTTTGGACTTTTAAAGTAAACTTTTCTTCAGTTTGGTTGGGTAGAAAATGGAGAAAACCCAATTTTTCCAAATTTTATTATAGCTTGTAAGAAAGTAACATTTAAAATATAACCTCAATCCTCCCTTTACATCCTAGCCTCACTTTACATTACAGCCCCCCGCCTTTACAATGGTGTCCTCAGTCCCCCTTCACATTTTGGCCCCCCCAACTTTACATCAATGTCCTCAGTCCCCCTTTACATCACAGCCCCCCCATCACATTACACCTCCTCACCTTTACAATGGTGTCCTCAGCCCCCGCTTTACATCACAGCCCCTCCTTCACATTACAACCCCCCCACCTTTACATTAGTCTCCGCAGTCCCCCCTTTACATCAAAGCCCCCCTTCACATTACAGGCCCCCCCAACCTTTATATCAGTGTCCTCATTCCACTCTTTACATCACAGCCCCCCTTCACATTACAGGCCCCCCAACCTTTATATCAGTGTCCTCAGTCCCCCTTTACATCACAGCCCCCTTCACATTACAGGACCCCCCAACCTTTATATCAGTGTCCTCATTCCACTCTTTACATCACAGCCCCCCTTCACATTACAGGTCCCCCAACCTTTATATCAGTGTCCTCAGTCCCCCTTTACATCACAGCCCCCTTCACATTACAGACCCCCCCAACTTTTATATCAATGTCCTCAGTCCCCCCTTTACATCACAGCCCCCCCTTCACATTACAGCCCCCCACATTTACATCAGTGTCCTCAGTCCCCTCTTTACATCACAGCCCCCCTTCACATTACAGCCCCACCCCACTTTTACATCAGTGTCCTCAGTCCCCTCTTTACATCACAGCCCCCCTTCGCATTACAGCCCCCCACATTTACATTAGTCTCTGCAGTCCCCCCTTTACATCACAGCCCCCCTTCACATTACAGCCCCCCCACTTTTACATCAGTGTCCTCGGTCCCCCCTTTACATCACAGCCTCTCCTTCCCATTACTACCCCCCACCTTTACATTAGTCTCCACAGTCCCCCCCCTTTACATCACAGCCCCCCTTCACATTACAGCCCCCCATCTTTACATCAGTGTCCTCAGTCTCACCTTTATATCACAGCCCCCCCTTCACATTACAGACCCCCCAACCTTTATATCACAGCCCCCCCTTTGGTATGTCTCCAGAACGGTTTATTTAAGACTAAGTATTCAGTTGGGTTTGGTTTTTTAGTGCACCATCCCTTGTGGATGGATGGATGGACGGCTCTTGATGTACATATAGGGGTCCTAATGACCTAGTATTCGTTTTTGTACGTTTTCTGTGCATATATCCTTGTGCCATCAATGGAAGCCGGAACATGGCAATCATGTAATGACGTTCCTTTCTGAAGTGTGAGAGCATTATCCGCTGATTGCGTTGTGCTGTGTATATGAGTAATAGGTAATGGTATATAGAGGACAGAACCATCAGGTGTGCTTTGTTATGACTGAACGCTTTCTAACCTGAAACGCGTCAGCATCGCTCTTGCCTTTGTGGGGTTCTGATGTTTTTTTATCCCTGGATTGCTGTAATAAAGTTTCTGTATCTCTTATTGGGGAGTGTGCGGTCATCCATTTCTTCTGTCTTTAAGTCTACACAGCCGGGAACCAGACCGGTGCCTTCTTATGGAGAGGATAAGAGGGCTAAAGTCAGGGTGGACCGACCCGGACCGACCCGGACCGTGTAATATCTGTGAGAGCAACAGAAGGGACTTATATGAGTACATTAGCCCAACGCTTCATATTCCTCATATGTGTCTGTTGTACCATGTACTTGTGTTACAATGTATCCAGTTCTCTTTGTATTGCTTCCTTTATGTAAAATCCCTGGTCTTCCTGCCAATCCCTCTACTCTACTATTAAAAACTGACCACACTAGACATGAAAGCTCATCCATCCCAGTGTGGTTAGTTTTGTGGCTGTGCTGGGTGAACAGCCTCCTTGTCCTCCAATGACCCCCCCCAGTACAGCCATTAACTGGGAAGATCAGTGTGCTTATACTTCTCCCCCCCCCCTCCTTATGCAGCTGAGAACAGAGGGAATGTGATCACTTATAAAAAGAGAAAAAAGGTATTTATAATGTTTTTTTTATAGCCATACACAAATGCTTAGCCTTTTATTTCTATTTTAAACTGAATGGTTTGTTTTACAAGGTGATCATTTACATAAACTTTAACCCCTTACCTACAGGACACTTTTACCCCCTTTGTGCCCAGGCCAATTGTTTCTGTTATAAAATGTTGTATATAAGTATTTTTTTTCCTTCACTGATGTGCGCTGATGAGGTGGCACTGATGGGCACTGATGAGGCGGCACTGACTGGCAATGATGGGCACTGATGAGGCTGCACTGATGTGCACTGATGAGGCGGCACTGATGGGAAATGATGGGCACTGATGATGAGTTGGCATTGATGGGCACTGATAGGTGGCAATGATATGCAGCACTGATGGACACTGATAGTTTTTTTTTCCTTCACTGATGTGTGCTGATGAGGCGGCACTGACGGGCACTGATGAGGCGGCACTGACTGGCAATGATGAGCACTGATGAGGCACTGATGAGGCGACACTGACGGGAAATGATGGGCACTGATGATGAGTTAGCATTGATGGGCACTGATAGGTGGCACTGATATGCAGCACTGATGGACACTGATAGGCGGCACCAATGAGCACTGATGTGCGCTGATGAGGCTGCACTGATGGCCACTAATGGAGCGGCACTGACGGGCAATGATGGGCACTGATGAGGCTGCACTGACATGCACTGATGAGGCGGCACTGACAGGCAAAGATGGGCATTGATGAGGTTGCACTCATGTGCACTGATGAGGCGGCACTGACAGGCAAAGATGGGCATTGATGAGGTTGCACTCATGTGCACTGATGAGGCGGCTCTGATGGGCAATGATGGGCACTGATGAGGCTGCACTGATGTGCACTGATGAGGCGGCACTGACAGGCAATGATGGGCACGTATAGGCGGCACTATTATGCAGCACTGATGGACACTGATAGGCGGCACTGATGAGCACTGATGGGCACTGATGAGGCAGTACTGATTGGCAATGATGGGCACTGATGAGGCGGCATTGATGGGCACTGATAGACAGCTCTGATATGCAGCACTGATGAACACAGATAGGTGGCGCTGATAGGCAGCCTTTATGGGCACTGATAGGCGGCACTGATGATGAGCACTGAAAGACATCACTGGTGGGCATCACTGGTGGGCACGGGCAGGCATCGTTGAAGGGGCTGCACTGATAATCATTGCACTGATTATCAGCCAGATCCCCACTGTCAGGACAGCCGCTGATTGACTCTCCTCTACTCACAAGCTATTATACTTACCTGCTCTATGCAGTGGTTTTGCACAGAGCAGCCCCGATCCTCCTCTTCTCTGGTACCCCGCCGGCGCTTCTGGCTTCTCCCTACTGCCTGGCACCCAAGCAGGCGCGCTCCTGAGCCGTGGCTTTGTGTGTCAACTAACACATGGAGCCTCAGCTCAGCCCCGCCCCCTCCATCTCCCGATTGGCTCACTGGCTGTGATTGACAGCGGTGGGAGCCTGCTGCCAAAAGCCAATCAGGAGTTTGAGTCCCCGGAGAGCCAAGGTCATCGCTGGATTGCGATGGGGCTCAGGTAATTATTAGGGGGGGGGGGCTGAGGGGGGCTGCTGCACACTGAATGTTTGCATGAAGGTAAAAAACCTTGTGCCTTTACAACCACTTTAAGGCTGGATTCACACAACATTATCACGGGATGTCATTTGTAGAAAGGATTTGATTCATTTCTCTCAAATAGTTGACATGCGGGGTCAGAACCCGTGAAGAATCAAGAAGCACTGGACTTATGGACAATGTAGTGCAAAGCCATGCATTGGTGTGAACAAGTCTTGAAACTGCAGCAAAATGCATGGAATTGTATCCGGCGCAATTAGGCCCTCACAGGACCTGAGCGGCTCTTTGGCTCAAGCTGCATTGTGTGCGATGGCTAGGTCGGTTCGCGTTATTTTTTTCATTCTGAAAAAAATTAAATATAAATACGCACGCAGACACATTTTTTTGTCCGTAGCTGCGTATTGTTGGATTTCGTTCCTGACGTTGGTAGGTCTGATCTTCTGCCGTCTGTGGATTGGAGGTATAATGGGGGTAAAACGCGGAGGGGAGGAGCCGTCATTAATCACAGGTATATAATGAGTGTCAGGAGTGAAGGGTGAACTGTGGGACTTTACATAGCGAGCTGGGAGGAGATAAGGTGCATCTCGCCATGCCGTGTTTGTCTACGCGGCAGGCGGATTAGCAGTGCAGGGAAGGACGGCTTACCTTTCAGCCGCATGTTCCCCATGATTTATTTCCATACAGCGCGGCCCTTTCAGGTGTTTTTTTTTTTATTCTGCTCTCTACACGTCATCTGTGTAACGACAGGAGGCTTATGGCGTATTTAACCACTTCAATACCGGTCACAATACCCCCTTCCTGCCTAGGCCAATTTTCGCTATTTAAATGACAATTGTGCGGTCATGCGACGCTGTACCCAAACAGAATTTTTATCATTTTGTTCCCACAAATAAAGGGATTTTTATAACAGCTTACCTGTAAAATCCTTTTCTTGGAGTACATCACGGGACACAGAGCGACTTAGTCATTACTAATGGGTTATATAGTTTACCTTCAGGTGTTGGCACTGGCCAATTCCAAACCGGAAGTACCCTCCCCTATATAAGCCCCTCCCACCCGGGAGCACCTCAGTTTTGTAGCCAAGCAATAAGTGTCCCAAAAAGAGGGGTGGGAGCTCTGTGTCCCGTGATGTACTCCAAGAAAAGGATTTTACAGGTAAGCTGTTATAAAAATCCCTTTTTCTTTTTCGTACATCACGGGACACAGAGCGACTTAGTCATTACTAATGGGACGTCCCAAAGCAATGCCAAATGAGGGGGGGGTACATAAGCTGGGCGCCATCAGGCATGAGGATCTTTTGCGGCCTGCAACACACTGCGCCCAAAGGCGACATCCTCCTGACTTCTAACGTCTACCTGATAGAATCTAGTAAACGTGTGTACCGAAGACCATGTTGCGGCCTTACATACTTGAGCCAGGGAGGCCTGGTGATGCACTGCCCATGAAGTTCCAACCGCTCTTGTGGAGTGCGCCCTAACTTTGAACGGAGGCGGTCTCTTTCTCAAGCCATAGGCTTGTATTATGACCTGTCGAATCCACTTGGCTAAAGTAGATTTTGATGCTGCCTGACCCCTTCTGGGGCCTTCCGGCAGAACAAACAAAGAATCCGTTCTGCGAATCTGAGCAGTGGCTTTTAGATAAGCTTTAACTGCTCTTACGACATCCAAAGAATGTAATAACTTTTCCTCTACTGAGCTAGGTTTGGGGAAAAAAGAAGGAAGAACCACATCTTGGTTCAAATGAAACCTCGATACCACCTTAGGAAGAAAGGCTGGATGAGGACGTAATACTACTCTGTCCTTATGGACAACCAGATATGGCTCCTTACAGGACATAGCTGCTAATTCCGACACTCTTTTAGCCGAACAAATGGCTACTAAGAAAAACCAATTTCCTGGTGAGAAGAACCAAGGAAATGTGTTGTAATGGTTCAAACGGTTGTTTCTGTAGAACCGACAGAACCAGGTTTAAGTCCCAAGGACATATGGGAATACTAACCGGAGGGCTAATACGCATCACTCCTTGTATAAAGGCTTTGACTAGTGAATGCGAAGCCAAGGGCCTTTGAAAAAATATTGACAAGGCCGAAATCTGACCCTTGATAGTACTCAAGGCCAGCTTCCTATCTACAGCCCACTGTAGGAAGTCCAGAATCCTCCCTATCATGTACTTACGTGGATGCCATTTCTTGGTCTCACACCACGTAATGTACGCTTTCCAGATCCTATAATAGATCTGCCTGGATACCGGTTTCCTGGCATTGATCATGGTAGATACCACAGAATTAGAGAGCCCTCTCTTTTTCAGAATGTGGGCTTCAATAGCCAGGCCGTCAAACCTAGGGCTGGTAAGGAAGGGTGGTATATCGGTCCTTGCGACAGCAGGTCCGGACGAAGTGGGAGGGTCCAAGGACTCCTCACTGACATTTTTACAATCTCCGCGTACCATGCCCTTTGGGGCCACGCTGGAGCCACCAGAATCACTGGTTTCTTTTCTACCCTGATTCTGCGGAGTAATCGCGGTAACAATCGTGGCGGTGGGAATGCATATATCAGCTTGAACCGATCCCAAGGGAACACTAGGGCATCTGAGCCGCAAGCTAGGGGATCCCTTGTGCGAGACACAAACCTGTCCACCTTTGCGTTGAATCTGGATGCTAGCAGATCTACATCCGGTGTTCCCCACCGCTGGCATATTGCCTGGAAAACCTCGGGGTGAAGAGACCATTCCCCCGGGCATAATTGTTGGCGACTTAGAAAGTCCGCTCTCCAATTTTCCACTCCTGGGATGAAAACCGCGGATATGGCTGGGACATATCTTTCTGCCCACTCCAGGATGCAATTTGCTTCCTTCTGGGCTGCACGACTTTTGGTGCCACCCTGATGATTGATATATGCCACTGCCGTGGCATTGTCTGATTGAATTCTGACAGGGGACCCCTGGAGTTTGGATGTCCATGCTACTAGGGCATACCGGGCTGCTCGTATCTCTAAGAGATTGATGGGCAGGGCCTTTTCTGCTTCTGACCACCTGCCCTGGAGAGACCATTGCTCCAGCACTGCCCCCCAGCCGATGAGGCTGGCATCTGTAGTGACCACCTTCCAAGAAACCGGACTGACGGGTTTCCCTCTTTCCAGATTCTGGGGCACCAACCACCAATGGAGGCTCTTGCGAACGGAAGGGGACAGGGACATTGGTAAGTCTAAAGCCTGAACTTTTTTGTTCCAGGCTGACAGTATGGCCCTTTGCAAATTCCTTGAATGGAATTGACCGTAGGGTACCGCTTCGAATGAAGCCACCATCTTTCCCAGCAGCCTCATGCAGAGACGTATGGATGGTTTTCTTTTTGTACCCACTAAGTGGGTCAAATTTCTTAAAGACGACACCTTCTCTGGAGGTAAGAAAATCTTTCTCTGATTTGAATCCAGCCTTAGCCCTAAGTATTCCAGACTTTTGACTGGTCTTAGAGCTGACTTGTCCCGGTTGATAATCCAACCGTGATATTCCAGATACTCGATTGTCTTGTGAATAGCTACTTCCAGCTTTTCCACTGAGTGGTCTATTAGTAGCAGGTCGTCTAGATATGCCATTATCGTTACACCCTGTGTTCTTAGATTGGCCAATAATGGGGCCAGAATTTTTGTGAACACTCGTGGTGCTGTGGCCAGACCGAAAGGTAAGGCTCTGAACTGAAAATGGCGCCCTTCTACTGCAAAGCGTAGAAATTTCTGATGGGCCGGAAGGATGGGAATATGCAGATAAGCATCCCTTATGTCGATCGAGGCTAGCCATTCCTGCCCTTGTAGGGCGGTGGCCACTGATCGGATCGACTCCATCCGAAAGGTCCTGATATTTAGGAACTTGTTTAGCCCTTTTAGATTTAATATGGGCCTCACGTCCCCATTTGGTTTGGGGACTGTGAAAAGGTTCGAGTAAAACCCGAATCCGCTTTCTTCCAGGGGAACCTTCATGATTACCCCTTGGAGCAATAGTTGTTCTAGTGCCAGAAGGAGGGATCCTCTCTTTTGGGGATCTCTTGGCACGTTTGACCTCATAAATTGGGCAGGAGGAGTGCCTTTTAACTCCAGCTTGTATCCCAGACTTACTGCGGAGAGCACCCATCTGTCTCTGATGGTGTCCCGCCAGGTCTCTGTGAACAACTGAAGTCTTCCCCCCACCCGATTGAGCGGGGGCAATACTTCATGCCTTAGGGGGAGGTTTTGTACCTCTCTTGATCCAGGGCTTCTTGTTACCCTGTGATTGTCCCTGATTTCTGCCCCCTGAATTTGACCGCGGAGGCCGTCGGAACTGCTTCACAGCCGATGTGCCCGGGACTGGAGAGGTAGGCCTCTTAAAAGAAGGACTTCTACCCTTGTTCTTAACCGGTAAGAGTGAACTTTTACCGGCAGAAATTTTCTGGATATATTTGTCCAGATCTTCTCCAAATAAGCGTTCTCCATGAAATGGGAAGCTAACCAGCAGTTTTTTACAGGGAGCTTCAGCAGACCAGTTTTTGAGCCACAGAAGCCTACGCATATGTACTATAGACAGCGTAAAGCGGGAGGCCTGTTGGATTGTATCCTTTATGGCGTCCACCGCAAAACACAAGGCTCTAGGCAGGTCAGCTAGGGCATGAGCCTGCTGATCTGGTAAGTCCCTTAAGACTTGTTTCAACTGATCTTTCACTGCTTGGCAGACTCCAATCGCTGCTACCGCAGGTTGTGTCACCATACTTGCTGTAGAGAAAGCAGATTTTAGTAAAGACTCCAATTTTTTATCTATTGGGTCTTTGAACATTGGAACATTATCTACTGGACATGTCAGTGATTTGTTAACAGAAGAGATGGCTGCGTCCACTATAGGGACCCTCCATTTTCTTATGAACTTATCCTCCATGGGATAGATCACCGGAAATCTCTTGGGGGGAGCAAATATTTTATCAGGATGCTCCCAATCCTGGTAAATAAGCCCTTCTAATAAAGGGTGGATTGGGAAGGAACAGACCGCCTGGGGAGCTTTTAGCGACCCCAGCGAGGAAACCGTAGTGGATGGTGGTTCCGCCAGAGGCATTTTAAATGCTGATCGGACCATGTTAGTCAGAGACTGAACCCATAATCTTTCAGCCTGAGAAGCTGAGAAAGGTTCTTCCACTGTTGATTCCTCCATAACTGAATCAACCTCATCCTGATCCCCTTCAGGTAGGTCGATCTCTGTGTGGGGCTGTTCCTCCACTAACAGGCACTCTGAAGGAGGAGACGGAGATCGGACGCGCTTTTCCTGTGACAGGGAAGCAGCGATCAATGCTGTTAATCTCTCTTCCAATCCTCCCAGAGTTGAGGATAAAACCTCCTCTGTTATATATACAGGAGCAGGTGGACTGGGGACAGCCGCAGCACCAGGCATTCCTGCGGGGTTTCTATGGCTACTGACCTCTGTATTCTCAGGGGAGATTGGTGCAGTGCAAGCATGCCCAATATCCTCAGAGCCCGATGGAGACCCCTTTGGCTTCCTGGAAGATCTATTTCCGGAGCGTCTGGACGACATATCCTTTAAGCACAAAGCTGAGGTATTCCCGTCGTCATACACCAATTTTTGCTGGTAATAGTCTAACACAGGTGCTGCTATATACCAGCTGGTGTCCACTAAAGTGCCTTTCTATGGGGATGCCTGCATCAACCGCCTCTGTGTGCCACTGTTTGTTGCTAGCTCTGTTTGCATGCAGCTGACACTTGTACTGTGTCTTTTAACCATGCTGGGACGCCCGCACATGCGCAGAAGCGCCGCGGCGCGCATCGAGCGTCATCCACCCGCCCCGCCCCTTTTTTTTCATAGGAGGCGCGTGCACGCGCCCGCGCGCGCGCCCGTGCGCCAATGGCGCCCTTTTCGAAAACCAACAGAGGACTAGGAGCCAGGGCCCTTTTTGCCGGAGGGCCTGTGCGGTGGATGAACTCAGCAACAGGGCAGAGGAAGTGGATTCCCTCAGAGAAACTTACCAGCTGCCTGGATCTTTTGAGTTGAGAAAACCAAAGATCCACATTTACAAGAAAAAATGGACTACAGCGGCCTCTAGTGGTTTAACACAGGTACCGCGGTCCCTGTTTTTTTTTTTTTTTTTTCTTGACTACTATTAAAATTTTACATTTTCAGTAGTTATAGGCAAACACAGATATTTAGCGGGAATACCGTTAGGTAACAGACAGAAAGACAAATTAGGCTTGGGGGTCCCCCAATAGAACCAAGTTCCTGAGGGCCCCCACTTACCTGATCCCCGCCGCAGGACTTTGTTTGGTCCACAAAAGTCCAAACTTCACCTATCACGGCAGGCATTGTAATTAAACCTTCAGGGACCGGGTTCCCAAGGATTCCACTCCCCTGGACCTGTATAGCACCCTGCACAGACAGCGTCTTGGTCGTGGGTATGACCAGAGCTCTGGATCCCAGGGTCCAGCCCTCCTAAGAGAAGCATTACAGGCAAAACCTTGCTCTTCTGCTGCAAGGCCCGGGTACCGACCGTTTAGCTATGAAGCTTTTTTGGTGGGATCCGGAACAGCTTACTAAGGCCCAAAAGAACCTGTACGCAAGCCCAGTGAAAACACATGTTACTCTTTGGCCAACACCTTAGACACTGGCAAAAAACTGAGGTGCTCCCGGGTGGGAGGGGCTTATATAGGGGAGGGTACTTCCGGTTTGGAATTGGCCAGTGCCAACACCTGAAGGTAAACTATATAACCCATTAGTAATGACTAAGTCGCTCTGTGTCCCGTGATGTACGAAAAAGAAAGAGATTTATTTTGGTGGTATTTGATCACCTCTGGGGTTTTTACTTTTTGCTAAACAAATACAAGAAAGACCGAAAATTTTGAAAAAGATACGTTTTTCTTTGTTTCTGTTATAAAATTTTGTAAATAAGTATGTTTTCTCCTTCACTGATAAGGCAGGACTTATGGGCACTGATGAGGTGGCACCAATGAGGTGGCACTGATGATGGGCACTAATTTGCAGCACTGATTGGCACTGATAGGAGGCACTGATGGGCACTTATAGGTGGCACTGATATGCAGCACTGATGGGCATTGATAGACAGCACTGATGGGTACTCATAGGTGGCACTGGTGGGCACTGATAGGCGACACTGATGGGCACTGAAAGGCTGCACTGTTGGGTACTTATGGGTGGCACTGATGGGCACTGATAGGTGGCACTGATGGGCACTGATAGGTGACACTGATAGGCACTGATAGGTGACAGTGATGGATACTGATAGGCGACACTGATGGGCACTGAAAGGCTGCACTGTTGGGTACTTATGGGTGGCACTGATGGGCGCTGATAGGAAGCACTGATGGGAACTGATAGGTGGCACTGATGGGAACTGATAGGTGGCACTGATGGGTATTTATGGGTGGCACTGATGGGCACTGATTGGCACTGATAGGTGACACTGATGGTCACTGAAAGGTTTCACTGTTGGGTACTTATGGGTGGCACCAATGGGCACTGATAGGAGGCCCTGATGGGAACTAATAGGTGGCACTGATGGGAACTGATAGGTGGATAGGTGGCACTGATGGGTACTTTAGGTGGCACTGATGGGCACTGATAGGAGGCACTGATGGGAACTTATAGGTGGCACTAATGGGAACTGATAGGTGGCACTGATGGGCACTGAAAGGCTGCACTGATGGGTACTTATGAGTGGCACTGATAGGTGAAACTGATGGACACTAATAGACGACACTGATGGGTGGCACTGATGGGCACTGATAGGAAGCATTGATGGGAACTGATAGGTGGCACTGATGGGAACTGATAGGTGGAACTGATGGGCACTGAAAGGCTGCCCTGATGGGTGCTTATGGGTGGCACTGATGGGCATTGATAGGTGACACTGATGGACACTGATAGGCGACACTGAAAGACTGCACTGATGAGTACTTATGGGTGGCACTGATGGGCACTGATAGGAGGCACTGATGGGCACTGATAGGTGACACTGATGGACACTGATAGGCGATACTGATGGGCACTGAAAGGCTGCACTGATGGGTACTTATGGGTGGCACTGATGGGCACTGATTGGCACTGATAGGTGACACTGATGGGCACTGAAAGGCGGCCCTAATGGGAACTGATAGGTGGCACTGATGGGGACTGATAGGTGGCACTGATGGGCACTGAAAGGCTGCACTGATGGGTACTTATGGGTGGCACTGATGGGCACTGATAGGAGGTACTGATGGGCACTACTAGGTGACACTGATGGACACTGATAGGCAACACTGATGGGTACTGAAAGGCTGCACTGTTGGGTACTTATGGGTGGCACTGATGGGCACTGATAGGAGGCACTGATGGGAACTGATAGGTGGCACCGATGGGAACTGATAGGCGGCACTGATGGGCACTGAAAGGCTGCCCTGATGGGTACTTATGGGTGACACTGATGGGCACTGATAGGTGACAGTGATGGACACTGATAGGCGACACTGATGGGCACTAAAAGGCTGCACTGTTGGGTACTTATGGGTGGCACTGATGGGCACTGATAGGAGGCACAGATTGGCACTGATAGGTGGCACCGATGGGCACTGATAGGTGGCACTGATGGGCACTGATATGTGACACTGATGAACACTGATAGATGGCACTGGCAGGCATTACTGATTGGCACCATTTTCAGTCTTTTTTTCAGTTTTATAGCAAAAAAATATTTTAATTACCAGTTAAAATAGAGCAGTGGTGAATAGCAAAAAATTGCCTGGCCATGAAGGGGGTAAAACCTTCCAGAGGTCAGATGGTTAAAGGATGTATCCAATTTACAAATAAAATCCTAAAATGAAACATTGTTAAACTTTTATGTTCGACATTTTGAAATGTTGATAAGTGAGTGTTTGTGTTCTGTTCTGTATAGAGCTAAACCTGAATTCCATTGTATGATCTGTGATTGTATAATATTTTGAATCCCTCATGTTTCTTTCTTTGCTCCTAGCAGAACATTTGGTTGAATTCTGTATGGTTCTCTTAAAGGACACGAAGACCTACAATGTATCAAGATTTGTGATAATGTATTTCAGGGCAAGAATGACCTAAAAGATCTCATAGACTGAAATAGATAAAAGTGGAGCTTCTCTGCTCCAGCCTGGAGGGGCTTTTCAACTGTTCTTTCTCCGGCAACAAGGCTGTCAGAGAGTGACAGCTCCCTGGGAGTAATTGGCAAGACAATAAAGATCAAACAGAGACATTCATAATGTGGTACAAGACATTGTCCTATCTGTCTTGGAGTGGACATGTTGGGTCACTAAGCTGTCTGTCACTTGTGTGGAGGACATCTGAAAATCACCTCCACAAATTCACAGAATGAAACATTTCCGCCCCTCGCCATTTATCCCAGATCCAATTCATTCTGCGGCTTTCTTCTTTTTTTTTCCTTACTTCTTAGGCAAATGTCCTTTTTTTTAATGAGCCTCCTTGCTTCTAATATCCTGCTCTGCTGCTTAACACTGATTCTCCTAAATTAAACGGAAATTAAGGAAAGATGTTCGAGCGCCTGTAATGTGAAGCTCGTATTTTTGGATCAAACTGAGGAACATAAAATTTTCGGGGCCAGAAGTCAATGTGACAGGCTGCATGGGGGGGAAAGGCCAGGAGCTGCTGTCACAAGGCCGGACATTATGGGGTCAAATAGAGTTAATGGAGTGCGGGGAGGCTCTAGTCTTGTGTGATGGGCTCTTCGGCTGTTCAAGGAGGTTATGAGGATCAACTTGTTCCTAAATCTGAGCCCTTAATTACCCAATCAATTTTTAGTTTTTTTAGATTGAGAGACACTTTTCTGGGGTCTTTTGGCAGAGGTGTTTCCAGGGTCCTAATGGACGGGGGGGACCTCTGCTGAGGGGCTTGTAGGATACCATGATGACCATTTTGGATAAAAATCTACGACTAATATAATATTTTTAACTGAAAAGAAAATGAAATAGTCTAAAACTAAAACGTTATGACTAAATAAAAAAAAGATGAATTGAAAAGTAGATAAATGATACAATGTTCCAAAACTGTAAAAGGGCTTGTTTACACTTAAATCTGGCTTTGGACGGGCTTTTTCAAAACACTCAGAATGCCAATCAAAGCTCATGTCACTAAATAAAATGGCGACCTTACAGCCCTGTTCACACGTTGTGTTTGCTTCGCTTTGCTTCAAAAATTATACCACATGTCGCTTACTTGGTGCTTTAAGATGTCTCCAAAGCCTCCATAGAAGTCTATGACCATGTTGCTAACAGAAC
Source organism: Rana muscosa (assembly GCA_029206835.1). NCBI lineage: Eukaryota > Metazoa > Chordata > Amphibia > Anura > Ranidae > Rana > Rana muscosa. The sequence goes on from CM055124.1 coordinate 281,940,998, forward strand.
CTGCAGCTTTTGAGGGCCTTAAATCCAGTGTTAGCTTTGCTTTCTTTTGTAGGTATTGCAGGTATGAGATATCCCAGGATGCACTGGGGAACCAACAAGAGAACCGGAAAGACGTCATTAGCAGTCACTTCTGGTTCATGTGTATATATTCTGGAAGTGGCTGGCACAGAGCTCACATCTGGTGTGCATCGTGGAGCAGCAGGAAGGTAAGCGGGGTCTGGAGTGGAGCAACTAGCAGGCGGCACATGTTGTGCAACATGGGAACGCTATAGCCAAAGGTGAACAGGACTGGTGGGTGAGGACTGAGCGGCGGACGATCAACAGAGCTGGGGGAGCAGAGCTGGAGAAACTAGCAGATGTCACACGTGGTGCGCATCATGGGAGCAAAATAGCGGGAGGTGAGCAGGGACCAGAGAGAGAGGAGGATCAGAAAACCAGAGGATCAGCAGAGCTGGGGGTTACTACTGAGTGGGAGATCAGCAGAGCTTTGGGTTACTGTACTGAGTGAGGGATTAGCAGAGCTGTGAGTTATTACTGAGCAGGGGTGACCCATCCATTAAGGGAGCACGGGCGCCGCCCCCCTAACCATGCTCGCCCCCCCATCCATGCATCCGCCCCCATGCAGGAAGCCGGATGCTTGGATTCCAATGGGCGGGGGTGTTTTTTTTTAAGCACCTGATTAGAGCCAGAGGCTTTAATAAGCTTCTAAATAGGGTGGAATCAGGGCGCAGAGCACTGCACTATGAGCCCACCCAAGTGTGTTACAATAGCAAATTAATATTTGCTATTGAAACACTGATCCTCCTCCCGGCCAATCAGGAAGCGGGTCTGAGACCCATTGGCTTAAAGGAGAAGCGTTCCAATTGGCCGCCGAGGAGGAGACGGAAGCTACAGTGATGCTCGCAGGGGAAGAGGAAGCTGTCTGTAATGCCCACCGCCTGTAATGCCCACCGCCTGTAATGCATGCCGCCCATGATGCCCACTACCCGTGATGCCCACCACCTGGGTAAAGCACAGCCTGCCAGCCGGGTTGGTAAAAAAATTACCACCAACTGCCACTGTTACTGGGGGTACTGGGGGTACTATTGAGTGGGGCAACAGAAGAGCTGGGGTTACTACTGAGCACTGGGATCTGCTGAATAGAGATACTAATGAGCTGAGGATCTGCTGAATGGGGTACTAATGAGCTGTGGTTCTACTGGGCCCCTTTAATACAAATAGAAAATAAACACACGCACCACTGAAGCATCAAAAACACATCAAAAAAGCATGTAGAACTGGTAGGTGCTTTAATGTGTGTTAAAATCTAAGCAAGTGTAAATGAGCCCTAATGCATAGAATGTATGATCTCCATGTACGAAAAGACACCTAAGGTACTAAGTAGAAGACCTGGGGCACATGGGCTCTACCTGGTGTATCTAAACCCAAGAACAACGTTTTTTTCCCCCCGAAGAAGCTCTTCTTGGGTGAAACGCGTTCTAATAAAACCTAGCCGCATATGACCAGCTATACTCTGTTCACACCACGATGGTGTGATGGAGAGTTTTCCATGCGTGCCCCATTGCATGAGAAAAGGGGAAAATTAGTCCTTGACCCTTTTTAATAATTGTGCCTCAAAGAACCGTATGTTGCTGTGGCACCATGTGTTTTGGCACACATGAAAACGTGCACGTTAGCAGATGCATGGGGGCGCCGTTAGGAATGAATGGCATCACCACACATGCATGCGTCTGTGCGTGTCAATAAAGCCTATGATTTTGCGCGCCTTCCTGACGTGCAGAAATGTGAACGGAAATCCTGACCACGACTCTCCGGACTGGCCTGCAGATACGTTGACGTCTCGTTCTAAGTGTTCCTACCCAATGAAGGTCTGTCTGCTCCCCACATGCGTTGTATTAAAGCAGCTGTTTCAATAAAAAAAAAACTTCCAAACTTTAAGAGTTCAGCGTGTGAAGGAGCTAAACATGAATATATATACAAGAAGTCAAGCATATACTAATGGAAAACAACCGTAATTACTTCCATAAAACTAAAAGATCTGACATGCCAAGAAAAATAAAAGATAGCTGAGATTAAAATGTCACCACACAAAGGCTCCTGAACAACATTGTTGAAAGTAAAATCTCCTTATCATTCCCATTGACTCGCGGGTGAGAAGACTTGACATGCGTGTATTCCATTGAAATTCACTTGTGTGAGAGATTACTATCATTAAAGGAGACTCATAGGCAGGACCCCGCCACCGTCTACTCAACCAAAGACAGCTCTGCAGACACGCTGGCCGGGCACAGAGCTTTTCTTACCTCTCTCTTGAAGATGTGTCCAAACCCCTTAAGGCCACATTCACACTTGCCGATTTGGAATCGCGGACGGAATCGCTGCAATTCTGCCCGCGATTCCAGATTCTGCGGCAATCGCTGCAAAAACGAGTGATATGTGTTTAGGTGCCATTCATGCTAAACAGGAACCGGAAACTAGGGTTGTACCAATATCGGTGCCGATCAGTGGCAGGCAATGGTAATTTTTTTGGGTGGGAGGCAAACAGTACCACCCCCGGTCGGTCGGTCGGTGGTCGGGTGGGTCTGGTGCACTGACCCCATCTATCGTGGGCAGCGCTTCCCCCGGGCTTCATCGGCGGCTTCCCTTGCTCGGCGGCAGCTTTCCCTTCCCCTGCTCTCCACGGGCATCGCGGCGGCTTCCATTTCCTCCCTCCTGCTCTGCAGCCATTTGGGACTCTTCTCTTTTCGGTTTGTTACTGGGGGTTCTGGGGGTACTATTGAGTGGGGCAACAGAAGAGCTGGGGTTACTACTGAGCACTGGGATCTCCTGAATAGAGGTTCTAATGAGCTGAGGATCTGCTGAATGGGGTACTAATGAGCTGTGGCTTTACTGGGCCCCTTTAATACAAATAGAAAATCAACACACGCACCACCGAAGCATCAAAAACACATCAAAAAAGCATGTAGAACTGGTAGGTGCTTTAATGTGTGTTAAAATCTAAGCAAGTGTAAATGAGCCCTAATGCATAGAATGTATGATCTCCATGTACGAAAAGACACCTAGGGTACTAAGTAGAAGACCTGGGGCACATGGGCTCTACCTGGTGTATCTAAACCCAAGAACAACATTTTTTTCTTCCCCCGAAGAAGCTCTTCTTGGGTGAAACGCGTTCTAATAAAAACCTAGCCGCATATGGCCAGCTATACGCTGTTCACACCACGACGGTGTGATGGAGAGTTTTCCCGGTCTGTCGGTCGGTGGTCGGGTGGGTCTGGTGCACTGACCCCATCTATGGTGGGCAGCGCTTCCCCCGGGCTTCACCGGCGGCTTCTCTTGCTCGGCGGTAGCTTTCCCTTCCCCTGCTCTCCACGGGCATCGCGGCGGCTTCCGTTTCCTCCCTCCTGCTCTGTGGCCATTTGGGACTCTTCTCTTTTCGGTCGTTCGGAAAACGGGGTCTCAGACCTGCTTCTGTTTGGCAGGATTGAGGACCAGTGTTTCAATAGCGAAAATTTATTTGCTGTTGTAACACCTGGGTGGGCTCCGAGTGCAATGCTCTGCGACCCGACCAAAAACACCTTGCTGCTGTAATTCACGCGGCCAGTGTCCTGAAAGGGGCCGGGCGCATAAATAGGGAGTGGCGGGTTCTGTCAAAATAGCAAAAAAAAAAATCTCAAACAAATGAATATCTTACAGTAGCTTTAGAATATAGTGGTTTATGGAGGTCTGAAGGGTTTGGCCTCAAGAGGCTGATTCGAGATCCATCGGGTGACTCGGGGGATGTCCACCATAAAATAAATGTGGGAGGCGGGAGAGTCCTAATACTGTATTAAGTAGCTAAAATATATTGATTACATTAAAATGTTTATCTATAGCTGCCTTTCTCAACCTTTTAACAGTGAGGAACCCTTAAAAAAAAGTTCTGGTCTCAGGAAACCCCTGATAATAAGCACTATATCTACAGCTCAGGGTACCTTAGTGTGATGGTCAGTGGGAAGAATGTTCCTTACATTGGTGATCAATGAGAAGAATGTTCCTTACATTGGTGATCAGTGGGAGGAATGTCCTTCCATTGGTGATCAGTGGGAGGAATGTCCTTACATTGGTGGTCAGTGGGAAGAATGCTCCTTACATTGGTGATCAGTGGGAGGAATGTCTTTACATTGGTGATCAGTGGGAAGAATGTTCCTTACATTGGTGATCAGTGGGAAGAATGTTCCTTACATTGGTGATCAGTGAGAAGAATGTTCCTTACATTGGTGATCAGTTGGAAGAATGTCCCTTACATTGGTGATCAGTGGGAAGAATGTTCCTTACATTGGTGATCAGTGGGAGGAATGTCCTTCCATTGGTGATCAGTGGGAAGAATGTCCCTTACATTGGTGATCAGTAGGAAGAATGTTCCTTACATTGGTGATCAGTGAGAAGAATGTTCCTTACATTGGTGATCAGTGGGAAGAATGTCCCTTACATCGGTGATCAGTGGGAAGAATGTTCCTTACATTGGTGATCAGTGGGAGGAATGTCCTTCCATTGGTGATCAGTGGGAAGAATGTCCCTTACATTGGTGATCAGTGGGAAGAATGTCCCTTACATTGGTGATCAGTGGGAAGAATGTTCCTTACATTGGTGATCAGTGGGAAGAATGTCCCTTACATTGGTGATCAGTGGGAAGAATGTTCCTTACATTGGTGATCAGTGGGAAGAATGTCCCTTACATTGGTGATCAGTGGGAAGAATGTTCCTTACATTGATGATCAGTGGGAGGAATGTCCTTCCATTGGTGATCAGTGGGAAGAATGTTCCTTACATTGGTGATCAGTGGGAAGAATGTCCTTACATTGGTGGTCAGTGAGAAGAATGTCCCTTACATTGTTGATCAGTAGGAAGAATGTTCCTTACATTGGTGATCAGTGGGAAGAATGTCCCTTACATTGGTGATCAGTGAGAAGAATGTTCCTTACATTGGTGATCAGTGGGAAGAATGTCCCTTACATTGGTGATCAGTGAGAAGAATGTCCCTTACATTGGTGATCAGTGGGAGGAATGTCCTTCCATTGGTGATCAGTGGGAAGAATGTCCCTTACATTGGTGATCAGTGGGAGGAATGTCCTTCCATTGGTGATCAGTGGGAAGAATGTTCCTTACATTGGTGATCAGTGGGAGGAATGTCCTTCCATTGGTGATCAGTGGGAAGAATGTTCCTTACATTGGTGATCAGTGGGAAGAATGTTCCTTACATTGGTGATCAGTGAGAAGAATGTTCCTTACATTGGTGATCAGTGGGAAGAATGTCCCTTACATTGGTGATCAGTGGGAAGAATGTTCCTTACATTGGTGATCAGTGGGAGGAATGTCCTTCCATTGGTGATCAGTGGGAAGAATGTCCCTTACATTGGTGATCAGTAGGAAGAATGTTCCTTACATTGGTGATCAGTGAGAATAATGTTCCTTACATTGGTGATCAGTGGGAAGAATGTCCCTTACATCGGTGATCAGTGGGAAGAATGTTCCTTACATTGGTGATCAGTGGGAGGAATGTCCTTCCATTGGTGATCAGTGGGAAGAATGTCCCTTACATTAATGATCAGTGGGAAGAATGTCCCTTACATTGGTGATCAGTGGGAAGAATGTTCCTTACATTGGTGATCAGTGGGAAGAATGTCCCTTACATTGGTGATCAGTGGGAAGAATGTTCCTTACATTGGTGATCAGTGGGAAGAATGTCCCTTACATTGGTGATCAGTGGGAAGAATGTTCCTTACATTGGTGATCAGTGGGAAGAATGTTCCTTACATTGGTGATCAGTGGGAAGAATGTCCTTACATTGGTGGTCAGTGAGAAGAATGTCCCTTACATTGGTGATCAGTGGGAAGAATGTCCCTTACATTGGTGATCAGTGGGAAGAATGTCCCTTACATTGGTGATCAGTGGGAAGAATGTCCCTTACATTGGTGATCAGTGGGAAGAATGTCCTTTACATTGGTGATCAGTGGGAGGAATGTCCTTCCATTGGTGATCAGTGGGAAGAATGTCCTTACATTGGTGATCAGTGGGAAGAATGTCCCTTACATTGGTGATCAGTGAGAAGAATGTTCCTTACATTGGTGATCAGTGGGAAGAATGTCCCTTACATTGGTGATCAGTGAGAAGAATGTCCCTTACATTGGTGATCAGTGGGAGGAATGTCCTTCCATTGGTGATCAGTGGGAAGAATGTCCCTTACATTGGTGATCAGTAGGAAGAATGTTCCTTACATTGGTGATCAGTGGGAAGAATGTCCCTTACATTGGTGATCAATAGGAAAATGTCACTTACATTGGTGATCAGTGGGAAGAATGTTCCTTACATTGGTGATCAATAGGAAAATGTCACTTACATTGGTGATCAGTGAGAAGAATGTTCCTTACATTGGTGATCAGTGGGAAGAATGTCCCTTATATTGGTGATCAGTGGGAAGAATGTTCCTTACATTGGTGATCAGTGGGAAGAATGCTCCTTACATTGGTGGTCAGTGGGAAGAATGCTCCTTACATTGGTGGTCAGTGGGAAGAATGTTCCTTACATTGGTGATCAGTGGGAAGAATGTTCCTTACATTGGTGGTCAATGAGAAGAATGTTCCTTACATTGGTGATCAGTGGGAAGAATGCTCCTTACATTGGTGGTCAGTGGGAAGAATGTTCCTTACATTGGTGATCAGTGAGAAGAATGTCCCTTACATTGGTGATCAGTGAGAAGAATGTCCCTTACATTGGTGATCAGTGGGAAGAATGTTCCTTACATTGGAGGTCAGTGGGAAGAATGCTCCTTACATTGGTGGTCAGTGGGAAGAATGTTCCTTACATTGGTGATCAGTGGGAAGAATGTTCCTTACATTGGTGATCAGTGAGAAGAATGTTGCTTACATTGGTGATCAGTGGGAAGAATGTTCCTTACATTGGTGGTCAGTGGGAAGAATGTTCCTTACATTGGTGATCAGTGGGAAGAATGTTCCTTACATTGGTGATCAGTGGGAAGAATGTCCCTTACATTGGTGATCAGTGGGAAGAATGTTCCTTACATTGGTGATCAGTGGGAAGAATGTTCCTTACATTGGTGATCAGTGAGAAGAATGTCCCTTACATTGGTGATCAGTGGGAAGAATGTCCCTTACATTGGTGATCAGTGGGAAGAATGTTCCTTACATTGGTGATCAGTGGGAAGAATGTCCCTTACATTGGTGATCAGTGGGAAGAATGTTCCTTACATTGGTGATCAGTGGGAAGAATGTTCCTTACATTGGTGATCAGTGAGAAGAATGTCCCTTACATTGGTGATCAGTAGGAAGAATGCTCCTTACATTGGTGATCAGTGGGAAGAATGCTCCTTACATTGGTGATCAGTGAGAAGAATGTCCCTTACATTGGTGATCAGTGAGAAGAATGTCCCTTACATTGGTGATCAGTGGGAAGAATGTCCCTTACATTGGTGATCAGTGGGAAGAATGCTCCTTACATTGGTGATCAGTGGGAAGAATGTTCCTTACATTGGTGATCAGTGGGAAGAATGTTCCTTACATTGGTGATCAGTGGGAAGAATGTTCCTTACATTGGTGATCAGTGGGAAGAATGTCCCTTACATTGGTGATCAGTGGGAAGAATGTTCCTTACATTGGTGATCAGTGGGAAGAATGTTCCTTACATTGGTGATCAGTGGGAAGAATGCTCCTTACATTGGTGATCAGTGAGAAGAATGTCCCTTACATTGGTGATCAGTGGGAAGAATGCTCCTTACATTGGTGATCAGTGGGAAGAATGTCCCTTACATTGGTGATCAGTGGGAAGAATATTCCTTACATTGGTGATCAGTGGGAAGAATGTTCCTTACATTGGTGATCAGTGGGAAGAATGCTCCTTACATTGGTGATCAGTGAGAAGAATGTCCCTTACATTGGTGATCAGTGGGAAGAATGCTCCTTACATTGGTGATCAGTGGGAAGAATGTTCCTTACATTGGTGATCAGTGGGAAGAATGTTCCTTACATTGGTGATCAGTGGGAAGAATGTTCCTTACATTGGTGATCAGTGAGAAGAATGTTGCTTACATTGGTGATCAGTGGGAAGAATGTTCCTTACATTGGTGGTCAGTGGGAAGAATGTTCCTTACATTGGTGATCAGTGGGAAGAATGTTCCTTACATTGGTGATCAGTGGGAAGAATGTTCCTTACATTGGTGATCAGTGGGAAGAATGCTCCTTACATTGGTGATCAGTGGGAAGAATGTTCCTTACATTGGTGATCAGTGGGAAGAATGTTCCTTACATTGGTGATCAGTGGGAAGAATGTTCCTTACATTGGTAAAGGTAACCCTGTCAGGTAGAAACCTTTCATATCTGCAGGTAGAGGATAAGCAAAGATGTTACCCTAGCTCTACTGCTTGGTATAGAAGTCCATGAACTGGAGTCCGGTTCTAGCCAGGGCGTTCAGCTCCCAGAGACAGATTATCTTAATGAGGAAAGGCTGGCAACTCGGCATGCTCTTGAAAAAAAGAATTTTATATATATTGTTTTTTTTTATTCATTGTATTTTTTCCCCAAAAAATTGCCTTTGGGAACTGCTGCTCACATAATTTTTAATAAAAACATCTTTACCATTCTGAAGCTTCCCTCCAACCACTGTGCATATTATTTTAAATATACTGTGATTCTGTACTTGCCAAATATGCTGCAGAAATCTCCCTCCACTGAGTCTGGCTGCAGCCATTTTAACTGTGGGCAACTGAAGCTGCTGCCTGTTCACTTCCTGGATTTACACAGACACACAGGTGGCACACCTTCAGCTCTACCGCTCTTATTGGCCCTCTTATGACTCATCCCCCCTCCCTTCCTGGCAAACTCTCACGAAAGTGAGAGAGAGAGAGAGCTGTGCATGATGTCATAAGCATTTTCCTACTAATCCAGAGCTCCCAACTGTCCCAGATTTCGAGGAACTGTCCCTGATTTGGAGCAATGTCCCCCTGTCCCACTTTCCTCCTCATTGTCCCTCATTGTGGTCTCATCTATATAGCTGTATACGAAATGCACTTTTTATCTTTCAAAAAGTGTTTCCCAGCGCTAAACCTTTCATCTGATTTCTAAATTGCTGCCTTTGTAAATTTCAAAAGCCAATATAAAGGAATAGTAGTGGTAAAGAAAAGCCCTTGTGGGTTCACCTAATCTTTTTTTTTTAGGTTAATTCTCCTTTAAGGGGCGTGGCATGGGGCGTGCCCTACATGCTTTTGTTAGTAGGTGTCCCCCATTCCCATCTCAAAAAAGTTGGGAGGTGTGCCAATGATTGTTTGAAAAATCGACCAACCTCCAACAACGAAGCCCATTAGGTGGCCAAACACGTATATATATATATATATATATTATTTTTTTATTTTATTGATTTATTTTTGTAAGGGGCCCAGAGGGCCCCGGATGGCAACCCCCCTTTTTTTTTTTATAAAAATATATTTTGTTTTATTAAATTTTTTATATTTTTTTTTTGTAAGGGGCCCAGAGGTCCCCAGAGGCCCGGAGGTCCCCGGGGGCCCCGGATGGTAACCCCCTTTTTTATGTATTTTTTTATAAAAAAAATATATATATATATTTATTTTAATTAATTTTTTGTAAGGGGCCCAGAGGTCCCCAGGGCCCCGGATGGCAACCCCCCCTTTTTTTGTTCGTTAGCACGCAAAGCCACCCCGACCTCAACAATTCGCGACAGCAGCACCCCTCCCTCTTCTCAATTCGCGGCTGCTCCCCCCCCCGCTTTGCAAATTGCGGCAGCAGCACCCCCCCTCTCCTCTGCTCCCGGGGGCCCATGCCTGAAGCTGTGTAATGGGCCCCAAAATTCCTGATGGCGGCCCTGGGTGGCGCCATTGGAACCAAACTTCCCCTTTATACTGCCGTCATACGTGTTGTACGTCACCGCGCTTTACAGCAACGAGATTTTGGATTGACAGTGTGTATGTGAGGAAAGCTTGACAAGAATCCTGCCAAGCTGGACAAGAATCTCGTCAGGAAAAACCGACGTTTTTTTTTACGACGGGATTCTGGGCCGTGTGTACGAGGCTTTACCATATCAGGAAAAAAACTAAACAAAAAAAAACTTGCCTTTGAAGTGTCACTTTTTTTTCCCCCACAATGCAAAGCAGATCTTTGGCTGGAGACCCGCGATCGATAGACCTGTCCAATGTCTCCAGAAATATTTTCTGGGGATGGTCGATTATATGATTTAATAACCTGTCCTTATTGTATTTCATTAAACGAGCAGTTATCTCTTCGCTGTTCTTTCCACGCCATGCCTACTGATAATGGAGCGGTTCCCATTAAATATTTGCTCTTTATTAGGTGCCTGCGATGGGATCTGATAGGAGAGGACATTAAACAGTGCCACCATCAAAGCCCTGCCAGAGTCCATCCTGTCTTAGCTAATAATCAATCTATTTATTTTATTGCTATAAAAACAGAGGACATCATTCACAGGATGAGGCTTCCTCATTGCACCGGTCTTCTTCTTCTTCATCCCAGATATGATAACACCGTAGTCTGAGGATTCACGGGGACCAATCATAGTACAGATCTGAGATGTGAACGCGCAGGTCCTCGATTCACCTCCCCATCACCTGATACGCCACATCCAGTTTTTGCTCTTAAAGCTGAACCCCATCCAGCCTTATCTTCAACAGCCTGATGCCGCGTACACACGGTCGGAATTTCCGAGGAATAAAGTCAGACGGAATTTTTTCATCGGGTATTCCGACCGTGTGTGTGTGCCCCATCTGATTTTCCGACGGAGTTAGAAAGAGAACATGTTCTCTTTTTTTCAGACGGAAAAAATTTCAATCGGAAATTCCGTTCGTCTGTACGGAACTCCGACGGAGAAAAAAAACACGCATGCTCAGAATCAAGTCGACGCATGCTCAGAAGCATTGCACTTCATTTTTATCCGCTCGTTGTAGTGTTGTACGTCACCGCGTTCTTGACGGTCGGAATTTAGTGTGCAAGACAGCTTGAACGGAATTCCGTCAGAAAAATACATCGGAGTATATCCCGACGGAAAATCCGACCGTCAAGGCATAAGAACGTTCGATCAGACGAGAAATAACCTTATGCCGCGTACACACGATCGTTTTTCATGACGAGAAAAATGCCATTTTTACAAATGGTCGTGAAAAACGATTGTGTGTAGGCTCCAGAGCATTTTTCTCAACGAGAAAAATGCCCGAAAAATAATTAGAGCCTGCTCTATTTTTTCTCATTGTTTTTCACGTCGTTCTTTTTAACATCGTGAACAACGGTCGTGTGTATGCTTCTACGAGGGGAAAAAAACGCGCATGCTCAGAAGCAAGTTATGAGACGGGAGCGCTCGTTCTGGTAAAACTAGCATTCGTAATGGAGATAGCACATTCGTCACGCTGTAACGGACTGAAGAGCACGAGGCTGAAAAGCACGAATCGTCTCTCACCAAACTTTACTAACACGAGGATCAGCAAAAACGTCCCAAAGGGTGGCGCCATCCGAATGGAACTTCCCCTTTATAGTGCCGTCGTACGTGTTGGACGTCACCGCACTTTGCTCAAGCGTTTTTTTTTCATGAACGTGTGTATGCAAGGCAGGCTTGAGAGGAAACACGAAAAATCACGTAGAGAAAAACATTGTTTTTTCCATGACATGAATAACGGTCGTGTGTACGCGGCATTGGGCTCAGTTTCCACTTGTGCGACTTGTCATGCGACTTGGGGACCGCAAAGTCACATGGCAAGTCGAACCCCATGATTTCCAATGAGTACCGTTCATATCTGTGTGACTTAAAGTCGCAGCGACTTCAAAGTAGTCCCTGCACTACTTTGGTCCCACTTTGATGCGACTTGAGGTCCATAAACGTCAAGAATACACAGGTGTTGCTTCAATTCGCCTCAAAATTGCAGCAATATAGCGCAACTTTCAGGTCACAGTAGTGGAAACCTAGGTTAAAGTGATGGTTCACACAGGGGGCGACCTGTCAGGGCGACTTAGCCACCTGACAAGCCGCGCCCCATGCATCGCAATGGAACCGTTCTAATAGGAGCGACTCAAGTCGCTCCAACGTAGGAAAAAGATTTCCTGTACTACTTATGGGGCGACTTCGGAGCGGCTTGTATTGACTCCTATTACAGAAGTATTTTTGCAAGCCGCACTGAAGTCGCGCGGCACAGGGCGGCTTCAGGGTCGGAGTGATGTTGAAGCCGCCCCTGTGTGAACCGGCACTAGAGCCCAGGTTCACACTGACAGCGGGAATGAAATTGTGCGATTTCATTCCCGCATGTCAGTCCCGACTTCGGGGGGGGGGGGGTGATTTTCAGAGACATGTGTGCGGGTTTCTGCAACGATGTCTATGGAAATCGCACCCCGAAGTCGCCAAAAGTAGTACAGAAACTACTTTTGGGAATTGGCGCGGCGCCGTAAATGCGGCGTCGCACCAATTCAGGCGGTAAAATTGCCAGCGATTTGGCATGCGATCTGACATGTCAAATTGCATGCTAAATCGCTCCAATGTGAACCAGGGCTAAAGGAACATTTGACATGAAAAGAAAATACCTTAAAGCGGACCTTCAGAAATTTTTTCATCTTTCCATCTATTAAATCTTCTGCCCTTGTTGTTGTTTTAACTTTGGATAGTAAAACGTTTTTTTTTTCTGCCAGTAAATCCCTTATACAGCCCACTTCCTGTTTCCTGTCTGGTCATTAGCCTAGGCTTATGACATCATGCACAACTCTCTCTCTCACTCTCCTGAAAGTTTGCCAGGAAGGGAGGGGGGATGAGTTATAAGAGGGCCAATGAGAGCTGCAGAGCTGGAGGTGTGCCTCTGTCTGTCTGTGTAAATCCAGGAAGTGAACAGGCAGCAGCTTCAGCTGCCCACAGTTAAAATGGCTGCAGCCAGACTCAGTGGAGGGAGATTTCTGCAGCATATTTGGCAAGTACCGAATCACAGTATATATAAAATAATATGCAAAGTGGTTGGAGGGAAGCTTATGTGAGCAGACTGCATTTCCTCTTTAACTAAATGCTGTCTGGGCTAATTTTGACTTTTTTTTCCACAAAATTGCGCTGTCATGCGACGTTGCACCCAAATAAAATTGACGTCCTCTTTATTCCACAAATAGAGCTTTCTTTTGGTGGTATTTGATCACCTCTGCGGTATTTATTTGTTGCGCTATAACCAAAAATAGAGCGACAATTTTGAAAAATAAAAATAAAATTTTTTTTTACTTTCTGCTATAAAACATCCAATAAAAAAATTGAAAAAAAATATCTAATTTCTTCATCAATTTAGGCCAATTTTTATTCTGGTACGTGTTTTTGGTAAACAAGCGTATCAATAAGCGTATATTGATTGGTGTGAGCAGAGAGGTGGGAGGGGCCCGGCAGGCTCCACCCACTACAGGCCAGCTGCAAAAAACTACAGGAGGGGGCGGAGACACGACCAGTCACCCTGCACAAAGAGAGAGAGAGTAGCAGCGAGAGGTCTTTTCACAGGAAGTCCTATACAGAAGTAAAGTCTCACACTGCATTACTGCACAGATCTGGAAGAAATATATAAAGCACACCAAGATGTAATAAAAATGTGCATGATGAATAGATCTGTTTAGCCCAGAGTTTAGGTTTAAACAACCTGACAGTCTCTTCTGTCTCTTGGGGACTCATATTGGTGAGTCACTGGGTACATCCGCTGTGCCCATTATGAGGGGTTCCCACCATTCCTGTGTTGAGTTCCTGGGTCTGTACACCTGCTGTGCCCATTATGAGGGGTTCCCACCATCCCTGTGTTGAGTTCCTGGGTCTGTACACCTGCTGTGCCCATTATGAGGGGTTCCCACCATCCCTGTGCTGAGTTCCCGGGTCTGTACATCTGCTGTGCCCATTATGAGGGGTTCCTACCATCCCTGTGCTGAGTTCCTGGGTCTGTACACCTGCTGTGCCCATTATGAGGGGTTCCCACCATCCCTGTGCTGAGTTCCCGGGTCTGTACATCTGCTGTGCCCATTATGAGGGGTTCCTACCATCCCTGTGCTGAGTTCCCGGGTCTGTACATCTGCTGTGCCCATTATGAGGTGTTCCCCCCACCCCTGTGCTGAGTTCCTGGGTCTGTACACCTGCTGTGCCCATTATGAGGGGTTCCCCCCACCCCTGTGCTGAGTTCCGGGGTCTGTACACCTGCTGTGCCCATTATGAGGGGTTCCCACCATCCCTGTGTTGAGTTCCTGGGTCTGTACACCTGTTGTGCCCATTATGAGGGGTTCCCACCATCCCTGTGTTGAGTTCCTGGGTCTGTACACCTGCTGTGCCCATTATGAGGGTTTCCCACCATCCCTGTGTTGAGTTCCTGGGTCTGTACACCTGCTGTGCCCATTATGAGGGGTTCCTCCCACCCCTGTGCTGAGTTCCGGGGTCTGTACACCTGCTGTGCCCGTTATGAGGGGTTCCCACCATCCCTGTGTTGAGTTTCCGGGTCTGTACACCCACTGTGCTGATTATGAGGGGTTCTCACCATCCCTGTGTTGAGTTCCCGGGTCTGTACATCCACTGTGCCCATTATGAGGGGTTCCCACCATCCCTGTGTTGAGTTCCCGGGTCTGTACACCCGCTGTGCCCATTATGAGGGGTTCCCACCATCCCTGTGTTGAGTTCCCGGGTCTGTACACCTGCTGTGCACATTATGAGGGGTTCCCACCATCACTGTGCTGATTTCCTGGGTCTGTACCACCTGCTTTGCCCATTATAAGGGGTTCCCCCCATCCCTGTTTTGAGTTCCTGGGTCTGTACACCTGCTGTGCCCATTATGAGGGGTTCCCTCCACCCCCGAAACGCGTTGGTATTGTCTTTTCCATATTTCTTACTACAAACAAACAGTAATATGAAAATATTTTAGACTCCAATGCCGCGTACACACAGTCGGAATTTCCGACAAGAAAAGTTTGATGTGAGCTTTTCGTCGGATATTCCGACCGTGTGTAGGCTCCATCGGACTTTTGCTGTCGGAATTTCCGCCAACAAAAGATTGAGCGCACTTTCTCTATTTTTCCGATGGAAAAAGTTCCTATCGGAAATTCCGACCGTCTGTAGCTATTCCGACACGCAAAATTCCTACGCATGCTCGGAAACAATTCGACGCATTGCTCGGAAGCATTGAACTTCACTTTCTCGGCTCGTCGTAGTGTTGTACGTCACCGCGCTCTTGACGGTCGAAAGTTCACAGAACTTTTGTGTGACCGTGTGTATGCAAGCCAAGCTTGAGCGGAATTCTGTCGGAAAAAACATCCGGAGATTCCGATCGTGTGTACGCGTAATTAGATCTTTGGTTGGTGGTGCTATTATATTTTTTTTTTACTTGTGGATGATATTTTTTCGTGGCCTGCTTCCCCAACCAACACCAGGACCCAGGAAAGGCTAATGGCGCCTCTGTGCACAATGCCCCTTTGAGAAGCCAAGTTAGACTGTAAATAAAGGATAGACCTGCTACATTGGCTGTATCATTCCGAGAGATATGAGTGGCGTGGCTGCAATGCACAAGGATCTTTGAAGGTTTCTGACACCGATAGGCTGGAAGGATCATCTAATCTACCTGTTTTTTTGGCAGCCGAGTATCAGCAACCCCAGATAACTGTGCAAGCGCCGGAGTTAGTATTGACCTATTTCCAGATACAGAGAAAGGATTTATTATCTTATAAAGAGGTTAATGTTGTTTGACCCAGGATGTCAATATCTCAAATACTGCCTTCAAAAAAATGGAGCAAAAGTCCCGAGAGGCCTGAGGGATACAAGAGACTCATCATCTTTATGGAGCCCGGAACAATATTGTCTCATACCGAGATTAGTTCAGTTAAAGTGCACCCGTCATCGGCATGGCCATTTATACCGAGAAGGAAATGTGTCTTTCTAGAAAAAAAATTCAGATATACCCGTAACAGAGAACTTAAAGCTGAACTCCGGGCAGACATAAAAAACACAACGTAATGCAGCTCTGTATTCATTACATTTATTATTTCAAATACATGAATGTGACCTGATAGCCTCTTGCAGCCCCTGCATAGCTTTGACAAATGCCCCTAACACTATATCCCTGAAAAGCCCCTGCATATGGCCATAGGTGTGCGCAGCCTTTGGCATTAGGGTGTGCACCCCAAAGCTCAAACACACTCTACCGATCACTCACGATGTTCATTCAGAAAGGGAAGGGGCCAGTAAATGGCATATTTACTGGCCCCTTCCCCCACTCATCCTAAAACATCCACAGCAACAACTGGTGGGAGAGGGGGGAAGCCGGCAGAGCTGTGGGGGAAGGAGGGGGAACCAGGTCAGTAGGGGGAATCTGTTCTGCATAGGGTGATTAGGGTGTGCCTGGGCACACCTGGCACACCCTGTGCGCACGCCTATGCATATGGCATAGGTAGAGTTCTGTAGTCTAGCAGGGGAGAACCCAGGCAGACACTCAGAATTTGCTCAGAGATGGGCCTTAACAAATGCCACCAGAATTACATCTCCCAAGAGTCCTTGCATATGGCATGGGCAGAGGTCTGTAGTCCATCATGGGAGAACTCAGGTTGGCGCTCTGACTTGGGCTGAACATGGTCTTTAACAAATGCCCTGGAACTACATCTTCCAAAAGTCCTTGCACATGGCATAGTTGGAATTCTGTAGTCTAGCACGGGAGAACTCAGGTAGGTGCTCTGAATTTGCGCAGAGATGGGCATAGACAGATGCCCCAGAACTATATCTCCCAAGGGCCCTTGCATATGGCATATGTAGAATTCTATAGTCCAGCAGAGGAGAACTCAGGCAGGCGGCCTGAATTTGTGCAGAGATGGGCATGAACAGATGCCCCAGAACTATATCTCCCAAGGGCCCTTGCATATGGCATAGGTAGAATTCTATAGTCCAGCAGAGGAGAACTCAGACAGGCGCTCTGAGTTTGCCCAGAGATGGGCTTTAACAAATGCCGCCAGAATTACATCTCCCAAGAGTCCTTGCCTATGGCATGGGCAGAGTTCTATAGTCCAGCATGGGAGAACTCAGGTAAGCGCTCTGACTTGGGCTAAAGATGGTCTTTAACAAATGCCCTGGAACAGCATCTTCCAAAAGCCCTTGCATATGGCATAAGTGGAGCTCTGTTGTTCAGCAGGAGAGAACTACATCTCCCAAAAGCCTTTGTATATGGCATAAGTGAAGTTCTGCTGTCCAGCAGGAGAAAACTCAAGCAGGAACTCTAAATTTGCCTGGAGTTGGGTTTTAAAGAACTCCACCAGAACTTCATCTCCCAAGAACCCTTGGATATGGCATAGGTGGTGTTTTGTAGTCCACCAAGGGAGAACTCAGACAGGCACTCGGAATTTGCCCAAATATGGGTTTAATAAATTCCCCTAGAACTACATCTCTCAAGAGCCCCTGTATAAGGCAAGGGTGTAGTTCTGTAGTCCAGCAGGTGAGAACTGACAGGCGCTCTGAGTTTGTCCAGAGAGGGGGTTTAACAAACGCCCCTAGAAGTACATCTCCCAAGAGTCCTTGCATATGGCATAGGTGGAATTCTGTAGTCCAGCAGGGGAGAACTCAGGTAAGTGCTCTGATTTTGAGCAGAGATGGGCATTAACAGATGCCCCAGAACTACATCTCCCAAGGGCCCTTTCATATGGCATAGGTGGAGTTCTATAGTCCAGCAGAGGAGAACTCAGGCAGGTGCTCTGAGTTTGCCCAGAGATGGGCTTTAACAAATGCTGCCAGAATTACGTCTCCCAAAAGTCCTTGCATATGGCATGGGCAGAGTTCTGTAGTCCAGCATGGGAGAACTCAGGTAGGTGCTCTTAATTGGGCTGAAGATGGTCTTTAACAAATGCCCTGGAAGCCCTTGCATATGGCATAATTAAAGTTCTATAGTGCAGCAGGAGAAAACTCAAGCAGGAACTCTACATTTGCCTGGAGTTGGGTTTTACCAGACTCCCCCAGAACTACATCTCCCAAGAGCCCTTGGATATGGCATAGGTAGAGTTCTGTAGTCCACCAAGGGAGAACTCAGGCAGGCACTCTGAATTTGCACAAAGAGGGGCTTTAACAAACGCCCCTAGAAGTACATCTCCCAAGTGTCCTTGGGGAGAACTCAGGTAGGTGCTCGGAACTTGTGCAGAGATGGGTTTTAACGAATGATCACGTCGCCTTGTGTTTTGTGCTTTAAATCAGCTCAGGCAAAGGCGGATCCATTGACTTATTACCGAGGATCCATCAAACAAAATGAAGCGGACTTGAAACGTTGTATTCCTTACCCCCACTCGCTTGATTATGATTGATCTCGGGATTCAGTTCCTCAGAAGGGCCCAAGAAATCATGGCAGTGTCTTCAACTCACCTTTGGCATCAAAGAGCAGACTCTAATAGGCTACATTTGATCCAGATGCCAATAGGCCGTAAATTAGAGCCAAGCTTTGTAGCGCTCTACGAAGCCGGGTTATACGGTGGGGTCAGGAGTCTGCGGTCTTGTGACGATGTCATACGGTAATCGGGTCACAGGGTGAGATGAACACTTGGGTTTAACTGCGGCTGCATGTCAACCGTGAATCACAGAGCATGATTATAATATAAAACATATTGTTTTTTTCCTTTTTCTTTTAGACTCAGTGAATATCTGCTTCCAGACTTCTGCCTTTTGTGAATGAGGTGGTATCAGCAACCACAACAGGAATACGGGAAGCTGCTCTCGTTTAAATAGTCATATCACGGCGACCAACACAGTGTAAAAAATCCCAATCAGTGTTTTTGGAATTGTACATATACTCTGGGACAGGCAGATCTGCCCATTGCATAACCTGGTCTGACTGTCTGGGGTGTAAGTAGCTCTTCTACATAAGGGAACCTTGTGCTGTCAGCTTGCTGTTGCTTTAAATAAGGCTCTCTAGTCAACATACCAAAGAAGTAGAAATCTACCCTGACCCCAACTGGAGCGTAAGGCTCCTGACAGGGGCAAGGCACGACTTGGTCCACCTAGCCAAAAGGCCTGGTAGACCTCTCTCCTCATGATCAGCCATAGCCAACCACAGAGTATTCGGTAAAGGGCTCTCCCAAAAGGAGACCCCCCCCCCGGTTCAGGGGAGGGAGGAACCTGATGGTCACACATCCTCCCTCTAGACTTCAGGGAAGGCCCAAGGACCCACATCCTCCATCCAAGTGAAACAAACACAGACAAAAGTGACAAACTAATGGAGAAAAATAAATTTAATAAATAGGTGCCAGTGCAGGTGCATTGGCTAGGCCATGCAGCCTGGTAGCAAAAATTGCCCTGGACTTAGCCAAAAGACCTAGCCCAAAAAGGGCGCTATGCAGAAAAAACCTACACGCCAATAGTGCTACTAAAAGCACCTCTGGGTTGGCCATCTCCCAGGGAACATTGACACCACGGATTCTCTGCCTTTTCAGCCAATGGCCATACCAGGTAGCACAGCTCTAATCTGGAAGGCATTGGGCCCCTCGGAACCCTCTACATCAAGGCAGTACTCTCGACCCACAGCTTATTTGGTTTGCTTACCTATCGTGAAGGCTCCTCAGGACCCCCATCATACCAGCAGAGGTACTATACAGCCAGCCATTCCTACCAAATGGCCAGAATGATGGCGGAGCATCTCTACTGGACACTGATAAGAACAGATACTATACTTGATCTTAGCCAAAAGGCAGAGAAGCGACTAAAATAACAACTAGTGAGGATGATCCTTCTTCGGGCACTTCCTGGGGGACAGATCCATCCTCGCCTCTCAGTTGCTCCCCTGTGTGGTTGCTCTGATAATGGTTGGGAGGAACTATAGGACTCAGTAAGGGAGGGGTGTAGTGATGAGCTGGGGTTCGGTCCAAGCTTGTAGTTGGCTGAACCTAGAAGGCAGCTGTCATTCCTGGTTCAATCAGCTGCTGCCAGGACATTCCACTCCCTGCAGCTGCACTTACACAAAGAGGTGGGGATGCTTGTGACACATGGCCATATTAGACTTATGACAGTGACATTGTGTGTGTGTGTGGGGGGGGGGCAATAGTGCCCAGGTGGGGTGAAACAATATTGCCCAGTAGGGGAATGCGGAAGAACAATAGTGCACAGTAGGGGGTGGAGAGGAACAATATTGCCTGGAAGGGGAAAAACAATAGTGCCCAGTGGGTGGGTGGTGTGAAACAAAATTGCACACTAGGGGTCAGGGAGGAACAATAGCACCCAGTGGGGAAGTGGGGAGAAACTACAGTGCCCAATGGAGGTTGCGGGAGTACAATAGGGCCCAGTGAGAGAGTAGGAGGCAGCAACAGTGCCCAATTGGGAGTGGGGAGAAACAGGGGTGTCCAGTAAAGGGTGGGTTGAACAGTAGTGCCCGGGAGCAATGGGAGGGGGGGTGGGAACAACAGTACCCAGCAGGGGATGGGAACAAATAATAGTGCCTAGCGCAGGGTGGGAAGAACAGTAGTGCCTAGTAGAGTGTGGGAAGGAACCATGCTGCCCAGCGGAGATGGGGAAGAACAATAGTGCTTAGAGGGAGATGGGAAGAAACAACAGTGCCCAGTGGGGTTAGGAGGGAACAACAGAGCCTGGTGAGGGGTAGGGGGAAAAGTAATGCCTTGGAGGAATAGTGTCCAATAGTGCCCAGTGGAGGGTAGAGGTGAAAAATAGTGTCCGCTGGAGGGTAGGGAGGAACAATAGTGTCCAGTGGAGGGTAGGGGTGAACAATAGTGTCCAGTGGAGGGTAGGGAGGGATAATAGTGCCCAGTGGAGGGTAGGGGTGAACAATAGTGTCCGGTGGAGGGTAGGGAGGAACAATAGTGTCCGGTGGAGGGTAGGGAGAAACAATAGTGTCCAGTGGAGGGTAGGGAGGAACAATAGTGTCCGGTGGAGGATAGGGAGGAACAATAGTGTCCAGTGGAGGGTAGGGAGGAACAATAGTGTCCAGTGGAGGGTAGGGAGGAACAATAGTGTCCGGTGGAGGATAGGGAGGAACAATAGTGTCCAGTGGAGTGTAGTGAGGAACAATAGTGTCCAGTGGAGTCCAGTGGAGGGTAGGGAGGAACAATAGTGTCCAGTGGAGGGTAGGGAGGAACAATAGTGTCCGGTGGAGGATAGGGAGGAACAATAGTGTCCAGTGGAGGGTAGGGAGGGATAATAGTGCCCAGTGGAGGATAGGGAGGAACAATAGTGTCCAGTGCAGGGTAGGGAGGAACAATAGTGTCCATTGGAGTCCAGTGGAGGGTAGGGAGGAACAATAGTGTCTAGTGGAGGGTAGGGAGGAACAATAGTGTCCGGTGGAGGATAGGGAGGAACAATAGTGTCCAGTGGAGGGTAAGGAGGGATAATAGTGCCCAGTGGAGGATAGGGAGGAACAATAGTGTCCAGTGGAGGGTAGGGAGGAACAATAGTGTCCGTTGGAGGATAGGGAGGAACAATAGTGTCCAGTGGAGGGTAGGGAGGAACAATAGTGTCCAGTGGAGGGTAGGGAGGAACAGTAGTGTCCAGTGGAGGGTAGGGAGGAACAATAGTGTCCAGTGGAGGGTAGGGAGAAACAATAGTGTCCGGTGGAGGATAGGGAGGAACAATAGTGTCCAGTGGAGGGTAGGAAGGAACAATAGTGTCCAGTGGAGGGTAGGGAGGAACAATAGTGTCCAGTGGAAGGTGAGGAAGAACAATAGTTCTCAGTGGTGATGGAGGAGAACAATAATGTTCAGCAGGAGATGGGGAGAAATAAAAGCACCCAGTGGGGGTTGGGGGGACCAGTAGTGCCCACTGCCCAGTGGGGGTTAGGAAGAACAGTGGTGCCTAGTGGGGAGTAGGAAGGAACAATGGGCCCAGTGGAGGGTGGGGAGGAACAATAATACATACAGTATAGGGGAGCAGGGAGAGCAGTTGTGTCAGTGGATAAGACTTATCTCTCTCAGTCGGTGTCCCACGCTGCTGCTCTGTCCCTCCACCGGCTGTTGGGACTACACCCTCTGTACAGTAGGAGATCCGCCACACAGAATCTGCCTAGAGCTGGAGCCAGGTCCTGGAACAAGCACTGCAAAACAATACAGTGCAGAATCCAGCCCGGGACATTGGGACAACGGGACTATCTTAAAACCTCAGGACAGCCCCACAGAATCTGGGACAGTTAGGGAGCATGGAAACACTGCCATGTGTAATGCCATACAGCCATTCCTAGAGTTCATGTAGGCAAGAAGTGACTGCAAAAAGGCTGCAGAAGACATTTCCCTATCCAGAACCTAGGGAAAAAAATTGTCCGGGGTTCTGCTTTAAAGCCCATCCCTCTTCATGCCCTTCCTTTGGACTGAGTTTTGCTGTCAGTTACTTATTTACAAAGACACATCGGTGAATAGACACCCGCGTATGACCATTAATCAATATTTGATCCCAGCTCCTTCCAGAGAAAAGTCAGCTGCACCTTTCTTTGAATAAGCCTCCGACACCTGGTCACACTATGGAGGACTGAAGGGGAAAAGCTGCTGAGCTGGATCAAAGCCTTCACACGCTTACAGCTCTACCAATGTTGTTTTAACTTGTTTAGTGGGATATTATAGCACATAATACGGCACACAGGAATTTCAAATCGGTATGCCAGCAAATGGCTCCACGGGTACGTTTCGAGAATGCCTCAAAAGTTTGCATTACCATTTGCAAAGTGACTACCCTGGGACGACGCTACACATCTATGTCAGGCCTTATGGGAACCTTTTTTTTATCTTTGGAGAAGTGTGTCCATCTTTACGGTTATGGAGGGTTGTCTGTGTACTACAGACTACTATGGGGGATATCAGGCATAGGAGGACAAGCCCACAGGGCTGTCTTTTTGAATGGAGGTCATGGCAGGCTGGCCCCAATGATTACACAGAGAGATGATCTTTTTCTTTCTGATATTTTTAGCAGATTTATCTATGTTCTTTTGAGTGGTGCGATTTCCAGGACAGTTGGTTCTGTTACGCCTGGACCAACACTCCATTATACTGCCTCAAACACAACCCCTTCTCTCCCACGAGAAAACCTTTGGGCGAAATGTGCTGGTACTTTTCACTCATCTACAGCAGTTTTTCTTGGATAATCTTCAACATCTCCCAAGCTTCAGTAATAGGGGGCATTGATTCTCCATTGCTCCGTAGCTGTGAGGTGTTTGACTCAACACATAAGAATATATATATATATATATATATAGCTGTGATGGGTTATATTGAGGTTATGTTTGAATATTCACATATGTAGCCATATGTTCTTATGGACAGTGCGATTTCCAGGCCAGTTGGTTCTGCTTCGCCTGTATCAACACTCTTACTGACTCTTACATACCCTCTTCTCTTCCCTGAAGAAGCCCTCAGGAGAAACTCGTTGGATTTTTTTTTCAGCCTTGTGAATCGAAGAACTAACATCTATGCAGGCTTCCTGACACCAAGGATGGTCTTTATAACCAGAAAATGTTCCACAACTTTCACACCTGCCTTGGATTCTTGAACAATCAACATCTACACATTCCATGGTGATTGGATTAGGGTGTTTTAATGTGTGGGTTCAAATGCTGGAGTATCCTCCTGAGTCCTGGCACTCACTGAATGCAAGAAGTGATTTGGATAAGCTATGAAATTTGTTCAACATTACAGAAGAAGTCCAGTTGAATGTAACTAACTACTAATAGCCTCATAACTTGAAACAAACACGGACGTTGCCTTCTGACTTTCTCCTTTGTTGCATAGTGTTTGCCAAACAACAGGTGCACTTGGTAAGGTGCCTAATTACCAGGCAGGTTTACTGTATCTTACTCTGGCCTGTAGTGTTTGCCAGCGTCCTGGTATAGATGGATTACATCATTCTGATAGGGTTGAAGGAAATGAAGGCATTGCTGTAACGTGGCAAGGTTACTGCATGAAGATGTGATGGAGAGAGATGAATGGCTCCATTAGGGATATCTCAAGCTACAGGGAGATAGGGAAGAGATTAAGAAAAACCAACAAAAGGAGAAAACTATGAAGGAGACTGATAGATAAGGGTTACCTCCCTTTCAATAGACTGAGTTATCCTGTATAACTTTTAGTCCCCATTAGCCAATTCGCCTACGACTGGAAATCTGTTTCTTTTATGGTCTGTTGGTAGAACTTTGTTAAGGTACAACAAACGGAACCCCAAATGATGAATACTGAGATAAAGAATCTGAACCTAGAGCACCTCCCAGCACAAAGGGAGATACGCAACTATGCGGCCCCACGGAAAAAAGCCCTGTCCAATGGGAATGCATATTTGCGTAATGTCGGCGTGAAAGGGTTAATGCATAGAATGCATTAAGGTAAAAAAACAACTTTAAAAACCTTGAGGCTTTAAAACCAATTTAATCACTGTTCTCCTTGCTGGAGAGAAAGCTGTACCTGAGGACTTACAGTTCCCCTGCTTCTGCTGTATTCATTGTGTGCATCTGTATTTCCTCCACTTATCCTGCTGTCTCTTGCTTTTTACTCCACCAGTTATCTGGCTGAATATCTATGTAAATTGTTGGTAGTTGGTTATAAATAAATAACGATAAGATTATTTGTATCAAACTGACCTCTTATATTTGCGTATCTGAATTAAAAATAAAATAAAAATGGTAGACATCCCCTTTATATTTGCCATTTCTGTTCATCTAGGAGCGGTAACATCATTTACTGTAGGCCATAGTTGAGTTTTCCATATTGTGTAATTATGTTAGCACCCTGGAAGAACCTTGCTGGAATTTGGACGGCAGCTCTTTTCATCCAACGCCAAGAAGAATACAGAGCTTAGAGTCTCTCGCTGGCCGTCGAGCATTCTGTAACATTAGCGAGCGCCGGCTTCTCTCTCTCCTTCCCATACCTGGCTGCCCGCTCTGAGACTCGCTGCCAGTGCCACTCCGCATCACATTCAATTTACGCTGCCAACCTCCAGAAGACTTCAGCCCCGAAAATTTTATTTTCCTTCCGCAGCAAACAGCTCGGAGAAAAAACAAATAAGGACACGGAGCGAATAAAAGGCTCGCTCTGCGAGCCAATTACATAAAAAAGCCGATTTGGGTGCAGCCAAAATTCCATCGATAGGAGCACGGAGGGAATAAATAGATTTATTATATAAAATCAAAGACATCCTGGACGCGCTAGAAAAATTGGACATTCCTATCAACGTATCTTTGCAATTAACATATTTTTACAAGTCGAAAAATAAATGCGTTTTTCAACGGACAAATTCAATAACATGATTTGTCTGTGAAATTCTGTCCCACCTTTCACCTTAATCTGTTTTTCTTTCTGCGGTTGTCTTGTTATTCTGTATTATCTGAAGCCTTACCAGTCTGGCTTTTTCAATTTTTTCTTTTTTTTCCTGTATGCCTGTTTGACTTAATCCTCTGGTTTATTTTCTTACAGCTGAATATTTTGCTTTGAGCTCAAGCCACTGTAATGCGATTGTAATTGTTATAATATTTTGTCTTCTTGGACCTCTGTTGATTTATAGGGAACACTCCACCATTCAGAAGATCACTTTACCATTCACAATACCCTTCCCCTGAGGAACCAGCAGTCTTACGGCTCATCCACACAAGTGACCGGATGCGGTAAAACCAGGCGGTTAAGCCCCCCCTCCAACTGTCCACCTGAACATAGACCTGCAGCCGCTCAGGACAGTACATATGCCATTAATAAACAACATGCCGTATTTGGTGGGCGTTACAACAACCAAACGTGACACATGTTTTTTGCCCATGCCACAACTTCCCCTTAACCACTTTGCAATGCAGGCTATGGAAGTGTGGGGGTGTGGCATTTACAGGGTTAAATAAGGCGGTTAGCTGGCAACATATCACCTCCTCGACACCTGTCAGATGCTTCTGAAAAGAGATCAACCAAGGGGCGGCAAGGGATGCTTAGCCCTTAGCACGATGATAAGGTTGCAGTTCTGGAGTCAGTTTCCACCAGGATATCTGGCTACTGTTTCGATGTATCTTCTCGATTTAAAGTGACCTTGTTGGTAACGATGAGCTAAGGATAAGAGGCCCCGGAAGTTGCACTTAACAAAGGGGTTGGGATGCTGGTGAAATGGTTGACCTAATATGGCCAAATGGAAAACCATCGGGCCTTCAGGAAAAAACTTAAGACCCACCTCTTCTGAAGGATAAGGATGACACCGGATGGAAATAAGCACCTTGAGGCGATTTAGTTCACATTTGCAACAGCACTATACAAGTTATTCACTCACTCACTCAGCAACGTTGTCCAAATATGACCATGTGGCCATATTAAGTCAATGATGTCACCAGCATCCCCGACCCTTTGTGAGGTGTTTCTGTGGGGCTGGGAACTCCATGGCCACAGCAGACTGGGTTGGCAGCCTGCTATCATGTGACTTAGTTCGGCCAAAACTTTAGCTTATCCCTACTTGTTAGCACAGGGTTACTAATGCCGTGTACACACGATCGTAAATTCCGACAAGAAAAGACAGATGTGAGCTTTTTTTCGGAAATTCCGACTGTGTGCAGGCTCCATCTGACTTTTTCTGTTGGAATTTCCGCCAACAAAAGATTGAGGTCAGGTTTTCTTTTTTTCCGACGGAAAATCCGCTCGTCTGTATGCAATTTCGACGCGCAAAAAAACATGCATGCTCAGAATCAAGCAGAAGAGCTGAACTGCCTATTTAACTTCATTGATCTCGGCTCGTCGTACGTCTTGTACGTCACCGCGTTCTTGACGGCCGGAATTTCCGAAAACATTTGTGTGACCGTGTGTGTGCAACACAAGTTTGAGCCAACATTCCGTCAGAAAAAATCCACGGTTTTCTTGTCGGAATTTCCGATCGTGTGTACTCGGCATTATAGACAAAGTCATATCTGCTAAAGTAAGAGGAAATATACTTAGCTTTCCAGTGGCCTATGTCTTGAAATTCCACCACTTTGCTGATGCTACGGGGAAGCTCTTTTGCTGCCCAAACCAGGAAGATGGCTTTCAGATGCTAGCAAATGAGGTTCTGTCGTTTTATGTCCAATGAAGGATCAAGCCCATTTGGGTAGGTGTCAGCTGCACCTGGTCATTTTGCCCCTAAACCAGCCGACGAATTACCAGTATGAAATGGCCTTAAAGTGAGCTTGTCAGCATAGGGCCTCTTGTAGCCAAAATCATACCTGCGAAAGCAAGATAGTATATATATATATATATATATATATAAACCTTTCCGGTGGTTCATGTCTTGAAATGTGCAGCTGCACTGCTCCCAGCCATTGCAAGTATTCCACATTTCCAGGAGTATGAATACTTGCTCCCCTGCCGTACCCCATGGTTTTCTTTTCTGACTTGTCACCACAAGATGAAGAAACCAATGGGAAAAAACACTGCATGTGTCTAGGGAGCAGCTATTCCACACACCTTGAAGTGTGGAATATTTTCAGTGGCTGGATAACAGTGAAGCTGCAGCATTTCAGGACATGGGCCACTGGAAGGGTAAATAGATATTCGTAAATATAGTAGAAAACTCCTGTTGTAATTCCCCAAGGTGGTGATGAGCGTTCGGTGCATTGGCTTGTAGTGTCCTATTAGCACCTGAGCAAACATATAGGTAAAAAAAAGCCTGCAGCTCAATCTTCCGCAATAAATTAATTTATTAATCCAGGTGTAGTACAAAATAATACAGAGCTTACGCATTTCGGCGTGTAGTCTTAATCATTGGTTAAGACTACACGCCGAGACGCGTAAATCCTGTATTATTTTGTACTACACCTGGATTAATGAATTCATTTATTGCAGAAGATCGAGCTGCAGGCTTTCTTTTACCTATATAAATATATATAATAGATTCTTGTTTCAGCAGGTATGGTTTTGACTACAAGTGGTCTTTTGCTGACAAGGACACTTCATACTGGTAAATCTTCTGGTGGTGCAGGGGTAAAATTACCATGGTCCAGCTGTCACCTTCCCTAATGGGCTTGCTTCTTTGTTAGCCGTAATGTTATAGAACCTCATTTTTTTAGCATGGAAACAAAATCTGAGTGCTGGGTTGGCCAGTGAAAGAGCTTTGACATAGGGGCAGGAAGGTGTTCTCTTTGTGTTCCTGGTACTGGTGGGAGTTTTTTTCTGGATTAAAGTCTTTTGACAGTATGTATGTATATAGCCACTCAGTTGTATCCTACTTTCGGCAATTCTATGGGCCAACTCTCTGGACACCATGTCTGATAAACTTAAAAGCCTTTGCCACTGAATTTTTTGGCAATTTGTTTCACGCTAGGTGAAGGAACCAATGAAACCTGCCATAAAGACTTTGGAGTGTGGGAGGAAACCAGTGTACCCAGGGTATACCAGTGCAAACACAGGGGGAATATGCAAACTCCATTTTGACATTAGGCAAAGTCAGATAAAACGATGAAACACACAGGTGTGGGAAAAGACTTACCAAAAAGGAAATGTACTTTCCTGGCCCATCTCTATGACCAACTCTACATATATTTCAAACAACTGAAGCTGTTTCGATGGATACTCCAAGGTTCATTCACGAGGTAGCTTCTTAAGCCTCGTACACACGGCCGTTTTTTTCGGCAAGAAAACTGCTGGGAGAGCTTTTTGCAGAGAAAACCGGTCATGTGTATGGTTTCTCGTCGAGAAAACTGCCGGGAATCTCGACGAGAAAAATAGAGAACCTGATCTCTATTTTCTCATCGGGATTCTCGTCGGCCTGTTTCCCGATGAGAAAACCGTGCGTGTGTATAAGGCTACATGCTTACCTGTCCCCAGGTAAGCCCGCGCATGCTTAATGAGACTTCGACACATGCGCGGTAGCTTACAAGGGTAGTGTAGGGTGAAGCAAGATGGCGGCGACGGCATCGAATGTGACGAGCGCATGTTCGTCGTAGTCGATGACGTCACCGCGTTCTTGCCATTCAAAAGAACGGCGGTTCTTTTGAATGGCCGTCTGTATGCACGGCTTTGCAAGAAAAGCTTGCCAGGAATCTCGTCAGGAAAACCAACGTTTTTTTCCTGACGGGATTCCCAGCCGTGTGTACTAGGCTTAACACCTAGAGGACTCTAGCAGAGATGTTTTCTGGCTTTCACAACCAATGCCATGGCCATTACCAGTTCATTACATCAAACATCTTGGTTGGTTATCCATGAACTAGAAATCTAGCAGTTAGCATGAGGCCCTCTAGAAGGGGAACCCAAGTATGGATGATTTCATCCCTGGGGTCCTCAGGAGAAAAAAAAGCTAGTTTCCACTTCAACTTGCCATCATTCACCCAAACCTATTAGATTCTTTAAATCTATTTAGATTTTTTTTTTTACCACAATTTAAATGTCATAGGAACAATCTACAGGACCACCCATCAAGAAGCACAATATATTTGTAGGATAAGAATATGAGAGCTGCTGTTGCTGACCTATTTTTTAAAGTGCAGGCGCCATGGCTTATCCTCGCTTCATTACTTGGTGAGTCACAGATCCAGAACAGAAATGTAAATTGAAGCGCCAAACCACTGCTAAAAGGTTCAGATATGACTTTATTCCAAGAAAAGTCAGATAGACAATCTAAAGAGTTCCTAATGCATTGCGGGGGTCCAAACACGCCCTCTTCATCAGGGCTTGAGATTGATAACAATGTGAATAGAATAGAAGTGAACTGGACCTTTATTGGTGTGTATTTAAGGGGGATTACAAGCACAAGTCTTGTCAGCAGCTGGATTGGCAGCCAAATACCATTAAAGGTCCAGTTCACATCTAGTCCATTCACATTGTTTTCAATCTCAGGCCCTGATGAAGGAGGTGTTTTGGACCCCGAAACACATTAGGTACTCTTTGGATTGTGCCTCTGACTTTTACTGGCATAAAGTCATATCAGGACCTTGTGGTGTGGATCTTCGATTTACATTTTTGTTACATTACACTATATGTCATGGAGACCATGAAAATCCTCTAGTATGTAGAAGCCACCTGCCCGAGAACCAGATCATTTACATCAACATCGATACTTTAAGACAGCAATACCAATAAGATTAACTTATGGGTACAGCACTATTTCTCCATTTTCCTCAACTAACTGATCTGTCAAAAGCATGTTTAGGGCTTTGATGTTTCACTGGCCCCATTCCTGTACCAGGTCAGTGACTCACTCACTTATGTAAAAGTGAAAAGAAAACTGAGCTTGTGCAACAAATAATTTTTTGCGAAAAAGTAGCAAACACACAATGAGATCGTTTTTATGATCACAAATGATGTAATCGTGCCCTGGAAAATGTCACACATGACGAAATGCGTAGGGTAGAGCTAAATGCTGATATCATCGTGCAGCCAGAAATGACCCGGACGTTTGTTTGTATGCTGGGCGGAGTTGATCTTTTAATGCTATGAGGTTTTACATTATGTGGAGCTTCTGTTCATGCTTTCTTTCGGAGCATAAGTGGCTGTCGGCTGGGTGTGACATTATATGAGCAACCGGGCTACTTTTTGACTCCAAAGAGGGGCTGGGGGGGATGTAGCTGGCATGGATCCTTATAACATATACATTTTACGACTTCTTTATTATTAGGGGTTCATATTTGTTTAGTAAGCCTGCATTTTTGGCCATCTGGTGGAGGTTCCTGGTCTGTCATGACACTTACAGTGGGGAAAATAATTATTTAATCTCCTGCACATTTTGTAAGTTTGCCCACTTACAAAGAATGAATGGTCTATCATTTTTTATCATAGGTGTATGTCCATAAATTTTCTATAGGATTAAGGTCTGGAGACTGGCTAGGCCACTTGATGACCTTAATGTGCTTCTTCTTGAGCCACTCCTTTGTTGCCTTGATATACCAGGCAGCACTGGGTTAATGTCAACACAGGTATCATGGGGAAGTGACTTACTGGGATAGGCTGGTGATTCAAGTGGGTGGGGCTGCTGTTAGTGGGATAAAGTGAGAATATCTACAACACGGCAGACCTTCTTTTCTGGAGCAACAAAAGAACTGGAATCCCCAATCCACCAATGTTTTGGTTTGATTGTTTTTTTTGTTTGTTAAAAAAAAAAAAAGAGAGAAGGGTTTTGGCAGTTGGGGTCTTTGGAGGCTTTAACATTTTTGGAACAGTAATCATAGGGTGACCCATCTAAGGTATGGCGTCTTCTATGGTATTCCAGGTAATGGTGGATTAATGGGGGAAGTGGTAACAAAGTGGTATCTGTGTTGAAGTGTGTTTGTCCCCGAGCCGATGTTGCGCGGCTGGGGATCGTTAACATTGATACACCAATCTGAATTTGGTTCTTTGATGGCTCCCAAGACCGGCAACCTATATATTACGGGTACTGGATTATGTATTATTTCTGTTTTAAGAAAATGTTAATAGGTTCATTTGTTAATAAATGGCCAACCGGCCAAATTTTCTCCAGATTGGTTTCATTCATCATTTGTCCATTGCAAATGTTTGGGAGGTTCAGGGTAATTATGTATCAGAGGTATACCTCTGGGGTACCCTAGCCAAGTCCTTATAGCAAGACAGTTCCCCTGTTTGTTTCTTTTTAGTCCTTACGAAGGGGGAACCTTATAACCCTCGAAATTTCTCTATATCATCTTTGTTATCTTTGGACTTCAATGATGAAATAGAAACATTTGGACTCCTACAATTTTAATGTAGAGTCCTTATTCTTTTTGCACTTTCCTGTTCCCTTTTAGTTGTACTTTGTATTACATTTATTTGCATTTTTGGAACCGTAATCATGGGGTGACCC
Organism: Rana muscosa; assembly: GCA_029206835.1. Lineage (NCBI taxonomy): Eukaryota > Metazoa > Chordata > Amphibia > Anura > Ranidae > Rana > Rana muscosa. Next base: position 281,972,711 of record CM055124.1, read on the forward strand.
ATCTAAGGTATGGCGTCTTCTATGGTATCCCAGTTAATGGTGGATTAACGGTGGAAGTGGTAACAAAGTGGTATCTGTGTTGAAGTGTGTTTGTCCCCCAGCCGGTGTTGCGTTGCTGGGGATCGTTAAGTATTAACATTGATACCCATTCTAAATTTGGTTCTTTGATGCCTCCCAAGATCGGCAACCTATATATTACGGGTACTGGATTATGTATTATTTCTGTTTTAGGAAAAATGTTAATTGGTTCATTTGTTAATAAGTGGCCTACCGGACAAATTTTCTCCAGATCGGTGTCATTCGTCATTTGTCTATAGCATATGTTCGGGAGGTTCAGGGTAATTACGTATCAGAGGTATACATCTGGGTTACCCTAGCCAAGTCCTTAAAGCAAGTCAGCCCCCCAATTTGTTTCTCTTTAGCCCTTACGAAGGGGGTACCTTATAACCCTTGAAATCTCTCTATATCATCTTTGTTATCTTTGGACTTCAATGGTGAAATAGAATTATTTGGACTCCTATCATTTTGATTCAGAGTTCTTATTCTTTTTGCACTTTCCTGTTCCCTTTTAGTTGTACTTTGTATTAAATGTATTTGCATTTTTGGAACAGTAATAATAGGGTGACCCATCTAAGGTATGGCGTCTTCTATGGGATCCCAGTTAATGGTGGATTAATGGGATAAGTGGTAACAAAGTGGTATCTGTGTTGAAGTGTGTTTGTCCCCGAGCCAGTGTTGCGTTGCTAGGGATTGTTAAGTATTAACATTAATACCCATTCTCAATTTGGTTCTTTGATGCCTCTCAAGACCGGCAACCTATATATTACGGGTACTGGATTATGTATTATTTCTGTTTTAAGAAAAATGTTAATTGGTTCACTAGTTAATAAATGGCCAACTGGACAATTTTTCTCCAGATCAGTGTCATTTGTCATTTGTCCATCGCATATGCTCGGGAGGTTCAGGGTAATTATGTATTAGAGGTATACATCTGGGGTACCCTAGCCAAGTCCTTAAAGCAAGTCAGCCCCCCAATTTGTTTCTCTTTAGCCCCTATGAAGGGGGAACCTTATAACCCTTTAAATGTCTCTATATCATCTTTGTTCTCTTTGGACTTCAATGATGAAATAGAAACATTTGGACTCTTATATATTATGGGTACTGGATTATGTATTATTTCTGTTTTAAGAAAAATGTTAAATGGCCAACTGGCCAAATTTTCTCCAGATTGGTTTCATTCATCATTTGTCCATAGCATATATTCGGGAGGCTCAGGGTAATTATGTATTAGAGATTTACATCTGGGGTACCCTAGCCAAGTCCTTATAGCAAGACAGCTACCCTATTTGTTTCTCTTTAGCCCTTACGAGGGGGAACCTTATAACCCTCGAAATGTCTCTATATCATCTTTGTTATCTTTGGACTTCAGTGATGAAATAGAAACATTTGGACTCCTATAATTTTAATGTAGAGTTCTTATTCTTTTTGCACTTTCCTGTTCCCTTTTAGTTGTACTTTGTGTTAAATTTATTTGCATTTTTGGAACAGTAATCATAGGGTGACCCATCTAAGGTATGGCGTCTTCTATGGGATCCCAGTTAATGGTGGAAGTGGTAACAAAGTGGTATCTGTGTTGAAGTGTGTTCGTCCTCAAGCCGGAGTTGCATTGCTGGGGATCGTTAAGTATTAACATTGATAACCATTCTGAATTTGGTTCTTTGATGCCTCCCAAGACCGGCAACCTATATATTACGGGTAATGGAATATGTATTATTTCTTTTTCAAGAAAAATGTTAATTGGTTCACTTGTTAATAAATGACCAACCGGACAAATTTTCTCCAGATCGGTGTCATTCGTCATTTGTTATATGTTCGGGAGGTTCAGGGTAATTACGTATTAGAGGTATACATCTGGGGTACCCTAGCCAAGTCCTTACAGCAAGGCAGCTCCCTATTTTGTTTCTCTTTAGCCCTTACGAAGGGGGAACCTTATGACACTCGAAATGTCTCTATATCATCTTTGTTCTCTTTGGACTTAAATGATGAAATAGAAACATTTTGATGCAGAGTTCTTATTCTTTTTGCACTTTCCTGTTCCCTTTTAGTTGCACTTTTGTATTAAATTCAGTCATTGTAAAGTTACCCTGCAAAAAGCATTTTCTTTCTTTGCATAGAAAATTACAGTATGCATGCAATAGTCAGATCGCATCCATTCCGTCGGTTTACTGCAAAACAAAATCCAAGGTCACGTGCTGGCACGGCGTATTTTTTGAAGTGAATAGGCTTGACAGGATGATAAAAGAGAAAAAAAGTCTTCCCGAGTTTTATCCTGCCAAACGTTCATGTTTTTTTTTTTTCTTCCGCAATTGGGTATAATGTGCCTTTTTTTTCCACGGCGTTCCTTTATTATTCCTTCAGCCTTTCGACTGGCGCATTCTGACATGTGATGTTTAGCCTCCACAGGTGCATATTCAATAAGGCCGGGACCCGCGGCAACGTAGCATTACCGATACTTATGTGGGGTCAAGACTGGAGAGTTCGAAAGCCTTTTCAGCCAGTCTGGAGTCCCAGAAATCACACCAGATATCTCATCAAGATTCTATTCCGAGCATAAAAGAAAACACAGCCAATTAACGGTGACAAGGAAAATTAAGCTTGGTGTGAATTGACATTGTCCCCCTCGCTTCGTATCCAGTGCCAAGAAGCCATAAACAAATTTGTCGCTGGATCATTGTCTGCTGCGATATGACATTAAAAGTAAAATGAGATGCACTCACTTTAATATGGAGCTATTTACTTCCTGCCGACTTCATACAATACACTCCTATTATGATTTTGATTGCTGTCCCCCCCCCCCCTTTCCTCCCATCACCGCACAATCCAAAAGGCTCCATCCTTTCAGCTTTTAATTGTGTTCCACGGCACATTCTATATTCATCGATGCCCCCTTGCTGTCCCGGAGACTGCAAGATAAACCATCCGTATTGCAATAAATGTCTCACTAAGGCTATTGATGCTTTCATGGGGAAATTGATTATCTATTTGAAGGGCAGCCGAGCGCCTGATGGAAGGGCGTCTACGTGTTTAAACACTGCACAGCGGCAAAGGGTGAGCTCCATGGTGGAGTCTCTATAAAATCTGATTTTCCTTTTTCTCAAAGTGGCAAGCTATGAATATCATGAACGGGAAACAATGAAATCTAATGTACAATGTCCTTTTATTTTTTATTTTTAACCCTTCTCCTTGGTGGAGAGCATGAAGGATGGAGCAGATATACAAAATGAAGAAAGTGAAGATTTTAGTAGAGAGAAAGGGTAGGTTGGCGTAATATGGATGCTATTAAATTTTTCTATGAATGCAAGGACTGTTGGGCAATGTTGGCTTGCTTTAAACTAGCTTTTCTCAACCTTTTCAACACAGAAGAACCCTTTGAAATAACTTTCCGGTATCAGGGAACCCCTGCGAAAAGTGACTATATCTGCAACACATGATACATTAGTGTGATGGTCGAGGGAAAGAATGCTCCTTACACTTGTGGTCTTTGGGAAGAATTACCCCTTACAGATAGCTAAAAAGATCAATGGTGTCAGTGGTAACCCATCTGAGAGGAAGAACTTGCTCATTGCTTAAGGAGACCCCTAGCAACCTCTGGAGCAGTGATTCTCAACCAGGGTTCCGTGGAACCCTAGGGTTCCTCCAGAGGTTGCTAGGGGTTCCTTCAGCATTGGGCAATGTCTGCCTCTCAGATAAGTTCACACTGACCCCATTAATCTTTTTAGCTCTCTGTAAGGAGGTAATTCTTCCCAATTGCCACAAGTGTAACGACCATTCTTCCAACTGACCGTCACACTAATGTATCATGAGTTGTAGATTTCTCAATTTTAGCAGGGGTTCCCCGAGACCGGAGAACTATGTCAAGGGTTTCTCTGTGTTGAAAAGGTTGAGAAAGGCTGCTCTGGAGGAACCCTGGTTGAGAAACAATGCTTTAAAAGTATTATCATTGTTGGATAATAACCAAGCAGATGCTGGATAGCCAACACCTAAACTATATTACGAAAAGTATTGAGACGCCTGCCTTTACACGCACATGAACTTTAATGGCTTCCCAGTCTAAGTCCGTGGGGTTCAATATTGAGTTGGCCCACCCCTTGCAGATATAAAAGCTTCAACTCTTCTGGGAAGGCTGTCCATAAGGTTTAGGAGTGTGTCTATGGGAATGTTTGACCATTCTTTCAGAAGCACATTTGTAAGGTCAGGCACTTATGTTGGACGAGAAAGCCTGGCTCACAGTCTCCGCTCTAATTCATCCCAAAGGAGTTCTATCAGGTTGAAGTCAGGACTCTGTGCAGGCCAGTCAAGTTCCTCCACCCCAAACTCGCTTATCCATGTCTTTATTGAACATCGCTTTGTGCACAGGTGCGCAGTCATGTTGGAACAGGAAGGGGTCGTCCCCAAACTGTTCCCACAAAGTTGGGAGAATGTCTTGGTATGCTGACGCCTTAAGAGTTCCCTTCACTGGAAATATAGGGGGCAAACCCAACCCCTGAAAAACAACCCCACACCATAATCCCCCCTCCACCAAATGATTTGGGCCCTAAATATATGACTGCTGAAAATCATAGCTGTAAGACAGGCCATAGATGATGCAACTTTCTTTCAATCGATTGATTCCCTCCCGCGGAGCTATTGTGTTGTCCCTGCTGGGAGAACACAGTGATTATTGCTAGCGGCTATAGCTACTGTCAATAATCGCATGCTAGAAATCCAACATGCTGGCTGTACCCAACTCTTTCGATGGATTGACTTGGGTACAGTCAGCCTGCTCATGGATCGAATTTCGGCCAGTCCTTGCTGAACCATACAAGATTCAAACCATCTATGGCCAGGTTTAAGCTGCCCAACATACTTATTCAATAGTGTGAAAAAACCTGTCCCCCAATAATACACACAACAATTTATTTGGAAGGGCAGGGCCACAGCTTTATTGGATTTAAGCAGTATCATTGTTAGCCAACAGTAGACTGTAAGCCCCCAATAATTATAATTATAACATTATATCATCGCCCAAACACACCTGTCTTCACCACTAGTTTCGCACAGGTGTCCAGCAAGCCAAAGCTTATTAAAGGCTTACAGTTGAACCATTTACTGCTGGCAAGGTAAAAGCTGGAGAGTAGGTGGATCCTTCCTAATGGTCGAACAGACTCCAAGAGATCAGTAATCCCACACCCCATTTTATTTCAGGTACTGTATTTATTGGCGTATAACACTCACTTTTTCACCCTGCAAATCGGTCGCAAATAGTGTGTGCGTGTTATATGCCGATACTGCAATTTGGGCTGCCTAGGAGAGAACGGGGAGGGGGTGGGACGAGCGCCGTCAGATTACATACAGTGAGAATCTCCTGTTTACTCAGCAGCCTCTGTAATAGGAAAGTCCAGTCTCCTGGGACGGCATTGGACCAGTGTTCTGTCTATCATAGAAGCCGATTCAGGAGGCGGGACTTTGTATTAAAAAGGCAGTCGAGTAAAAAGGAGATTCTCGCTGTATGTAATCTGACGGTGCTCATCCCGCTCCCCCCCCCTCTCTGTCCCCTCTGAGTCAGCAGTAATCTAAAGTGAGATGGGTATTGATCAGGCTGCATTCATGGCAATGGTGAGGCTGCAGATGGGCATTGATCAGGCTGCAATGATGGGCAATTATGAGGCTACAGATGGGCATTCATCAAGCTGCATTGATGGGCAATTGTGAGGCTGCAGATGGGCACTGATCAGGCTGCATTGATGGGCAATTGTGAGGCTACAGATAGGCACTGATTAGGCTGCATTGATGGGCACTGACCCTTATTTTGCTTCAAAGTTCTTCATTTAAAATTTAAGTTCCCTCTTAAAATGAAGGTGCGTGTTATACGCCTGTGCATGTTAAATGCCGATAAATACGGTATTTAAAGCTTTTCCACCAAAATGTTATCCAATGACAAAATCCACTCTCTATTGTAATACCACTGGGTTGCCAGGAACAAAGGCTTATTATATTGCCCATAATATGCCATGCTTCCAGCAGTCAGGGCTCCCTTTCCTTAAAATCAAAAGACCATTAAGTATGTTACCCTCCAACTATAGCACCAGTACTGATCAAAAACCACAGCTCTACTAAGCCATAAATAACATCAACTCTGTACAAATATAGTTATGACATCAGCCTTTGTCAAACACAATTATGACTCCGGCACTCAAACTACAGCCATTAAACCCCAAAAAGCATGACATCAACATACTTCGGACGTAAGTTTGACAAAACCACAACCCAAATACACGTGTGAGAACACTACCAGCCAAATAAAAGATTGTTGCCACCAGTCTCCAGACCCAATACTGACATCCTTGCTCTTCCAAATACATACTGTATATGATGCACCCGTATCCCAAAATACTATTATGGCATCATCATCACTCTTCACATACAAATAACACATCAACACTCCTTCTATATAAGTATGCAGACCAGGATCTTCTGGTATAAGTGTGATCGTAATCCGTGCAAACTAGTAGTGTATTTAGGTTTTGTGCTGCCCTAGGCCTGACTAAACCTGTGCACCCCCTAATTTAAATATGACCCACCCCTTCCTGTCAAGGCCACACCCCTTTCTGTTTAAGACCCGCCCTAAAATTCTCAAGTGGGGACACTAGTTCTTAGGGCCTGGGGGGGGCATTGGATTCCCTTAATTTGCATAGATTTCCTCTCACTTCCTGTTTGGCTATGGGGCAGGAAGTGAAGGGAAATCTCTGCAATAACCCTCCCTTACACTATCCAAAATGGAAAAAAAAAGGTGTTGCCTATAGTTCTACTTTAAGCACAAATTTCTGATAATTTTATGGAGAGGATTAAGAAGATATAACCATGCCAATGGTGCATCAGAAAACATGTAGCCCAGTGAGGAAGGTTTGTGGTCCAGGATGATAGGACAGTCAAAATTAGAAGCAGCTTGCGTTACACTAACAGTGTAACGCTAGTCGGCGGGGACTCTTTCCGTGCTGCCCCCCTGCAAAGTGCTGCCCTAGGCCTGGGCCTTGTTGGCTTGGGCCAGGATACAGCATTGGTGCAAACCAGGTGGAGCACAGGACAAGGTGAGTGTGCTGTAGAATAGGGGTTGGTGTTAGTCCTCGTTCACCGCTGGTTGGTCAGTGCCAGACAATGCATGACAAGCAGATTACCATTATATGCTATGGGGGTCATTCACACTTGTGTGTTTCTCTTTCGTTCGCCTTGGAAAAAAAGTACAGGTTCTTTTTTTGGTGGAAAAATTTGTGTTTTTGGCCTGATCCACTTCAATGGAACCACGTGAAAGTGCAAAACCTAGGGGCTTCATTTATTGGTTAGGTTGGTAAAGGGTTAACTAGGAGTTATATTCAATGTTAGGATTAGGTTTAGAAGTGGTTCCTTATTAATGGCTCACTAAAGTTAAAGTGTATGTGAATTATTTTTTTTTTTTTTTTCATTTTGGCAAGAGTTGAGAAGAGTTAGACCAGCCTTTGCTAAACTTTTAAACACAGAGGAACTCTTGATATAACTTTTAGGTCTTGGGGAACCCTTGCCAATAATGACTAGATCCACAGCTCAGCGCACAATTATATGGTTGTCAGTGGGAATAATTGTCCATTAATTGGAATCCAGTGGGAAAAATGCCCCCCCCCCCCTTTAAAAATAGCTGAAAAAATCATTGGTGCCACTGGTAACTTACCTAAAGGCCAAAAATTGCTCAGTACTCAAGGAAACCCTAATAACCTCTGGAGGAACCCCTGGTTGAGAAAGGCTGAGTTAGACTCTCGGTCTCTATACCATCTGCATCCCTGCTGGGGAAATCCACCATCATTAAATGTCCTAGTAACCATAAAGCAGAGACAAAAAACTAAAAGGAAATCCAAAAGTTTTGAGCTGTCACCAATGCAAGAGGTTAGGAAAATCCTCCAACGGGAACACATATTCCTGTGACAGCACTCTACGTTAGGGATTGTGTTCATTTTGGAGAGATTTCCTCTTATTTCCTGTTGTGTCTCCAGGACAGAAAATGAAGGCAGCGTCTTTCTCCGCACTCTCTCTCTCTCTCTCACTGGACATTCAGGCAGCAGCGGGAGCCATTGGTGGGGGACCGGGGCAGAGCTGCGCTGTGTGTGTCCAAGGACGCAGGCAGCGTGGCTTGGGATCAAGCCCGCATGGGTGCCCCCATAGGAAGCAGCTTCTTACGAGGGCACTCCCTGAAGAGGAGGAGCCAGAAGTGCCAGCAGGGGGACCCCAGAAGAGGAGGATCAGGGCTGCTCTGTGCAAAACCATTGCACAGAGCAAGTAAGTATAACATGTTTATTAATAAGCTTTAGAATCACTTTAAGAAATAAGCTTTGGTTTTACAAAAACCTTAAGTGTTGGGTTGGTGAGGAGAGTTAAGTGTTAAGGGTTTTTGCAAGGGATGGTTCAAGGTTCAATAGGTAGTTAAGTCTTAGGGCAATGCTTTAGTGTAGGTTTTTATTTTCTAACACTCTGATTAGCTACATTATACACTCTAGTTCATAGTAGTGGGAGCTTTGTGCACCAAGCTTTTGGGTCCTCAGGACATACATTATGTATCAACAAGTATAGCATCACCACTTTCCAAATTTAATAATGCGATCACCACTCTTCAGATATGACGTAATGATGAAATTGGCGTTCTATTTCATCTATTCATTCCCAAGGGTGTTCATTAGGGTTGAACTCCAGTTCCTCCACACCAAACTGGTCAAACCATGACTTTATTGAGTTGGCTTTGTACACAGGGGACAGTCATGCCAGAACAGAAAAGGGTCAGAAAGTTGGTCGCACAAATATCTACAAGCTTTTGGGTGCCCAGAACATATGTATCAACAAGTATAGCATCACCGCTTTACAAATACAATTATGACATCACCACTCTTCAGATACGACATAATGACGAAATTAACATTCCAATTCATCCATTCATTCCCAAGGATGTTCAGTAGGGTTGAGGTTGGGGCTTTGTGTAGGCCATTCCAGTTCCTCCACACCAAACTGGTCAAACCATGACTTTATGGAGAAGCTGGATGAGAAAAACCTGGCTCGTTTCAATTCATCCCAAAGGCGCTCAGTAGGTTTGAGGTCAGGGCTCTGTGCAGGACACTTGAGTTCCTTCACACCAAAATGGTCAAACTATGTCTTTGTGGACTTGGTTTTGTACACAAGGGCATAGTGATGCTGGAACAGAAAAGGGTCTTCCCCAAACTGTTTGGTCACAAGGTTGGAAGCACAAGGAACTGGAGGTTTACAAGTGTATGATGTAGAATTAAAATAGAACAAATCTTTTTTTTTTTTCATTTTGGATAGGACAAGGAAAGGATATAACCCCTGTCAGATTTTTTTTTGGCCATCTGGGTCCCATTGCAGAGGTTTTCCTTCACTTCCTGTCCCATATCAAAACAGGAAGTGAGAGGAAATCCCTGCAAATCAAGGAGATTCCTTGGGGACCCAAAGCTCACCAGAACTAGTGTCCCCATTGGAAGATTTCCCCTCTATTACTTTTCTGGGGACAACCCAAAATGTAGGATTTTCTTTTACTTTTACATTAAGGCTACTTTCACACTGAAGTGCTGGATGCGCTGGCGGTATAGCGGCGCAATTTTTAGCGCCGCTATACTGTCGTTTTTGCCGCGATTTGCGGGCGCTAGCGGGGTGTTTTTAACCCCCGCTAGCGGCCGAAAAAGGGTTTAAAACGCCCGCAATAATGCCTCTTTGCGGCGTTTTACGGGCGTTTTGGAGGCGTTACCCCATTAATTTCAATGGGCAGGGGCGCTATAGGAGCAGTATTTTTACCGCTCCTATCGCGCCTCAAAGATGCGGCTTGCAGGAGTTTTTTTACCCTCCTGCAAGAACAACGCTCTATAAAGTAGCAGCTTTTTTAGGGCGCTTTTCAGGCGCTATTTTTAGCGCAATAGCGCCTGCAAAGTTCCTCAGTGTGAAAGGGGCCTTACTTTCAATGATAATGGTAAAACAGACAAACAGAGAATCTCCGTAATGGGGGCACAGGAAGCAATAAAAACTGACATAATCCCTCTCCACTCTGTCCAAAGATAAAAAAACAAAAAGTGCCTTTAGCCCAGGTTCACACTGGGCTGCGAGAGTGAAGCCGTGCGAGTTCAGCTGAACTCGCACGATTTCACTCCCGCTGGTCAGTCCCGATTTCGGCCGCGATTTCAGAGACATCTGTGCAGGTTTCTGCACAGATGTCAATGTAAATAGCGGGCCAAAATCGCAAAAAGTAGTACAGAAACTACTTTTTGAAATCGGTGCAGCGCCGCAGATGCGGCGTCCCACCGATTAGGACGGTGCCATTGCCGGCAATTTGCGACAAATACTGCCAAATCGCATGTCAAAACGCACCAGTGTGAACCAGGGCTAAGTTATACTTTAATAATATCCTTTACTGTTAACACCTGAACTCAATTGTTTGGAGGGGTGTCCACATGTTATGATCTATATAGTGCATTCATGGATTTCATTCAGGTGGACTGTTTCTACCAGGTGACTATGGCGTTGTTCATCAAAAATCTAATATCCGATTGGCTACTCTTACTTTATTTTGAAATGAACTTTAAATTGAGGACATGAATCTTGATTCGCATTTGTGTGGCATAAGCACGAAAGATGAACTTCGTCTCATCCCTGGTGCTTTGTTAGCTCAAGATAAGGCGAATTACCATGTCAGCACTGTTCTCACCTATCTTCCCTTTTAAAGATGGCAATTTTATTAGCCCTGGGACTGTAAAATTTATCCTGCCCAATAATCTAATTAAATCACATCAATATTAATATTTCCTGAGCAGGAAAGACAGGAATTGGTGACCAATTTATTGTAAAATGCAAACATGACAGTTGACAGAACATGACGACGTTTACCATGATTAAGAAGACAGAAAGACAATACAACGTGCATAAAAGAGAAGTGAAATTAAGAGATCAGAAATCTCATATACTGTATATTGCAGTTTACCAGTCCTTAGATATGGTGGCTGTATTACCGTAGTTCTTTTTTTAGTCTTTTTTTTTTTTTTATCTGGTAATCCTGTCAGTATCACACTTCTTAGGGTGACAACGCTCTCTGTATATAGGGAGGATCAGCGTTGTCACCAGAACTTTTTTTTTCAAAGAATAGGTGCAGGAACTTACATCAACCCTGCACCCATAGGCGTGCGCACAGGGTATGCCGGGTGTGCCTAGGCACACCCTTATCACCCCATGTGCATTAGTTTTATCACTCTGTGTAGCAGCAGGAACATGGGAAAGATCTCCCTCTTACCGGCTCTGCCATAAGAGAAGTGTTTATGCTCTTCTCTTGCACTGTGTCGGCAGGGAGATCAATGTGTCAGGGTCAAATATATGTACACATGTGTGTTTGAGCTTAAGGGTGCACACCCTAATGCAATAGGCTGCGCACACCTATGCCTGCACCCCCACAGTACAATGCTCCCCCCACCATTCAAAGCTACCCACAGTGTATAGCCCCTCAACACAGCACAGAGCGCCCCCACAGTACAGAGCTACTCCACACAGAACAAAGCCCCCACAGGCCAGAGCCCCTGCACTGTACAAAACCCCCACAATATAGAGCTCTCCAGTGGCGGTGCGTCCATAGAGGGCGCCGGAGCGCCGCCCCCTCTCGCTCCCGCACCGCCACTGAAAGACAATACACAGATTCATGCATTGCATGAATCTGTGTATTGTCACCGCTGCCGCGCTGCCCACTATACATATGGCCGGCCTCCTGGTGAGCGCCGGCCATATGAATTAGAGCGGCGGCCGGCGGTGGGTGTAACTTGGAAGTGCCTATCAGAGCCAGCGGCTCTGATAGGCTTTCCGAATACAGCTCTCACGCTGTTTTCGGCTTCCAAAAACTCCTCCCAGGTACGCACGGGGGTGCGTTCCTGGAAGAAGACTGTGTGGATGTTTCAGCCAATCAGGTTCACCGGATCTGGTTACCGGTAACCTGATTGGCTGAAGCGACATTGAGGGCGGGAGAACACATCGAGGACGGCGTGGACCGAGGAAGGTAAGTGCAGGGCTGGGGGGGGGGGGGGCAGGCTGCATTTGGGGGACAAACTGGCTGAATATGGGGCACAAACTGGCTGAATATGGGGGACAAATTGGCTGCATTTGGGGGGAACTGGCTGAATATGGGGGACAAACTGGCTGAATATGGGGGGAACTGGCTGAATATAGGGGACAAACTGGCTGAATATGGGGGGAACTGGCTGAATATGGGGGACAAACTGGCTGAATATGGGGGGAACTGGCTGTATATGGGGGACAAACTGGCTGAATATGGGGGACACGCTGGCTGCATTTGGGGGGAACTGGCTGTATATGGGGGACACGCTGGCTGCATTTGGGGGGAACTGGCTGTATATGGGGGACAAACTGGCTGCATTTGGGGGGAACTGGTTGTATATGGGGGACACGCTGGCTGCATTTGGGGGGAACTGGCTGTATATGGGGGACAAACTGGCTGCATTTGGGGGAACTGGCTGTATATGGGGGACAAACTGGCTGCATTTGCGGGGAACTGGCTGTATATGGGGGACACGCTGGCTGCATTTGGGGGGAACTGGCTGTATATGGGGGACAAACTGGCTGCATTTGGGGGAACTGGCTGTATATGGGGGACAAACTGGCTGCATTTGGGGGGAACTGGCTGTATATGGGGGGGGAACTGGCTGCATTTGGGGGGAACTGGCTGTATATGGGGACAAACTGGCTGTATATGGGGGCACACTGGCTATATATATGGGGACACACTGGCTGTATATGGGGGCACACTGGCTATATATATGGGGACAAACTGGCTGTATATGGGGGCACACTGGCTATATATATATATGGGGGAACACTGGCTGTATATGGGGGCACACTGGCTGTATATGGGGGCACACTGGCTGTATATATATGGGGGCAAACTGGCTGTATATGGAAACAAACTGGCTGTATTTGAGGGGGCAAACTGGTGGCGTTTGGGCACAGTGGCTGCGTTTAATAGGCACAGTGGCGGCAATTTATTTTATTTTTTTTTCAGTTTGTTTGCGCCCCCCCAAAAATTTGGAGCACCAGCCGCCACTGGAGCTCTCCATATAGTATAGAGTTCCCCCAAACAGTACAGAGCCCCTCCACACAATACAGAGCCCCTTCACACAGTATAGAACCCCTCTCCTACACTAAAGTGGCCCCATGACACAGTACAGAGCCCACACACTGTACAAAGCCCCCCACAGGTCAGAGCCCCCACACTGTACAGAGCCCCCCACAGTACAGAGCCCTCGACATAGTATAGAGTTCCCCCAAACAGAACAGAGCCCCTCCACACAATACAGAGCTCCTTCACACAGTATAGAACCCCCCTCCTAGGCCCCCTGACAAATGAAAGAACCGCCAAATAGTATAGAGCCCCCCATGCAGTACAGAGCCCCCATACAGTACAGAGCCCCCCACAGGCCAGAGCCCCCCCACTGTACAGAGCCCCCACAATACAGAGACCTCCACATAGTATAGAGTTCCCCCAAACAGTACAGAGCCCCTCCACACAATACAGAGCCCCTTCACACAGTAAAGAGCCCCCCTGACACAGTACAGAATCCCCACATAGTACAGAGCCCCCTCACAGTACAGAGTCCCCCATACAGTACAGAACACCCCCACAGGCCAGAGCCTCCACACTGTACAGAGCCCCCCCCCCCAAGTACAGAGTCGCCCATACAGTACAGAGCCCCCCACACACATAGTACAGAGCCCCTCACACAGTAACGAGCCCCTCTATACAGTACAGAAACCCCTTCCACAAGACAGAGCTCCCCCCACACACAGTACCAAGCCCCTTCACACAGTACAGAGTCCCCTCACAGGCCAGAGCCCCCACACTGTACAGAGCCTCCACAATACAATGCCCTCCACATAGTATAGAGGCCCCTCAAACAGTACAGAGCCCCTCCACACAATACGAAGCCCCTTCCCACAGTAAAGACCTCCCCCCACAGTAGAGAGACCCCCTACACAGTACAAAACCCCCCTCCTACAGTAAAGAGGCCCCCTAACACAGGACAGAACCCCCACATAGTACAGAGCTCCCCACAGTACAGAGTCATCCATACAGTACAGAGTCTCCCACACACACACAGTACAGAGCCCCCATACAGTAACCAGGCCCCTATATACAGTACAGAGCCCCCCCACAAGGCAGAGCTCCCCCACACACAGTACAAAGCCACTTTACACTGTACAGAGCCCCCCCCCCACAGTACAGACTCCCCCCACACACCCATAACAGAACTCTCTATACAGTACATATTACCCCGTACCCCCCCCCCCACAGCTCTGGCCCTTTTCCCCTCACCCTCCTGACTTCTCACTCCAGTGGAGGAATTTTCCTTTACTTCCTGTCCCAGAGATGAAAATTACGGAATTCCCCTCTTAGACAGTTGTTACTCTAACAAGTGTCCCCAGTGGAAGATTTCTCTTTCTGTTCTTGTTCTGGTGACAACTCAAAATTATTGGATTTTCCACCAAGACTAATAGAGAGGGGTGAATCTCTCCAGCAGAAACACAGACTACAAGAAAACACCCTAATTCACAGGGAAAGCCACCATTGTAAAGTGGTCCTATCCACCCAGCACCATACCATTCTTGCCCTCACAAGGGGTGCACGACCAACAGCGAGATATTATAGCTATTATATCTCGCCGCAGGGTTAGACCTCAAAAATTGCATTTATTGGGGTTCCATTTTAGTGCATTATTGTAAAGTGTAAACAAAATAGTACAAAAACATGTTAGAAAGCACCATAGGGAGACGTGTCCACCAACATTTCGGGGGCCTCAGTATTCTCACCTTGAGAAAGGGGTCCACTGGGATCCCTAAATGGTGGACATGTCTCTTTTTGCCCTTTCTGGCACATTTGTGCAGTTTTTGTTTGCACCTTACATTTACAGCCACGGCCAAAAGATTTGAGAATTAAATATAAATTTTCACAGTCTCCTGCCTTAGTTTTTATGATGGCAATTTATATATACTCCAGAATGCTATGAAGAGTGATCAGATGAATGGCAATTAATTGCAAAGTCTCTCTTTGCCATGAACATGAACTCAATCCCATAAAAAAACATTTCCACTGCACTTGTAAAGAAGGCTTCAGGGTGCCCAAAAAAGTCCAGCAAGCAAAGAGTCAATATTTGCAAGGTTGACCCTTCTTTTTTCGAGACCTTTGCAATCTGCCCTGGCATGCTGTCAATCAACTTCTGGCCACATTCTGACTGATGCTTGGAGTTTGTCAGAATTTGTGGGGTTTTTTTGTTCACTTGCCTCTTGAGGATTGACCAAAAGTTCTCAATGGGCTTAAGGTCTGGGGAGTTCCTTGGCCATGGACCCAAAATTTCGATGTTTTGTTCCCCAAGCCACTTAGTTATGACTTTTGTCTTATGGCAAGGTGCCCTTAATGCTGGAAAAGGCATTGTTCCTCACCAAACTGTTCTTGGATGGTTGGGAGAAGTTGTTCTCGGAGGATGGTTTTGTACCATTCTTTATTCATGGCGGTGTTCTTAGGCAAAATTGTGAGTGAGCCCCCCACTCCCTTGGCTGAGAAGCGACCCCCACACATGAATGGTCTCAGGATGCTTTACTGCTGGCAGGACACAGGACTGATGGTGGCGCTCACCTTTTCTTCTCCGGACAAGGTTTTTCCGGATGCCCCAAACAATCGGAAAGGGGATTCATCAGAGAAAATGACTTTACCCCAGTCCTCATCAATCCCTGTACCTTTTGCAGAATATCAGTCTGTCCCTGATGTTTTTCCTGGAGAGAAGTGGCTTATTTGCTGCCCTTCTTGACACCAGGCCATCCTCCAAAAGTCTTCTCTTCACTGTGTGTGCCGATGTCCTCACACCTGTCTACTGCCATTCCTAAGCAAGCTCTGCACTGGCGGTGCCCCGATCCCGCAGCTGAATCACCTGTAGGAGACGGTCCTGGCCAGAAGTTGAAGGTCAGCATGCCAGGGCGGATTGCAGAGGTCTCGAAAAAAGAAGGGTCAACCTTGCAAATATTGACTCTTTGCATAAGTGTAATGTCATTGTCAATAAAAGCCTTTGACACTTATGAAATGCTTGTAATTATACTTCAGTATACCATACTACCATCTCACAAAATGATCTAAATTCACTGAAGCAGCAGACTTTGTGAAAATTTATATTTGTATGTCATTCTCAAAACTTATGGCCATGGCTATATACACTTGGAACATGGAACCCCAATACAGTGGAACCTCGGTTCGCGAGTAACGCGGTTAACGAGCGTTTTGCAATATGAGCACTGTATTTTGAAAAATCCTGACTCGGTTTGTGAGTGTTGTCTCGCAAAACGAGCAGGACTCAAGCCAAAGCGGTATGCAGTACCGCTTTTGGTCTGAGGTGGGGGGGGCGCCGGAGCCGAGCAGAGCTGAGCGGAGCCAATCGGAGCCGTTCGGAAATGCTCAGAAAACCTCAGAAATACTCCGTTCCCGAGCCTTTCCGATGTTTTCCAAGTTCAGCCGAGCTGTCCTTGGGCCTTTCCGGGTGTTTCTGAGGCTCTCTGGCGCCCCCCACCTCTGACCACATGCGGTATTGCATGCCATTGAAGTCAATGCGGAATAAATTATTTTTGTTTCCATTGACTTATATGGGGAAACTCGCTTTGATATGCGAGTACTTTGGATTACAAGCATTCTCCTGGAACGGATTATACTCGTAATCCGAGGTTCCACTGTAAATTGCATTTTAGAGGTTCACCCATGTGGTGTGCTGGCATTTCAGGTGATTGAGCTATAAAACGGTATCGCTGTTGGCCAGGGGCCAGAAGGATATGATGTTGGATGAATTGTATTACGGTAATTCACAAAAATGAAAATAAAAAATTGGAGTCCAAAACTAAAATATTTTTTTTTTTTGTTATATAGTAAATAATACTTATTATTTCCCATTACTTCTTTTTCATGCAGTAGAACATCTCCTGTAAACAAGGGATTATTTACTCAGAGACATCCGATGATCTGGACAGTCAGGCTCTCACATTTTTAGTCTGTGGTAATCCAACGAAGGCTTCATAAAAAATGGCACCCGGCCATGAGGCCTTGGCTCGCAGCGGCAGAACGAGCCGGGACTCACTTGATAATGAGGAGAGAACTGGCTTGGCAGAAGAAGCGAGATGAGCCAGAGCTGAGCGGCTCTGAGAAAAGTGGTACGGACGGGTACTTTACAGGCCCAAGCCAAAATTTGACAACATTGCGAGGTGATCTAACCTTGGACGCCGTCCCGGAGAGAGCGGGCCCCTCTGTCTCAGTTTATGTTATACGATTTATATTTCGTTCCACAATACGTAAAGTAAACTAAACTATGTCGCAGACAAAAACATACAGCGGAGTTAGGGAAGATTTCGAACCAAGGGGAAATTATTATTTTTTTTTTTTCTGGAATTGACGGGAACGTTAGCGATAGAAGTCTGGGGCATTAAGATAAAGCGACATAGATCTTCCAAAGTAATTAGAAGAGTTAATGGATTTTAAAGTGGAGGGAACGTGTTTTGCTCTTTTTTTTTTTTCTTGGCCTCGAAATTGATGGAAAAAAAACCTCATCTCTGGTTTAGCAATAACGGTTTTTACAGCGCCTCTCGGGAAGAACGCTCTCTTGATATCTGGGAAGCAAAACAGTTTTTAAAGTAGAACTAAAGTCAAAACCTTTTTTTCACGTTGGATAGAGTAAGGGATATAAGCCATGTCAGTTTTTTTGTTGTTGTTGTTGTCCCATCAGGGAGACTTCCCTTCACTTCCTGCCCCATAGTCAAAACAGGAAGTGAGAGGTAATCCCACCAAAATGAGGGAATCCCTGGTCGTCACCAGAACTAGCACCCCCATTGGTTCTTTTATATTGTCGATCCTTTTGGACTCTATTACCATTTGTGAGACATCATTGCTACCTTTTACAGATCTGAATCTTTCTGGTCCTCCCCTTCTGGTCACTTATGGGGGTGAAGGTCTGCTTTAAGCCCTGATGAAGGGGAACAGTGTGAACCACTGAAACACGCTTGCTCTTTTATTATGTTGATTATTCTATAAATGATCCTTCTGGACTCTATTACTATTTGTGTGTCATCTTTGTTGCATTTTACATATGTGGATCTTTCTGAAGACGCCCTCCTCCTTTTCTGGTCACTTAGTGAAGGTCTACTTTAAGCCCTGATTAAAGGGAAGAGTGTGAAAAAAAAAAACAGTGTGCAAAAAGCATGAAAAAACGCATTGGTGTGAATGGAACCTTGCTTCCTGTTATATATCTGGGACGGGGAGTGAAGGAAAATCTCCCTAACAGGAAACAAAGAGAAGAAAGAGAGAAACAAAGAGAGAGAGAGAGGGAGGGAGGGGAAGAGAGAGAGAGGGGGGAAAGAGAGGGGGAGAGGGAGAGAGAGAGGGGACAGAGAGGGGGAGAGAGAGAGGGGGAGAGAGGGGGGAGGGAGAGGGGGAGAGAGAGGGGGAGAGGGGAGAGAGATGGGGGGGGGAGAGGGGAGAGAGAGAGAGGGGAGAGAGAGGGGGAGAGAGAGAGGGAGAGAGAGAGAGGAGGGAGAGGGGGAGAGGGGAGAGAGAGGGGGAGAGAGAGGGGAAGAGAGAGAGAGAGAGACAAGGATGGAGGGGGAGAGAGAGAGGGGGAAAGAGAGAGAGGGGAAGAGGGGAGAGAGGGGGAGAGGGAGAGAGAGAGAGGGGGGAAGAGAGAGAGAGAGAGAGGAGAGAGACAGAGAGGGGGGAGAGAGAGGGGAGAGGGGGGAGAGAGAGGGGAGAGGGGGGAGAGGGGGAGAGAGAGGTAGAGGGAGAGTGGAGGAAAATCTCCCTAACAGGAAACAAAGAGAAGAAAGAGAGAAACAAAGAGAGAGAGGGAGAGAGGGGAGAGGGGAGAGAGAGGGGGGAGACAGAGGGGGAGAGAGAGGGGGGAGAGGAGAGATAGATGGGGGAGAGAGAGTGATAGAGAGAGGGGAGAGAGAGGGAGAGAGAGAGGGGGAGAGAGAGAGGAGGGAGAGGGGGAGAGGGGAGAGAGAGGGAGAGAGAGAGAGGGAGAGAGAGGGGAAGAGAGAGAGAGGGAGAGAGAGGAGAGAGACAGAGATGGAGGGGGAGAGAGAGGGGGGAGAGAGAGGGGGGAAGAGAGAGAGAGAGGGGGGAGAGGGGAGAGAGGGGGAGAGAGAGGGGAAGAGAGAGAGAGAGAGAGGAGAGAGACAGAGATGGGGGAGAGAGAGGGGGAGAGAGAGAGGGGGAGAGGGGGAGGGGAGAGAGAGGGAGAGAGAGAGGTGAGAGAGGGAGAGAGGGAGGGGGAGAGAGGGGAGAGAGAGGGGAAGAGAGAGAGAGGGGAGAGGGTAGAGAGGGGGGAGAGAGAGAGAGGGAGAGAGAGAGAGAGGGGGAAGAGAGAGAGAGGGGAAGAGAGAGAGAGAGGGGAGAGAGAGGGGGAGAGAGAGGGGAGAAAGAGAGAGAGAGGGGGAAGAGAGAGAGGGAAAGGGAGAGGGAGAGAGAGGGGGGAAAAGAGAGAGAGGGGAGAGAGAGAGGGGAGAGGGAGAGAGAGAGGGGAGAGAGACAGAGAGGGAGAGAGAGAGGGGGAGAGAGAGGGGAGAGAGAGAGGGAAAGAGTGAGAGAGAGAGGGGAGAGAGACAGAGAGGGAGGGGGGAGAGAGAGGGGAGAGAGAGAGGGGAGAAAGAGAGAGAGAGGGTGAGAGATGGGGAGGAGAGGGAAGAGAGAAACGGGGAGAGGAGAAAGAGAGAGAAAAACTTTTCACCCTTTTCTAAAATATATTAAAAAAATTTTTTTTCATATATATATATATATATATATATTGTGAGGGGGTTAACTCGGTAGCGGGTGTGTGTGACCCCCTGGTTGGGCTCCCCACACAAAAACAGGGCCAGCAGACGGAGGTTGTGGTTTTCAAAATCAAAAGGTGCGGTTTATTTCTCTATGTACAGTGACAAAAACACAGCAAAGCCAAAAAGAAACATAAACAAAATAAATCCTGGTCAGTTTGACCTCTGACTAAACATGCAGGTTTCCTAAACTAACAACTGGGATCAGCCTGGTGCTGTCCTAGTCCCTAAGTCCCTGGTTTAGTAAAAGTCCAAACAAATAGCCACACAGGCTTTGCCTCACCGCACAGGGGTTCACTCTCCCTAGACAGTCCACACAGGTCTGGGTCCAGGCATGAACTAACATCTAATGAAGCTGGGAGTTCTTATAGAGGCCTAAATGAGCTGACAAGCTTCAGCTGGTCTCATCAACTGAACTGTACGACGCCCCACACTCTCCCTAGAGGTATGAGTCATCCATGAGCCCACTAGCCTCAGCTGGGCTTCATCAACTCCCTAGTTGTATAAGTCGGCATAAAGCCTGAATCTGGGAGAAATATATCTACCCCCCTGGATGCAACCAGGTGACTTTACCTTCCTGCTGTCACATACCCCCCCCCTCTTGTTTTAACCTTGGGGTTGGAACACCAGCAATCAGGCATTCATGTACTCGAGACAAAGCATCCACATTCCCCATTTGAACGCCAGGGCGATGCTTTACTGTGAAGTTGAATTCCTGTAGGGCCAGGAACCACCTATTCACTCTTCTATTTGTCTCCTTGTTTTGAGCCATCCACTTTAACGGAGCGTGATCCGTAACCATGTCAAAGTGCCTACCTAGCAGATAGTACCGAAGGGAATCTAGAGCCCACTTCACCGCTAAACACTCCTTTTCAACCGTGGCGTAATTTACCTCATGGGACTTCAACTTCCTGCTGAGGTAAATGACTGGGTGCTCTTCCCCGTTCCAGACCTGGGACAATACTGCTCCTAACCCCACATCTGACGCATCACTTTGTACGACAAAGTCTTTAGAGAAGTCGGGTGAGTACAACACTGGCTGGCTACATAAGGCTTGTTTCAAGAATTGGAATGCTGCCTCAGCCTCGGGGGTCCATTTAATCATGACCGACCCTTTCCCTTTCGTCAGGTTGGTTAGGGGCACAGCCTTAGAAGCAAAGTGGGGAATGAAGCGCCGATAATAACCCGCGATTCCCAGAAAGGCCCGTACCTGCTTCTTGCTGTTGGGACGTGGCCAACTCTGGATGGCCTCGACTTTGTTGAGTTGGGGTTTTATCACTCCCCTGCCAATGGTGTACCCAAGATATTTGGCCTCCTCCTGCCCAATGGTACACTTCTTGGGGTTAGCCGTAAACCCCGCTTCCCGGATAGAGTCTAGGACTGCTTGCACTTTTGGCAGATGTGAGGCCCAATCTGTGCTATGGACAATTACGTCATCCAGGTAAGCCGCAGCATACTTCCGATGGGGCCTCAGTATCTGGTCCATTTTCCGCTGGAATGTGGCCGGCGCATTCTGTAACCCGAACGGCATTCTCTTATATTGGAACGCCCCGTCTGGGGTTACAAATGCGGTTTTCTCTTTGGCCGACTTGGCCAGGGGAATTTGCCAATACCCTTTTGTGAGGTCAAGAGTCGTCATGTATCGGGCTGTTCCCAGCCGGTCGATCAACTCATCTATACGTGGCATGGGGTAGGTGTCAAATTTTGTAACTTTGTTCAACTGACGAAAATCGTTACAAAATCGCCAGCTCCCATCCGGTTTAGGCACCAACACAATGGGACTAGACCAATCACTTTGGGACTCCTCTATCACCCCTAAGTTCAGCATTTTCTGTACTTCCTCCCGTATTGCCTCCCGTCGGGCCTCTGGGATCCGATAGGGTTTTAACTTCACCCTTTCACCGGGCGGGGTAATAATATCATGCTCTACCCCAGATGTTTGTCCCGGCAGCTCAGAGAACACCTCCTTGTTGCGAAGCACAAACTCCTTAACCTCCTGTTGTTGGGGTTGTGACAAGGTGGCTGCTATTCCAACCTCCGGAATCACGCAACCAGTTTGAGCTGGTGACCAAGTTTCTGCGACTAGGGACTCTCTATCCCTCCAGGCTTTCAACAGATTAACGTGATATATCTGTTCGGGCTTTCGCCTTCCTGGTTGTCTGACCTTGTAATTCACTTCGCTCACTTTTTCCATTATCTCGTAGGGGCCTTGCCATTTGGCAAGGAATTTACTTTCAACCGTAGGGACAAGTACCAATATCCTATCCCCCGGGGAAAAGGTACGGGTCTTTGCTCCACGGTTGTACACTCTCTGCTGTGCCAACTGCGCTTGGGCCAAATGTTCCTTCACGATGGGCATTACCTGTGCAATTCGATCTTGCATCAGGGCGACATGCTCAATCACACTCCTGTGGGGAGAACTCTCACTTTCCCAAGTTTCCTTGGCAATATCCAACAGCCCTCTTGGGTGTCTCCCATACAGTAACTCAAAGGGGGAGAATCCCGTAGAGGATTGGGGCACCTCCCTAATAGCAAACATCAAATAAGGAAGTAGACAGTCCCAATCCTTTTCATCTCTATCCACCACTTTCTTCAACATTTGTTTTAGGGTTTTGTTGAATCTTTCAACCAGCCCATCGGTTTGGGGGTGATACACAGATGTACGCAATTGCGTCACTTTGAACAATTTACACAGCTCTTTCATAACCCGGGACATAAAGGGTGTACCTTGGTCCGTAAGCAGTTCTTTACAAATACCCACCCGGCTAAAACCAAGAGATAGCTCTTTGGCTATGGTTTTGGCCGAGGTATTTCTGAGAGGGATCGCTTCTGGATAACGGGTGGCATAGTCCATTATAACCAATATGTACTGGTGCCCCCTAGCGGACTTGATTATAGGACCTACCAAATCCATTGCGATTCTCTCAAACGGGACCTCAATGATGGGTAGAGGGACCAGCGGGCTACGGAAATGTGGCATCGGGGCCGACCTCTGACACACAGGGCAGGAGGAACAATAATTTTCTATGTCCTTCATCACCCCAGGCCAATAGAATCTCTGTAATACCCTCTCTCGGGTTTTCTCTGTCCCCAGATGACCTCCAAGAATGTGCCCATGGGCCAACTCCAACACCAACTTCCTGTAAGGTTTGGGCACCACAAGCTGCTCAACGGTTTCTTCTGCCCTTTTTGCCACCCGATACAGTAGGTCCTTCTCTACGCTGAAGTATGGGTAAGTGCAGGTATTATCTGGGTTCACTAACTCGCCATCTATTTCCACTACGTTTTCCCGTGCCTTTATTAGGGCGGGGTCTTTTAACTGTTCTGTGGCAAAATTTTCCCTGTGAACCTCCAGATCAGAAAACTCCACAGACGGTAGGTTTTCGTCTGAGGAGGTGGGCTCCTCTCCAGTTTCTTGAGTCTCCCCTGCCAATACTGACAAGGGAAATTCTGGAGAGTCCTCACCACTCTCAGAGGAGTTCTGGCTATCACATTCCTGGTACATAGGGGCACCAGTGGGGGGCTCAGGATCATCCCACAGTTCCCAGAACTTCGGAAAATCCCTTCCCACAATGGCATCATGCGGTAATTGAGATACTAACGCCACTGGATGAGAGAGGGTACCTTTGGGGGTCTCGAAACACACTGTAGTCACTGGATACTCTCGGGTGTCCCCATGCACACAAATAACAGCTACCTTGCTATTCCCAGAGACCTCTGTTTTAACTAATTCAGCCTTTATCAGGGTCACAAGGCTACCTGAATCCAGTAATACCACAACATTTCTACCATTAATACACATTTTGCATAAATGTTTCTCAGTTCCCCGAATGGCAGTGCATGCGACTGTCGCACACAGCGACTGACGTCTGCCCGTCAGAAAGTCACACTGCATGGGTTCCTCCACAACCGGGCAATTTGCTGCAATATGTCCCGCTTGCCGGCAGCGGTAGCAAACAATCCATTTGGCTGCCTCTTGAGCCCCTAACTTCCCAGGCTGTTCTCGCCAAACTTTGGGTAGAGCTCCCACCCTCTCACTCTCTCCACCCTCACCCCAAAGGACGCGGTATTAGTGGGACGGCTTTCCTCACTGGTCTGCGGACGTTGCTGCATTACTGCTTCCATTTGTTGTAGTCTCTGCTCTTGCTTCTGTAACAGGTCTATGAAGCGGGCCTCAGATTGCTGCTGGGCTTGTTGATGAGCTTGCTGCTGGGCTGCAAGGCTCCTTTGCAAACCTGCATTTGTCTGCTGTTGATTGGCATTTGCTAGAGCCAGCTGTTTCAGTATCTCCTCCATGCTGGCTTAAAAAAACTGCCCGCATTCTCCACCAACTGTGAGGGGGTTAACTCGGTAGCGGGTGTGTGTGACCCCCTGGTTGGGCTCCCCACACAAAAACAGGGCCAGCAGACGGAGGTTGTGGTTTTCAAAATCAAAAGGTGCGGTTTATTTCTCTATGTACAGTGACAAAAACACAGCAAAGCCAAAAAGAAACATAAACAAAATAAATCCTGGTCAGTTTGACCTCTGACTAAACATGCAGGTTTCCTAAACTAACAACTGGGATCAGCCTGGTGCTGTCCTAGTCCCTAAGTCCCTGGTTTAGTAAAAGTCCAAACAAATAGCCACACAGGCTTTGCCTCACCGCACAGGGGTTCACTCTCCCTAGACAGTCCACACAGGTCTGGGTCCAGGCATGAACAAACATCTAATGAAGCTGGGAGTTCTTATAGAGGCCTAAATGAGCTGACAAGCTTCAGCTGGTCTCATCAACTCCCTGTCTGTACGACGCCCCACACTCTCCCTAGAGGTATGAGTCATCCATGAGCCCACTAGCCTCAGCTGGGCTTCATCAACTCCCTAGTTGTATAAGTCGGCATAAAGCCTGAATCTGGGAGAAATATATCTACCCCCCTGGATGCAACCAGGTGACTTTACCTTCCTGCTGTCACAATATATATATATATATATATATATATATATATATTATATGTTTCAGTGCTTATAATTTACAGGTAAAATGAACTTCTGCACATTTATTTTCTTTTTAGAAAAGTAATTATAGAGATCAAGAAAGAAAGAAAGAAACTTGACACCCTTTCCTAAAAGGAAAACAAAATAAAAAAAATAAGAAAAAGTATTTTTTTATTCCAGTGCTTACCATTTACAGGTATAATGAACTATTGCACAATTGTATTATTT
Organism: Rana muscosa; assembly: GCA_029206835.1. Classification (NCBI taxonomy): domain Eukaryota; kingdom Metazoa; phylum Chordata; class Amphibia; order Anura; family Ranidae; genus Rana; species Rana muscosa. The sequence goes on from CM055124.1 coordinate 281,997,857, forward strand.
TTAGGAAAGTAATTATAGAAAGCAATGCATACAGGAAAGAAAAGAAAGAAAGAAAGAAAGAAAGAAAGAAAGAAAGAAAGAAAGAAAGAAAGAAAGAAAGAAAGAAAGAAAGAAAGAAAGAAAGAGAAGGAAAGAAAGAAAGAAAAAAAGAAAGAAAGAAGGAAAGAAAGAAAGAAAGAAAGAAAAGAAAGAAAGAAAGAAAGAAAGAAAGAAAGAAAGAAAGAAAGAAAGAAAGAAAGAAAGAAAGAAAGAAAGAAAGAAAGAAATGTTTAAACCTTTCCCAAAACAAAAACAAAAAAGAAAGAATAACAATCTAAAGAAAGTATTTTTTTTTTCTTTCCTTATCATACAGGTATAATGAATTCTTGCACATTTGCATTTTCCTTTTAGGAAAGTACTGTAATTATAGAGAGAAGAAAGAAAGAAAGAAAGAAAGAAAGAAAGAAAGAAAGAAAGAAAGAAAGAAACTTTTCACCCTTTCCTAAAAAACAAAACAAAACATTTTTTCTTCAGTCCACATCATTTATAATGAACTATTGCATATTTTTTTTTTCTTTTTAGGTAAATAATTCTTAGAAGAATAGCAAAATTTGTGTAATTCTACAATACAGTCCACGGCGGACTTCTAAACGTCTCACGTCGATCGCCATTGTCCTTTTTGTATGCTGACGCTGACCCTAAGGCCTGCTGACTATACATAATATTTACATGGACATAGTAACCGTTGGTGGATGGCTCAGGGCTGATACAATGTAATGCATTCAGTTCAACACTGCAAACCCCAAACCCATTTTTGATTGGTCGGGGCTCATAGTAGAGAGATCACCTGATACGATGTAACGCACTCGCTTCAACGCTGCAAACCCCAAACTGAACTTTCCTCGCTCGGGGCTGAATTGAATCAGCACTTTCTTTCGGTATTTAGAGTCTAAAGATCGTGTTTTGTATGCAGCTCTATTTTTATCCGGCAGATTTATTGCTTTTTATTGATACAAATGGTGGTTTTAGTGCCGGGATTGCCCAATCGTCTGCAGACAGGCCTGACACAATAATAATACTATTGTAATGGGAAGTGAAACATTAGATGTCTTCTACTGTATCAGGATTCAGTGTTAACCGCTTAAGGTCCGTCCTATAGAAGTTTTACTGCTACAGGGCGGCACCTGTGCGCCGAATCACGTATATTTATACTGTATGTGATCCGACACTTACCGATAGGGGGTTCATACGTGCGCCGCCGGCTGCTCGCTTCCTCACCTGGTGTCGGGTACTCAATGTCCGCCATCACCCGCCAGTCGTAAGGCAGAGAGCCACAACTGCGATCTGCCTATGTAAACAGGGCAGATCGCCGTTCTAGCAGGAGGGAAGACATGGATCCTGCGTTCCTGCAAAGCACAGAATACATTCCATGTCTTCCCATAGTAAAAGCCCCTCCCCCACAGTACACAAACACTGGCTAGGCACACATAGCAGAAAGTAAAAAATATCGTTTTTTTTTTCAAAATTGTCGCTCTTTTTTTGTTTATTACGCAAGAAAAAAAAATGCAAAGGTGATCAAATACCACCAAAAGAAAGCTCTATCTGTGGGAAATAAAGGACATCAATTTTATTTGGGTACAGCGTTGCATGACTGTGCAATTGTCAGTTAAAGCGACGCAGTGCCGCATCGCAAAAAATGGCCTGGTCATCAGCGCCCATCAGTGCAGCCTCATCAGTGTCTATCAGTGCAGCCTCATCAGTGCCCATCAATGCAGCCTCATCAGTGTCTATCAGTGCAGCCTCATCAGTGCCCATCAGTGCAGCCTCATCAGCGCACATCAGTACTGCCTCATCAGCACACATCAGTGCCACTTCGTCAGTGAAGCCTCATCAGTGCCCATCAGTTCAGCCTCATCAGCACTCTACAGTGCAGCCTCATCAGTGCCCATCAGTTCAGCCTCATCAGCACTCAGCAGTGCAGCCTCATCAGCACCCATCAGTGCAGCCTCATCAGTGCCTATCAGTGCAGCCTCATCAGTGCCCATTAGTGCATCCTCATCAGTACACATCAGTACTGCCTCATTAGCGCACATCAGTGCAGCCTCATCAGCGCCCATTAGTGCAGCCTCAGCAGTACCTATCAGTGCAGCCTCATCAGCGCCCATCAGTGCAGCTTCCTCAGTGACTATCAGTGCAGCCTCATTAGTGCCCATTAGTGCAGCCTCATCAGCGCACATCAGTACTGCCTCATTAGCGCACATCAGTGCAGCCTCATCAGCACTCATCAGTGCAGCCTCATTAGCGCCCATCAGTGCAGCCTCATCAGTGCCCATCAGTGCAGCCTCATCAGTGCCCATTAGTGCAACCTCATCAGCGCACATCAGTACTGCCTCATCAGCACACATCAGTGCATCCTCATCAGCGCACATCAGTGCCCCTTCATCAGTGCAGCCTCATTAGTGCCCATCAGTGCAGCCTCATCAGCGCCCATCAGTGCAGCCTCATCAGCGCACATCAGTGCAGCCTCATCAGCGCCCATCAGTGCAGCCTCATCAGCGCCCATCAGTGCAGCCTCATCAGCGCACATCAGTGCAGCCTCATCAGCGCCCATCAGTGCAGCCTCATCAGCGCCCATCAATGCAGCCTCATCAGCGCCCATCAATGCAGCCTCATCAGCGCACATCAGTGCAGCCTCATCAGCACACATCAGTGCATCCTCATCAGCGCACATCAGTGCCCCTTCATCAGTGCAGCCTCATTAGTGCCCATCAGTGCAGCCTCATCAGCGCCCATCAGTGCAGCCTCATCAGCGCACATCAGTGCAGCCTCATCAGCGCCCATCAGTGCAGCCTCATCAGCGCCCATCAGTGCAGCCTCATCAGCGCACATCAGTGCAGCCTCATCAGCGCCCATCAGTGCAGCCTCATCAGCGCCCATCAGTGCAGCCTCATCAGCGCCCATCAATGCAGCCTCATCAGCGCCCATCAATGCAGCCTCATCAGCGCACATCAGTGCAGCCTCATCAGCGCCCATCAGTGCAGCCTCATCAGCGCACATCAGTGCAGCCTCATCAGCGCCCATCAGTGCAGCCTCATCAGCGCCCATCAGTGCAGCCTCATCAGCGCCCATCAATGCAGCCTCATCAGCGCCCATCAGTGCAGCCTCATCAGCGCCCATCAGTGCAGCCTCATCAGCGCCCATCAATGCAGCCTCATCAGCGCCCATCAATGCAGCCTCATCAGCGCACATCAGTGCAGCCTATCAGTAACCATCAGTGAAGGAGAAAAATTACTTATTTACAACATTTTATAACAGAATCCAAGAAAACCTTTTTTTTTCACAATTTTGGGTCTTTTTTTTTGCATAAAATAAAAACCCAGCAGTTAATAAATACCACCAAAAGAAAGCTTTATCTGTCTCAAAATAAATTATAAAAATGTCGTTTGGGTACAGTGTTGCATGACCGCGCAATTGTCATTCAAAGTGTGACAGCGCTGAAAGCTGAACATTGGCCTGGGCAGGAAGGGGGTGAAAGTGCCCAGTAGGCAAGGGGTTGAACAACAGAATATCACGAATGATGTGCTGGAAAAAGAAATCTTTAATAGCCGAGGAGGACACCGAGCAGAAGGATGGGCACCGGGATCTGGTATGAGAATTCCTTTATGTCAATGATTACACCAAACCCCAGACAGACACAAGCAGGCCCCTGTCTGCGGGGAACATTTACAGGACATCGGCATGTCATAAGAAGATCGTTTTATCATCCCGTTCCCGAGACTTATAGACAAATCAGGATAATGAGTAACCCGGAGAGAATGACAAAGATGAGACATTAAGGGAAGCAAGAGGAGATTTGTATCCGGGGATATCATCATGCCCTTTGCTGTAGGTGAGCCTTGTATTGTGTTAGCAGAAAAATTGCCATTTAGTTGATACCCTTTATAATTCAAAGTTGAAGCCTCCCCTCCAGTCTTGCACAGTTGTAGCGCCTCCTCTCCTGGACTGGAACGGCTTCCTCTGATTTCACTGCACACTGTGAGCTTCTCACCATGTGCATCAGAAGCTGCAGCAAGTCAGATAGAGCTCCGCCTCATTTCCTGGCTGGAGGACGTCCAGCATCATCTATGACCCCATACAAGGAAATGAAGGGTGCTGCTTCAGGCTTTAGTAGTAGCTCCAGCATCATTCAGCTCTTTCCTCCCCAGCCTGACTGTCTCTGGCCCGCCCCCCTTTCTTTCATTGGATTTCAGTTCTTTCAATCATGGAGCCTCAGCAACACATGTGGGCGTTACCTATGCAAGTTCAGCCTGCCTAGGAACGCCCATTCCTCCAGACTGACATCCACCCAGGGCCAGGACAAGGGGTTGGCAGGGGGGGGCGGCTGCACTGTGGTTTCATGTGAAGTGGGGGGGGGCACTTTGATGACATTGGAGGGGGGGTTTGTGTTGGGAGGAGAAATTTGGGGGGTGGCAGGGGGTAAGAATTGTTCTAGAAGGGGAAATTGGGGGGGGGGGTGGTAGGAGTGGTGATTTAGGGAGATTTGTGTTTAGGGGGATGGGGGATAAGGATTTGTATTTGGAGGGGGGAAATTGGGGGTTTGTGCTAGAAGAGGTGATATGGTAGAGGCAGAGTTTTTTTGGGGGGGGGTTATTTGTGCTAGGGGGGAAATTTGGGGAAGAGGATTTGTGCTTGGGAGTGGGGGGATTTTTTCTGCTAGAAGAGGTGATATGGTAGAGGGGGAGGGGATTTTTTTTTTGGGGGGGGGGCTATTTGTGCTAGGGGGAAATTTGGGGAAGAGGATTTGTGCTTGGGGGTGGGGGTGGATTTATGCTAGAAGAGGTGATATGGTAGAGGCGAGGGGATATTTTTTGGGGAGTTATTTATGTTAGGGGGGAAATTTGGGGAAGAGGATTTGTGCTTGGGGGTGGGGGTGGATTTATGCTAGAAGAGGTGATATGGTAGAGGCAAGGGGATATTTTTTGGGGAGGTATTTATGTTAGGGGGAAATTTGGGGAAGAGGATTTGTGCTTGGGGGTGGGGGTGGATTTATGCTAGAAGAGGTGATATGGTAGAGGCGAGGGGATATTTTTTGGGGAGGTATTTATGTTAGGGGGGAAATTTGGGGAAGAGGATTTGTGCTTGGGGGTGGGGGGATTTTGTGCTAGAAGAGGTGATATGGTAGAGGCGACGGGGTTTTTTTGGGGGAGGTATTTATGTTAGGGGGGAAATTTGGGGAAGAGGATTTGTGCTTGGGGGTGGATTTATGCTAGAAGAGGTGATATGGTAGAGGGGGAGGGGATTTTTTTTTTGGGGGGGGGTATTTGTGCTGGGGGGGAAATTTGATCAGATATAGGGAAGAGTGCAGATAAAGAGGTACAACTTCTATAGGAGGATTTGTTTCATCTCTGTGTATTTCCTGAGGCCAGTCACTTCACTGGGTATATGGAAGAGTTTACAACCACTTTAAACTCAGACTTCCGGCCTAAATTTAAGTTTTTTTGTAACTTTCACACTTTTGCAGGCTTGCTGTCCTGTATTGTCATCGTTTTGTATTATATACAAGTTCTCCCTCTTGTGACAGCCCGGTATATCGAGCCTTCAGCCTCCCTAGAGAACAGCCGCCGAGATACGAGATAAAGTCAATGAATCACCTAAAAATCCGCAAAGGCAAAACTTTTTTTTTTTTTTTTTACTTTTGGATAAAGTGGAGTGGAGTGGAGAAGGATTAGAATCTCCCTAACGGGGACACAGACATCGGTAAAAACCTGGCAGGGGTTCTAATCCCTCTCCACTCCACCCAAAACTAAAGCCTGCAATCACAACTAATAATTATGAAAATGTTGGTAGAAATTTCTGCCCCCATTTTTCAGGAAACGCGTTAAAAAACGCGGCAAAATGTGCAACGGGCTTGAGGTGCCATCATTTCTTAATGGCACCCCCAAATGTGGGTGTCAGTCCGACATTTTGTTGTGCGTTTGGCACACGTCAAAACGTGTGAAAAGCACGGCGAAATGCGTAACGACAAATGCATGTGGCTCAGCGGCAAAAAAAAAGGCACTTGAGCTACTTTGCCATGTTCGTAGCAGAAATGGAAGCCCATGAAAGTGAATGGGCTTCCTTATGCTGGTGTGCAACTAACGCTGCAAAAAAAATACGCTTAAAAAAAAAAAGGAATGCGTTGTGTTACACAAGTGTAAAGGGGGCCTTAAAAAAACACTGAAAAAAAGGCAATGCGCTTGAGGTGCCACTATTTCTTAATGACACCCCGAAACATGGGTTGCAGTCATTTGGCACATGACAAAATGAGTGGCAACATGGCGAAACACGTAACCTCAAAAGCACAGGATATCCTGACCATCTCTGCACGTGCAGAATTTCCCAACCTTGTGTGGGATTTCCCAACCTTTTATGCATGTGTGGGATTTCCTGGCCATCTCTGCATGTGCAGGATTTCTGGACAGTCTTTGCAGTTTCAGGCTTTCCTGACCATCTTTGCACATGCGGAATTTCCTGACCATCTCTGCAAGTCCGGGGTTTCTTCACCACTCGGCACGTGCAGAATTCTCTGACCATCTCTGCACATGCAGAATTTCCCAATCAACTCTGCATGTGCGGGATTTCCTGACCATCTCTGCACGTCCAGAATTTCCCAATCATCTCTGCATGTGCGGGATTTCCTGACCATCTCTGCATGTGCAGGATTTCCGGACAATCTTTGCAGGTGAAGGATTTCTTGACCATCTTTGCACATGTGCGGGATTTCCCAACCTTTTTTACATGTGCGGGATTTCCTGACCATCTCTGCACGTGCAGAATTTCCCAACCATCTCTGCACGTGCGGGATTTCCTGACCATCTCTGCACGTGCAGAATTTCCCAACCATCTCTGCACGTGCGGGATTTCCTGACCATCTCTGCACGTGCAGAATTTCCCAACCATCTCTGCATGTGCAGGATTTCCCAACCTTTTTTGCATGTGCGGGATTTCCTGACAATCTTTGCAGGTGAAGAATTTCTTGACCATCTTTGCACATGCAGAATTTCTCAACCATTTTTGCATGTGCGGGATTTCCTGACCATCTCTGCACGTGCAGAATTTCCCAACCATCTCTGCATGTGCAGGATTTCCCAACCTTTTTTGCATGTGCGGGATTTCCTGACAGTCTCTGCACGTGCAGGATTTCCAGACAATCTTTGCAGGTGAAGAATTTCTTGACCATCTTTGCACATGCAGAATTTCTCAACCATTTTTGCATGTGCGGGATTTCCTGACCATCTCTGCACGTGCAGAATTTCCCAACCTTGTGTGGGATTTCCCAACCTTTTATGCATGTGTGGGATTTCCTGGCCATCTCTGCATGTGCAGGATTTCTGGACAGTCTTTGCAGTTTCAGGCTTTCCTGACCATCTTTGCACATGCGGAATTTCCTGACCATCTCTGCAAGTCCGGGGTTTCTTGACCACTCGGCACGTGCAGAATTCTCTGACCATCTCTGCACATGCAGAATTTCCCAATCAACTCTGCATGTGCGGGATTTCCTGACCATCTCTGCACGTCCAGAATTTCCCAATCATCTCTGCATGTGCGGGATTTCCTGACCATCTCTGCATGTGCAGGATTTCCGGACAATCTTTGCAGGTGAAGGATTTCTTGACCATCTTTGCACATGTGCGGGATTTCCCAACCTTTTTTACATGTGCGGGATTTCCTGACCATCTCTGCACGTGTAGAATTTCCCAACCATCTCTGCACGTGCGGGATTTCCTGACCATCTCTGCACGTGCAGAATTTCCCAACCATCTCTGCACGTGCGGGATTTCCTGACCATCTCTGCACGTGCAGAATTTCCCAACCATCTCTGCATGTGCAGGATTTCCCAACCTTTTTTGCATGTGCGGGATTTCCTGACAATCTTTGCAGGTGAAGAATTTCTTGACCATCTTTGCACATGCAGAATTTCTCAACCATTTTTGCATGTGCGGGATTTCCTGACCATCTCTGCACGTGCAGAATTTCCCAACCATCTCTGCATGTGCAGGATTTCCCAACCTTTTTTGCATGTGCGGGATTTCCTGACAGTCTCTGCACGTGCAGGATTTCCAGACAATCTTTGCAGGTGAAGAATTTCTTGACCATCTTTGCACATGCAGAATTTCTCAACCATTTTTGCATGTGCGGGATTTCCTGACCATCTCTGCACGTGCAGAATTTCCCAACCTTGTGTGGGATTTCCCAACCTTTTATGCATGTGTGGGATTTCCTGGCCATCTCTGCATGTGCAGGATTTCTGGACAGTCTTTGCAGTTTCAGGCTTTCCTGACCATCTTTGCACATGCGGAATTTCCTGACCATCTCTGCCAGTCCGGGGTTTCTTGACCACTCGGCACGTGCAGAATTCTCTGACCATCTCTGCACATGCAGAATTTCCCAATCAACTCTGCATGTGCGGGATTTCCTGACCATCTCTGCACGTCCAGAATTTCCCAATCATCTCTGCATGTGCGGGATTTCCTGACCATCTCTGCATGTGCAGGATTTCCGGACAATCTTTGCAGGTGAAGGATTTCTTGACCATCTTTGCACATGTGCGGGATTTCCCAACCTTTTTTACATGTGCGGGATTTCCTGACCATCTCTGCACGTGTAGAATTTCCCAACCATCTCTGCACGTGCGGGATTTCCTGACCATCTCTGCACGTGCAGAATTTCCCAACCATCTCTGCACGTGCGGGATTTCCTGACCATCTCTGCACGTGCAGAATTTCCCAACCATCTCTGCATGTGCAGGATTTCCCAACCTTTTTTGCATGTGCGGGATTTCCAGACAATCTTTGCAGGTGAAGAATTTCTTGACCATCTTTGCACATGCAGAATTTCTCAACCATTTTTGCATGTGCGGGATTTCCTGACCATCTCTGCACGTGCAGAATTTCCCAACCATCTCTGCATGTGCAGGATTTCCCAACCTTTTTTGCATGTGCGGGATTTCCTGACAGTCTCTGCACGTGCAGGATTTCCAGACAATCTTTGCAGGTGAAGAATTTCTTGACCATCTTTGCACATGCAGAATTTCTCAACCATTTTTGCATGTGCGGGATTTCCTGACCATCTCTGCACGTGTAGATTTTCCCAACCATCTCTGTATGTGCGGGATTTTCTGACCATCTTTGCATGTGCATTATTTCCCGACCATCTTTGCATGTGTGGGATTTCCTGACCATCTCTGCAAGTGTGGGATTTCCCAACCATCTTTGCATGTGTGGGATCTCCTAACCATCTCTACACGTGCAGAGTTTCCCAACCATTTCTGCATGTGTGGGATTACCCAACCATCTTTACATGTGCAGGATTTTCTGACCATCTCTGCTCATACTTTTACCAGCAGGCGTGTGTGGATCACAGGAGCCCATCCAATCTTTTGGCAGGTAAATGAGCCCCAGTGTAGAGCATTTCAGCCCTGTATTTAGCTGTCTGACTGGCATTGCCTTGTAAAAGTATTTTCTCCTCCGCGGGGGAGACAAGTAAGAACGTGATGGCGATGCGGCTGGCAGGATGGACAATGTACGTCTTGTGAGAGTAATTTAGCAGTGTGGCCAGTCAATCTGCTTTCTGGGATGGCTGCCCTGGCCCCCTTTAGTCTCCCTCCTCTCGCAGTATGAAGCTTTTCTATTCAATGACCTGACACTCTGTAGATTGAGACGTCGGGCTGGCCCAACTGCGGCAAATTAGAAAATTTCTCTTTGGTTAATTGGAGTAAAAATATTTGCTGGAGGATCTGTTGCCTGGACGGTCCTGTTACAGTATATCTCAATATTTATTTACGGCGTTCATAGGCAGACAATACTTTGCTCAATGGTTTGTATTAGAAAGGGCATTCCAGGCTGTTCCTAACTGTGCCTAAACCTGCTCCCAACCCCCTTCTAAATCCTGTTATAAATACCCTGTGAAAGAAAGATGCTTATACGTACCTATTCTTATGGCGCTTCAGTCTGGTCATGTGATCTCCCAAGCGGCTGGCTTCAGGGGAGAGGAGAGATCGCCAACAATGGCTGAAATGCCTGGGTGGTGACGTCACCCATAAGCTTACTATGGGGCACCCTTTGTCGGCTGTCCCTCCTAGGGAGGCCTAGGGAGGTGCTGCTGGATGGAGCTCTGCTGTTAGGCCCAACAGCCTGTTTTCAGGCCTAACATGTGCTGAAAAGGTCCTGAAACTGTCCAGCCTGGTCTGGGGGAAGATAGGCCAAGAAGGAGACCTGGGGGAAGCCCCTTGCTGGAGAAAGCCAGGAAGAAGGCTAGTGTTTCAGAGGGCCTGGTGACTCCCTTGGAGGATGCACTGAAATTTGGGAGCGTGCTTACAGTGTTGTCAGGTCAGCTTAAAGGTTCTGATATCATGAAGCTTGACATTGATCTGGATCTGGAGAGTCTATAAGTGATCTGCTACCGTATCTGGGACCCCCTAACCCTCACCTCCTTAACTATTCTGCAATAAAACTTTAAAAAGACAAAAGTGGCTGGCGCCCAATATCCTTTCTCGGTCCCCTATTTTAGCCATGGACTCAGCCATTGGTGAAATGCTAGCCTGCCCCTGCCTCTGGAGGCGCTATTCTGCCTTTGGTATGTCAGAGGGGTGCTACATAAGCAGAGTTAAGAAAAGCCTGGAATTCTACTTTCATTTTTTTTTTACTTATGCAGAGAGCAAGAAATGCTCAGGTTCTTTGGCTATTGTCCCTTTGGTGAGAATACGCTTTATTTCATGTCCTGGGGACACAACAAGAAGTGGGAGACAAATTCTCTACAAAGTGAGGGGAAATCTCCTCCAAGGCTAGGATCAAACCTTTGAGTGTTATAATTGCATGCAAAATTGCGTACTTTCCCGATATGCAGAGAAACATGCTGTCATTTAGCAGATGCACCTCAGATGCAATTGTTAATGGCTCCCCCACGCTTATGCAACTACGCCGTGTTTTTGCACGTGCCAAACCACATGGTGCCACAGCACCTTAAGGTTTGCTGCAGTGGGTTTTTGGAAAAGAGTCTGGGACTTCTTTTTCATGTCTCTCGCATGTAGGGAAGCCAACAGAAATAAATGGGCTGCTCTACACACGGTGCGCGGGGACGTGCTCAGTTGCACTTGCAGGTGTGACCCAAGCCTTAGACGGTGGTCACCAGAACACATGTTCCTGTTGGAAGATTTCCCCTCACCTCCTGTTTCATTAACAATTGCAAAAGTTTGAATGTCTCTTCCCTTTCCGGTCCAAAAGTGGTCACCAGGACAAACAGAGAGGGTGAATCCTGCCGGTTACTGTAGTAGCGACGACTAATACAGTGATTGACTCTTTCCCCAGTGGCCCATCAGGTAAAAGGTACGGGATTGGACATTCTTTTAACCAATGTCTTTTATTTTATTTTATGCCTAGGTGAGAATTATGCTCCCCCCTGATTTCCCAACCCTTTCTCCACATGCAGGATTTCTCAAACATCTCTGCACGTGCGGGATTTCCCGATCACTCTGCATGTGCAGGATTTCCCAACCTTCTCTGCACATGCAGGATTTCCCAACCAACTCTGCACGTGCAGGATTTCCCAACCTTCTCTGCACGTGCAGGATTTCCCAACCTTCTCTGCACGTGCAGGACTTCCCAACCTTTCTGCACATGCAAGATTTCCCAACCATCTCTGCACGTACAGGATTTCCCAACCATCTCTGCACGTGCAAGATTTCCCAACCATCTCTGCACGTACAGGATTTCCCAACAATCTCGGCACGTGCAGGATTTCCCAACCTTCTCTGTACGTACAGGATTTCCCAACCATCTCTGCACGTGTGGGATTTTCAAACCATCTCTCCACGTGCGGGATTTCCCAGCCATCTCTCCACGTGTGGGATTTCCAAACCATCTCTGCACGTGCGGAATTTCCCAAACACTCTGCACGTGCAGGATTTCCCAACCATCTCTGCACGTGCAGGATTTCCCAACCATCTCTGCAAGTGCAGGATTTCCCAACCATCTCTGCACGTGCAGGATTTCCCAACTATCTCTGCACGTGCAGGATTTCCTAACCATCTCTGCACATGCAGGAATTCCCAACCATCTCTGCACATGCAGGATTTCCCAACTATTATCATGTGCCTGTGTGGGTTTTCCCAATCATCTGTGCACATACAGGATTTCCTGCGCATGCACAGAGACGGCTATGACAGAAGTCCCAAGCCTTCGGTGTCTTGCGCAAGAAATCACCTGCACATACGCAGACGTGCCAAAGGGCTCTGCCAGGGCCCGAGTAAAACCCTTTTGGCATAGCTGCGCAGGCGCCAATATGATGGCACCAGAGGAGGGTGGAGCCACCTGAAAGGCGGACTGAAAGTCCACTTTAAACGGTACAGCTAAAAAGGAAAAGACAGCCAAAAAGTAACAAGACAGGCAACACCGTCACTCTTTTACTGAAATTGCGATGCTACCAAAATCATGGTTGGTGGAGTCAAAGACCTTTAGAGCTGGGAATCTAAGGCCTCGCATGGCAGCCCTTACCGCCCATCTAAAAAGCAATCCGAGGTGGATAATATTTCAGAATTGCCATGTAGCTGAAAGGCAATTATGTTGTCTCCTCGCCACCTGTTTTAACCCTGAAAAGGCAGCACCAGCGCATACAGGGTGGTTGCCAAGTGGTCCATTCAACTACCGCCAGTACCGTTCCCTGCATGCAACTGTGGATTTAAATTTTGCTGTGGCCCCGAAGCAAAGCATTGTTGCAGCAGCATCTGTACACCCTAAGCGGTGGCTCAACTGTCTGTTTTTACCACCACGAGGCCTAATAAATCTTTTCCAATTAACTTCTCTTCCTCCTCCTACGATGCAACAACTTTGAGCCTTATTCTTTTTTTTTACGCCAATGGCTTGTGCTTGGACTTTAAAGAGGCCATTTAGGCCGTGCGCTCCAACTGGTTGCTCATAACGACCCACAGAACGTGCCTCCGCCGTACTTTACACGATAGCCATTAGCAGACACTTGCCTTCCTTTGTTAAGGGACTCCTGACCATTGCCGGCCCTTGGTTTGGCTCTTTGCCGGTGATTTACGGCACTTAAAAACTGGTTAAGTTGCCTTATGCAGATGGGTTCTTACTGTGCGTTCTAGAATACGGCGGGGGGAATGAAAAGGTTATCAGCCAAATTGGATTTATCAGTAATTGTATCAGGCTGGAAGTAACAATATGAGCCTCAGTACGTTTCTGAGGGCTCCTTGTCTCCCCGGAGAAAGGAACTGACAGCCGTAGCAAATAATTCTCTCAACTGATTTTTCTTCTGTCCTTTTTCTTGATGTCTTTATGTGAATATGAAGCTGCCGTGAAAGGATTTGGGTGACCCCAGCCGGAGAGGAAGAAAAAAAAAAGAAGTGTTTAGAGAAGGGACCTTGGGCTCCCTACAGAGTCATAGCCATCTTCTTCTACAACCCACATCTTGGCTTCAACACAGCCTTCTGAAAGAAAGGACGCTTCTTCAATCTGATGGTCACAATAGGGTTTTTGTCACAAATAGGACGGGGAGAAAAAAAAAAAAAAACCAAAGGAAGGAGGAAAGGGGGGGCTGATGCAAAACGAAAAAATGATTTATTGCACTGGTGTCCTCAGTGCCACTGGCATTTGGCTACCTTCCCAGAGTCCAACAGTGGTGGCAAAGGTGGAAGAAGAGGAGAAAAGTTTTTTTCTTTTTTTTTTTTTCTTCTCTAAACCGGCATCCTCAACACTTTGTGAAAAAAAAAATTAAAAAAAGGAGACGTCATGGTGATTTCATGGAAGAATGGATTAAAACTATAGCAAGGCTTTTGTAAGGAAGTTTTGATTGATCAATTAATGGATGGGAAGAGCAAACATGGAGAAAAAGACGTCTGAATCTTTGTCTTTCAACTTCCAGCCAGGCTGAAGATACAAGTGAACGTGAAAGGTTGTAGTTCAGAGTAGCTGAAGACAATCTTTGCTACGCCGATGTAAAGCAACAGGTACACTTTAACCACTTCTTTGTCAAGGTACGTTTATAAACGGCATGGTGGGCAGATCATTAAATCAAGCTCATGGCTGTTGCTTCAGCTATGAGTTGGGTTTTCCAAAAAAAGTGATCAGGGTGGCTCTAGAGTTGCCTGATCACTTTTATGGGGCTCTGAAAGAGTGCCCGCCCCACCACATTCAGCACCCGCAGTGGTTCCTAGGTTCTCCAGTTCCTCCGGGGAGACTGGGACCACAGGAAATGGTTCATATATATAGAGAGCAGGAGGAACTCAGGGAACATACCTTCGCCCCATCCTTCCTGAGACTCATGACCCTAGAATACAGGTGTCAAACACAAGGCCCGCGGGCTGAATCCGGCCCTCCAGGCCATTTCATGTGGCCCTCGCACCTCTCCTGCAGCTGCAGGAAAGCTCCAGCCCTCCTCTGGTCCTCCTCCAGACCCTTACTTTCTGCTTTCAAGCAATGCATCCAGCTTCTTCCCAGCAGCAGCATAAGGAAAGGGGGGCATACTGTGATGTAAGGGAGAGGGGAGGACTCAACTTCTGATGGTGGGTTGGCTCTTGACATCTAATGTATGGGGAGGGGATGCGCTGGACATCTAATCTTACAGATACAACCGGCCCTTTTGAGGGCAATCATAATGCTGATGCAGCCCACAATGAAATTGAGTTTGACACCCCTGCAGCCTAAAAGCAGTGAGTATTACATGACTTCTGGGGTCACAGCTGTCATTCCTTGGTTCTTGAATAGCTGCATTGGAGGGCAAGGTAGGAAACATTGTACTACTCTGGGGAAGTGATCAGGATTTTTTAGTTTTTTTACACATTATAATTGCTTATACCAGCAAATTTGACTGTTATAAGCAACCATTTTTACTGAATTAATTAATTCAGTATTTACTATTGTGGTTAGCTGCGATTGGCCACAGCTAATCACATGGTACAGATGGGCTGTAATTGGCCCTATCTGTACCATATGATCATTTTGACCAATCACAGCTAGCAACATAATTGTACGCATGTATTAAAGCCACTTATTGATTACAACTGTCCTGTGATCTACTGTGATTGGTCACAGCAATCACATGGTACCGGCAGCTGGCCAGTACACTGATCAGTCATCATTGGTGCATGGGAACTGTGGGGTACTGACCAGCCTATTGACAAATGATGGCTGGGTGGGACCTTTGTCGTTCCGGGTGAACATCATATGATCAATGATCATATGATTACATGGTAGAGATGGGCTATGATTGGCCTTGTCTGTACCATGTGATCACTTTGTCCAATCACAGCTAGCAACACAAAAGTACACAATGAGTAATATAAATCAAAGCCATTCATTGTTTACAATTGTCATGTGATCTGCTGTGATTGGTCACAGCAATCACATGGTACCTGCAGTGGGCTGGTACACTGATCAGTCACTGACTGTGTCCGGTAGACACAGCCGGTGACAGATCATGCAGCAGCGTGGCCTGTGGGGTCCAGGAGGACATTATATGAAGTCCACCCAGACAATCAAGGTCCCACCCTGCCTATTGTTAAATGACGGCTGGGCCAGACCTTTGTCGTTCCGGGTTAACATCATATGATCACTGATCATATGATTACATGGTACAGATGGGCTGTGACTGGCCCTGTATTTACCATGTGATCACTTTGTCCAATCACAGCTATCAACACAAGTCATGTGCTTGAATAGCTGCATTGAAGGGCAAGGTAGACAAGTGGTTTCCTGCATAAAATCACCACCCCAGGAGTTATAAGTGGCACTTCCAGGTATAGTGGATCATGTGCCTCATTAAAAAATAAAATAAAATATGTATAGAGTTGGAAATCGTCCATTTTTTTTTTTTTTTTTTTTACAACGTCCATATTTATTTGTGAATGTTCTCAGCACTTCTTACTATAACCCGAATTTTATTCTGGTTTTAAAAAAAAATAAAAATAAATATTGTTTTTGCTCGGTGCCCTCATCATGACATATCTCCCTAATATAATGTCCACATACTTCTTAAAATGATGTTTTCCTACTGAAAAGGTTTTGGCTCTGTGGAGCTTGCTAACAGCCAAGGACATGTAAGGCTGTTTTCAGGATGGAAAGGAAAGCTCTCCCGAAATATGCCGGCCCGTCTGTCGTCAGACACATGTATGTATCTTCTACTCCGAAGTTTCCCATTGAAAGTATGCCGAGTATGTAATGTGAAAGCGATGGGCGAATTCATCAGCGCCATGAATCAACATGGGAGCCAGACGGTTCTGCTTTGATAATAAGGGCAAGTTGACAGTGGCAATTTAAAATCACCTGACCCAGCGTTGTCCCCTATGTTTCTTCAAATAGGATATATGGGATATTTAACCACTTCAATACCGGGCACTTTTACCATCTTCCTGCCCAGACCAATTTTCAGCTTTTAGCGCCGTCGCACTTTGAATGACAATTGCGCGGTCATGCAACACTGTACACATATGACATTATTATAATTTTTTCACACAAATAGAGCTTTCTTTTGGCGGTATTTAATCACCACTGGGTTTTTATTTTTGTTAAATAAACAAAAAAAGTCAGAATTTTTTTCTTTGTTTCTGTTATAAAATGTTGCAAATAAATAAATAATCTGTACTGTGTACATTACATACACCTGACCCCTGTACTGTGTACATTATATACACCTGACCTGACCCCTGTACTGTGTACATTGCATACACCTGACCCCTGTACTGTGTACATTATATACACCTGACCTGACCCCTGTACTGTGTACATTGCATACACCTGACCCCTGTACTGTGTACATTACATACACCTGACCCCTGTACTGTGTACATTGCATACACCTGACCCCTGTACTGTGTACATTATATACACCTGACCTGACCCCTGTACTGTGTACATTGCATACACCTGACCCCTGTACTGTGTACATTGCATACACCTGACCCCTGTACTGTGTACATTGCATACACCTGACCCCTGTACTGTGTACATTACATACACCTGACCCCTGTACTGTGTACATTGCATACACCTGACCCCTGTACTGTGTACATTACATACACCTGACCCCTGTACTGTGTACATTGCATACACCTGACCCCTGTACTGTGTACATTACATACACCTGACCCCTGTACTGTGTACATTGCATACACCTGACCCCTGTACTGTGTACATTACATACACCTGACCCCTGTACTGTGTACATTGCATACACCTGACCCATGTACTGTGTACATTGCATACACCTGACCCCTGTACTGTGTACATTACATACACCTGACCCCTGTACTGTGTACATTGCATACACCTGACCCCTGTACTGTGTACATTACATACACCTGACCCCTGTACTGTGTACATTGCATACACCTGACCCCTGTACTGTGTACATTACATACACCTGACCCCTGTACTGTGTACATTGCATACACCTGACCCATGTACTGTGTACATTGCATACACCTGACCCCTGTACTGTGTACATTATATACACCTGACCCCTGTACTGGGTACATTATATACACCTGACCTGACCCCTGTACTGTGTACATTATATACACCTGACCCCTGTACTGTGTACATTATATACACCTGACCTGACCCCTGTACTATGTACATTATATACACCTGACCCCTGTACTGTGTACATTGCATACACCTGACCCCTGTACTGTGTACATTATATACACCTGACCCCTGTACTGTGTACAATATATACACCTGACCCCTGTACTGTGTACATTATATACACCTGACCTGACCCCTGTACTGTGTACATTACATACACCTGACCCCTGTACTGTGTACATTACATACACCTGACCCCTGTACTGTGTACATTATATACACCTGACCCCTGTACTGTGTACATTATATACACCTGACCCCTGTACTGTGTACATTATATACACCTGACCTGACCCCTGTACTGTGTACATTACATACACCTGACCCCTGTACTGTGTACATTACATACACCTGACCCCTGTACTGTGTACATTGCATACACCTGACCCCTGTACTGTGTACATTATATACACCTGACCCCTGTACTGGGTACATTATATACACCTGACCCCTGTACTGTGTACATTGCATACACCTGACCCCTGTACTGTGTACATTACATACACCTGACCCCTGTACTGTGTACATTACATACACCTGACCCCTGTACTGTGTACATTATATACACCTGACCTGACCCCTGTACTGTGTACATTATATACACCTGACCTGACCCCTGTACTGTGTACATTATATACACCTGACCTGACCCCTGTACTGTGTACATTGCATACACCTGACCCCTGTACTGTGTACATTACATACACCTGATCTGACCCCTGTACTGTGTACATTGCATACACCTGACCCCTGTACTGTGTACATTACATACACCTGACCCCTGTACTGTGTACATTACATACACCTGGCCCCTGTACTGTGTACATTGCATACACCTGACCCCTGTACTGTGTACATTACATACACCTGACCCCTGTACTGTGTACATTACATACACCTGACCCCTGTACTGTGTACATTGCATACACCTGACCCCTGTACTGTGTACATTATATACACCTGACCCCTGTACTGTGTACATTATATACACCTGACCCCTGTACTGTGTACATTATATACACCTGACCTGACCCCTGTACTGTGTACATTACATACACCTGACCCCTGTACTGTGTACATTACATACACCTGACCCCTGTACTGTGTACATTGCATACACCTGACCCCTGTACTGTGTACATTATATACACCTGACCCCTGTACTGGGTACATTATATACACCTGACCCCTGTACTGTGTACATTGCATACACCTGACCCCTGTACTGTGTACATTACATACACCTGACCCCTGTACTGTGTACATTACATACACCTGACCCCTGTACTGTGTACATTATATACACCTGACCTGACCCCTGTAGTGTGTACATTATATACACCTGACCTGACCCCTGTACTGTGTACATTATATACACCTGACCTGACCCCTGTACTGTGTACATTGCATACCCCTGACCCCTGTACTGTGTACATTACATACACCTGACCTGACCCCTGTACTGTGTACATTACATACACCTGACCTGACCCCTGTACTGTGTACATTATATACACCTGACCCCTGTACTGGGTACATTATATACACCTGACCTGACCCCTGTACTATGTACATTATATACACCTGACCCCTGTACTGTGTACATTGCATACACCTGACCCCTGTACTGTGTACATTATATACACCTGACCCCTGTACTGTGTACATTGCATACACCTGACCCCTGTACTGTGTACATTATATACACCTGACCCCTGTACTGTGTACATTGCATACACCTGACCCCTGTACTGTGTACATTATATACACCTGACCCCTGTACTGGGTACATTATATACACCTGACCTGACCCCTGTACTATGTACATTATACACACCTGACCCCTGTACTGGGTACATTATATACACCTGACCTGACCCCTGTACTATGTACATTATATACACCTGACCCCTGTACTGTGTACATTGCATACACCTGACCCCTGTACTGTGTACATTATATACACCTGACCCCTGTACTGTGTACAATATATACACCTGACCCCTGTACTGTGTACATTATATACACCTGACCCCTGTACTGTGTACATTACATACACCTGACCCCTGTACTGTGTACATTACATACAACTGACCCCTGTACTGTGTACATTACATACACCTGACCCCTGTACTGTGTACATTGCATACACCTGACCCCTGTACTGTGTACATTATATACACCTGACCCCTGTACTGTGTACATTATATACACCTGACCCCTGTACTGTGTACATTATATACACCTGACCCCTGTACTGTGTACATTATATACACCTGACCCCTGTACTGTGTACATTATATACACCTGACCTGACCCCTGTACTGTTTACATTACATACACCTGACCCCTGTACTGTGTACATTACATACACCTGACCCCTGTACTGTGTACATTGCATACACCTGACCCCTGTACTGTGTACATTATATACACCTGACCCCTGTACTGGGTACATTATATACACCTGACCCCTGTACTGTGTACATTGCATACACCTGACCCCTGTACTGTGTACATTACATACACCTGACCCCTGTACTGTGTACATTATATATACCTGACCCCTGTACTATGTACATTATATACGCCTGACCCCTGTACTGTGTACATTATATACACTTAACCCCTGTACTGTGTAAATTACATACACCTGACCCCTGTACTGTGTACATTATATACACCTGACCCCTGTACTGTGTACATTACATACACCTGACCCCTGTACTGTCAACATTATATACACCTTACCCCTTTACTGTGTACATTATATACACCTGACCCCCTACACATTATATACACCTGACCCCTGTACTGTGTACATTATATACCCCTGACCCCTGTACTGTGTACATTATATACACCTGACCCCTTAAATCTGTACATTACCACAAGTGACCCCTGTGCTCTGTATGGGACATACTCCTGACTCCTGCACTGTATACATAACATACACCAGACCCCTATACTCTGTATATTACCTACACCTGGCTCTGCAGTATGTACATTATATACTCCTGCCCCTGCACTCTGTACATTACATAATCCTGACCCCTGCACTCTGTACGTTACATACTCCTGACACCTGCATCCTGTACGTTACATACTCCTGAACCCTGCACCCTGTACATTACATACTCCTGACCCCTGCACTCTGTACGTTACATACTCCTGACACCTGCATCCTGTACGTTACATACTCCTGACCCCTGCACCATGTATGTTACATACTCCTGACCCCTGCACTCTGTACGTTACATACTCCTGACCCCTGCACCCTGTACATTACATACTCCTGACCCCTGCGCTTTGTACGTTACATACTCCTGACCCCTGCACCCTGTACGTTACATACTCCTGACCCCTGCACTCTGTACGTTACATACTCCTGACCAGCAACACCACCACGTTCTTCTCCTCTGGGTAACCGGGGGGGGGGGGTGGTTGCCCTTTCAGGTAGGATCCCCATCATTTCTAATGACTGCCCTGCCAGTGACCATGACCACGAGGACAAAAAGAGGAAGCGAATCTCTCTAGCAAAAACCTGACAAAAGGGGTCTAAACCTCACCTTCTCTATCAAAACCTAAAAAAAAGTTTTGATTTTCATTGACTGTTCCTGCAATTTTTGATGATGATTATTATTGTTATTATACAGGATTTATATAGCGCTTTACAACATGAGGGCAGACAGTACATTTACAATACAATTCAATACAGGAGAGATCAGAGGGCCCTGATCATAGGAGCCTACAATCTAGGAGGGAAGGTCATGTGATACAAAAGATAATAACTGTGATTTGATGGAGAAAATCAAAGTACAGCTGTTAGGTGGAGGTGGGATAGGCTTCTCTGAAGAGGAGGGTTTTCAGGGATCGCCTAAAAGTGGACAGAGTAGGAGATGGCTGGACAGATTTGGGTGGGGAATTCCATAGGATGGGAGAAGGTCAGGAGAAGTCCTGGAGGAATGTATGGGAGGAGGTGACGAGGGAGCTAGAGAGAAGGGGCAGAAAATTCATACACATTTCCAACTGATCCCTAAATGGTTGTTAGTAAGATAAGCCAACTAAGGGAAAGCAACTGACCGAGCTGTGTCCATACACTGGGGTACGGAGAGCAGTAAAACACAGTCACTCTGCCTCACTACTAAACAGCACAGCAAGATGTACTTTTAAAGTGGAACTCCGGACAAAAATAAAAAAGTAAAAATTAATAACACATTAACCCTTTCGCTGACAGACGTTTTTGCGTTTTTTTTTTTGCACACATGTTTAAAAAAATAATTTTAGGCCTGAAGATTACACAAATCCCCCAACATTTTATACATTTTCTGAAAGCAGACACCCTAGAGAATAAAATAGTGGTAGTTGCAATTTTTTATGTCACAGGTAGGGTTGAGCGGACACCTGGATGATCGGGTTCGACGGATTCTGCCGAACTTCGGAAAAAAGTTCGAGTTCGGGACCCGAACTTGACCCAAACTTGACCCCGAACCCGAACCCCATTGAAGTCAATGGGGACCCGAACTTTTGAGGACTAAAATGGCTCTAAAAAAGTAATGGAAAGGGTTAGAGGGCTGCAAATGGCAGCAAAATGTTGTTAAGAGCATGGCAAGTGCTCTGCAAACAAATGTGGATAGGGAAATAATAACTTAAAATAACATAAAATACATAAAAATAAAAAATAATAATCTTGACCTAGGAGGACGAGGTCCATATGGAGTAGGAGGTTGAGGTGGCGGTGGATGTGGCGGTGTAGGTGGAAGCGGCGGTGGAGGAGGACGAGGTAGCCAACACTGGTTTTTGTTTTTAATTTAATTTTTTTGAAGAGCAGAATAGGAGAACAGTATCTAAAGTGTGTATCTCACACGTACAGATATGCAGAAAATGCACCCAAAAAATTTTTGTTGGGCAGAAAACGCACCAAGAATTATTATTTTTGCCCTAAATTATTTATTTTTTTGAACAGCAGAATAGGAGAACAGTATCTAAAGGGTGTATCTCACAGTAACATATGCAGTGCTGGTGCACTGAGCTTGCATAAAATGCCCCCGAAGACAACCTAACTAACAGACGGATAAAAGTTATCTTTTCTCTGGCACTGGGCTCAGGGCAGGATAAAAAGATTGTGCACTGCACCCACACAACAAAATCAAGGTAGATCGCTGAGTAATTTGATTTCTGAATCAGGACTCCTATCTAATTCTCTCCCTCAAAGCAGCAGCAGCAGCAGCAGCAGCAGCAGCAGCAGCAACCTTTCCCTACACTATCTAAAGCAGAGTGACGTGCTGTGCTATGTGCCTCTAGCTTATATAGAGGCTTGGTCACATGGTGCACTGGCCAATCACAGCCACCCATGCCATTAGTAGGCATGGCTGTGATGGCTTCTAAGGGCACACAAGTTAAACGAATGTTGATTGGCTGCCCTGCAGCTTTTTAAAATGCGCCATTACATTGCCGAACACCGAACCCGAACCCGAACATACAGTACATTGTTCGGGTTCAGGTACCAAAAAGCCAAAAGTCCGGTACGAACCCGAACTTTACAGTTCGGGTTGGCTCAAACCTAGTCACAGGATGTTACCGCAAAGATCTAAGAAACACAAAATTTCTGTAAAAAACACACTAACGTGAACTTTAGGGCAAACAAAGACAATAAATTACCCAATTTTTTGGTAAAATTTTTGGTAAAATATGAATATAATGATGAGGTTGCACCGAGTAAATAGATACCCAACATGCCAAACCTTTCATTTACGTACGCCTGTGAAATGGCGACAAACCTCAGTACCCTATATTTTCTACAGACAACGCTTCAAAAGCCCACTATAGATATCAGTTTAGTGTTACGGAGGAGGTCTGGTGTTAGAATTATTGCTCTTACTCCGGCGTGCATGGCGATATGTAACATGTGTATCAAAACCAACGTTTTCACGCGTAGACGCCCAGACGCATTAATTAAGGCTACTTTCACACTGAAGCGCTGGATGCGCTGGCAGTATAGCGGCGCTATTTTTAGCGCCACTATACCGTCGTTTTTGTCGCGATTTTCGGGCGCTAGCGGGGTGATTTTAACCCCCACTAGCGGCCGAAAAAGGGTTAAAAACGCCTGCTAAAACGCCTCTTTGCAGCGTTTTGCGGGCGTTTTGGAGGCGCTACCCCATTGATTTCAATGGGCAGGGGCGCTATAGGAGCAGTATTTTTACCGCTCCTACTGCGCCTCAAAGATGCAGCTTGCAGGAGTTTTTTGACCCTCCTGCAAGCGCACCGCTCCAGTGTGAAAGCCCTCGGAGCGGCTTTTTCGGGGCGCATTGCAGGCGCTATTTTTAGCGCATTAGCGCCTGCAAAGCACCTCAGTGTGAAAGGGGCCTTACGTTCCTGCATGTGTATATGTTGGGTTGGGGGGGCCTCAAAAATTATTTTGGGGTGGGGGGATTTTATGTGCCTGGGTGCAACTTTTTTTTTTTTTTTACTTAACTTTTTTTTTTCATCACATAATAGTTTTTAGGTGACCGGTTCTCTTTATTGAGATACCCTGTACTCCACTGAATGTTTTGCAATGCAGATCGCATTGCAAAACATCCTTTCTCAGCAAATTCTCAGCAAATCGAGCCGGGGACACCGAGAGCTCCACTCGAAAGTGACGTCAGATACGTTGCTTTCCGGGTCACAAGAAGAAGGGGAGGAGAGTGGACGTGTGTCTGCTCTTCATCTTCTCCTCTACCTGCCGGCACCCACCATGGAGATCCTGGGCCCGCAGGGCCCCTGTAAGCATAGCGGGGTGCGGCGGCGTGCGCGGGGGGAGCACCAGTACCGGGGGGGGGGTGTGTGCGAACGATTGGGCGGCAGCAGAGCCACCGGAATGCTCTCACCTGACAGGCAGGAGTCTGCCTGTCAGTTTCACACACAATCCCAGTGGCTGCAGCCACCGGATTGTGTGTGATGCCTCCCCGCCGTTCGGTCCGTACGACATACAGACCTAGCAGCGAAAGGGTTAAAAGATAAAATAATGGACACACACAGCTCGGCTTGCTAAGGAGTCACCCGGAGCAGGGAGAAGGTGGGGGACTGCCAGAAGAACAGAAGACTCTGCTTTCTGTGGAATATCGTTGCATGGAGCAGGTAAGTATGACCTCTTTTATATTTATGTAGCACCCTCTAGTGTGCTAGGTGTGAAAGATAGGTTTTTGCAAATTTATGCAGGCTTCACTGGCTGCTTGTGTTTGCTTCTTGGGCTTGGCCAGAAATCCAGGGAGAGCTGGATGACTCACAGGCATCATCACTGAGACCCCCTCCCCCCTTATTTACAGAATGTGCTGGAACCTTCTGGAAAGATAGGTGGAGTGGAGAGGTGGAGCTGCCTGGAGTATTCTGAGGGCCCTGACCAATCCCCAACTTTTATTGGCAGGGGGCAGGCCCCCTCAAATACTCAGGGTCAGCCCAGCTAGGGAGGAGTCGTGATCGGGTGGAAGATGAATATGGAGTGTTAGGCTGTCGGGGCATTTGAGGGTACTCCCCAGTCTGGGAGGGGGGTGACTTTGGGCCTGGGCTTGAGTGTGGACAGGACCCTCTCACGAAACACAGAGGTGTCCTGGACAGGAGGCACTGGGAGCAAGGATAGGACAGCGGGAGAACATTGCCGTGCAAGTCTCCAGAAACAGCAGAAACAGCCAAGAGGGCTGGTGAGTGACTGGGAGGCACGCCTGAAAGGACTGGGTCTAAGCAGTCTAGGATGGGTGTAGAGCCAGTGTAGAGGACTGTGGTGGCACGGGCAGTGGAGAGGGGCAGCTGCAGCCAGGAGGACTGACAGGATCTGAAGATGTGGTACTGGCATCAGTAGCCACGTGTAATACAGCTAGCACTAGAGGGCATTTGCTTTAGGCCTGGCTGAGCCAGTGTCAGGCCTCAACTCCAGTGCTAGCTGGTCCTGGGAGTCATAGTCTTCAAACAGGTGAATGTGCTGGAGGAAGAGCGGAAGTTGTATATACCGGAGATGTATATAGTTGCAGTCCCTATATTTTCTTCTACAATCACTTGGGCATCCCATATCTATAAAAAAGGAAAAATATTGCGCTAATTTTAAATGATGTGAATAAAAAGCTGCTACATAAAATGTGACTAAAATTAATAAACATGTGAATAGGGATGTAGCGCTATCTGACAATGAGGCCCAAAGAATTGGGTTTCAAAAAAACAAGTGATAAATGATATCAAAATGATAAGTCCATACAATGTCCATATATAAATCTGTGAGGTGAGGGATAAAACATAAAGCACGTTGATGCCCCTGTTGAAGAATTTTTGTTCGAAACGCGTTGGACTTGGTACACTACCTCACACTGCCCTTTTAACCATTTTTATTGTATGTGATCACTTTCACATGTTGGTTTCAATAAACCCACATTGACCTGCACCATTGGAGCTTCTCCTTCCCTTTTTTCTCCTCCCATGGGTGATAGGTTAAGTTAAAGCATCCGTTTGCTTGCAAACACTCATTGTGGTATAGAGTCCTTTTCGTTGAATGGTGGTCCCTGTTCCATCTGATGATCACCCGGATCAGCGTTGAACCCAGAGTCTGCTGCCAAGTTGGGGAGCCTACATGACAGTTTACATCGGGGACCCGTTTGATCCAGTTTCCAGACCAACAGATGAGGATTGCCACTGAGATTCCGTATGCCCATTTGACCTGCCTAAACCACAGGTCCAACGCTCTGGTAAGAGTATTCTACCTCTCTTTTTTTACAAGAGTTATGTGATGACCCTTCAGTGCTTTATGTTTTATCCTTCGCCTCACAGATTTATATATGGACATTGTATGGACTTATCATTTTGATATCATTTATCACTTGTTTTTTTGAAGCCCAATTCTTTGGGCCTCATTGTCACATAGCGTTACATCCCTACTCACATCCCATATCTACCCTATCCCCATCCAAGTTACAATCCCCTAAATAAAAATAAAAATAAAAAAAAGGACTGCTTCTTGACTACTGAATGTCTAAAAATTTGTGTGCCTGGGTGAGGGACGGACCACAACTACCAGCAGCCCCTACGGGGGGTACCACTACAATAAAAAAAAGAGACTTTAGTATAACTTTGTCTGCTTTCGAAGAGGTTAAGGTTTGGGATTGCCAGTCACCGCGGTGTCATCTGATTTGTTTGGCCTTCCGATGGACAGACACTACATTTGTCCTCCTCATGAGTCGGAATATGCCGCTTCAGCACAAAATACCTTCACTTCATTTTTCACCATCGGAAGATGCCGAAAAATATTTTCCCAGGCAAAATCTAAAAATCTCCTCTTTGTGAGGAGTCCGGCTCCCTCACCCAACTTACAGTAAAGGTTAACGGCGAACAAGCGACAAGGGTCGAGGGGACAAAGACCGTCACATAGTTGACTTTCAATGCTTGTTTTCATAAATGTATGAATAATTTAAATTATCATTGTGTCCTCTTGGAGTGTTTCAAGGGAAAAATGCCTCTTCTCTTTGCTCTCTCTCTCGTTCTTCTCTCTTTTTTTTTTTTTCCCTCTCTCTTCTCGATTCTTTTCATTTTTGTCCCATCCCTTTTATGTGTTGTATAGGCTGTTTTCTTGCCATCTGATTCAGTTTTTTGGAACAATGGGATATATCAGGGTTGAGGGGGCAGAGGAAGAATACCGCTCTTGTTGTACACTCAGCCACTTGACATTGATTAATGAGGGTGCGGACATGGACTGAATCTGTGAGAGAGAAGGGGAAATGAGAGGAGCCGAGCGCACTGTAGGGAGGAGACCGGGGAAATGATAAAGGCAAGGCCATGTTGGTGCCACTTTCCACACATTAAAAAGTTTGCGTTGTATCTCCACTACGCCTTAGGGCAGCCTGGGTGCAAAAGGTCCAAACTTTTTTGCAAAACTGCAGTTTTCAACTTTTTCTGCCCACCTATTTTTTATGTTTGATTTTATTTTATTTTTTATTTAATAGGGGTCTTATATTAAATTAAATTGTATTTATTATTTATTAGGGGTCTTATATTGTTTTATATTTTTTATTTATTATTTATTAGGGGTCTTATATTTTATTGAATTTTTTATTTATCATTTATTAGGGGTTTTATACTTTATTTTAGACTTTTGTTAGTGCACAAACATTTGTAAATACAGTATGTGTATACCGTATATACTCGAGTATAAGCTGACCCGAATATAAGCCGTGGCACCTAATTTTACCACAAAAAACTGGGAAAACGTATTGACTTGAGTATAAGCCTAGGGTGTCCATCTGCATGCCTCACTGTGCCTCACTGTGTCCATGTGCATGCCTCACTGTGCCCATGCCTCACTGTGCCCATGCCTCACTGTGCCCATGACTAGACTTACGTTTAACATAGGAGTATATGGAAGGGGTGCACGGCTTTGAAAAATCGGTGCTCCCCGGCCGTAGGTCCCCCGGACAACAAACTTTGCACACTTGTAGAGGAGAAATGGGGCTACATGTGTGCAAAGTGTGGGGTCCAGGGGACCTACGACCGGCCGGTACAGGGTCCCCAAATTCACCAGAGAAATGACCGTTTAACATAGGAGTCTATGGAAGGGGTGCCCGGCTTTGAAAAATTGGTGCTCCCCGGCCGTAGGTCCCCCGCACAACAAACTTAGCACACTTGTAAAGGAAGAGTGGGGCTACATGTGTGCCAAGTTTACGGCCGGCCGGTACCGGGTCTCCAAAGTCCTGGGAGATCAGGCTCAAAAAAGTGACTCGAGTATAAGCCGAGGGGGGCATTTTCAGCACAAAAAAATGTGCTGAAAAACTCGGCTTATACTCGAGTATATACGGTATATAATTAATTTATCTTTTTACTTGTTATTTATAGATATATGGATATATATCTATATATATAGAAATATATAGATATAGGTATATCTATCCAAATATATCTAACTATATATATATATATATATATATATACACAGTATCTCACAAAAGTGAGTACACCCCTCACATTTTTGTAAATATTTTCTTGTATGTATGTTCTACTCCGAAGTTTCCCATTGAAAGTATGCCGAGTATGTAATGTGAAAGCGCCATGAATCAACATGGGAGCCAGACTGTTCTGCTTTGATAATAAGGGCGAGTTGACAGTGGCAATTTAAAATCACCTGACCCAGCGTTGTCCCCTATGTTTCTTCAAATAGGATATCTTAGGGTATTTAACCACTTCAATACCGGGCACTTTTACCATCTACCTGCCCAGGCCAATTTTCAGCTTTTAGCACTGTTGCACTTTGAATGACAATTGCGCGGTTATGCAACACTGTACACATATGACATTTTCAGAATTTTTGGACACAAATAGAGCTTTTTTTTTGGTGGTATTTAACCACTTCAACCACGGACCATTTTGTAGCTAAAGGACCAGGTCACTTTTTGCGATTCGGCCCTGCGTTGCTTTAACTGACAATTGCGCAGTCGTGCGACGTGGCTCCCAAACAAAATTGGCGTCCTTTTTTTTCCCATAAATAGAGCTTTCTTTTGGTGGTATTTGATCACCTCTGCGGTTTTTATTTTTTGTGCTATAAACAAAAATAGAGCGACAATTTTGAAAAAAATTCTATATTTTTTACTTTTTGCTATAATAAATATCCCCAAAAAATATATTAAAAAAATGTTTTCCTCAGTTTAGGCCGATACGTATTCTTCTACATATTTTTGGTAATAAAGATTGCAATAGGCGTTTATTGATTGGTTTGCGCAAAAGTTATAGTGTCTACAAAATAGGGGATAGTTTTATGGCATTTTTATTAATATTTTTTTTTTTTACTAGTAATGGCAGCGTTCAGCGATTTTTATTGTGACTGCGACATTATGGCGGACACATCGGACACTTTTGACACTATTTTGGGACCATTGTCATTTTTACAGCAATCAGTGCTTTAAAAATTACTGTGAAAATTACACTGGCAGTGAATGGGTTGACCTGTAGGGGGCGCTGAAGGGGTTAAGTGGGACCTAATGTGTGATTCTTACTGTAGGGGGGCGTGGCTTGGCGTGTGACGTCACTGATCGTCGTTCCGTATGATCAGTGACAGTCTCACTAGGAAGAACGGGGAGAGGATTGTTTACACTTACCTCTCCTCGTTCTTCAGCTCTGTGACCCGATCACGGGACACTGGCGGCGATCGGGTCTGCGGGTCACGGAGCTCAGGATCAGGATGCGAGCGTGCCGCCGGCGGCGCATGCGCGACCCACGGCTGGGCATCTTAAAGAGGAAGTACCTGTACGTGCTTGTGCCCAGCCGTGCCATTCTGCCGACGTATATGTACAGGCGGCCCGCGGTCCTTAAGAGGTTAATCACCAGCGGAGTTTTTATTTTTTGCTATTTTTTGCTAAATAAACAAAACAGTTTCCCCCCAGCCCTGCACTTACCTTCCTCGGGTCAGCGTCGTCCTTCTTCCGTCCTCGATGTCTTCTCCGGCCCTCAATGTCGCCCGTTGGCTCTGATAGGCACTTCCAAAAACCAACCAGCCACTGTTATTCAGATGGCCGGAGCTCAACAGGGGGCCCGGCCATCTGAATAGTGGGCAGCGGCGGCGGCGACAATACATAGGTTCATGCAATGCATGAACCTATGTATTGTTGTGGTGAGTGACGGGCGCAGGAGAGAGAGGGGGCGGCGCTCCTGCACCCACTATAGACGCACCGCCACTGGTCTCAGGTGTGAATGGGGAGCAGGTGTGTTAAATTTGGTGTTATCACTTTCACTCTATCATACTGTTCACTGGAAGTTCAACATGGCACCTCATGGCAAAGAACTCTCTGAGGATCTGAAAAAAAGAGATGTTGCTCTACATAAAGATGAAGGCTATAGGAAGATTGCCAAGACCTTTACACTTTACATTGTAGCAAAGTGTAATTTCTTCAGTGTTGTCACATGAAAAGATAGAATAAAATATTTACAAAAATGTAAGGAGTTTAGTCACCTTTGTGAGAAACTGTGTATATATTTATATAAATACAGTAAAACGTTGGATTGCGAGCATAATTAGTTCCAGAAACATGCTTGTAATCCAAAGCACTTGTTTATCAAAGCGAATTTCCCCATAAGAAATAATAGAAACTCAAATGATTGGTTCCACAACCATTTATTTTTTTATAAGTCCTTCAGTTTATAGTCCATATAAAAAGATTATAACAATGTGATAAGTTGTGTAACCATAAAATGTCCATCCACAAATGGAATCCTCCACAAGGGGATTAGAAGCAAAATCCAGCAGGAACTCCAGAGTATAAAAGAGAAGAGAGGCGCCTCTTAGTGTAGCAATATGTTGCTAAATGTTGTACCTTCATTAAATGTAACCATATTGCTACATTTAGAGGCGCCTCTCTTCTCTTTTATACTCAGTTGTGACATGACGCTACTTGTATATCAAGACATCGCTTGTATATCAAGTAAAAATGTATTCAAAAAATTTGCTTGTCTTACAAAACGCTCTCAAACCAAGTTACTCTCAAACCAAGGTTTTACTGTATGTACATATATACATATATACATACCATATTTTTCGCTCCATAATACGCACTTTCCCACCCAAAAAAATGCGGGGAAATGTCTGTGCGTTTTATGGAATATTGACCAGGAGGACTACAACACCCATTTTAGTACACCATTTGGTTCAGAATAATTTTTTCTTCTTTTCCTCCTCCAAAACCTGGGTGCGTCTTATGGAGCAAAAAATACGGTATACACTGCGCTGTGGACGCTAATAAATAATTGCAGAAGCTGCCCTGCACCGTAAGTGTCACCAGAATATATTCCAGACGGCACGAAATGCTTTAACGTTAGTAAAAAAGAATATATAATAATAATAGTAATAAAAAAATAATACTACTACTAATAATAAAATATATAATAATAATAAAATTGTCAACAAGTCATTCAGCCAAAAATAAATAAATACTTACCTCGACCTCCGGCGTTTCAGGGGGGTATGGGTGACGTCACCGTGCCTATCAACAGAGCCAGGAGCATGAGATTCTATTAGAATGCACTCTTGGAATTGGTTGGAGTACATTCTCGTGGGATTCCAAGCTCCCAGGCATGATGATGAAGTCTTTTTATTTTATGTTTTGAGTGGGGAGAAAAGTTATTTGCATTGCGTGGCTGGTAAAAAACAGGCATTCTTATGGGATTCCAAGCTCCCAGGCATGATAAGGTCTTTTATATTTATTTTTATTTTTAATTTATTTTTGAGTGGGGAGAAAAGTTATTTGTTTTGGGGGGGGGGGGGGCTGGTAAAAAATCAGGCCTGCTTAGTAAAAAAAAAAAAAGTAGGTGAAATAATTCTGCCCACTTTATCATGGTGCCCTGTGCATGTACCTTGTTAGCCTGTATGGGAACTGTAAGTGGTTTTTCTTTATATTTACACCTGTAACAGCCACTAGTGATTACATTCTTGACCCTAATGAACCTTTTTGTTAAGTTGAGTAATTTTTTTTTATATATATATATATGGTAAAAAAAACACTTAAGTCACACATTTCTAACACCCTGAATATTTTTTTTTCTTGTTTTCCTCCTCTAAAACCTAGGTGCATCTAAGGGAGCGAAAAATGTAGTATACACTGCGCTGTGGATAAATAATTGCAGCAGCTGCCGTTCACCCATAAGTATCACCAGAATATATTTCAGATAGCACTAAATGCTTTAAAGTTAGTAAAAAATAATATATAATAATAATAATAAAATTAATACTAAAACTAGTACGACCACTAATAATAAAATATATAATAAAATATATAATAATAATAATAATAATAATAGTAATAATAAAAATAATACTACTAATAAAAATAAAATATATAATATTAGTAAAATTGTCAACAAATCATTCAGCAAAAAAAAAAAAAAATACTTACCTCGACCTCCAGCGTTTCAGGGAGGCATGGGTGACGTCACTATGCCTATCAACAGATCCAGGAGCATGAGATTCTATTAGAATGCACTC
This sequence comes from Rana muscosa, assembly GCA_029206835.1. Taxonomy (NCBI): domain Eukaryota; kingdom Metazoa; phylum Chordata; class Amphibia; order Anura; family Ranidae; genus Rana; species Rana muscosa. Next base: position 282,030,449 of record CM055124.1, read on the forward strand.
TTGGAATTGGTTGGAGTACATTCTCGTGGGATTCCAAGCTCCTCCCAGGCATGATGATGAAGTCTTTTTTTTTTTTGTGAGTGGGGAGAAAAGTTATTTGTGTTGGGGGGGGGGGGGGCTGGTAAAAAAATCAGGCCTGCTTTAATAAAAAAAAAAAGTAGGTAATATATTTCTGCCCAGTTTATCATGGTGCCCTGTGCATGTACCTTGTTAGCCTGTATGGGAACTGTAAGCAGGGCTGCTGTTAGAAATCACAGGGCCCCAAACAGCCTACCTGGCAGGGCCCCCCTCAAATATATCAAAACAACATTTTCACTAAAAATATACTAAAATCATTCTTAGCGGACACAAATATAACAGAGAAGCTGTGTGAATTAGCCCTTTTTTAATTCGTTTTTTACATTTTTTAACAAAAAAAATAATGTTTTAAAAACAAAATTTTTACAGTTTGTATAAATTATTTTTTTTACAATGTTTTTTTCCAAGAATTTTATTAAATTTTACAAGGGATTAAAACAACACAGGGTTACAATTTGTTATTTTTTTCATGGGACAAGGAACCTGTCAGCTGTGTCTGTGTCTCTCCCTGCAGCAGCTGAAAGTCGGCGGGAGGGAGAGAAACCGGTTTCCAGCTGCTGCAGGGAGTCACATAGGGCATCCTGTATTTGCCCCTCCATCCAACCGCACTGATTCCCTCTGTTTGGGCCCCCCTGTGGGCCCGGGCCCCCTACAAGAGGACTGGTGGTCCCCCCCCCCCCTATCAGCAGCCCTGACTGTAAAGCCTCGTACACACGGTCGGACTTTTGGCCAACAAACTTCATTTTGAGCAAGTTGGACCAACAATCCGACCGTGTGTACGCTCCATCGGACAAACTTTTTTTTGCTTTTTTCTTGTTTTCATCGGACAAAAGTTGGGTCTGCAAACGGACAAACTTTTGCCCAACAAAAGTCCGATGGAGCAAAGTCCGACCGTGTGTACAGATAACCATCGGACTTTTGTCCGATGGACAAAACAAATAATGTTAAAATCAACCAACAATAGCAGAGGTTGACCAAAGGGTGGCGTTAAAGAGCAGAAAAGAGCAGAAAAACCACGTGATGTTGCCAAAGTTTTGGGAAAGTTTGCAGAAAAGTCCTGTGGTGTGTATGCTATGGGTGTTCCCGGCCAACTCCGTTCGGACAAAAAAACACGGAAAAGTCCGATGGAAGTCCGACCGTGTGTACGAGGCTTTAGTGCTGCTTCTTTATATTTACACCTGTAACAGCCACTAATAATTACATTCTTCACCCTAATTAAACCTTTTTGTTAAGTTGAGTATTTTTTTTATTTTTTATATGGTATATATGGTACATTTCTAACACCCTGCACTAACAATCTATTTTATTTCATTAATTATTATTATTTATTTATTATTCTATTTTTTATTATTTTTTGCTCTAGGCTCCCAAGAACCCCCAAGGTTTTTTTTTTGCATTGTTTGTCATGCAGTCCTATCTCCGTACAAATGAGCAGGGGGGGGGGCTATTGCTGCATTTTAAACAAATAAAGGAAATTTAACTAGTTGTAAACTGGTGCAAGAAACAGAGAGGAGGAAGGAAACAGTGAAGCTTCCGTCCAATTTGCTCTTTTTGACATTGTGAAAACTGGCCGGCTTCCCAGTATATCTCTTTGACATTGCATAAGGTCAATTGCAGAACAGTCCTTTCGTGGCTCTGATGGGTGTTCATGAGAAAGTGAATGAAGTGCAAATTAACCAAACTTGTCAAAAGCTTTTTTTTTTTTTTTTCTTTTTTTTTTTCCCTCACTGTCACTCCAAAAGTGTCAGCCTGTCCTGTAGATAAAATGAGAATTAACCTAATTTGAGCTTAGTGATGTATTGGAAACTAATTTCATTATAAAAAGTTTAAACCCCCTTCCTGGGAGTAGAGTAAGGATAACTCTGGGGGGGGGGGCGGAGACCTTCTTATCATCTGCTCCTCCCCCTCTGTTCTCGGCGGGGCTGGTTGCACTTTATTCTTGGTTAAAAACATATGTAAAACAGTCACTAAATCTTCAACATATTATTATAAATTCAAAAGTAGTTTTAGGTATTCTTAATATTTGCAGTTTTTCGTTAAAATGATCCTTGGTGATCCTGCCATTAAAGTTCTTTGTTTAGACACTTCCTGTCATTGGGTGACAACGCTTGTTCCTGTTTCCAAACTGTTCTGCCGTGTGGTCACCTAGTCACATGGGCTTTCAAAGGAGACTACAAAATGTTTATACACACATTTTACAGGTATGATCCACTGGTGCCACCATCTGGAGACCCGCCCTGGGAAATACCACCCTGCCATCGCCGGAGTCAGGTAGAGTTTTTAATATATATATATATATACTGTATACCAGGGATATGCAATTAGCGGACCTCCAGCTGTTGCAAAACTACAAGTCCCATCATGCCTCTGCCTTTTGGGCGTCATCCTTGTGGCTGTCAGAGTCTCGCTATGCCTCATGGGACTTGTAGTTCTGCAACAGCTGGAGGTCCGCTAATTGCATATCCCTGCTGTATACTGTATAAATATCTATGAAAAAGGCTCCCATAGACTTCAATGGGGTTCGTAATTTGGGTTGGACCCTTTCCCATGTTCGGGAGTTCTGCTGCGAACTGAACAGGGGGGGTGTTCCACCCAAGTCTACAACCTACATAGATCATTGGTATCAGTGGGATGAATAGTGCCCCATCATTGGTGTCAGTGGGAGGAATAGTGCCCCATCATTGGTGTCAGTGGGAGGAATAGTGCCCCATCATTGGTGTCAGTGGGAGGAATAGTGCCCCATCATTGGTGTCAGTGGGAGGAATAGTTCCCCATCATTGATGTCAGTGGGAGGAATAGTGTCCCATCATTGGTGTCAGTGGGAGGAATAGTGTCCCATCATTAGTGTCAGTGGGAGGAATAGTGCCCCATCATTGGTAGCAGTGGGAGGAATAGTGTCCCATCATTGGTATCAGTGATAGGAATAGCGCCCCATCATTGGTATCAGTGTGAGGAATAGTGTCCCATCATTGGTATCAGTAGGAGGAATAGTGCCCCATCATTGGTGTTAGTGGGAGGAATAGTGCCCCATCATTGGTATCAGTGGGAGGAATAGTGCCCCATCATTGGTATCAGTAGGAGAAATAGTGCCCCATCATTGGTAGCAGTAGTAGGAATAGTGCCCCATCATTGGTATCAGTGGGAGGAATAGTGTCCCATGATTGGTGTGAGTGGGAGGAATAGTGCCCCATTATTTAATATTGCCCCAAAGGAGTTTTCGAGATTTTTAAACCAATTTAATTTACAAAAATGATCAAACAGATAAAAGAGGAATTACCAACATTCCTGCTTTATAAAATACACTTCATGTCGTTTCTCATGATGCTGCAACGTCCAGACCGGACACGTCGCCTTTTCTTTCCTGGCACTCTAGTCGCCGGTAATTTTTTATCACATGATCTCCAAAAACAAATATAGTAATTGTTGAAATAATGATTTGTGATTGGCGAGCCGAGATTCTCCAATTTTAAAATCTTTTAAAAAATGTGGAGAATTATACGCTGTATGCGGGGGGGACCTTTTAGTTATGTGATATTTTTATTGTCATCGGACGGGGAACTCTAAGGTGCCACAATGTACAGAACACACTTCTTCTTCTTTTTTTTTTTTTTTTTTTAAGATTTTAAGATTTTACCATTTTATTTGATTAGTATCATTATTATTACTATTATTATTTGTATTATTAGTAGTAGTAGTATTCATTTTATTATAATATTATAATTTTTGTTGTTATTATTATTATTAGTAGTAATGATTTATTATTATTATCACTACGATGATGATGAATAGAAGTAGTTGTAGTATTAATATTTATTATGATTAATACTATTATTATTATCATTATTAGTAGTAGTAGTAGCAGTAGGACTATTGATTTTATTATATTATTATGGTTTTTATTAATATTATTATTAAAATTGAAAAAAAATATACAAACAAATGAAACGTGAGATGAATTTACATATTTAATATTTATAATAAGTAAAAAAAACTCGCGCCAGTTGAAAATATATATATATATATATGCTAATTAAGCTGCACCCCTGAAAAACTTAATGGATACCCATAAAGTGCAATGTGGAATTATATAACAAGGGGGCGCTGGTGAATGTATAAATTATAACTAATATATAAACAATCACATATAGACTGCTAAATCAAATAATAAATAAAAGTGCATGATTAAACAATAATAAAAACATCAACTAATTGATGTAACTTTGAATAAATAAACAAATCGGATGTGATCTCAGCAAATAAATCCAATATAATGTAAAAAACATCCAGTGAGTGAATCGTGACTAATCCATAATAAAGTCCATAAAATGTGTTCCGGTATGTTCTTTGCAGTGAACCTTCACCAATACAAATACAACACCCAAAGTGCTATGGATGGATGGCCGCTTACCCCAAGATGTTGACCCTTTTAACTAAAAAAGGGTCAGATGACGCTTGTCGCAAGATGCCACTTGCTAGTGAAAGGATTGAAATCCCAAGTCCATTCGACTCCCCAGGATAGATGCGATCGGAATATGCAGATAAAACGAATAATACCAAAAATAGTGTAATCCCATTTATTAAAATATAAATCGATAATAAAAAAGGCCAAATGGCTCCTTACATTACGTGGTGCCTTAACCCGGCACTGAGGCTGAAAGGCATGTGGAAGCCAATTCGTTCCGTCCGTCCGTGTGGAGAGCTGGCGTGCGTTCCACCTGCTACAGCGGCTAACCAACGAGGACCGGAAGTAAAGTGAAAAACGTGACCAAGTACCGCCTCGACGTACGTTTCGTTAAATCGTCATCAGGAAGCGTACTGGGTCACTGAATGGGCGGACTTTTATAAGCCTGTCAATCAAGACAGGCTGGAAAACTAATTGTATCAGCCTCAGTGCCGAATCATAGGCACCAACGCAAAACATAATACATCAATTGTACATTTAAAACCAAATTAAATTGACAGGAATATTAGAATATACACCATATATCCTAAAACATAATTAATTATTTAATAAAAAATGTATTATTTAATAAAAAACCGGGAAAATGAAGCAATTAATAAATACTAAAAAATATTTAATAAAACATTAATTTAAAATGGACTGCCAGAGGGAAAAATTAATCATTTGTTAAAAAACAATTTAAATCTAGATCTATGTTGAGTCCCTGTGGCTGCATCGTCTGTAGGCGATACAGCCATTGGGTCTCATTTTGAGAAATAGCTTTTTTCAAATCTGTGCCTCTCCATTGGGTCACCGCTCTGTCAATCCCATAGAATGTAAGCAGGCGAGGATCTCTGGCATGACACCGATCAAAGTGTCGTGACACACTATGATTAGGGAATCCTTTGGAAATGTTGGTGACATGCTCATTAATTCTAACCCTTAATTCTCGTGTTGTACGTCCCACATACTGTAGGGAACATGGACATTCCAAAACGTATGTGACGTACTTGGAATAACACGTAATTAAGGGTTTGACCTGGAATTCTTGTTTTGTAACAGACGACCGAAACTTGGTGATTTTTTTACCATATCGGGTGGTTGTGCGACAGGATTTACACCTTGTACAATAATGGAAACCAGAGCCATCCAAAAAAGTCAAGGGTTTTGATGGGGGGTCAGGGACATTGGGTGCTAACATATTTCTTAACCCTGGTGCTCGTCTATAGATAAATTTGGGTTTTGAGGGAAGTACATTAACCAAATCTCTATCCTTAAGGAGTATAGGCCAAAATTTCTGAAAGGTACGCTCAATTGTTTTGTACTGCCTATGAAAGCCAGATACAAAAGCCAAATCTCCTTGGAAAGCCTCCTTTCCAAGGAGATTTGGCTTTTGTATCTGGCTATGGGATTGACAGAGCGGTGACCCAATGGAGAGGCACAGATTTGAAAAAAGCTATTTCTCAAAATGAGACCCAATGGCTGTATCGCCTACAGACGATGCAGCCACAGGGACTCAACATAGATCTAGATTTAAATTGTTTTTTAACAAATGATTAATTTTTCCCTCTGGCAGTCCATTTTAAATTAATGTTTTATTAAATATTTTTTAGTATTTATTAATTGCTTCATTTTCCCGGTTTTTTATTAAATAATAAATTTTTTATTAAATAATTAATTATGTTTTAGGATATATGGTGTATATTCTAATATTCCTGTCAATTTAATTTGGTTTTAAATGTACAATTGATGTATTATGTTTTGCGTTGGTGCCTATGATTCGGCACTGAGGCTGATACAATTAGTTTTCCAGCCTGTCTTGATTGACAGGCTTATAAAAGTCCGCCCATTCAGTGACCCAGTACGCTTCCTGATGACGATTTAACGAAACGTACGTCGAGGCGGTACTTGGTCACGTTTTTCACTTTACTTCCGGTCCTCGTTGGTTAGCCGCTGTAGCAGGTGGAACGCACGCCAGCTCTCCACACGGACGGACGGAACGAATTGGCTTCCACATGCCTTTCAGCCTCAGTGCCGGGTTAAGGCACCACGTAATGTAAGGAGCCATTTGGCCTTTTTTATTATCGATTTATATTTTAATAAATGGGATTACACTATTTTTGGTATTATTCGTTTTATCTGCATATTCCGATCGCATCTATCCTGGGGAGTCGAATGGACTTGGGATTTCAATCCTTTCACTAGCAAGTGGCATCTTGCGACAAGCGTCATCTGACCCTTTTTTAGTTAAAAGGGTCAACATCTTGGGGTAAGCGGCCATCCATCCATAGCACTTTGGGTGTTGTATTTGTATTGGTGAAGGTTCACTGCAAAGAACGTACCGGAACACATTGTATGGACTTTATTATGGATTAGTCACGATTCACTCACTGGATGTTTTTTTACATTATATTGGATTTATTTGCTGAGATCACATCCGATTTGTTTATTTATTCAAAGTTACATCAATTAGTTGATGTTTTTATTATTGTTTAATCATGCACTTTTATTTATTATTTGATTTAGCATTCTATATGTGATTGTTTATATATTAGTTATAATTTATACATTCACCAGCGCCCCCTTGTTATATAATTCCATATTTAATATTTAGCACTCTCCAGTTTTTTAGTAAATCAATAAAAATATTGGGAAAAAAATCAATAAAAATAAAATAAATAAAAAAAAAACTGTGTTATGTATATCATTGTGACGCCTACAAATTCCCAGTCCTGTGATAATCTATTGCTGTGATTTGATTATGTAATTTGCGGATGTGGTCCGTTATTTTTTACCAAATAAAGAATTTTTAATTCTGCCTCTCTAGTTCTGAGATTTACACACACAGAACAGCTCTACCCAGCAGGACCGGGACCAGATCTTTCTGTGCTACAGTTTCACTTTCACTTACAGGTCCTTCCCTCCACCCTAAAAGGAAAAACAGGGCAGCGATGAGCTCACTTCTCTGTAACTCTGCTCTCTCCATCTATCAGCACGCACTATGCATAGCAACATACCTGATTGGCTCTTTGTGCTGCTTCTCCAAGCCCCCTCCCCTCATCTGAGTTCTGCTGTACAGACTAGACAGTAGACTGTAAAATGCTGATACCAGGTTAGGTTGCGGTCCTTACACTGTGTGCATTTAATGAATACAGAGCCGCATTCATTTGTATATTTTATATCTGCCTGGAGTTCATCTTTAATCAAAGCTTCAGATTTAAATTATTGAAAATTACTTTTTAAATTACTTTATCATGTTAAAGCTTTGATTAGTTGCACATACATTATAAATCGTATCTTTATCCCCCCCCCAAAAATATAATTTTTAAAAATGAAAAAAGCAGTGCTATTCCTCAATGCCGCGGACCGTACTGTCGCTGAATGCCAAATTTCCCCAAATCACTGAAAGGAATTTCTTCTCATTCTGACCAAATTTAAATTACCATAATCACCAATCAAGGGTTTGTTTTTTGCATCAGCCTCAACTAGCAATGGTAATACAGTGACACTTGAATTAATTATACTGTTAATTTGCATTAACTGTACCTACACCATGTTATTAATGTCATTATTCATTAAAGAGGGGTGTTACAATTTGGGCTCCGGTAATCAACAAGTGAACAAAACAGAGGTAAATATAAATAGACTGCGTCTGTTATCTGATGATGGCAGGCTTGAACTGTCCTACTAACTCTAATCGGCAAAATAAAATAAAATACTAAGAACTGCAATTCAAATTTTATTTAAGAAGAAGCGCATATTAAGAACTGTGCACTAAAATGATAACGTATTATTATTATTGATTTTATTATTATTAATATTATTATTATTATTATTATCAGTAGTATTGTTTGTATTATTATTATTTTTAATTATTATTATTATTATCATTTTTAGTAATTGTAGTAGTGGTAGTGTTATTGAGTTCATTATTATTATTATTAGTAGTATTGTTTGTATTATTATTATTTTTAATTATTATTATTATTATCATTTTTAGTAATTGTAGTAGTGGTAGTGTTATTGAGTTCATTATTATTATTATTAGTAGTATTGTTTGTATTATTATTATTATTATTATTATTATCATAATTTTTAGTAAATAGTAGTAGTAGTGTTATTGATTTTATTATTATTATTATTATTATTATTATTAATATTAGTAGTAGTAGTAGAAGTAGTAGTATTGATTTTATTATATTATTATTATTATTATTATTATTATTATTATTATTATTATTATTATTATTAGTAGTAGTAGTAGTAGTAGTAATTTATTATCATAGTAGTAGTAGTAGTAGTAGTAGTAATTTATTATCATTATTGGTGTTATTGGTATTGATTTTATTATTATTATTATTATCATTACGATGATGATGAATAGAAGTCGTTGTAGTATTAATATTTATTATGATTAATACTATTATTAGTATCATTATTATTATTAGTAGTAGTAGTAGTAGTAGTAGTAGTAGTATTGATTTTATTATACTATTATTATGATTTTTGTTGTTATTATTATTATTAGTAGTAATGATTTTATATTATTATTACGATGATGATGAATAGAAGTAGTTGTAGTATTAATATTTATTATGATTTATACTGTTATTACTATCATTATTATTATTATTATTATTATTAGTAGTAGTAGTAATAGTATTGATTTTATTATATTATTATTATGATTTTAATTATTATTATTATTATTAGTAGTAGTAGTAGTAGTAATGATTTATTATTATTATTATCATTATTGGTGTTAGTGGTATTGATTTTCTTATTATTATTATCAGTTTGATGACGATGAATAGAAGTAGTTGTGGTATTAATATTTATTATGATTAAAACTATTATTAGTATAATAATTAGTAGTAGTAGTAGTAGAAGTAGAATTATTGATTGTATTATATTATTATTATTAATATGATTTTTATTATTATTATTATTATTATTATTATTAGTAGTAGTAGTAATGATTTTTTATTATTATTATTTTTATTACGATGATGATGAATAGAAGTGGTATTTATATTTATTATGATTATTACTATTATTATTAATAATAATAATAATAATACTTTTATTACAATAAGGAGGCACTGTTACTGGCAGGATTTCCACCTAAGAAACGATTCATAAAATAAATCTTTACACAGTGAGGCATGCTGCCAAATATACTGAAAAAATACATGTAGGGACTCTGCTAGTCTGCTGGAGACATGCGAATGGTCCCGACTCCCAAATATGGGACTTTACCCCACATGGGTCAGTCAACTCCTCTTTTTTGGACACCAGCTATAAGCTCTTTCTTCAGTGGTGCATGGTACCTTCCAGATTAGTGCAGGATGCCTCTGATCGTTGCTTTAACTTTAGTCCATGTGTGATGGGACTGTCCAAAGATGAAAGGTTTTGGGCGAGGGTATACCAACGAATCTGTAGAGTGCTGGTAGACAGCATCCCCAGAAACTCGTATGAGGCCTTGCTTAACCTCAAACCCTCATCAAGCACTACTGATCAATTTAGGTAAGTTATTATCTTTCATTTTTACGACTTCTAAACCAATTTTGTCTAGAGCCTGGAAATCAGGGGTCCCGATTATTATAGAATAGATAACACTAATGTATGAGTTGTTGGTGCTGCGCACCCCGATTCGTTAAATTGAATAGAAGATCCCTTTTTTAGCAGCAAAAAAGGTGTTGGAAACAAGTAACAATGATTTTCTCAAAAATTAGTCTTGCTTTATTTTTATCATAGTATCAAAAATAGATAGGCATGGATACATGGGAGTCATAAAAAGCGATTCTGGCCTTAACATAAAAACATATCTAGTCAACAACAGGAAAACTGCACATAAACTCATGTATAAACCATAGAGATTGTGTAGAATTTTACATGATATCCCTACGCGTTTCGACCTATTAAAACGTCTTCTTCAGGGGAATTTATTCTATGCGAAAGAGAAAAAAAGATTTATGAGTTATACTATCCATAAATGTATCATTGTTTTACATATTTTCTGTTGTAACGGAGTTAGCTGTGTATATTTACCACTTCCTGATGAGAGAGTTACATTTCATGGCCAGATCAATTGTTGCTCATTTAAAAACACTCTACGCCCTGGCGATCCCAAAGTGTCCTCACACTGTTTCCATGTCCTCCACGGCAGAAGTACCACCCCCACATGACTTGCAAGGGCACCTGTGGTTTTCGAGATTGCAAAAGGCACCTTCCCTATATGCTCAACCAAATGAAGACTTCTTAATCACAGGAGTTCTAGAGTGTAATGCATAACGTAATGCAAAGCCTTTTTTCTCAAAGCTCCAGAGCCATCTGATAGCCTCCACACATTCCTTTGAATCTCCCTTCCAGAAAGAAATTACAAAGAGATCTAGTGCTCTCGGTCTCAGGGGGGCCACAAAAGATACATATATCCAGATTACCAGTGGGGCCACATTAAACCAGAACGCGGGCCGCAATTGGCCCGCGGGCCGGACTTTGGACATGCCTGGTTTACAGGCACCTAAAATAAATACGAATTGATGGCTTAGTAGACAAGTCACTTATCTGCCTACTTCGCAAGACTCACACAAAAATACGCCCAATAAAAAAATATTTTTGCTTCATTAGGTGGAATGTTGCGATGGTTGAACATAGTTTCGTTTTCACGCCAAGACACAAATTGCAAAACAGTAATTGTTTTGTTCTGGAACCCACAAAATAAAAGGCGGCATTCAAAACGAGGTATGTCACAGCTACTGTAACCTCTGCCCCCGCTAATAACGTACAGCAAAGCAAGATGTCATTCCTCTCGCCTCTCAACCAGAGTACGTACATAGCGAATAAGCCATGAGGGACCGCCATGTTTGACAGAATTATTGATGATGTTTATATCAGCGAAGAGTTGCTGAAAGCTTCACAGATGACTTTGGTCCTACACTAATTACGGGGGGGCTAATGAGCTGGAGATGCAATGTGCTTTTCAGGGAGAGACCCGGAAAAAAAAAATCCACGGCACACATGGACGGTTTTTGAGGAACTCTTAGATAAACACAGTTGGTGTGCAGAGGAATTCATTACTGGGTCTATGATTCACAGGAGTCATAGGGAACACATTTTGGGGATGAAATCGCCACACATGATGCATTGAACAAATCCATACATCACACACTAACTGAAGCATGTCATAAAAGAGGTTGGAGAATTTTTTTTTTTTTTAATAAAATAAAAAAGTCCAGCCAAGTAATTAATAAGAGGCCATATAGGTGACCAAAGAAACACAAAGATGTCTAGAGATGACTTGAGGTCTGTTCAGTCTTTGGAGAACAAAGGGGGGCAGGAAACGAATTCTAACCCTACATCTGTAGAATTTCATTGAAAAATGTTTTTCAGAACGTTCATTTGATTGTCTAATGCCGCGTACACATGATCAGAATTTCTGACAACAAATGTTCGATGTGAGCTTTTGGTCGGAAATTCCGACCGTGTGTAGGCTCCATCGGACATTTGCTGTCGGAATCTCCGACAACAAATGTTTGAGAGCTGGATCTCAAATTTTCCAACAACAAAATCCATTCTCGTAAATTCCAAGCGTGTGTAGACAATTCCGCACAAAATTCCACGCATGCTCTGAATCAAGTACGAGACGGAAGCGCTCGGTCTGGTAAAACTAGCGTTCGTAATGGAGATACCACATTCGTCACTGAAAAACAGATACGAACCCACAAGCACAAACTGAAGAGCAGTAGCGGACCTAAAAGCACGAGGCTGAAAAGCGCGAATCATCTCTCACCAAACTTCTACTAACACGAGATTAGCAGAAGGGTGGCGCTCTTGGTATTGAACTTCCCTTTTAATGTGCCGTCATATGTGTTGTACGTCACCGCGTTCTTGACGTTCGCAATTTCCCACAACATTTGTACGACCGTGTGTAGGCAAGACAAGTTTGAGCCAACATCCGTCGGGAAAAAAAATCCACGGTTTTGTTGTCGGAATGTCCGATCGTGTGTACACGGCATAAGAGTTAAAGAGGTTGATTCGACAATTGGTTTTGACCAGAGCAAGCAAAAAAAATTGAAGGACAATGTATGTTCTGCTAAAGGACAAAATAAAACAAATAATTAAAAAAATGAAAGGACAAAAAGTTTTTGTCAAATCTAATAAGAACAAAGAAAAATTTGAATCCTCGCGGGCAAGAAACATTGTGATTAATTTCATGCACTGAAATCTTTCTACAAAGAATTGAGACACTGACATGGCTCTCGAAAAAAAAGTCATTAGAAATAAGTCCAGTCCATGAAGGCACCATTGAAATATAGAAAGACATTAATAATTAAAAATTATTCTTCACAGATCTCATCAGCAGCTGTTTAGGCAGCCAGAACATCAACATGGCAGCCAGGGAACTGGCAACCTTGTCGGGACCTAAATGCTAATACTATTTACTGCAATCCTTGGTCTTCATGGCATTTTCTCCTCTCCGGGAACCAAACGCTTGGCCCTGCCCACAGGGACCAAATCATAAAGGCCTCCAAGGTGGGTAGAAAAAACTAAGGCTAGAACTAAAGTTGGGACTTTATGTGAGGCAATAAATATATATACCTCCATCCCCAATATGGTTGAACATATGGTTGATTTTTTCTATAGTTGCCTGCCACCATTGATACCATCCTATAGTTGTACCCATACAATACAGATAGGTGAGAATATTTTTGGACTTTTCATGTCCCCCTCTCCCTCTTTCTGTGCTTTTACAAGTTTTTACGTCCCTTTATGTACCATCTTATCATTTTGGCATTTCTACTTCATTATAGATACCCCCTTACTGTGTATCTGCTCCTGACGAGTGGTATGTAACCACGAAACGCGTAGAGCTCCCATATGATGATATGTCACAGTTTTTACATTCAATATCTGTATTCTACCATTTTATTCTAATGAACCAATCTACCACTGTTACTTTGTTTACATGATACCATTACAATCTCAGTCTACATACCCAAGGTCTGCTACTATGTATATCTGTTGAGACAATTGTGTACCCCCATGTATTGTTTAGACTGTTTTACTACGACCTAATATTATAAAATGCTACTATTTTTCATGTGCATGTATGCCTTTTTTGTACTGATAAAACAATGGATATATTGATTGGCTCTATCAACTAGCAGTGTGCTTCATTCAAAGTCCCACCCTTTAGTCCAAGGTGGGTAATCAGAGTGTGAGCCCCATACCAAAGGGTCTCAAAATGTTAGGGGACTAGACTCCTCTGGAAGTAAAATAAGCATGGAGGGGGCTGCTTTTGGCATCTCCGAGTCCCCACATGTGGGGATCAATAAAAACTCTCATAACATGTAAATAACAACTGTGAAACATTATATTAACGTAAAGACAGTGCAAGAGATAATAAAAGAAGCAAGAAAATAAAGAAAAAGAGGGGAAGGCAAAAAGGTGCACCCCCAGATGATAGGTGTATGCCAGGTAAAGTGACCCTAATGGGTTGTTTTGATCCCCCCCCCCAAAGTAGTTGGAAACCTGGGGGTTCCATTTTTTTTTTATTTCTTAAATTTATTATGTAAAATTGCAGGAAAGATTTATTTGACTAAATTGTCTAAAAGTTCTGCCCATTGGGGACGTAACGCATAAGGAGGGGTTACTCTCGTGATGTCATCACGCTCAGGCAAAGCTGCTGTATGTGGGCGGAGACTCGCAGGAATAGGAACCAAGCTCATGACAAGCTGTCCTTGTGTATGCGGTGCAATTTTTTTTCATGCTGCATTATCTTGTATTTTGATGTGAGTAAATGTACTTTAGTTTAGTTTTAATGATGTTTTGGGAGACAGAGAGCACTAGATCTCTTTGTAATTTCTTGCTGGAAGGGAGATTCAAAGGAATGTGTGGAGGCTTTCTGAAGTGTTGGAGATGGAATGGCTCTGGAGCTTTGAGAAAAAGGGCTTTGCATTACATTATGCTATTCTTTTTTCAGTGAGAACCCGAACAAAACCTCTAGCACATGTAATAGTAAGAGGTGCTGGAGTGTGCTGGAGGGATCTATTGTTGCAAGGGTGGGATATTTTTTCTGGGGATATCTATTGTTGCTGGGGGGAAGTCTTACGTTGCTGTGAGGAATCTACTGTTAAGGGATGGGTCTATTGTTGCCAGCTGCTGAAAGGGTCTATTGATGCTGGCTGCTGGGATATCTTTTGTTGCTGAGGGGTCCTATGTTGTTGAGAGGGATCTACTATTGAGGGGGGGTCTAATGTTTCCACCGCTGGAGGTACTGGAGAGTCTATTAATGCTGGCTGCTGGGAGGACTGTTGATGCAGGGATGGGTCTCATGTTGACGGAGGGGTCTATTGCTGCTATCTGCTCGAGAGTCCATTGATGCTGGCTGCTGGTAGATCTATTGTTGCTAGCAGGGGTCTAATGTTGCTGGGGTGGATCTATTGTTGTTTGGGGGAATTTTGCTGCACAGGGTCGATGGTTGTAGGAGGGATCTATTGTTGGGGGGATCTGTTTTTGCTGGGGTGATCTAATGTTGCTAGGGGGTCTATTGTTGCTGAATGCAGGGGATCTATTTTACTTATTTTCTTATTATCATTTGCACTATCCATAAGAATTACTTAGCACCACAAAATGATACTTGGTTCTATATTCTCTAAAAGGGGCGGTACTGGGAGGTGGGTAGGGGGTGGAGTCAAGGGACAATGCTCAAAGGTGGGTAGAATACGGGGACAGGGGGTGACCCAGAAGGGGGGGGAGGGACCTGCACCTATTCTCTGAGAGAAAAAGCCCTGCTATTGGGCAGCAATTTTTACAGGTGGATGGGGCCCTAGTCTAATAAGTTTGATGGAGTAGGGAAAGATAAGACCCTGGTCCGATTTGTATTCCTTTTTACATCCCTTAGTGGGGAATCGGCCCCTCTATTTGAGCTGGTCACTATTGTCTCTAAAGCAGTAAATTATAGAAAATGCAGTTTTTCTGTAGTTGTCCCCACAGAATCTAATGAGTACACCAATGAGGACATCCAATGAGGTCCAATGAGGAGACCAATAAGGACATCCAATGAGGTCCAATGAGGACACTAATGAGGACATCCAATGAGGTCCAATGAGGACACCAATGAGGACATCCAATGAGGTCCAATCAGGAGACCAATGAGGACATCCAATTACGACATCCAATGAGGTCCAATGAGTACACCAATGAGGACATCCAATGAGGTCCAATGAGGAGACCAATGAGGACATCCAATGAGGTCCAATGAGGAGACAAATGAGGACATCCAATGAGGTCCAATGAGGACACTAATGAGGACATCCAATGAGGTCCAATGAGGACACCAATGAGGACATCCAATGAGGTCCAATCAGGAGACCAATGAGGACATCCAATTACGACATCCAATGAGGTCCAATGAGGACACCAATGAGGACATCCAATGAGGTCCAATGAGGACACCAATGAGGACATCCAATGAGGTCCAATGAGGACACCAATGAGGACATCCAATGAGGTTCAATGAGGACACCTGTTCTAATGACAACTTTCTAAGAGGTGATTTCCCTTCACATACTGTTGTGTTTTCAGGACCTGAAACACCAAACAAATAAACCCATCAGGGGTTCTAATCCTTCCCTACTCAAAAATAATGAATAAATACCATAATTTGTAAATGATGTGCCTTGGTGCTGCTTTCTCTAGCCTTGCTGTCCAACAAAGTGCCCTATAGTAAGCACAGCTCTGCCATTGTGCCATTGCTGAAAAAAACCCACAGGTGCCCTTTAGTCTGCCCCTTCCATGGAGGCCATTGACCTCACAGATCACATCTTCATTTTAAAAAGCTTTTCAAGTCAGTTCAATTAAAATAATCCGGGCAGATGATGCAACTGGAAAAGACACGGGAGAATTATCTGATGTTTCACAAGTGCGCGTTCCTGACTCTACTCTCGGAATCGGGAAGGACACTTTTTTTTGCATTAGCATGAAAGGGCGTGAGAGCCAGAAGTCTCGGCACTACCCAGAAGATACCCCGACCTGCTGACCTACACAACGGTTAAATGGAGTTTAATAGCGTGAATTCTTGAAATTCAGGACATAATCCGGGCTCTTGGTATCTTTGATGATAATGATTACCATGAGAAGTCAGAGACAGTTATTTCAGCCTAATTAGCCAAGATGTCCTGGGAGGACATGGCGCATTCTGTGCTGAAAATCCCATGGTACCAGTAAAGTGGTTATGTGAAAGTATCATTTTTTTTTTTTCCTAATTAGCCCAAACCTCCCAGAAAGGAAATTTTTGTGTGTTAAAGGAAAATTATAGGATATCTTCACTGAGTGCCCATTTGTAATAGAGGTCAAATACAGGCAAAGTCCCATGCCTACATTCAGCCCCATTCATTGGCTTTATAAGGTGTCTTCACTGAATGCCCATTTGGATTAGAGGTCCAATCCCTGGAAACTCTCATGTCTAAATTCTGCCCCATTCACTGGCAGTATAGGATATCATCACTGAGTGCCCGTTTGTATTAGAGGTCCAATCCTGGCAAAATCCAGGCAAAATCCCACAAGCCTACATTCAGCCCCATTCACTGCCATTATAGAATATCTTCACTGAGTAACCATTTGTATTAGCAGTC
The DNA here is from genome assembly GCA_029206835.1 of Rana muscosa. Classification (NCBI taxonomy): domain Eukaryota; kingdom Metazoa; phylum Chordata; class Amphibia; order Anura; family Ranidae; genus Rana; species Rana muscosa. The sequence continues at coordinate 282,047,606 of CM055124.1, forward strand.
CAAAGCAGGCACAGTCCCCCAAGCCTACATTCAGCCCCATTCACTCACATTATAGGGTATCTTTACTAAGTGTCCATTTGTATTAGAGGTCCAATCCAGGCAACATTCAGCCCCATTCACTGACATTATAGGGTATCTTTACTAAGTGTCCATTTGTATTAAAGGTCCAATCCAGGCAAAATCCCACAAGCCTACATTCAGCCCCATTCACTGCCATTATAGAATATCTTCACTGAGTGCCCATTTATATTAGGGGTCCAATCCAGGCAAAGTCCCCCAAGCCTACATTCAGCTCCATTCGCTGTAATTATAGGAAATCGTCACTAAGTGCCCATTTATATTAGGGGTCCAATCCAGGCAAAGTCCCCCATGCCTACATTCAGCCCCATTCGCTGGCATTATAGGGTATCTTCAATTAATACCCATTTGTATTAGAGGTCCAATCCCTGGAAACTCTCATGCCTACATTCTGCTCCATTCACTGGCAGTATAAGATATTGTCACTGAGTGCCCATTTGTATTAGAGGTCCAATCCCTGGAAACTCTCGTGCCTACATTCAGCTCTATTCCCTGGCAGTATAGGATATTGTCACTGAGTGCCCATTTGTATTAGAGGTCCAATCCTGGCAAAATCCAATGCCTTCATTCAGCCCCATTCATGGGCAATCATACTCATTTTTGGGGCATCCACAAACTTCCAGGTGACATCTGCAGACCGATGATGTAGCGGACTGGATAGGATATGCCAGTTGGGGGGAAGGGCATCGTTTTACAGTGTTGCAGTTCACTCTGACTGCTGATGGGAGCAAATTTTTCTATCTATGTAGAATTTGATGGTTATATTGGGGGCGGAGCCAATAATTGGCCCAGCCAATCAAATTTTACATAGGCTGAAACAGCTCCTCCCACCAGCAATCAGAGAGAATCTGATGGGATATGTCGGGGCAAAGCCAGAATAGTTTTAGTGTTGTGGTTCCCAATCAGGTTTGCTCCTGATGGCTGGTAGGATGAGCCATTTCTGCCTATGATGAATTTGACTTGCCGAGCCAATCAAATTACACACAGGCAGAAATGGTTTCTCCCACCGGCCTTAAGAGGGGACCTGATAGGGAACTGACTGCCTGTTTGGTGGCAGGATTATGGTCCTTCGTAGCTGGGATGTAGGTGACAGAAGCTTCTAGTTGACCATCAGTGGTCAACAGAGGCCATTCATGCTGTAAGGCTGTACTTATGTAAGTGTTAACAAAGGATCTTGCCGGTTGCTTCTGTCGGCAAGATCTTGTCTGTCTAGAAAACGACTGGGCTGTGCGAAGGAGGCCTTAAGGTAATGGCTGCAAAAATAACGTAAAATACCGAAGACACGCTCTACCCTCACTTTAACCATATCTGTTCTTTTTTGTCTTGTCCACATTGAAGTTCTTGAAGGGCAGCCATAAGAATGGAGATCTTCTTGTCCATTGCCATTTTCGCTTTGATCACCGCAGTGGTGGCTTAACTGCTTTTCCGACTCACTTCACTTTCCCAATAGAGAAGAAGACCCGTCACTAATAGCCATTTAAAGCTTACATCTCACTCACGTTAAGAAGGTGTTCTTTGGAGAACAGGGCCCAGCCAAGCCTCTTAATCCTCCTGTTCATTCATGGCCACCAGAATGTCCTTTCAGACTACTGCTGGGGGCCTGAGCCATAACCAAGCCTTGTCAATGAGTCTGGAGGAGGAAAGGACGAGGGCCTGGCTACTGAAAGGACCTTTCAAGTGTTTTTCCTGGTTGAAGATTTATCAGGCCGCAGCTGTAACAGACAATAACTGGAGCCTAAATGGCAGCGGCTCCAGAACTCGGCAAATACTCAGCGGTAACGTATAGGAGACTCCACGAGCAAAGCACACTGGATGTCAATAGGAAGCTTATTCTTGGTGGGTACACAGCATGATTTGTAATTGTGGATTTTGTCTAAAAGTCACTTTTGAGGGGACTTGTCACGTTTTGCACACTCACAATCTATTTATAAAACAAAATAAAAATAAATGCTGAACGAATAATCCCTGTTCTGTGTCTAATATGCATATTTCCTATGATCAGATGCTCCACCTAGTGGCCATAATGCAGTGTTTACCTAAAAACACAACATTATGGCCACTAGATGGAGCAGATGATCATAGAAAATATACATATTAGACACAGCACAGGGGTTATTTGCAATGGCCGTATGAATGACAATTTTTGATAAATAGCCCCCTTTCTGTTTTATATTTCTTTTAACTGATTAATTCTGTAGGAACTGACAGTAAAGCAGTTGTGACAAACTGTTGGAGGAGAGGTAAATGGACTGGACTTTAATTCTGCTTTAACTGCTTGCAAAGTGCTGGACCATCAATGGGCACGCCTGCTGGCCTTTGCTCCCTAGTAAAGTTTTGTTTGGTTAGGGGGCCTGTAGGCTCCTGTAAACATTTCAGAATCCTGCCTTAAAGAGGAGGTTCACCGGATTTTTTTTTTTTTTTTTTAAAGCCAGCAGCTACAAATACTGCAGCTTCTGACTTTTAAAAAATGGACACTTACCTGCCCAGGTCGCCCGCGACGTCGGCAGCTGAAGCCGAGCTACCGCTCGGCTCTCTGCTTCCCCCCTCACCATCCTCGGTGAGGGAATCGGGAAGTAAAGCGCTGCGGCTTCACTGCCCGGTTCCCTACTGCGCATGCGCGAGTCGCGCTGCGCCGTCCTCAATGGTCCCCGCTGTGTCCTGGGAGCCGTGTGTTTCCCAGAACACAGTGGGGGGTGACGCGAAGGGGCAGGACTCCCGTGGGAGTCTATACCCGGAAGTGGTGAAAATACCTGTTTTATACAGGTATCTGCACCCCCTCCCCCCCGAAAGGTGCCAAATGTGACACCGGAGGGGGGGAAGGTTCCGAAAAGTGAAGGCTCCATTTTGGGTGAACCACCACTTTAAGCATTATATAAAAAGAACGCATCTTAAAATCCTTTTAGATGTGCATCACTCCTGGCCACTGGGTGCTGTAGACCTGTGGTCATCAACCCTGTCCGCAGGGCCCACTAACAGGCCAGGTTTGCAAGATAACTGAAATTCCTCACAGGTGATATCATTTGCTGCTCAGTGATTGCAGTATTCTAGTTTGCATCTCCCCAAAGTAATGCATAAAACCTGGCCTGTTAGTGGGCCCTGAGGACAGGGTCAATGACCACTGCTGTAGACTTTAGCTGTGCAATCTGCTGATCATTTGCTTGGTTACACTCTAATAGAGTGTAATCGTGTCTAATAGAGTCTAATAGAGTGTAATCAAGCAACTGATCAGCAGATTGCACAGCTAAAGTCTACAGCACCCAGTGGCCAGCAGATATGCATGTCTAAAGGGATGCCGGGGATGTGTTCCTTTATATAATGATCGGGAAGAGCAGTACAGTGACTGACACCAGCCCCAAAGATCAGTTTACTTTAGAGACCCTGTCACCAGACCAATCATTTCAATGACTATCTTCCTATAAGCTAATGTGTGCACTAAACATATTTTAGGCATGCTATTTATCTGTTAACGCCTCCCTTGTGTTGACATCTAAAAGCCTGCTGCTGTAAGGCCACCATCTTGGATGTGATGTCACAGTCTCAGAGCTGTCACTCAAGTGACATTCTATATGATAACCCTTTGCTCCCCCCCCCCCCCGGTAGCTACATAAGAGTTCATGTAGGGAGGTGAAGGGGACGGAGCAGAGGAGCTGGGTCAGCACAGAGAGCAATTAAATACTCCTAAAAGAAGAGAGGGTTTTGATGTGCAAGGAGGGAGGTGGCTGTCTCCTTTCTGGAGTGTCAATTTCCGAGCAAGTTCAAGTTGCCATTGCAAGTCAATAATTTTTTTTTTTTATGGAAACAAAAAAAAAAAAAACGTTGCAAGTCAGCATCTAAAATACATGATTTTTCCGTGCTTTGACCTGCAAGGTTGGTGACAGGGTCTCTTTAAGGGTGCATCCTAAGTGCAGCGGCGTTGTCTGAATAGCCATAGCAGTTCACAGGGTGACTTTACTTGTTGCCCAGAGTTGGCACAGTCCACCAGGCTTTGCTGATTCAGGTTTTACACTCAATTTATTTTTAACTTGGGCATCAGACATTGGCAGAGCCCTTGAAATGAGCCACTGTGGTCTCATCGGTCTCATCATTCCTGTTAGCCGGACGTGTTTGAACAGCAGGGAGCTCTGTGGCTTGTGTGCAGAAATGTCCTTTCCTACACATAGCAGAAGCCTTGCCTTTGTTTGCACATCCCACTACAGCGTGCATGCCTGGGATCAATGCAAACACATTAAACGTTTTACCCGACATCATCATCCTCGTGGAACTTGATTAAGCTCGCCAGCAGCCGCTGAGCCAGGTGTCCGCACCGCCGTCCCGGCATCTGCTTATTTTATTAAGAGACAGATCCTGGAGGATCCATGGAGGACCACGAGGCCTACAAAGTCATTAATGAGACCTAACAAGCAGCAGCGTCCTTTCTGGTGGGCAGAAAGTGAATTGTTAGCTCTGTTGCAGACCTGACACTTCCAGGCATGTCAGATAAAGTGTTCCCCCTATGGGCGCTGTGGTTCCCCCCCACTGTCAGCTGGGTCTCTACAGTAGGGTGACCAGACATCCCCGGTTTCTGGGGACAGTCCCCGGATTGAGGACACTGTCCCCGGACCAAGTCTGTCCCTGGTTTTTTCCCCGGATTGGATTTGAACAGGGGCTGGGGCAATTTCAAAGACAGTCAGTGCAGAATTAAAAAAAATATCTGAATTACACCCCCCCACCCCCTGCTCCTACTAGCTTATGGGGGTGTAAAGCCTCGTACACACGACCGAGAATCTCGTCGTAAAAAAAAAACCTGTTGTTTTTCTCAACGAGATTCTTGTCAAGCTTTCCTTGCATACACACTGTCAACTCCAAATCTCGTCGTTGTATAAAAGGGAAGTTTGATTCCAATGGCGCCACCCCTTGGACTGCTTTTGCTGATCTCGTGTTACCGCGTGTTAGTAAAAGTTTGGGGAGAGATGATTCGTGCTTTTCAGTCTTCGTGCTTTCAGTTCGTTTTAGCGTGACGAATGTGCTATCTCCATTACGAAAGCTAGTTTTACCAGAAGGAGCGCTCCCGTCTTATACTTGATTCTGAGCATGTGCGATTTTTTAAGACTCGGAAAAGCATACACACGACCGGTTTTTCTCGTCGCAAAACAGGCCGACGATAATCCCGACGAGAAAAACCAGAATCCTGACGAGAAAATAGAGAGCAGGTTCTCTATTTTTCTCGTCGAGATTCCCGGCAGTTTTCTCGACCAGAAACCATACACACGAACGGTCGTGTGTACGAGGCCTAAGACTTGATAGGCTGTGAGGCGGGGGCGGTGATGGGCAGAGAGTCGCTGTTTGCCACCATTACTAGTAAAAAAAAAAAAATATGTCCCCGGATTTCATTTTAAAAATCTGGTCATCTTACTCTACAGGACATAGCATTAAAGTAGGGTGGAGAATACCACAGTATGGGAGGAATAAGCCCCAAGCCCCCAAGGAAGAAGAAGGACCTGTGACATCACTGGACCAGCCAGAATGGTTCAGGATTTTAGAAATGGGTGAGCTTGTGTGGGTTTGATTTTGCAAAGTTTGCAATTTAAAGTGGTGTTCCACCCAAAAAAAATACACCAAAATCCTTTAAAAAAATAGAAAATAAAAATATTTACTCACCAGAAAGGGCGGTTGCTATGAGGAACTTGCTAATCTGCCTCTTCCTCCACCTCGGCAGGTCTTCTTCCTTGTCCTCCTCACGGTGTCTTCTGGGGAATGGGGCGCGCTGCCTTCTGGAAACTGTGTGTATCCCAGAAAGCAGCCGCCCATTCACAAAGCGGCGCGAGCCTCACGCATGCGCAGTAGGAAAAGGGCAGTGAAGCCGCAAGGCTCCACTGACTGCTTCCCTTAGGGAGGATGGCGGCGCCGGGACCCTCCACGATCGAGGGGTCGGCCTCGGGGGGGGGGGGCTGACATCACGGGTGCCTAGGACAGGTAAGTGTCCTTATTAAAAGTCAGTAGCTACAGTGTTTGTAGCTGCTGACTTTTTTAAAAACAAAAAAATTGCGGGTGGAATCCCCCTTTAAGATGGTAATACAAATCAAAGTTGCTCAGGGCCCAATAGTTGATGCTGGAATCCTGGCAACCAATGATGGCTCTCTGACACCATTTAACTGCTGGCTGGGCTGGCGATGGCCATTTTTGGTCAATGGCATCAGCCAGCATCTCTAGCCTCTTCGTTCACATTTAGGTCTTGGTTGGGAAATGTCCTGGCCAGAACCGGAATGGTGCCAGGGATGCATTATTGGCTGCAGCAAACAAAAACTCTTGTGCACAAGTGTGTTGATCAGGTGATCTAGAGTTCAAGATGGATAATATTGTATTATTGGTTACTAGGACTCCAGTGGCCGCCAGCATCCTAGCAACCAATGAGCCTTGAGCAGCAGTAATAATTCTGCCAATTAATGGAGGACTACCCAGTAGAAGTTCATAGCAAATTTTGTGCCATACTATACAGGAATAAAGGTATGTATAATTTTTTTTTTTTCGGGGGGAGCTTTAGTGAGGAGGTCCCGAGATGTCACCAGACCAGCCAGAACGCTACAAGAAAAAGTATATAAATTGACATTTTTTTAAGTGGGGGGCCTTCAGGGATATTTGGAGGAGAGTTGTTGTTGGGGGGGGGGGTAAAGTTTATTTTATAAAGGACTTTCTATGCCAAACAGAAGGTCTGCTTTTTTGCCAACGTCATGTCCCTTCAACAAAAACATATAAGTGTACGAAATCAGAGAATGCAAAACATTCACCAAAAAGTGTACTTAAGGGTGTGTCTCTTGTCCACCCACCGAAGGAGTAGGATTCCACCCCTACCCCCTGGGGCACAAAGCTCCTGACAGGCAAGGCTAAACTTGGTCCACCTAGCCAAAAGACCTGGGGGTGACGGGTCCCCTCTCCTCATGGTCAGAGAAAGGCGACCAACGAGTACTAGGTAAGGGGCTCCTCCACAGAGAGATTTTCCTCCCCTTGTTCAGGAGAGGAAGGAACCTAATGGCCACATATCCTCTCACCAGACTTTAGGGTAGTACCCACACCCTCCATCTTAGTGAGAAAAGAAACACAGACAAAAGTGCAAAGTGACAAAACTTGAAGAGAAAATATTAATAAATAGGGCCAGTGCAAGTGCATAGGCTAGGCCCTGAGGCCTGGTAACAAAAATTGGCCCGGATTTAGCCAAAAAGCCTAGCCCATTGAGGCGTAGTGCAGAAAAGCAAAGTGGCGTGGCATTGTGCCTTTTCGCACCGTGGGGGATCCCAAACCGAATTGTCACTTAGAGCACCCCTGGGGTGACCAACTCCCAGAAGGCACATACACAGCAGGTTCTCTACCTTCTCAGCCCATGGCCAGCCCAGGTAGAGCCATTCAAATCAGGAGGCCCTAGGCCCCCCCTTTGTTCCCAGAGGAATAACGCTTGTGCTCTCGTGTCCCGTGGGCGTCCTGATTTCCATTCCAGCAGGTATTAGCCTTCAGAGTCCCCATCATAGCAGCAGGGGGACCATAGCCACCAGTGATTTGGCCAGTATGTTACTGGTAAAATTGGGATGTGCTGCCAAGGTTAATAAGAAAAATATCATATATTTTCTGGGTTTTTTTTCCATTATTTTAAGGGGAATTTTTTGTTTTTGTTTTAGAAGCAAGTCACAACAAAGGCAAATCTACGGTCCACCTTTTATTGTCTGTCCAGGAAACACTCTATAACAGCCTTTTTCAAGCTTTTCAACACAGTGGAACCCTTGAAATAACTTTCCGTTCTCAGGGAACCCCTGCTATAAATGACTATCTACAACTCATACTACATTAGTGTAATGGTCAGTGAGAAGAATGCTCCTTAGACTTGTGGCCATTGGGAAGAATGCTCCTTACTTCATTGGTAGTCAATGGGAAGAATGGTCCTTACATTGATGGTCAGTAGGAAGATTGATCCTTACATTGATGGTCAGTAGGAATATTGATCCTTACATTGGTGATCACTGGAAAGAATGCCCCTTACATTGGTGATCAGTGGGAAGAATCATCCTACGTTGGTGGTCAGTAGGAAGATTGGCCCTTACATCAGTGATCAGTGGGAAGATTGGCCCTTACATTGGTGATCAGCGGGAAGAATGGCTCTTACATTGGTGATCATTGGGAAGAATGTCCCTTACATTGGTGATCAGTGGGAAGAATGTCCCTTACATTGGTGATCAGTGGGAAGAATGGCTCTTACATTGGTGATCATTGGGAGGAATGTCCCTTACATTGGTGGTCAGTGGGAAGAATGTCCCTTACATTGGTGATCAGTGGGAAGAATGTCCCTTACATTGGTGATCAGTGGGAAGAATGGCCCTTACATTGGTGATCAGTGTGAAGAATGATCCTTACATTGGTGATCATTGGGAAGAATGTTCCTTACATTGGTGATCATTGGGAAGAATGTTCCTTACATTGGTGATCATTGGGAAGAATGTCCCTTACATGGGCGATCATTGGGAAGAATATCGCTTACATTGATGATCATTGGGAAGAATGTCCCTTACATTGGTGATCATTGGGAAGAATGTCCCTTACATGGGCGATCATTGGGAAGAATATCGCTTACATTGATGATCATTGGGAAGAATGTCCCTTACATTGGTGATCATTGGGAAGAATGTCCATTACATTGGTGATCATTGGGAAGAATGTCCATTACATTGGTGATCATTGGGAAGAAAGCTAAAAAGATCAATGGGAACTTATCTGGGAGGCATAAAATGCTCAAGAAACCTCTGGCACCCTCTGGAGGAACCTTACGGTTCCATGGAACTCTGGATGAGAAACTCTGCTCTATAATACAAGCATGTTTTGTCTTCTTCTGGATCAATAGGGTTCTGTATATGGAGATTTTCCATTTTTTTTCTCTTAGTTGAACTTGGTGGACTTTTGTCTTTTTTTTTTCTTCTTTTCAACCTGACCAATGAAGTACCATTACAGAATATAATTTTTTTAATCTCTCGGTCAGAAAGTTATTTTTCCTCCCCATCTGCAGTGACAGTCAATCCTCCTATGGTGGCAGAAGATAAAAAAAAAAAAAAGGATCTAAAAAAGAACTTGGTATGCACCGATGACTCTCATAATATGAAAGGAAAATATTTATTTCCCCTCTGCGTGAGTAAGAGAGAACTATTTAAAGGCCGGCCACTCATCTCCATTACTCCTGATTTATTCCCGCTTATGGAAATAATAGCAGAGATTTCACTGTCATATATTTAGTCATTTCTCCCTTCCGCATATAAATTTCACATACATCCTATTAGAGCTGGCACAGGCCGCTGCTCGTCCCTCTGAAACCAGGCTGACTCTGGCGTTACGATGACTCTGGCTATGAAATCAGTGCAGCAATTTAAATCCATAAAGCCCAAACTTTTTATTAGTTTTTCCATAGGCCGGGGAAGGGTTACAACTTCTGCTTTTATTGCTGTCCGTGTCACCACTGAGACTTTCAATGCTGTTTGTCTACTCGTGATTTGCCTTCTTCTTGTTTTGACACCCGTCACCTGGACAGGAAGTAAAAATCATCATTTTCTTTTCTAGAAAATTACTCAGAACCCCCAAACATTAAATATATTTTTTAAGTAGAGGCCCTAGAGGAGGGGGGGGGTCTCCAAACTGTGGTCTGAGGGCCGGATGCGGCCCTTTCCTAGCCTTCATCCGGCCTTTGGGGCACTATTGCCCCCAATGATATGAGGCACTATTCCTCCCACTAACAACAACAATGGGCCACTATTTCTTCCACTAATACCAATGGGCATTTTCTACTTCCACTGGCCACAACCCGGCCCCCCCCTAAAGTCTGGAGGACTGTAAACTGGCCCTTTATACGCACATGATCTTTAATGGCATCCCAGTCTTAGTCCGTAGGGTTCAATATTGAGTTGGCCCACCCTTTGCAGCTATAACAGCTTCAACTGTTCTGGGAAGGCTGTCCACAAGGTTTAGGAGTTAAGCCTCGTACACACGACCGTTTTTCTCGGCAAGAAAACTACTGGGAGAGCTTTTTGCCGAGAAAACCGGCCGTGTGTATGGTTTCTCGGCAGGAAAACTGCGGGGAATCTCGACGAGAAAAATAGAGAACCTGCTCTCTATTTTTCTCGTCGGGATTCTCGGCAGTGTTTCCTGCCGAGAAACCCGGTCGTCTGTATGCTTACGTGGTTGAGGTGCAGGCCAGTCAAATTCCTCCACCCCAAACTCCCTCATCTGTGTCTTTATGGACCTTGCTTTGTGCACTGGTGCACAGTCATGTTGGAACAGGAAGGGGCCGTCCCCAAACTGTTCCCACAAAGTTGGGAGCATGAAATTGTCCAAAATGTCTTGGTATGCTGACGCCTTAAGAGTTTCCTTCACTGGAACTAAGGGGCCAAGCCCAATCCCTGAAAAAACAACCCCAAACCATAACCCCCCCCCCTCCACTAAATTATTTGGACCAGTGCACAAAGCAAGGTCCATAAAGACACATGGATGAGCGAGTTTGGGGTGGAGGAACTTGACTGGCCTGCACAGTGTCCTGACCTCAACCCGATAGAACTCCTTTGGGATTAATTAGAGCGGAGTCTGTGAGCCAGGCCTTCTCGGTCAACATCAGTGCCTGATTTGAACTGTGGAAGGAGCCTGGAGTACTCAGAGTATTTGGGATTCTAACTGTGGGAGGAGTCCAGAGTACTCAGCGTACTTGGGATTCGAACCATGGGAGGAGTCCGGAGTACTCAGCGTACATGGGATTCGAACCATGGGAGGAGTCTGGAGTACTCAGCATACTTTGGATTCGATCTGCGGGAGGAATCAGGAGTACTCAGAGTATTTGGGATTCGAACTGTGGGAGGAGTCCGGAGTACTCAGCGTACTTGGGATTCAAACCGTGGGAGGAGTCTGGAGTACTCAGCGTACTTGGGATTCGAACTGCAGAAGGAGTCAGGGGTACTCAGCATACTTGGGATTCGAAAAGCGGGAGTAGTCTGGAGTACTCAGAGTATTTAGGATTCGAACTGTGGGAGGAGTCTGGAGTACTCAGCGTACTTGGGATTCGAACCGCGGGAGGAGTCCGGAGTACTCAGAGTATTCGGGATTTGAACTGCAGGAGGAGTCCGGAGTACTCAGCGTACTTGGGATTCGAACCGTGGGAGAAGTCTGGAGTCCTCGGTGTAAACCCACACGGATGTACACGTGTTTCATGGGACGAATGGCTCTATAAATTCTTTTTTTAAATAACCCCCCCAAACTGTATAGAACTCTAAAGCCCTGTAGACACGATCGGATAACCTATGGATTTTCGTCCGATGGATTTGACCATCGGAAATCCGATGAAACTGTTTTTCATCAGTCTTGGCCACACACCATCAGTCAAAAAACCGACCGTTCCAAACGCGGTGACGTAAAACACTCCGATGAGCCGAGAAAAATGAAGTTTAATGCTTCTGAGCATGCGTCGACTTGATTCTGAGCATGCGTGGGTTTTTTAACCGATGGACTTGCCCATAGACGATCGGAAATTACCATCGGTTTTTGATCCATCGGAAAATTTTAAAACAAGTTCTATTTTTTCCATCCGATGGAAAAAAGACCGATGGGTACCATACACGATCGGTTTGTCTGATGAAAACCATCCATCGGACGGTTTTCATCAGTTAAACCGATCGTGTGTACGGGGCTTAAGCGTATCCATCAGACCTAGAACAGGAAGAACGGTGGCCGGATTTGGACCCAGAACAAGGCTTCCTCCTTCAAAGAACTGACAGCAAATGAAGCCCATGAAAAAAATAAATCCGTGACTCAAATCCATTTCGGTGTAAAAGAAATGTGTTTTTTTTTTCCTCGCTGAGCCTCAGAAAAGGATATGATTAGGTTAATAGTCATCGGTTCCTTGTAACCCGGTAAATGAAATTCTGTAAAATGGCTCTGGGGGGGGGGGGAGGGGGAGGAAAGAGTCCTCTTTTATTTTTTTATTTTTTAAAGAGATCCTTTATTTTGTGAGATGTGATTGAATTTATGCACGCTCCCCGGGAGTCTATTACTCCCTCGCCTGCTGACACAGAACTCGGCGAGTCGCGGGGTCTAGCATAAATCACGGCACATTTTCAGTTTATTGCCCCCGTGGACGGGAGAGGAAAACACACACAATGATTCTGATCATTTGTTGAGTAAATAATGGCATTTATCATAGCGCTGTTTATTTTGCTAATTAAAAGATGGCCGCCGTTGACGGTTTCCTCCAAAGAAATATGGCCCCCTTTGCGGCCCTATTTGTATTCTAGGGCCGAGGACGGAGGGAAGGACGCCGCGTGACAGCAGACAAAGCCGGGGAGAAATGTAAGAATGGAAAAGTAGATGATAATAAACAATGCGAATCGTTGGAATTGTTGCACTACACATGTGCAGAACGAAAAAATGTGTTTCGCTTTGTTTCGTAATGATTCGTTATCTACTTAAATTTGTTTCGTTAAATTTGTTTCATTCGTTTAATTCATTTTAATTTGTTTTCGGAATTTGTTTTGTTTATTCGTTTTCGAATAGATTCAAAAAGTTTTCGAATAGTTTTCGAATTCTAATCGTTTTCCAATTTCCAAAAAGAATAAAATAGACTAGAAAATTAAATAGACTAGAAAATAAAGGAATAGAAACTATTTGAATGGTTTTGAATAGTTTTCGAATTTAAATAGTTTTCCAATTTCCAAAAAGAATAAAATAGACTAGAAAATAAAGGAATAGAATAGAAAAAAATATATATATATTTTTCTATTCTATTCCTTTATTTTCTATTCTATTTAATTCTCTTTGAAAATTGGAAAACTATTCAAATTCAAAAACTTTTCGAATATGAATTTGAAAACTATTCAAATTCTAAAAGTATTCAAAGACGATTCGAAAACTATTCGAATTTGGATTTCGTCCAAATTTTTTTTTTCATCATTTCGCATTCGTTTCAATTCGGTACTATTCTAATTCGGAAATTCGGATACATCCGAATTCCTGAATAACGAAAATGTATCCAAATTTTTATTTGGAACCGCACATGTCTATGTTGCACCCAACTATGGGGCTGAGTTATTAAAGCGGTGTGTGACCTTGGCCAGCGATTTGCTGAAGACCTGAGAACTACTTTGATGCGACTTTGAAGCAAAGGAGGGGCTACACCGCAGGGAATGCCTGGGTAATCTTCCTGTAATGTCGGATCCAAAGACACTTTAATATAGTTGAAGATCTGACTTCCATTAACCACTTCAACTCTGGAAGATTTACCCCCCTCCCCTTCCATGACCAGGCCATTTTTTGCGATACGGCACTGCATTACTTTAAATGACAATTACGCGGTCGTGGGACGCTGTACCCAAATAAAATCGATGTCCTTTTTTCCCCACAAATAGAGCTTTCTTTTGGTGGTATTACCATTACTGGTAAAAAAAGAAATAAAAAAAATTAAGTCCTATAAATATATTCCATAGTTTATAGACTCTATAACTTTTGAGCAAATCAATCAATATACACTTATTGGGATTTTTTTAACCAAAAACATGTAGCAGAATACATATTGGCCTAAATTGATGAAGACATTTTATTTTTTCCTTTTTTTTTATTGGATATGTTTTATAGCAGAAAGTAAAAAATATTGTTATTTTTTTTTGTTTTTTTTGGAAAATTGTTGCTCTTTTTCTGTTTATAGCCCAAATAATTTGGACCAGTGCACAAATCAAGGTCCATAAAGACATGGATGAGTGAGTTTGGGGTGGAGGAACTTGACTGGCCTGCACAGAGTCCTGACCTCAACCCTTTGGGATGAATTAGAGCGGAGACTGTGAGCCAGGCCTTCTCGTCCAACATCAGTGCTTGACCTCACAAATGGGCTTCTCAAAGAATGGTCAAACCTTCCCATAGACACACTCCTAAACATTGTGGGCAGCCTTCCCAGAAGAGTTGAAGCTGTTATAGCTGCAAAGGGTGGACCAACTCAATATTGAACCCTACAGACTTAAGCCTCATACACACGATCGGACTTCCAACTGACTTTTCCATAGATTTTGGTCCGAAGGGCGTTGCCCGTGAACTTGGTATGCATACACACGTCAGGACTTTTTCAGCCAACTTTCACCAAATCACGTGTTTTTTCTGCTCTTTACCACCACCCTGTGGGCAACTTCTGCTATTGTTGTTTGATCTTTAGCATTGGTTCTGAGCATGCGTGTTTTTACTTTGGACTTTAGTCCGATGGACTTGTGTACACACGATAGGATTAGAGGACGTAGGACATTTGTTGCCGGAAAGTTTGTCTGTTCTCACAGCGAACATTTGTCCAATGAAAAAGCAATAAAGTTTGTCCGATGGAGCGTACACACGGTCGGATTGTCCGCTAAAACAGGTCCTTTGGACGTTTGTTGTCAAAAAGTCCTATCGTGTGTATGGGCCTTAAGACTGGGATGCCATTAAAGTTCATGTGCGTGTAAAGGCCGGTGTCCCAATACTTTTGGTTATATAGTGTATGTCCAGCTGCGGTTTCAATGTGGTTTTTAAAAGGAGTCCGGCGCAGTTTTGATCACTGGATGGGCGCGATTCAGGTGCAAATTTTTACTTGAAATCACACCTGAACCAGACTGAAAAATGCACCCGACTCTTTTACCTTCATACATAGGAGGTAAAAAAAACTTGAGTCTTTACAACCACTTTAACGTAAGCCTTCATTTACCCCTGTAACTATAGGCATTGTGAAGGAATTCATCTTTAAAACTCTATGGTTATAAAATCTAAGCCAGGGCTTGAAAATTCTGCTCGCCCGCTCACCAAATGCGAGGGTAAATTCCTTTTTGGCGAGCACAGTAACAGAGCGGGTGGCTTGCAACGTGATCCCCAGGCCCCGGGGATCGATTTGCATTCCACTTGCGCTCCAAGCCTCATTTTGAATCCGATTTCCGGTTTCCGACTTCCGGCTTCTTCTTCGGCATCGCCATTACACTGGCAGCGCCGCTGAGGGGACAGGAGCAGGAGAGTTCCGCTCTCCACCGCCGAGGGAGACACAAGGAGAGGTCCGCTCTCCACCGTCGTGGGGGACACGAGGAGAGGTCCGCTCTCCACCGCCGTGGGGGACATGAGGAGAGGTCCGCTCACCACCGCCGTGGGGGACACGAGGAGAGGTCTGCTCTCCACCGCAATGGGGGACACGAGGAGAGGTCCGCTCTCCACCGCCGTGGTGGACATGTGCAGGAGAGGCCTGCCAACGATGCACATCCCTACGCTTAAGGTAAATGACCTGGGGACCCTGATGTAAGATGGGGGGCCCTCTGGGGACACTCATTTAGAGGGCGACCCTCTGGGGGCACTTGTTTAGAGGTAGGCCCTCTGGGGACACTGATGTAAGGGGGGCTCTCTGGGGACACTGATGTAAGGGGGGCTCTCTGAGGACACTGATGTAAGGGGAGGCTCTCTGGGGACACTGATGTAAGGGGAAGCTCTCTGGGGACACTGATGTAAGGGGGGCTCTCTGGGGACACTGATGTAAGGGGGGGCTTACTGGGGACTCTGATGTAAGGGGGGCTCTCTGGGGACCCTGATGTAAGGGGGGGCTCTCTGGGGACCCTGATGTAAGGGGGCTCTCTGGGGACCCTGATGACCGATGTAAGAGGGGGGCCCTCTGGGGACACTGATTTAAGAGGGGGTCCCTCTGGGGACACTTATTTAGGGGGAGGGGCTCTGGGGACCCTGATGTAAGGACGGGCTCTCTGTGGACACTGATGTAAGGGGGGCTCTCTGGGGACCCTGATGTAAGGGGGCTCTCTGGGGACCCTGATGAATGATGTAAGAGGGGGGGGCCCTCTGGGGACACTGATTTAAGAGGGGGTCTCTCTGGGGACACTTATTTAGGGGGGGCTCTGGGGACCCTGATGTAAGGGGGGGCTCTCTGGGGACACTGATGTAAGGGGGTCTCTCTGGGGACACTTATTTAGGGGGGGCTCTGGGGACCCTGATGTAAGGGCAGGCTCTCTGGGGACACTGATGTAAGGGGGGCTCTCTGGGGACCTTGATGTAAGGGGGCTCTCTGGGGACCCTGATGAATGATGTAAGAGGGGGGGCCCTCTGGGGACACTGATTTAAGAGGGGGTCTCTCTGGGGACACTTATTTAGGGGGGGCTCTGGGGACCCTGATGTAAGGGGGGCTCTCTGGGGACACTGATGTAAGGGGGCCCTCTGGGGACACTTATTTAGGGGGGGCTCTGGGGACACTTATTTAGGGGGGCCTCTGGGGACCCTTATGTAAGGGAGTGCTCTCTGGGGACACTGATGTAATTGCAGTTTTTTATATTCTGGACTCTTTATTCTAAAGAAAAATGTAATTTCATAAGCTTTAAGGGGGCGGGGTTGGGGGTCGGACCGCGGCAAGTTTTGGTGTGGCAACTGGTGGAGAGTAAGGTTTTTGCCTGGCTAGTAGGTCTAGACTTGAAATTTTAAGCCCTGATCTAAGCTATACAAAAGGGTCTTTGACCACTACGTCTTATGGGCTATCTAAACTGCATTCTGTTCTTGGACAAGATACAAGTGTTTCATTTTGTATGGTGGCACCATTGGACATATTTATAGCTGTATTTGTTTTCTTGACTTTTTCTCAATAAAATCTTATTGAACATAAAGAAAAAAAATCTAATGCATAGGCTATTTTCTGAAATAGATAAACTTAGCCTTTAATATTCTGATGTGATATTTTGGTTTTCCATTTATTTATTTTTAAATACGGTATGTTGAGCCTTAATCCATATCGAAATGGAAAAGTGCCATCAGAAAGAGGAGCCGTATCTCAGCACTCGCTAGAACAGGGCCCCTGAGAAGCCAATCCTTGTACAGAGAAGAGAAAATGAACGAGCAGGTTGAGAATCTGCAGCCTTTACAGCTCAATCTTGTAAAAATTTCCTGCAGACAGATAGAGGTGCCAGATAAAAGATGTCATACAAAGAGAGTCATTTGTCTCCGTGAAATGTGAATACAAGGTCAGAAGAGATAGTGCTTGGGTGGGTCCGGGGCTCTGTTTGAGGACGTTAGTTTGAGGGCAAATAGTTTTTAAATGCTGGTATAAAAGTTGGCTGTCAGGTCACGATCAACGAAACAAAAGAATGCCAGAGGAACAACAGGAGCGCCATGGAGAAAGTATTCTCACCTAGTCCAAAAATAAATAATATCGCAAAGTCAACAGAATCTCAAATAATAGAAACTGCCCGTACCAGGCTTCACATTCAATGAGTAACTGAGATATGGAACATTACTTAAAAATAAGAAAGTAAATACAGCTTTGCATCAGGATAAGAGAAAAGTTGTCTGAAGGTTAATTGAAGAACCATCAAAGTTCTCTCTGTTGCCTCGGGAGGTACGTCATGGTACGTGACATTCTCAATGCAGCTTCTGCTTCTGCTTCACAAAGGTGACCATATTCTTTTGCCGGATTCTACACCTTCCTGTGGTCGAGGCAGGACTCACCTCCAACCCCACAGACCTGGACTCACCTCCAACCCCCCAGACCTAGTCTTACCTCCAACCCCCCAGACCTAGTCTTACCTCCAACCCCACACACCTCGACTCACCGCCAATCTCACAGACCTGGACTAACCTCCAACCACCCAGACCTAGTCTTACCTCCAACCCCACAGACCTGGACTCACCTCCAACCCCACAGGCCTGGACACACCTCCAACCCCCTAGACCTATTCTTACCTCCCACCCCACACACCTGGACTTGCCACCAACTTCACAGACCTGGACTCACCTATAACCACCCAGACCTAGTCTTACCCCCAATCCCACAGGCCTGGACTCACCCCCAACCCCACACATCTGGACACAACCTCCAACCCCACACATCTGGACACACCTCCTACCCCACAGACCTGGATTCACCTACAACTCACCTACAACCCCACAGACTTGGACTCACCTCCAACCCCCCAACCTGGACTCACCTCCTACCCCACCAACCTGAAATCACCTCCAATCCAACAGACCTGGACTCAACTCCTACCTCACAGACCTGGATTCACCTCCTACCTCACAGACCTGGACACACCTCCAACCTCACATACCTGGACTCACCTCCAACAACACAGACCTGGACTCACCTCCAACATCACAGACCTGGACTCACCTCCAACCACCAAGACCTAGTCTTACCTCCAACCCCACAGATCTAGACTCACCTCCAACCCCACAGGCATGGACTCACCTACAACCCCACACATCTGGACACACCCCCAACCCCACACATCTGGACACACCTCCTACTCCACAGACCTGGACTCACCTACAACCCCACAGACCTGGACTCACCTCCAACCTCACAGACCTGGACTCACCTCCAACCCCAGAGACCTGGACTCACCTCCAACCCCAGAGACCTGGACTCACCTCCAACCTCACAGACCTGGACTCACCTCCAACCCCAGAGACCTGGACTCAACTCCTACCCCACAGACCTGGACTCACCTACAACCCCACAGACTTGGACTCACCACCAACTCCACAGACCTGGACTCACCTCCAACCCCCCAGACCTAGTCTTACCTCCAACCCCCCAGACCTAGTCTTACCTCCAACCCCACACACCTCAACTCACCGCCAATCTCACAGACCTGGACTAACCTCCAATCACCCAGACCTAGTCTTACCTCCAACCCCACAGACCTGGACTCACCTCCAACCCCCCAGGCCTGGACTCACCTCCAACCCCACAGACCTGGACTCACCTACAACCCCACAGACCTGGACTCACCTCCAACCTCACAGACCTGGACTCACCTCCAACCCCAGAGACCTGGACTCACCTCCAACGCCAGAGACCTGGACTCACCTCCAACCTCACAGACCTGGACTCACCTCCAACCCCAGAGACCTGGACTCAACTCCTACCCCACAGACCTGGACTCACCTACAACCCCACAGACTTGGACTCACCTCCAACCCCACACACCTCGACTCACCGCCAATCTCACAGACCTGGACTAACCTCCAATCACCCAGACCTAGTCTTACCTTCAACCACACAGACCTGGACTCACCTCCAACCCCCCAGGCCTGGACTCACCTCCAACCCCCCAGACCTATTCTTACCTCCCACCCCACACACCTGGACTCACCACCAACCTCACAGACTTGGACTCACCTCCAACCACCCAGACCTAGTCTTACCCCCAACCCCACAGGCCTGGACTCACCCCCAACCCCACACATCTGGACAAAACCTCCAACCCCACACAACTGGACACACCTCCTACCCCACAGACCTGGACTCACCCACAACTTACCTACAACCCCACAGACTTGGACTCACCTCCAACCCTCCAACCTGGACTCACCTCCTACCCCACCAACCTGAAATCACCTCCAATCCCACAGACCTGGACTCAACTCCTACCCCACAGACCTGGATTCACCTCCTACCTCACAGACCTGGACTCACCTCCAACCACCCAGACCTAGTCTTACCTCCAACCCCACAGACCTAGACTCACCTCCAACCCCCCAGGCCTGGACTCACCTACAACCCCATACATCTGGACACACCTCCAACATCACACATCTGGACACACCTCCTACTCCACAGATCTGGACTCACCTACAACCCCACAGACCTGGACTCACCTCCAACCTCACAGACCTGGACTCACCTCCAACCTCACAGACCTGGACTCACCTCCAACCTCACAGACCTGGACTCACCTCCAACCCCAGAGACCTGGACTCAACTCCTACCCAACAGACATGAACTCACCTCCAACCCCATTAATAGACCCCTGATGTCTCAATTTTGAAACAGAGAAATGGAATGAAAACTGATTTATCAGTTACTTTTCTCTGCAGTTTTAGTTGCACAGAATGAATGAACAGGAATAGTTCTGTACAGAGCTTTCCGTTCATTCATAGGCTGAAGCTTAGTAAACTATGTTTACTATGCCTCATCTATGAATAATTACAAAACAAACAGAGTCAGCGATTGGTACTGATCACTGACTCTATTCATTAGGACAAGGAAGGGGTCGGTAAATTACACATTTGCCGACCCCTTCCCCGCTCCCAAATCTGACCGATCCCCCGCAGCAGCCGGTGGGAGAGGGAAACCTCAAAGCACTGCGGGGGAGGGGGGGCAGGGAAGTACACAGGGACCCGGGGGACCAGGACAGGGATAGGGAGGCAACAGGAACAGCATGTAGAGAAACCAATGCCCTCCATTTCCCTCCTACAGCCACTGAATGTCTGTGGGAGGGAGAGGAGGAGAAGCAGGCAATCAGCAGCTGCAGGAGGGAAATGGAGGGATCGCTTCCTCTACGTGCCACCACCTTCCCCGCTGCCCTCCTATCCAGGTGTACAGGGGGGAGCGCAAGGACACCCTGGAGTATTAGGCGGGGTCGTAATGGTGACCCCTGCAACCCCTGTATGTACGCCCTTAGATAGATAGATAGAACATAGTTAGATAGATAGATAGATAGATAGATAGATAGATATAACATTGTTAGATAGAACATAGATAGATAGAACATAGATAGAACATAGATATATAGAACATAGATCGATAGAACATAGATAGATAGCCTATTTGCTGTAATAGAATCAGAGACATTGGTGGTGGAGAAGGATGGTGTAGAGATGAATATTATATATATAGTGAGATGTAGAGAAGAGTATTATATATATAATGAGGTATAAGTTGTCCATCACCTGGCCATGAATTGAGTTTAATGACTTTGATATAAATGGTTTGTATGGCGATCGGTGGCGGAGAAGAGGGAGAGCCGGCGCAGTGATGGAACATCCCCCCAGGCTAGGCATCTGTCTGCTCACCCGGTGTATCACACGGAATAATTTGTGCTCAATGCTCAGGTCCCTTCTACAAATAACACTTCTCGCCCAACTTGGCCTTTAAAATGGCAACATCAATCATGCGAGGAGACATTTAAATTTTAGATTACCTGTGGCGGTGGAGTTAACATTTCCAGCAGTGGATAGTCCCGGCCGCAGAGATAAATAACATGTTTTCCTCTTAAAGATGCAGAATGTCCAATTTTATGGGTTGTTAAGAGGACCTTGTAATACTGAGGACACCTTGAAGAGAGTTCACTGATGCGTACAGTCATATTTGAAGCAAACCTGTGCAGGATATAAATCCACTTTGTGTGCACCAAATGCGTTGCAAACCCAGATATTAGCATGTAAAAAGTAGCAGTGACCTCATCGCTGGGCTGTTCATAACCTGTGCAGAGAGTAGAAATGTGGGAGGGGCCCAGCAGGCCCCACCTACTACCTATAAAATCTACAGGAGGGGGCGGAGACAAGACCAGTCCCCCTGCACAAGGAGAGAGAGCAGCAGTGAGCGGTCTTTATTACAGGAAGTCTCACACTGGATTACTGCACAGATCTGGAATAAATACACAAAGCACACCGAGATTCAAGAAGAAGATACAGGATACTGGCTTCTATGGAGTTCCAATTAGAGAGCAGCAGTCCACAAGTGAGCTGCTACTGCCGGGCTGTCTTATTAGTAGACATATGCGGTTCGTTTTGCTCCGAATCGAAATTTGAACAAAAAATTTTTTGTTATTCGGATGTATCCAAATTTCCAAATTACAGGAGTAACAAATTTAAACAAATCTGAAATAACAAAATTAATCTTTCGTCCAAAATCACAAATTTACCGGTATTTGAATCAAATTAAAAGACGGATTTGAAAATTAATTTGAAAACAAAAATCGAATTCGAAAAAAAAAAGAATTGAAATGTAAACATATTGCTGATTTCCTTCAAAGAATATGTGTGTTAGAATATAGCCGTCTTAGGAAATTTGAATTTCAAAAAGAATAGAATAGAGTAATACAGAATAGAATATAAAATAAAAGAATAAAATGGAAAATAAGGAAGTAGAATAGAAAAGAATAGAATAGAACAGAAAATATAAGAATAGTATAGAAAATAATCGAAATTAGAATTTCGAAAATAATAGAATAGAGTAACACAGAATAGAATAGAAAATAAAATAAAAGAATAAAATAGTAAACAAAGAAATAGAATAGAAAAGAATAGATTAGAACAGAAAATATAAGAATAGTATAGAAAATAATCGAAATTAGAATTTCGAAAATAATAGAATAGAGTAACACAGAATAGAATAGAAAATAAAATAAAAGAATAGAATGGGAAATAAGGAAACAGAATAGAAAGGAATAGAACAGAAAATATAAGAATAGTATACAAAAGAATAGAAAAAAATAGAATAGAATAAAATAATAAAAATATATCCATCTTCTGAAATTCTAATTTCAAAGAATAGAATAGAATAAAACACAATAGAATAGAAACTAAAAGAATAAATTAGAATTTTGAAAAGAATATAATAGAGTAACACAGAATAGAATAGAAAATAAAATAAAAGAATAGAATAGAAAATAATTAAATAGAATAGAAAATAATAGAATAGAACAGAAAATATAAGAATAGACTAGAAAAGAATAGAAAAAAAAATTGAATAAAATAAAATAATAAAAATATATCCATCTTCTGAAATTCAATTTTTTTTTCTTCCTCTCCTTTTCCCCACGGGGAGTATTGGGGAAGGCTGAGGTAATAGAGAGAAGAAGAATTAGGAGGATGCAGGATAGACCCATAATATTGTTGTTGTTGTTGTTGTGATGATGTGTTTGTTTTAAATGTAATATCTTTTATTATTATGCTTATTGGAAATGTAATGAAAGCTATATTTATGTAGAAAAAAAAGAATAAAACAACAAAAAAAAAAGAATAGAATAAAACACAATAGAATAGAAACTAAAAGAATAGAATAGGATAGAAAGGAATAGAATAGAAAGAATAGAATAGAGTATAATAGAATAAAAAAAATAAGAGTAGAATAAAAAAGAAAAGAGAAAAAAAATAGAATAGATATAACCATCTACTGAAATTCGAATTTCAAATTCTTTGCAACGAATTCGGAGCAATTCAATATTTTCTATTCAAATTTAATTTAAAGACTTGGAATCCATTGGAGTAATTTGAATGCGGTCAAAAACAAATAAACGAAACAAAATTAAACTAAATAAATTTTGTTACGAATACAACAAAACAAAATTAGAAAATTAACGAATCGATCCGAAAGTAAATAATACAAAATTTTCCTTCTGCACATGTCTACTGGAGAAAGCCTGGAGTTCTCACATAGATCATGGAGGACCCCTGTATTAAATGTTTATTTTTTTATTTTTTTCACAGGAATTTTTTTTTTTTTTTTTAAATATACATTTTATACAACTAAAAAAAAAAAAAAATCTCTAATTATAAACCTGAAAACAATAATAAAAAAAATAAAAAAACAACCGGAAACCATGAAAGGTTTGGTTAGGATCAGTAATCTACAGACTGACCTGCAACAATTATATACGTTATATCAATATTTTTTTTTTTTTTTAACAAAACTGGGGGCTTTCCTTTAAACGTCTAGGAGATGTAGACTTTGAGCTCCAGAGACACATGAGAAAGTTCTTTTCAGTGGAAACTCCCAGAATTTAGAGTAAAAAAATAATAACGGAATGCTTTATATAGAAATAGATGACAGCCAGCGAAAAGTATATCGTTCTTCAGGAATTAGACCAGAACTGACTATTGGCTGGTTTCACTGGTCCCAATTCTCTGACTAATAAAACGAACATAAGGGGGGTAAATACATTGGGAGGGGATTCACTAAAACTGAAGCAAACAGAATCTGGAGCGGCTGTGCATAGCAAACAGTGTTCATTTTGATGTCAAATTTCGATTTAGTTTTAGTCGTAGACTTTTGACTAAAAATTACATTTTAGTTTTAGTCGTATTTTAGTCATCTGAATTGTCTTAGTCGCATTTTAGTAGACTAAAATCTCCAGTACCAGTGAGAATTTCGTAGACGATATTAAATTGGTTGTAAACCCACTTTTTGGACTTCTACCTATAGGTATGCCTAGAATAAGGCTTACCTATAGGTAGTGGAAATATCTCCTAAACGTGCGCTGTTTAGGAGATATTTCACTTGTAGTCCGCCCGAAAAAAAAAAAATTGCGCATGCGCAGGGAAGAAACTAAACTAAGTGCCATTTCTTCCCCAGCCACTGCCGCGAATCACAGCGCCGGAGTCAGCGGCCCGGAAGGAAGAGGAGACAGAAGATGGAGGCTGCCTACACAGGGGACATCGCTGGATTATTTTGCAGGTAAGTGGCACATAATGGGCTAGTATGCGATGCATACTAGCCCATTATGCTTTTCATTTGCAGGCCTTGCAGCAAGCAAAAGAGGAAGTAAAACCCATCAGCGTTTACTTCCTCTTTAACACTGATAGCACCCAATCAGCTTCTAACTTCAGCTTGTTCAGTTAAGTTTTGAAATTGAAAGATAGAAGCTGATTGGTTGCCATGCACACCTTCTCCTGATTCTGGATTTCCCAAGTTTAGCAAATTTGCCTCGCTATAAGCTGTAGTGGCTGAGATATACACACTACAGTGGAACCTCGGATTACGAGCATAATCCGTTCCAGGAGAATGCTCGTAATCCAAAGAACTCGCATATCAAAGCGAGTTTCCCCATTGATGTCAATGGAAACGAAAATAATTTGTTCCGCATTGACTTCAATGGCATGCAATACCGCATGCGGCCAGAGGCGGGGGGGTGCCGGAGAGCCTTGGAAACGGCTGGAAAGGCCAGAGGACAGTTCCGTTCCCGAGCCTTTCCGAGGTTTGCCAAGGTCAGCCAAGCTGTCCTCGGGCCTTTCTGTGCATTTCCGAACAGCTGCTATCGGCGCCCCCACCCCACCTCAGGCCAAACGTGGTACTGCACACCGCTTTGGTCTGAATCCTGCTCGTTTTGCGAGACAACCCTCGCAAACCGAGTTAGGATATTTTTAAATACAGTGCTCGTATTGCGAAACGCTCGTTAACCGCGTTACTCGTAATCGGAGGTTCCACTGTATATAAACAAACATACGTATGAGCACACCCCTTCAAATGGTTGAGTTTGGGTGTCTCCACACTCCACTAAAGGGTTCTATTCATACTTCCACATAGAAAGACATTTTAAACAATTGTGTCCTTCCATCCTTGGTGAAGGCCCTTTTCTGTTCCAGCATGACTGTAACCTTGTGCACAAAGCCAGCTCCATAATGACATGGTTTGACGAGTTGGATGTGAAGGAACTCAAGCAGCCTGTATGGAGTGCTGATCTCAATTCTACTGAACAATTTTGGGATGAATTGGAACGCCAACTGTGAGCCAAGTTTTCCCATCCAACACTACCCCCTGTGCACAAAGCCAGCTCCATAAAGGCATGGTTTGATGAGTTTGGTGAGGAGGAACTTGGGAGGCCTGCACAGAACCCTGACCTCAACCCTACTGAACACTTTTGGGATAAATTGGAACCCCAACTGTGAGCCAAGTCTTCTCATCCAACACTACCCCTGTGCACAAAGCCAGCTCCATAAAGGCATGGTTTGATGAGTTTGTTGAGGAGGAACTTGGGAGGCCTGCACAGAACCCTGACCTCAACCCTACTGAGCACTTTTGGGATGATTTGGAACACCAACTTTAAGCCAGGTCTTCTCGTCTAACACCAGGACCTGACCTCACAAATGCTCCTTTGGCTGAATGGGCACAAATTCCCACAGGCACACCCCAGAATTTTGTGGAAAGCCTTCCCAGAAAAATGGAGGCTGTTATCTCCACCAAGGGAGGCCAGCTCCATAAGAACGCCCATGGTTTTGAGATGGGTATGTGTTAATATATAGCGTGGTGAAATTAAGCAGACAAATGGACCAGGTGTGAGGGTTTGAACACCAGAATGGTCTTGTTATCCAAAGATGGAGGAAGTTGGTTGAAGTTGACTTTCTGCATGGTCCAAGACACAGATATGGGACACCGGAAGTGGGCAATATATATATATATGGGCAAATTTTTCTAAAGGGTATAGTGTTAGTTTCTTATTTTTTATGAAATTACCATAGTACAAAAAATTAAGTTGAGCACCAAGCACAATTTCCAGCGCCAAAGACAACATTATAGGCTGGCCCAGCATCTTTTATATAAAATGGGTAAATATGAAACTCTATCACATTATATTAGAAAGAATAAACAACATAAAAGGCCACCCCCTCATATCCTCCTGCTCTAGGCCTTAACCAGACCTTCATTTCTTTTAGAAACCATTAGGGGAAAATCCAATTGCTGTGGTTAATTTGGCCAAAGTTTGACTTACTTCCCATCCAAGGTTGGCCTCCTTTAATGTGGTCTTCTGTGTCATGATATAAGGTCCTAATCTTTCCCCGATTTCCAACCTTTTCTTGGCCCAAATGCCCAAACCAGCCCCGGGTATAGAGGACTCTCTGAGCTCAAAGTCCGATGGGATTGGAATGTCATCAGGAATGAAGACGGGGGCCTCGTAAGGAGAACCTTCCTTTGGGGTGTAGTCTTCGCTGGTCGGGAAAGGCGAAGGGGGTCCTACGGGGATGGGTGACAAAATACTGTCCTCTGTCTCTTCTTCTGCGCTGTCACCGCCAAGGAGATCCGGGTCAGGCTCATACATATTATTGACAAGGTCACTGTCACCTGAAAGAGGAAACAACAGTGTTTAGGAAAAAAGAGAACGAAGCCTGAACCACATTATTGTAATAATGTAACATAAATGTATGCTTGAGCTACTGATCTCTGCAAACAACAGACATTTTTTACAATAGGAGTTTAATAGAAAATAATGAAAAATAAATAAAAAAGTCTTAAGACCTGTACACACGCTCAGTTTTCACGGCGGTGAAAACCAAGGGGAAAGCCGAGAACCCGGCAGGAAAACTACCATGGAGCTTTGGCCGGGAATCCCGGCCGTGTGTATGCTCCATCGGCACTGCCTCGCAGTGTTTCCCATAGGAAAGTAGTAAATCTGGTGGGAAACAAAACGCCGGGAATCCCGACGGGAAAATAGAGAGCAGGTTCTCTATTTTCCCGCCGGCATTCCCGTTTTTTTTCCTGACGGGAAAACTGCGAGGAAGCATACACGCGTCCGGTTTTCCCGGCCAAAAGCTCTCTTGGCAGATTTCCTGCCAGAAAAAACGGTCGTGTGTACGGGGCTTAAAGATTCATGTTATGGGTGGATGAAAAGACTGTATAATGCTAATATGTAACATTTCTTTTCTATCCGACTAAAAAAAACAAAATATTTATTTTATTAACCAAAAATCATAGTAAATAGCTCTATTTGAATCTACAAGTCCACATAAAATAATATCTCATTTCAGAAAAACCATAGGCCTATTTTTATTTAATGTGATAGGATCTCCATGCTTCTACTAGTCAGAACACACAATACATTGCCGAAGATAACAGCTCGATCTGTTACATTGTAACAGCAAAAGTTCCAAAAGTATAAAATCAATTTTTTTTTTAACTCTTTAGACAAAATTTACTTAACCACTTAAAGTGGTTGTAAACCCACTTTTTAAACAAAGCCCTACAGGTAAGCCTAGATTAAGGCTTACCTGTAGGTGCATGAAATATCTCCTTAACCTACACGGTTAAGGAGATATTTGTATGTAAATGCGGCGACGCTGACGCCACCCCACAAATTCGGCTAGGTCGCAACATTCGACGACGTAGCCGAATTCGACAGCTCACGCGCGCATGCGCGGAGTCACGTCTTCGCCGCTCCGGCCAATCACAGCGCCGGAGCGGCGCTGTGATTGGCTGCAGCGGCGATACCCGGAAGTAACATTCCGGCTATCGCCGCAGCGATGGATGCGGCTAGAGGAGGGACACGGACGACTTCGGGGGCCCCGATCGAAGGTAAGTGGTACATAATGAGCTAGTATGCTAGTCATACTAGCTCATTATAGCTTTGTCTTGCAGGTAAGTGAAAAAAAAAAAATTTGTCTACAGGGTTTACAACCACTTTAAGGACCCAGCCTTTTTCTGACATTTGTTGTTCACGGGTTTAAATCAGTATTTTGTGCTAGACAATTACTTAGAACCTTTAAACACTATATATATATATATATATATATTTTTTAGCAGAGACCCTAGAGAATAAAATGGCAGTTGTTTACATTTTTTTATGTAACACGCAGCAATTTTTCAAACATAACTTTTGGGGAAAAAAGACACTTTAATATAAAAAAAAAAAGAAAAAAACATAAAATATAAATATAATGTAAAAGATGATGTTACGCTGAGTAAATAGTGCAACGTGGCTCCCAAACAAAATTGACGTCCTTTTTTTTCCCACAAACAAAGCTTTCTTTTGGTGGTATTTCATCACCTCTGCGGTTTTTATTTTTTGCGCTATAAACAAAAATAGAGCGACAATTTTGAAAAAAAGCAATATTTTGTACTTTTTGCTATAATAAATACCCCCATTTTTTTTTTTTAAAAAAAGCAAATTTTTTCTCAGTTTAGGCCGATACGTATTCTTCTACATTGGTAAAATTGGTAAAAAAAAATCGCAATCAGCGTATATTGATCGGTTTGCGCAAAAGTTATAGCATCTACAAAAAAGGGGATCGTTTTATGGCATTTTTATTATAATTTTTTTTTTTTACTAGTAATGGCGGCGATCTGCGATTTTTATCGTGACTGCGACTTTATGGCGGACACATCGGACACTTTTGACACATTTTTAGAACCATTCTCATTTATATAGCGATCAGTGCTATAAAAATGCACTGATTACTGTGTAAATGACACTGGCAGGGAAGGGGTTAACCACTAGGGGAGAGGAAGGGGTTAAGTGTGTCCTAGGGAGTGATTCTAACTATTAGGGGGAGGAGCTACCAGTGACACATCACTGATCACTGTTCCCGATCACGAGAAACAGTAGATCACTGACGTGTCACTAGGCAGAAAAAGGGAATGCCTTGTTTACAAAGGCATCCCCCTGTTCTGTCTTTGCCCACCGCAATTGCGGGCCGCCCGGGAACATCGAGTTCCCGGGACCCGCGGTCGCACTCATGAGGCACGCGGCGGGCGCCCTCTGGGCGGCAAATTTAAAGGGACGTACAGGTACGCCCATTCGTCTGCCCGTGCCATTGTGTTGACGTACCGTATATTGCCGCGCGCTGGTCGGCAATCGGTTAAACTGGTTATTTTTGGTATAATAATTCTTCATGGTCCATCAACTGGTGATATGGCCTTGGTGTTTAATTTGCCTACATATTTTGTGCCCCTAGGTGTCCCATCTTTTTATCTCAGATGCTTAGGAGGTATGCTTAGGTCTTATATTCTCTAGGCCTTGTGCCATAATTATCGGTGATTCTAACATTCTAGGTAGCAACATGGTGCAACAAAATTAAAAATGGCCGTATGTAAGTGACATTGGCCTGTGCATTGTTTGTCAATGAGCTGGCTCCAATGGTAGGGCAATTTGTAGCAGTACCTCTGAATTTTGCAATCCCAGCACAGGCCTGCAATCACTCCTAACCAGACTTCAATTACAGCGCGAGTGTTTCTAATCACTCTTTCATAACTCTTTGGAAGGCCCTGCCAAGAACATGGCTTTTTACGAGTTTGGAAATCCTCGCTACACAATAGCATGTTATTTTCTTGCGTTATAAACCTGAAATTCCTGACTCTGGTTATGCAGCGGTTTCAGAGTAAGGGATATGGTTTAATGACTTTACTAATGACCGCTCGGCTGCCTTACAGAAAAAAAAAAAAAAAAAAGCCATTAAACATAAAAGAAAAAAAAAAAAGTTTTGTTACAACTCCGGAGTTATTAGGTCTGCAATTACACAGCAAAACAGCATTAGCAATAACAAGCAGAAGCATGGGCCATAAATAGAAAAATAAAAATGTACAATTAATTGAACAGAAGGTTAGTGTAATATTTTCCACAGACTGGATGATTTTACTGACAGGCCGACTAACATTCAAGCGTCTCTTGCAACGAGCTTTATACTTCCTGGGCAGCTTTGGCTACGTTTGGGTGGAGTTTTATCCACATGTGGCCATGTTTGGGGGTACGTTCGGCAGAAAAAACATGACACCAGGAAATATAAAAAAATATTTTTGTATTCCTTTGATGGTTAAGCTGCTGTCACCGAGAAAGCAAGAAGAACGGATCATGCAGAGGAGGGCGGAGCGGTGGGCGAATCCTGATCCAGAGTGTTGGAAGGCAGTGAGCGCATCGGTGTACGGGGGGGGGGGGAGGGGGTCAGGCCAGGGTGCCAGCGGAGGAGAAACTCAGGGTGGAGGAGGCTCCTCATTCACTGGGGGGTATCTGGAGTTGTAATCAGAGTGTGATCAGAGTGGAGGGATCTGGTGGGTGATCTGGAGGTGTGATCAGAGTGGAGGAATCTGGTGGGATCTGGAGGTGTGATCAAAGTAGAGGGATGGGGGATCTGGGGGTTTGATCAGAGGGATCTGGTGGGGGATCTGAAGATGTGATCCAAGTGGAGGGATCTGGTGGTGTGATCAGAATGGAAGGATTAGGTGGGGATATCTGGAGGTGTGATCAGAGTGGAGGGATCTGGTGGGGGATCTGGGGTTGTGATCAGAGTGGAGGAATTGGGGGGGTATTTAAAGGGGTGTGATCAGAGTGGGGTATATCTGGGGGTGTGATCAGGGTGGGGGTATCTAAAAGTCCATGGGTTACCCCCAAATTACCTGCCTTGCTTTGGGCGCTGACAACCCATGCTACCCCACTGCTTGGGTGCATTTGCAGGAGGCAGGGCTTAAGAAAGCTCCATGTCTAGAAGAGCCTTTTTCAACGGGCTTTGAGCTTGTGTCAATGGCAATTGCATTGGTTTGACATCACTTGGGCAATGTAGGTGGCACACTTCTTTATATGTTGATTTACTGCATGCCAGCTGAAAGCTGAAATCATGCTTGAAGGGGGAGTGTCAGCTCCATAAATGGGTGAAAGGGGGAGGTACTTGGGTGCACTTGCATGAGGCAGGGCTGAGGAAAGCTCCATGTCTAGAGGTGCCTTTGTCAATGGACTTTGAGCTTGTGTCAATGGCATTGGTTTGACATCAGTTTCAGAGATATTTCAGAATTCATTGACAGGTGCATTTGACCTGCAGATGACCTCCTTCTGACCTGTGTCAAGAAAGTGTTGCATCCCTATAGCTTGGGAATGCAAAACCTGTTTGAAGTGAAGAAAAGACCGCCGACACAGTCAAATTGTACCCTAGCATTACTCCTAGCCTTAACCCTCTTCCCAAACCCCAACCAAACCTTTTACTCAACTCTATTCACCATCAATTTATAAGCACAACGTAAACTTGCCTTAAAAGTCTAACACCAAATGTAATAAACAAAACTGAAAAAAACACTTTCTGAAATACAATCAGCCAAGAACCCTAGCCTTACCTCTAGCCTCAACCCTAACCCTTAATTCTCGTCTTAAACCCTAATTTAACCTTTAAACCAACTCCCAACCCTTACCATGAACCTTCTAGCACAAACCAGCCAAATAATTCTAACTGAAAAAAATGTGACACACAAAACATGAAACAAACCGCTTACCGGTACACTGGCCAAGTATATCAAAATACTTTCGCTATCTATGCAGATCTCCAGCTCCACCAACAATGTCATCCTATCCACAGAGCAGGGGGCGGGGGAGCCGGGAAAGGAGACACAGGCATAGCTGCATAGCAGGAGGTGAGCGGCGACCACGGTCTGTGTTAGCCCTGTCTGGATCACGGTCCTCGCTTACTTTCCGCTGTGTGGTCCGGTCATCAACAGGCCGCTCTTGTTAGGACATGCGCAGCCCCGGCCCACCGGGTAAATGCCCAGTGTGCCCTATGGCGAGTCCAGGCCTGCCCCAGCACAAACCATAATCCTTAGTCCTTTTTTAAACTCCAGCCTAACATTTAAACCGGGGGTTCTCAACTCCCGTCCTCAGGACCCACTAACAGGCCAGGTTTGCAAGATAACTGAAATACGTCCCAGGTGATATCATTTGCTGCTCAGTGATTGTAGTATTCTAGTCTGCATCTGCCCAAGGTAATACTAAAAATCTGGCCTTTTAGTGGGTACTGAGGACAGGAGTTGAGAACCACTGCCTTAAACCAACTCCCAACCTCTACCACGAACCCTCAAGCACAATATTAAACCAGCCAAAAATCCTAACAGCAAAAATGTGGGACACAAAACCCAAACCACTTTCTGGTACAAAATTGGCCAAGAACTGGAGCCTAGTCTTACCCCTTCCTTCACCCTAATCCTTAGTTCTCTTCCTAAACCCCAACCTAACCTTTAATCCAACCCCCTAACCATTACCATGAACCCTAAAGCACAATATTAAAATCAGCCAAATAATTTTAACACCAAAAATGGAACAAAAAAGGGAAACAAGCCACTTTCCGATACACAGTTGTCCAAGAATGGAGACCAATTTTAGCAAAACCTTAACCCCAATCTTAAGCTCACTACCAAAACCCCAACCTAACCTTTACCCGAACCCCCCCAAACCTTTAGCATGAACCTTCAAGTACTAAATCTAGTCAAATAATTCTAACACCAAAAATGTAATGTACCACACTTGAACAAGCCACTTTGATTCTGACAGTTGGACAAGAAATTGAAATACTAAAACATATCCACTCAAGGGACCATTATACAAGTGATTCTACTGCTGGTATGAATGTCTTAGATATAAAAATATTAATTTATTTGATGTTTCACAAACTTGAACATGTACATTTTAAGTTTTAAATTAGAAGGGGAAAGACCTGTATCAGGTTTTTATAGGTCCAAGATGAGGTGGGACTGGAGCACTGGATATGGATCCTCTACCAAAAGAAAGGAAGTCTTTAGTGAAGCCAAATGGCTTGTGATTGATGGTTCTCCACAAAATTGGGGGGGCTCCCTCAAAAACAGGAGTCATCCAAATTGAGTTTTCTATCTCTAGTTTAACCAGAAAAAGTGTGAAACAACCCAATAGTTCAATTGGTTCCTTTGGTTTATTGGTTCAGTATATAATGACGGAAAGGCCAAAAAACAACCAATGTGTTTTTGGGGGCTCATAGATTTCCCATTCCTCTGGATTTAATATCAAGGAAATGATTTAGGGACTGAGAAGTGACACCATCACCAGGGTTTGATTGCTTATTGTGTGTGTAGCACACCTCCGTAGGAGCTGCTGGTTTAGATTTGGGCCTTGCACGTTAACTCAACATTCGTTGTCTAGGGGATGAGAGTCTACAGTAACTTCAACATCCACACAAGTTATGAATCCTTTTTCTTCAGGCTTTATTTCCAACTAAACTTGCATAGGTAGAGGGATGGAGGGTTAGGGGAAGGTTCAGGCACACACAGCAGATCACTGGGGAAAACTCCTAATATACAAAGTCTCACTCACCACTCTCCTTCGAGTGGGTATTGCTCACCCGGATAGGCCCCTCTCACTTGGCCTAGCAGCCGGAATGATGCACGAACGAATAAGAAAGAACAGTCTCTGCCACAGACCTTTAAGATGGTTAAGCTGAACCATTCAATTATCCTCTGCCACAGGATTTTAGTACCCAGATATCCAGCCTTACAGTCTAAGAGCCTTTAAGCCAACCCGGCAGACTGTAAGGTTACTTTAACTACGGTGCATCCTCCAATAGGGTCACCAGGCTTTCCGCAAGATACCAGCCTTCCGCTTGGTCCTCTCCTGGACAGGTCCTCCCCTGGTTTCCTCCATTGAGCAGCTTCCTCCCGCAGGACAGACAGCACAGGATCACCCTTAAAGCGTAGGCCCCAGTCAGGACAACTGGGCCTACCTGGCATAGATGCGGCCTCAGGCCAATGTGGCTCCGAGGCTGAATTCCCAGTAACACATACCTCGAGCCCGGAGGGCCTCGTAAAATGGTGTCTGCCCCTTAAGTACCCTTCCCCTGCATGCCCAGCGGGGAGACCACTCCCACTGGGCTGTTCCTGAGAAAAATTACTCAATTCACTCTGGCCTTCTTGTATTCCAACACTGGCCTGGGGTGGTAACGCCACCTAAGGACAAACAGTGGAAGGTCCTTCCAACACAGCCATAGCCGGAACAGAGGCTGATTTAGCCTTAATTATTTACAAAGTCTGAGCTAATACCTGCTCAGACACCCACTAAATTTAACATAGTGCCTGGTCATCAGGAGCAGGGCGCTACATGTGAAAGTCAGAAATGACCAGGATCAAAGAACTAGCAATGTCCAGGTGTCTGTGTCACCACTGGGGGGGGTTCAAAAATTCTGACCACACATGTAGTGATGTGAAATCTCCCCAGCGGGGACAAAACGTCAGCAAACAGAGGTTCTAACCTTTCCTTACTCTATCCAAACTTGAAAAACAACTTTTGGCTGGAGTTCATGTGCAAAAAAATCATCTTAGAAACCATAAGCACTGTTGGGACCCTCAGACATCCACGATTTAGTGTAATATAATCCAGTTAAACTTGGGTAATTTAAAGTAAATATATGAAAATCCCCTGCAAACAAGAAACACAAATGTTCACAAAAGAAGTCAATGTTATGGAAGGAATTGAGTTGATAATAGAGATTTACAGCGTCCATCAGATGCCTTGAAACACTCAAGATTTACTACCATCAACTTTAGTCTTTCTCAATCTTGAAAACACAGAGGAACCCTCGGAAAAACCTTCAGGTCTCGCAGAACCCTTGCTAATTGTTACTATATTGGCAACTCATGGTACATTCGTTTGAAGAGTGAGCCGAAATATAATAAATGAAGGGCAAAGACGTGCAATGTACTCGTATATTTGACATTTGGAGCTGATCTATATGACAAAAATATTTTCGATAATGATAATGAATTTAAACAAATGATGCTAATATTGGCCACTGAAGAAATGCATGCAGTGGAAATTGTAGAATAGTGGCCAGTGAAGAAGGAGCCCTTACATTGTTGGTGAGTGAAGTGCTCCGTTACGTTGGCCGTGAGTAGAATGCTCTCTTACATTAGTGGTCAGAGCTAATAATGCTCTTTACATTGGCGGCCCGTGGCAAAAAGGCTCCTTACATTGGTGGTCAGTGGGAAGAATGTTTTTTACATTGGTGGTCAGTGGGAAGAATGTTCCTTACATTGGTGGTCAGTGGGAAGAATGTTTTTTACATTGGTGGTCAGTGGGAAGAATGTTCCTTACATTGGTGATCAGTGGGAAGAATTATTTTTACATTGGTGGTCAGTGGGAAGAATGTTGCGTACATTGGAGGTCAGTGGGAAGAATGTTCCTTACATTGGTGATCAGTGGGAAGAATGCTTCTTACATTGGTGGTCAGTGGGAAGAATGTTGCTTACATTGGAGGTCAGTGGGAAGAATGTTCCTTACATTCGTGATCAGTGGGAAGAATGTTCCTTACATTGGTGATCAGTGGGAAGAATGTTCCTTACATTGGTGGTCAATGGGAAGAATGCTTCTTACATTGGTAGTAAGTGGGAAGAATGACCCTTACATTGGAGGTCAGTGGGAAGAATGTTCCTTACATTGGTGGTCAATGGGAAGAATGCTTCTTACATTGGTGGTCAGTGGGAAGAATGTTCCTTACATTGGTGGTCAATGGGAAGAATGCTTCTTACATTGGTAGTAAGTGGGAAGAATGACCCTTACATTGGAGGTCAGTGGGAAGAATGTTCCTTACATTGGTGGTCAATGGGAAGAATTCTTTTTACATTGGTGGTCAGTGGGAAGAATGTTGCTTACATTGGAGGTCAGTGGGAAGAATGTTCCTTACATTGGTGATCAGTGGGAAGAATGTTCCTTACATTGGTGATCAGTGGGAAGAATGTCCCTTACATTGGTGGTCAGTGGGAAGAATGTTCCTTACATTGGTGATCAGTGGGAAGGATGTTCCTTACATTGGTGATCAGTGGGAAGAATGCTCCTTACATTGGTGGTCAGTGAGAAGAATGTCCCTTACATTGCTGATCAGTGAGAAGAATGTTCCTTACATTGGTGATCAGTGGGAAGAATGTCCCTTACATTGGTGATCAGTGGGAAGGATGTTCCTTACATTGGTGATCAGTGGGAAGAATGTTCCTTACATTGGTGATCAGTGGGAAGAATGTTCCTTACATTGGTGATCAGTGGGAAGGATGTTCCTTACATTGGTGATCAGTGAGAAGAATGTTCCTTACATTGGTGATCAGTGGGAAGAATGTTCCTTACATTGGTGGTCAGTGAGAAGAATGTTCCTTACATTGGTGATCAGTGGGAAGAATGTTCATTACATTGGTGATCAGTGGGAAGAATGCTCCTTACATTGGTGATCAGTGAGAAGAATGTTCCTTACATTGGTGATCAGTGAGAAGAATGTTCCTTACATTGGTGATCAGTGGGAAGAATGTTCCTTACATTGGTGATCAGTGGGAAGAATGCTCCTTACATTGGTGATCAGTGGGAAGAATGTTCCTTACATTGGTGATCAGTGGGAAGAATGTTCCTTACATTGGTGATCAGTGGGAAGAATGTTCCTTACATTGGTGATCAGTGGGAAGAATGCTCCTTACATTGGTGATCAGTGGGAAGAATGTTCCTTACATTGGTGATCAGTGGGAAGAATGTTCCTTACATTGGTGATCAGTGGGAAGAATGTCCCTTACATTGGTGGTCAGTGGGAAGAATGATCCTTACATTGGTGATCAGTGGGAAGAATGTTCCTTACATTGGTGATCAGTGGGAAGAATGTTCCTTACATTGGTGGTCAGTGGGAAGAATGCTCCTTACATTGGTGGTCAGTGAGAAGAATGTCCCTTACATTGCTGATCAGTGAGAAGAATGTTCCTTACATTGGTGATCAGTGGGAAGAATGTCCCTTACATTGGTGATCAGTGGGAAGAATGTCCCTTACATTGGTGATCAGTAGGAAGAATGTCCCTTACATTGGTGATCAGTGGGAAGAATGTTCCTTACATTGGTGATCAGTGGGAAGAATGTCCCTTACATTGGTGATCAGTGGGAAGAATGATCCTTACATTGGTGATCAGTGGGAAGAATGTTCCTTACATTGGTGATCAGTGGGAAGAATGTTCCTTACATTGGTGGTCAGTGAGAAGAATGCTCCTTACATTGGTGGTCAGTGGGAAGAATATTCCTTACATTGGTGATCAGTGGGAAGAATGATCCTTACATTGGTGATCAGTGGGAAGAATGTTCCTTACATTGGTGATCAGTGGGAAGGATGTTCATTACATTGGTGGTCAGTGGGAAGAATGTTCCTTACATTGGTGATCAGAGGGAAGAATGTCCCTTACATTGGTGATCAGTGGGAAGAATGATCCTTACATTGGTGATCAGTGGGAAGAATGTTCCTTACATTGGTGGTCAGTGAGAAGAATGTCCCTTATTGGTGGTCAGTGGGAAGAATGCTTCTTACATTGGTAAATAGAAGGAAGAATGTTCCTTAGTTGGTAGTGAATGGGAAGAATGCTTCCTAATCTTTGTGGTAGGTAGAGAAGGAGAAGACTGGGAGGGGGAGAAGCAGCACATGGAGCCTGTTAGTTGTGCTGCATTGTTTATATACTAATGAACATGCTGATAGGTAGAGGGAGTGGCAGAGAGATGATCTCATCAGTCGGTTGTTTCTCTTTTTATTGTCCAGTCACAGGCTGGGGAGGGACAAGACCTGGGAGGATTACTTACTTGCAGCAGAGAAAAATCAGGTCTCTTCAGCCAGCCATACACGGTGCAAACTTATTTACTGCAACCACGGGTTGCAGGAAAGAAATTCACTTGATTCCCCCATCAACACAGACAGTGTTGACAAGGGAATCCCTCATGCCCAGTCATTGTATTCTCCCGGAAAGGGGGGCAGGAACCGGCCAAGATTCGAACCCTGTGTGGGCAGGCTGAATGTACCAAGTTAATCAACTTGGGTACAACCAGCCTGCCAGATCTTACATGTGATTATCTCTAGTGGCTGGTATAGCCGCCAGCAATAATCACTGTCTTGCAGGAACCGGCCAAGCTTCGAACCATCTATGGCCAGCCTTACCCTGCCTGACATGGCTGTGCTGTGCGGCAGAGCTGTGTGAATCTCAGAACTGTATGGACAAAAAGTGACATTATTTGGC
This sequence comes from Rana muscosa, assembly GCA_029206835.1. Lineage (NCBI taxonomy): Eukaryota > Metazoa > Chordata > Amphibia > Anura > Ranidae > Rana > Rana muscosa. The sequence continues at coordinate 282,085,725 of CM055124.1, forward strand.
AAGTAAAGCGGCTCCGTCATCTGCATTTCATCTGTGTATTTAGCTGCTTGCCTGGAGTTCAGTTTAAACCAATGTGATTTCTTCTAAATGGGAAAAAGTTCTGCTCTGCCCCAGCCATTTAACATTGGAGGTGATTGAGATTCCGCAGACATTGCCGCACAAGATTCCGTGTTCAAGAAAACAGAGTTTAAACAATACCGGTAGACAGGACAGAAAAAAAAAACTTTTTTTTTTTTTTCTTTATTCATTTTTTTCTTCTCTCCCTCCAACTTAGCATGAGACAGCGGGACCGCGTTTTCCACAAGAAAAACAGGACAGACAACTGTCCCATTGTGGGCAAGAAGTGAAATCGCAGGAACTCCCACGGTGCATATTAATGATTGACCTCTGATGTCATTTGAGATGGGATAACACCCAGCAAAAAAAAAAAAAAAAATTACAGTTTTCACTATTACAAAAGGACATTTTTTTTTCCCCCTGTCAAGTTAGAAATTGGAACTATCGAGGGATTCACAATCAGCGTCAGGGTGGTATGATGATACGCTCAGAATGGAGGCTTTCTGTGGAGGACTTCCCTTCTCGCACAGTCGCTGCCTTGTTCAGCTCAGTGCGGCTTGGTGTTCTTATCTCTGAAAAGATTGGACGGGGCCAGCTGGTCTGTTCCCAATTACAAGATATAATCATCTGATCTGCATGTCTGCTGCTGACACCCCTAGATAATCGATACAGGGGTAATAGAAGATCATTGTGAGGGAATAAACCCATCAATATGGGGTAAATAGACAATATTTATTTAATAGTGCGTAGAGTGATTGCTGCTCATCCCTAAAATCTAACTGACCCCTGAAGAAGATTTTGATTAAAGTAATTGAAACGCGTTGGATTTCCTTTTTTTTTTGGGCAAGACTTACTATTGGAGACATTCTATTGTATATTAGCCATATGAGACCGCCCAGTATATAGGTATGAGTGTACAGATTGGATTTTATATCAGGGCTTGTATGTTTTTAGATGTGCAGTGGTCTGTTTTGTAATAATAAAGTTGTAATTGATTTTTTTTTTTTTTTTTAATGAATAGGTTGGAAATATTTTTTGGCTGCCATTGAGGAAAAAATAGCCAATCAATATGGAGGGGAAAAAGGGCAATTAGAATGGGAGTAAATAGTCAACATGTAAAAAGCTAATTGACATTGAGGGAAAAAGCTGATCGATTCTGATGGAAATAGGCAAATGATCCCGGGGGGGGGGGGGGATAACTGATCTATACTGAGAGGGAAAGCCTCTAGATAAGGTTTTTTTTAAACCCATAATGATCAGTTATTTTCCACCATATCTATTCGCTAATTCCTCAAAATATTCATCCGCTATTTCCCCCATATTGGAACAGGTGCATCCAAGCTACTACCTCCTGGGGAGCCTCAAGAACACTGCACTCAGCCTGTGAAGTCTCTGTAAACCTCCATATAGTCCATGCAAAAAAGGGAGAAGGGCTGGTGCTATGAAAGTCAGCTAAAACATTGTTTTATTATTGCATGGGAACAGCAGTCAAAAAGAAAACCAGCGCGTTTCGGCCGTCAGGTCATGATTAAGGCCTGACAGGCCGAAACACGTTGGATTTCTTTTTTTTTTTATAAATTCTTTATTTTTCCATAGATTTCACATTACAAGTTTTCACGTTTTATACCATCTGCTTATATCAATCAAAAATCAAACACAAAAAAAAAAAAAAAAAAAAAAGAGACTGGATTTCTTTTTGACTGCTGTTTCCATGCAATATGAAAAAATATGTTTTAGCTGACTTTCATAGCACCAGCCTTTCTCACTTTTTTGCATTTGTCCCCAATATTGATTGGCTATTTCCCCAATATAGAATGGCTATTTACCTCAATATCAGTGGTCTATTATACCCGTATTGATTGGCCCATTTAACACCATGTTAATTGGCTGTTGTATCCTCAACTTGATCAGTTATTTCCCCTATATCTAGAGCAGGGGCCTAAAACTGGCGGCCCTCCAGCTGTTGCAAAACTACAAATCCCATCATGCCTCTGCCTGTGGAAGTCATGCTTGTAACTGTCAGCCTTGCAATGCCTCATGGGACCTATAGTTTCACAACAGCTGGAGGGCTGCCAGTTTGATACCCCGGCTCTAGATAATGGGGAAATAACTGATCAAGTTAAGGATAAAATAGCCAATTAACATGGGGTTAAATGGGCCAATCAATAAGGGTATAATAGACCACTGATATTGGGGTAAATAGCCATTCTATATTGGAGAAATAGCCAATCAATACGGGGGAAATAGCTGATGAATATTTTGAGGAATTAGCCAAAATATATGGTGGAAAATAGCTGACCAATATGGGTTGAAAAAGAGGATCAATATGGAGGGAAACAGCTGATTGATAATGGGAAAATAGGTCAATGACTAACTGATTGGTATAGTGGGGTAAGGGCTCTAGATATGGAGGAAATAACTGATCAATATGATGATAAAATAGCCAATCAACATGGGGTTAAATAGACCACCCAATATGGGTATAATAGGTAATTGATATTGGGGTAAATAGTCAATATATATTGTGGGAACAGTGGAAAAAAAATTGCCGATAGAAATGTTGGGAAATAGCCGATCAATATGGGGTGAAACAACTGATCAATATGGAGGGAAACAGAAAATCAGTATGGAGAGAAACAGCTGATGACCAATATGGGCGGGAATAACTGATCAATATGAGGGAAATAGCCAATCCTTATAGGGGGAAAAGCTGGAAATAAGAGGGGAAATAGATACTAGATATTGTATGAAATTGCTGATTGATATGGGGGAACAATTGATCATTATTGTGGTAAATAACCAGTTAATAATGGGGGAAACACCCGATCATAGGTGTGTGCAGCCTGTTGCATTAGGGTGTGCACCCCAAAGCTCAATAACACACTACCGATCACTTACAATCTTCATTCAGCAAGGGGAAGGGGCCAGTAAATTACATACTTACTGGCCCCTTCCCCCACTCATTCTAAAACATCCGCACAGCAACAGCCGGCGGGAGAGGAGAGGAGGGAAGCCAGAAGTGCTGTAAGGAGAAGGCGAGGAGCTAGGGCAGTAGGGGAAATTTGTGCTGCACAGGGTGATTAGGGTGTGCCTGGGCACACCTGGCACACCCTGTGTGCACGCCTATGCACACAATCTATATTCAGTGAAATATCAGATTGATTTGGGAGTACCTATCTAATTCATATAGGATAAAATACAGGATAGATATTGAGTAAAAAAGCAGATAGATACTGGCGGAAACAACTGATCAATATTGGGGGGGGGGGATCTGATTGATGTTGGGGTAGATAGCTGATGGGAAATATAAAATACTAGATATTGGGCATAATAGCAGATAGGATTTGGGGGAACAGCCAATAGATATTGGGGGGGGGACATACCTGATCAATATTAGGTAAAATATCAGATTGATTTTGGGGTAAGCAGCCAATAAGTAATGGGGAAATATAAGATTGACATTGGGGTGAATATCTGATTTATATTGGGGGAAATATCTGGTAGATGTTGGGAAAAAGAGCTGATAGATATTGGGGGAAATAACTGATCAATATTGTGACAAATGTCCAGTCGATAAAACAGCCAATGTATATTGGGGGAAATATCAGATCGATTTTTGGAATAAATATCTGATGTATATTGGACAAAATATTTGATAGACATTTGTGGAAATAGACGATAGATTTTGGGGATAATAACTGATTAATTTAGGGGGGAATCAGATTGATATTGGGGTAGATATATGATAAAATCAGGTTGATATTGGGGTAGATAGATGATAAAATCAGATTGATATTAGGGTAAATTTCTGACAATTTTTGGGGGAAATTTCAGATTGATAATGGGGTAAATATCTGATTTATATTGGGGGAATAACAGATAGATATTGGTAAAAAAAAAAAAAATAGATAGATGTTGGAGGAAACAACTGATAAATATTGGGGGATATTGTCAGATTGTTGTTGGGATAAATATAGCCAATGAATATTGTGAGTGTGTGTGTGTGTGTGTGGGGGGGGGGGGGGGGGTATCAGATTGATTTTGAGATGAAAAGTCAATAAATATTTTTGGGTTAAGATCAGAATGATTTTGGAATTAATAGTCAAAAAATATTGGGGGGGGGGGGATTCAGATGTATTTTGGAATAAATAGGCAATAAATATTGGGGGGGGGGGTATCAAATTGATTTTGGGATAAATAGCCAATAAATATTGAGGGGGGTCAGCTTGATTTTGGGATAAATAGCCAATAAATATTGGGGGGTAGGTATCAAATAAATTTTGGGATAAATAGCCAATAAATATTGGGGAGATGTCAGATTGATTTTGAGATAAATAACCAATAAATATTGGGGGGAAGGTATCAGATGGGGATAGATAGGCAATACATATTGTGGGGAGGAAGTATCAGATTGATTTTGGGGTAAATAACCAATAAATATTGGGGGGGGGGTCAGATTGATCTTAGGACAAATAGGCAATAAATATTGGGGACATTTCAGATTGATTTGGGGATAAATAGCCAATAAATATAAAAAATTGGGGGGGGTCAGATTGATTTTGGTATAAATAGCGAATGAATATTGGGGACATATCAGATTGATTTGGGGATAGCCAATACATATTAAGGGGGGGGATCAGATGGATTTAGGGATAAATAGCCAATACATATTGGGGGAAATGTGAGTGTGGGGTGAATATCTGCGTTAAATTGAGGGAAATATCAGGCAGATGTTGGCCAAAACAGCAGATAGATATTGCGGGAACGAACTGTTCAATACTGGGGGAAATAGCTGATTGATACCGAGGAAATGGGTAAAGGCTCCCGAGGGAAACACTGATCGGTTTTGTGGGGAATAGTCTCTAGATATAGAGGAAATAAATGATCAATGTGATGAGAAAATAGCCAATTAACATGGGGTTCACTGGACTAACCAATATGGGCATAATAGACAATCAATATAGGGGTAAATAGCCAATCAATACTGTGCGGGAATATTTGAGGAACTAGCCAACAGATATGGCGGGAAATAGCTAGTCAATATGAGGGGGGGGGTAGGGGGGAACAAACAATCGATATGGAAGGTAACAGCTAATCAGAATGGGGAGAAACAGCTGATCAATATGAGGGGGGGGGGATAGCTAATGCGTGCAACTAAACCCCTGTTTTTAAACGCACTGTTAGGCAGGTGATTTTGGTTGGTTGCTGATTGGTTGGTAAGGTGAGCTTGGGTTTTGTCTGTCTTTTTGTGTTTTTGTTTATAATCAATATGGTGATAAATAGCTAATATTGGGGAAAATGGCCACACATGACATCTTTTTTTTTTTTCTACTATTTTTTTAACAACCAAATCAAATGACACCGCACCAAATCAAATTCAAAACGTAAAATTTTATTTAAACTGATATTTTTATTCAAGGACAGCCCACACAATACAAATGTAATAACCAAAACAATTTCCACCGTATTCAATCAACACAACATTTCCTCCAATTACAAAAATCCAGCTGCCCTTAAAAATTTAAAATAATTGATTGGTCTGGGAAATCTTATGATGGGATGGTAAGGTGTGTGTCTACCTGGAGCGAGCCGCCCCCCCCCCCCCCCCCCCCCCCTGCACTCACAGTATTTGCTGGCTGGAGTTTTATGAAGTCCCTAGCATAGTCTGCGTTCAGCAGTGGCTGGCCCGGTGCCCAAAACAACAGTAATATAATACAATATGTATCCGCATCTGCCCCGGTAGAAACACTTCTGAACGGCCGCCCGCCAACGTTCCACGTTCAGGCCTGGATTTTACCAGTGCTTGCTCGGAAAACATTGCAATTGTGCAAGAAAAAAAAAAACTGTGCATGGTGGGAACTGGTCATTTTTTCAATTTAAAGGGTAACTCCACCTTCATGGGAAAAAAAATAGCAAATAGACAAAATAATATAACATATTTAATTGCTGCATAAGACATATTGTAATTGAATGTTATTAAAAATGACATTTCCTTTTTAATCTGCAGCTCTGTCATTTTCTTTGAATGGGAAACTGGAGGTGTTCTGTACAGAGATGGTATGCAGAGCGCCCCCCAGAATTGTCATTTCCTGCTTGTGTGATTGGCTCATTACTGATTTTCCCAGAAGTCTGCACTAAGATACAAGTCAGCAGTAGTGACCCGTCTATAAGGGGCGCATGGGTGCTCCTCCCCCTAATGCGTACAGCCTCCTAATTTAGGGGCACCGGACGCATGCATTTCAGTAGGGTTTTTATTTTTTTAAAGCACCTGATTAGAGCCTGAGGCTCTAATTGGCTTCAAAAAAGGGTGGGCTCAGGGCACAGAGCACTGCGCCCCGAGCCCAACCACTTGTGTGACAATAGCAAATTAATATTCGCTATTGTCTTCCTGATTCTCCTCCCGGCCAATCAGGAAGCAGTTCCTGAGACCCGATTGGCCAGGGAGTCTTAGGTAGGAAGGTAGGAATCTGCGACAAAGTTTGTTACAATCCCTGCAATGTACAGAGATCACCCAGAGGGGGAGGGGTTTTCTAAATAAAAGTGGAGTTACTCTTTAAAGGGAAACCCCAGCCTATATATATATATAAAATAATGTATGCTGAACTCCTGGAAGGAATAAAATCTCACTCACTTCCAGAGTGTTTCAACTCTCATCCCACAATCTCAACCAACAGTGAAAATAGCGGCACAATATCCTCTAGCATTCCACAGAATGAAAGGGACATAACAAATCGTGAAGAGAAGAGGGGAGGAAGAGGAAGAGTGAGGGGAGGGGATTAATAGAGAAGAAGAAGAGAGAGAAAGTGGTAAAGAGGAGAGATAAGAAAAGATAGAAAGAAGCGAGGAAGAGGGGAGGAGAGGAGCTGGAGAAAACATGAGAGAGAGAAATTGATGAGAGAAAAAGATGAGCTAAAAAAGGGAGGAAGAGGAAGAGAAGGGAATGGAAGGGAATGGAAAGGAAGGGGAAGGGGAGGGGAGGGGAAGGGGAGGGGAGGAAGAGGATCAGAAAGGGGAGGGGAGGGGGTTTATAGAAAAGGAGAGATTAAAAAGATAGAAAGAAGAGAGGAGAGAAAGAGGAGAAGAGAAGAGAATTGAAGGGAAGAGGAGAGGGGAAGGGAGGAGAAGAAGGGGAGGGGATTCATAGAGAAGAAGAAGAGTGGGAAAGAGGTAAAGAGGAGAGATAAAAAAAGATAGAGAGAGATTGAGCAGAGAAAAAGAGGAGCTGAAGAAGGGAGGAAGAGGAAGGGGAGGAGAAGAGAATGGAAGGGAGAAAGAGAAGAGAGGAGAGGAGGGGAGGGGAGGAAGAGGAAGGGGAGGGGATTAATGGAGAAGAAGAGGCGAGATAAAGAGGTAAAGAGGAGAGATAAGAAAAGATAGAAAGTAGAGAGGAGAGAGGAGAGGAAGAAGAGGAGAGAAAGAAGAGGAGAGGAGCTGGAGAAAACATGAAAGAGAGAGAGAGATTGAGCAGAGAAAAAAATTAGCTAAAGAAGGGATGAAGAGGAAGAGGAGGAGAATGGAAGGGAATGGAAGGGAAGGGGAGGGGAGGAAGAGGATCAGAAAGGGGAGGGGAGGGGATTCATAGAAAAGGAGAGATTAAAAAGATAGAAAGAAGAGGAGAGAAAGAAGAGAAGAGAATTGAAGGGAAGGGAAGAGGAGAGGGGAGGAGAAGAAGGGGAGGGGATTCATAGGGAAGAAGAAGAGAGGGAAAGAGGAGAGATAAAAAAAGATAGATTAGAGAGAGAGAGATTGAGCAGAGAAAAAGAGGAGCTGAAGGAGGGAGGAAGAGGAAGGGAGGAGAAGAGAAGGGAAGGGAAAGGGAAGGGGAGAAAGAGAAGAGAAGAGGGGAGGAAGAGGAAGGGGAGGGGATTAATAGAAAAGAAGAAGCGAGAGAAAGAGGAAAGGGGAGAGATGAGAAAAGATAGAAAGTAGAGAGGAGAGGAAGAAGAGGAGAGAAAGAAGAGGAGAGAAGCTGGAGAAAACATGAAAGAGCGAGAGATTGAGCAGAGAAAAAGATGAGCTAAAAAAGGGATGAAGAGGAAGAGGAGAAGAGAAGAGAAGGGAAGGGAAAGGGAAGGGGAGGAAGAGAAGAGAAGAGAGGAGGGGAGGAGAGGGGAGGAAGAGAGACGGAGCAGAGAAAAAGATGAGCTGTAGAAATAGCTTGACACAGCATAAAATTAGAGACATAGAAGAGAAAATAAAGAGAAAGTGATATGAGATGGAGAATGGGGAGAAGGAAATAAAGGATATGGACGGAGAGAGAGAAAACAGGTAAATCCCCTCCATTGGGTTACTATTGTAGGGTACATCTTTGGTACATAGCCACATGCTCTGCCTATAAAATCTAAGATTAGACGTTGTACAGAGCCCCCTTCCCCCTCCCCCCCCCCCATAAGGAGCAGGCATAGATCTTATACAGCTTATTTTATAAGCAGAAAATTAACAACTGCCTTGACAAAAAAGCCCTCCCAGAGTTCAAATGTTGGGAAAAAATCAGTTCATCTAACCTTATATTCAAAACCGAAATAATATCTTTGTAAAAAAGAAAAAAAAAAGCTAGCATATAATTTCTAGGGGTTTAAAAGACTAACAGCGAAGTGGTAAAGGTGAAATTAAACAAATTCTTTAATTAAGGGATTTCTCCTTGTGGAATAGGAAGTGTAGACGTTCTGAGTATTCCTAAAAACGCATTTTCTGGAGTACAGGGAACGCAGCAGGGAGGGTTTCCAAATAACTCAGCATTAAATACCAGTGTTACATTTCCACTAAGAGACGAGGCATCAGAAATGTATTTTACACAAGAGCCGATTAGAGCATGGGACTCCAGAGAGAGAACCTACAGGACTGAAATATCAACTTTTACCGAATGTACATTAGAGACAGATTGCTACGGAATGAACAGTCAGTGCCATATTTGGTGGAGGAGGGGGGGCCCGGTATTGAACACGTGGGTGAGCACAAGATGGCTTCTTGTCTATTGGGCAGTGCCGGAGTAAGCCTGGCATATGGTATGGGGACACTGGAGCAGGGTGTATTTGGGCCCGGCGGCTGGGTTTTCATGGTAGTGGCAGGGGGGTGTGGTGCTGACCCAGGTATTTTGGCTCAAGGTGTCGCTGGCTTCTGTGTAGCTCGCAGTGCCTGAGCAAGCCAGGAATATAGTATGAGGACTCTGGATCAGGGTAGATTGGGGCCCAGCAGTTTGCTTTTCATGGTGGCGATGGGGAGGTACAGTGCTTAAGATAGCATTGGCTTCCTATCTAGCAGCCATGAATGTGGTATGGGGACTCTGGGGCAAGGTGTATTTGGGCCCAGCGGTTGGGTTTTCATGCCAGTGGTGGGGGGCGCCATGCTGACCCACGTATGTGGATTCAAGATGATGGAAGCTTCCTGTCTAGCAGCCATGCATGTGGTATGGGGACTCTGGGGCAAGGTGTATTTGGGCCCAGCGGTTGGGTTTTCATGCCAGTGGTGGGGGGCACCATGCTGACCCACGTATGTGGATTCAAGATGATGGAAGCTTCCTGTCTAGCAGCCATGAATGTGGTATGGGGACTCTGGGGCAAGGTGTATTTGGGCCCAGCGGTTGGGTTTTCGTGCCAGTGGTGGGGGGGCGCCATGCTGACCCACGTATGTGGATTCAAGATGATGGCAGCTTCCTGTCTAGCAGCCATGAAAATGGTATAGGGACTCTGAGGCAAGGTGTATTTGGGCCCAGCGGTTGGGTTTTCATGCCAGTGGTGGGGGGCAGGGCTGTCTTTAAGGCAGGGCAAAAGGGGCAGCTGCCCTGGGCCCTGTCATTGTTGTGGGGCCCAAAGCAGCTGCCTCATGATTGCCCACTTTGCCAGTTTAAATTCCCTTGTCCCTTGAAGTTTTAGTCCTTTTCTGTGTCCTGATATCTCAGTGTGAAGTGCTGCTACTAATGCTGCCCAGCTCTGCCCTATTGTTGTGTACAGATGAATCACCTGCAGATCCTGTGTTTACATAACCGTCATTCATATGTAAATAACCGTCATTCATATGTAAATAGCAGCAGCATTCATATGTAAATAGCTGAGGCCGGCGGCATTCATATGTAAATAAAGGCGGCATTCGTATGTATATCATGCCCCTCTGCAGTGAAGAGATGATGTACTGTAACCTCTAGCAACCAATCAGTGAGCAGTAATACTGTACAGTAATCACTAGCAACCAATCAACAAGAAGAAATCATGTGCTGTAACCTCTAGCAACTAATCAGTGAGCCGTAATGTGTGCTGTAACCTCTAGCAACCAGTCAGTAAGTGGTAATGTTATGCTGTAACCTCTGGCAACCAATCGCAATCACTGCCTGATCTGATACAGTAAACTGATTTTAAGTCTAGCTGATATTTGTTGTATGTCTCAGAGCCGGTGGAGAGCAAAATTGCATGGGGGGGGGGGGGGGGGCAAGAATTTTTTTTGCTCAGGGTCCAATCAAGACGGCACTGGTGGGGGGCGCCGTGCTGACCCACGTATGTGGGCTCAAGATGACGGCAGCTTCCTGTCTAGCAGGCAGTGCCTGAGCAAGCCACACATATGGTATGGGGACTCTGGGTCAAAGTGAATTTGGGCCCAGCAGTTGGGTTCTTTTGGCAGTGACAAGAAGGTGCAGTGCTGACCCACATGTGTGGGCTCGAGATAGCACCGGCTTCCTATCTGGCAGCCAGGAATATGGTACGGGGACTCTGGATCAGGGTGTATTTGGGCCCATTGGTTGGGTTTTCATGGCAGTGGTGGTGGTGGTGGGGGGGGGGGGGGTGCGGTGCTAACCTATGTATATGGGCTCAAGATGACGGCAGCTTTCTGTCTAGCAGGCAGTATCTGAGCAATCCCGGAATATGGTATGGGGGTCTCTAGATCAGGGTGAATCTGGGCCCAGTAGTTGGGTTTACATGGCGGTGCTGGGGGGTGCAGTGCTGTCCCACGTATGTGGGCTCATGATGGTGCAGGCCTCCTGCCTAGCAGCCATGAATATATTATGGGGACTCTGGAGCAGTGTGCATTTGGGCTTCAGCAGTGTCCACAAGGGTTCAACTGAGGACATTCTCAGCTAATGGGCAGTTGGTGAGGTGCCAGGATTGGCAGGAGGGCTCTGTAGTGTTCAATTAACTTTATCAAAGAAGCCTGAGTCCACCTGAAGTCATTGTTATGTATTGGGAGGGTTTAGGAGTGTGTCTATGGGAATGTTTGACCATTCTTCCAGAAGTGCATTTGTTAAGTCAGACACTGATGTTGGACAAGAAGGCCTGGCTTGCAGTCTCCGCTCTAATTCATCCCAAAGGTGTTCTATCGGTTGAGGTCAGAACTCTGTGCAGGCCAGTCAAGTTCCTCCATCCCAAACTCGTTCATCCATGTCTTTATGGACCTTGCTTTGTGCACTGGTCCCAATCATTTGGTGGAGGGGGATTATGGTGTGGGGTTGTTTTTCAGGGGTTGGGCTTGGCCCTTTAGTTCCAGCGAAGGGAACTCTTCAAGAGAAAATAAAGCCATTTAATAAAAATTAAAAAAAAACCTGCAAAAGAAAGGCATAATGAGCTAGTATGCATAGCAGACTAGCTCATTATGAATGACTTACCTGAGATCAAAGCCCCCTCTGCGGTTCTCGGTCACCTCCGCCGCCATGTTGCCTCGATGTCCCGTCACTGCCGTCAGTGTATCGCCGCTCCGGCGGTGTGTTTGGCCGGAGCGGTGATGACGTCACACGCATGCAAGATCCCATTCATAAAACCGGCAATGATGCCGGCCCGCTAGTGCGCATGCGTGTGACATCATCGGTGCTGTGTTTTACAGCAAATATCTCCTTAACTGTGTAGGTTAAGGAGATATTTCATGCACCTACAGGTAAGCCTTAATCTAGGCTTACCTGTAGGTGCAAGTTGTCAACCACTTTAAGCCTCGTACACACGACCAGTTTTCTCGGCAAGAAAACTGCTGGGAGAGCTTTTTGCAGAGAAAACCGGTCGTGTGTATGGTTTCTCAACAGGAAAATTGCTGGGAATCTCGACGAGAAAAACATTCTCTATTTTCTCGTCTGGATTCTCGGCAGAGTGTTTCCTGCCGAGAAAACTGTTTGTGAGTATGCTTACCTGTCCCCGGTAAGCCCACGCATGCTCGATGAGACTTTGACGCACGCGCGTTAGCTTACAAGGGTAGTGTAGGGTGTAGCAAGATGGCGGCGACGGCATCGAATGTGACGAGCGCCGGCTCGTCGTAGTCGATGACGTCACTGCATTCTTGCCATTCAAAAGAACGGCGGTTCTTTTGAATGGTTGCGTGTGTACACAGGCTTGGCAAGCTTGCCAGAAATCCCATCGAGAAAACCCAACGTTTTTTTTTCGTCGGGATTCCCGCCCGTGTGTACAGGGCTTCAAGGTGTCAGCATACCAAGACATTTTGGACAATTTCATGCTCCCAACTTTGTGGGAACAGTTTGGGGACGGCCCCTTCCTGTTCCAACATGACTGCGCACCAGTGCACAAAGCAAGGTCCATAAAGACAGGGATGAGCGAGTATGGGGTGGAGGAACTTGACTTGCCTGCACAGAGTCCTGACCTCAAACCAATAGAACAACCCAATAGAAGACTGCAAGCCAGGCATTCTCGTCCAACATCAGCGCCTGACCTCACAAATGAGCTTCTGGAAGAATGGTCAAACCTTCCCATATAGACACCCTCCTAAACCTTGTGGACGGCCTTCCCAGAAGAGTTGAAGCTGTTATAGCTGCAAAGGGCGGGGCCAACTCAATATTGAACCCTACGGACTAATACTGGGGTGCCATTAAAGTTCATGTGCGTGTGTAAAGGCAGGCGTCCCAATACTTTTGGTAATTTAATGGATCTCGGTGTCTTTAGCTGCAGTGTACTGTGCCCATGTAGCTGCCTGTAGGTGTGGCGGTGTGCGCTGTACCCGTATTCAGGTTCCACCTTCCCGCTAATGCTGAATCCGTTTGTCATTCAGCACACTGCCGATCCCCCGGGGCTTCAAACAGGGCTGCTGACGTTTATTAACGGAGCAGATTAATAGCGCTGGGAAAAGACATTTTCACAAACATGATGAATATTAATAATAATCAATAACAAGTTATATATCCTAAACTGGGACTGCAGACATTACCCCCCCCCCCCGGGGGGGGGCAGAGGAAAAAGGCTGCAAGTGATGAAACGGGAGGAAAAGCAATACAGCAAAGACAGAAAAAAAAAGAGAATAAGAAAGAGCTGAGTCCAGAGACAACAATTCATCATGAACACATATAGGAGCGGGGCGCGCACGCGCATGCACACATATGTTAATTTATTTTCAAAAGTCATTTTCGTATTCTTTTAACCACTTCAGTTTCAAAAGATTTACCCCCCCCCCCCCCCTTCATGACCAGGCCATTTTTTTTTTTGCGCTATGGCACTGACAATTGCGCGGTCGTGCAACGCTGTACACAAATAAAAGGAATGTTCTTTTTCCCACAAATAGATTTTTCTTTTGGTGATATTTGATCACCTCTGCAATTTATTTATTTTTGCGCTATAAATAAAAAAAAGACAGACAATTTTGAAAAAAAAAAAAATAATAATATTTTTTACTTTCTGCTATAAAGCACATCCTATAAAAAAATAAATAAAAAAATGTCATTTCTTAATCAATTTAGACCAATAAGTATTCTGCTACATATTTTTGGTATAAAAAAAAATCCCAATGAGCGTATATTGATTGGTTTGCGCAAAAGTTATAGTGTCTACAAACTATGGGATATATTTATGGAATGTTTTTTTTTTTTTTTTTTTACTAGTAATGACGGTGAATAGCAAATTATAGTGGGACTGTGACATTGCGGCGAACAAATCGGACACTAACTGTCACTTTTTTGGGGACCAGTGACACCAATACAGTGATCAGTGCTAAAAAAATCATACACTGTCACTGTACTAATGACATGGCTGGGAAGGGTTAACTGTGCCTAAAATGTGCTTACTCACTGTGGGGGGAGGTGCTTGTATACAGGGCTGGTGCAAGGATTTTTGACACACTAGGCGAAAACTTATTTTGTCGCACGCCCTTGGCTCCACCCCTGACTCCACCCCTTTGCCCTGCCCACCTTTTTAATGAAGTGCCCATCAAATACAGCCTCACCAGCACCCATCAATGCAGCCTCACCAGCGCCCATCAAATGCAGCCTCACCAGCGCCCATCAAATTCAGCCTCAACAGCACCCATCAAATTCAGCCTCACCAGCGCCCATCAAATGCAGCCTCACCAGCACCCATCAATGCAGCCTCACCAGCACCCATCAAATGCAGCCTCACCAGCGCCCATCAAATTCAGCCTCACCAGCGCCCATGAAATACAGCCTCACCAGCACCCATCAATGCAGCCTCACCAGCACCCATCAAATGCAGCCTCACCAGCGCCCATCAAATGCAGCCTCACCAGCACCCATCAATGCAGCCTCACCAGCACCCATCAATGCAGCCTCACCAGCGCCCATCAAATGCAGCCTCACCAGCACCCATCAAATGCAGCCTCACCAGCGCCCATCAATTGCAGCCTCACCAGCGCCCATCAAATGCAGCCTCGCCAGCACCCATCAATGCAGCCTCACCAGCACCCATCAAATGCAGCCTCACCAGCACCCATCAATGCAGCCTCACCAGCACCCATCAATGCAGCCTCACCAGCGCCCATCAATGCAGCCTCACCAGCGCCCATCAATGCAGCCTCACCAGCACCCATCAATTGCAGCCTCACCAGCGCCCATCAAATGCAGCCTCACCAGCACCCATCAATGCAGCCTCACCAGCACCCATCAAATGCAGCCTCACCAGCACCCATCAATGCAGCCTCACCAGCACCCATCAATGCAGCTTCACCAGCGCCCATCAATGAATGTTTGCTTGCTTCCATTAATCGGTAGTAGGGACACAGACACCGCCACTGCGCCTCTGACACTATGTGCGAATGGAGCAGCGGCTGCCTGCTGATGCTGAGACTTAGTTAATTGCTGCAGCGAGAAGAGAGTAAGAACACCAGTGGCCGGGCACCCTAGGCAGCAGCGCACCCTAGGCGGCTGCCTAGTTTTCCTAGTGGTAGCACCGGCCCTGCTTGTACTATGGGAAGGCATAGATCTGTGCTCCTGCTTTGCAGAAACGCAGGATCACAGCTTTCCCTAATAACAGAATGGCAGTGTGCCTTGTTTACATAGGCAGACCGTCGTTCTGCTTCTGTGCCAAACGATCGGCGGGTCCCGACGGACATGCTTAGTCACCATTCTGTATCACCCGTACCCGTACCGTACAATGTGAACGAGGGCTAAGTCTGGAATGAAATTGTGCAATTACCACCTCTAATAAATTACCAATATTAGTACTAGTAAACCATATCACCTGCTGTTATGATTAAAACAACAACATAAAAAAATAAAATAAAAATTCTTACAATTCCCACTACAAATTAGAATTAAAAAAATCCTAAAATAATAATAATATGTAAAAACTACAATTTATTAAAAATAAAATGATAGCATCAACACCTACAACAGCTATTACAATGTAAAAAATAGTATAATAATTAAAGCGGAGGTCCACCCAGATTTTTTTTTTTTTAAAAGTCAGCAGCTACTAACAGTGTAGCTGCTGACTTTTAATAAGGACACTTACCTGTCCTACTCGCTCGCGATGTCGGTCCGGCCACGGCGATCGATCGCTGCTGGCAGGTCCCGGCTCCTCCATCCTGACTAAGGGAAACAGGCAGTGAAGCCTTCACTGCCCGTTCCCTACTGCGCATGCGCCACCCGCACGGCGCTTTGTGAATGGGCTGGCTGCTCTCTGGGATACACACAGTTCCCAGAAGGCAGCGCGCCCCATTCACAAGAAGAGGAAGCGGAAGGACATCCACCGCGGATGAGAGGCAGATTAGGGGACTTCCGCATAGCAACGGGCATTTCGGGTGAGTATAAAAAAAAAAAAAATTCTATTAATTCTTTTCTTTTTTTTGTAATGAATTTTAGTGTAAAAAAATGTTCAGGGTGGACCTTCGCTTTAAGATAAGAAAATCTAAAAAATTTCATTGTCTACAACTACTTAAGCTGGCCATCCATTATACAATTTTCTTGTTCAATTTCCTTTAGATTTACCTTCAACAAAGTACAAGGGCCGGTCTGATTGCATACAAATTGAAAGTGTTTAGGTTTGACCTCCTATTATATGGTTTTGGTAAATCTAAAGCCCCGTACACACGGTCGGACTTTTGGCCAACAAACTTCATTTTGAGCAAGTTGGACCAACAATCCGACCGTGTGTACGCTCCATCGCACAAATTTTTTTTGCTTTTTTCTTGTTTTCATCGGACAAAAGTTGGGACAAACTTTTGCCCAACAAAAGTCCGATGGAGCAAAGTCCGACCATGTGTACAGAAAACCATCGGACTTTTGTCCGATGGACAAAACAACTAATGTTAAAATCAACCAACAATAGCAGAAGTTGACCAAAGGGTTGCGGTAAAGAGCAGAAAAGAGCAGAAAAACCACGTGATGTTGCAAAAAGTTTTGGGAAAGTTTGCAGAAAAGTCCGAGCGTGTGTATGCTATGGGTGTGCCCGGCCAACTCCCTTCGGACAAAAAACCACGGAAAAGTCCGATAGAAGTCCAACCGTGTGTACGGGGCTTAAAGGTAAGTTGTAGAAGAAAATTGCATAATGTATAGCCAGCCTTAGAATCATCAACTAATAATTATAGTAAGTGCAAGAACAACAAATTAAAGTAGTAGGAAAAATAAAATGATAGTATCAAGAAACAAAAAGAACGAATGTAAAAAAGTAGTATAATAATAAAAATAAAATAATCAAATACTAAAATATCGTCTAAAACTCTAAGTAGTAGTAGTAAAAAAAATAATAATAATAGTCACAACACACAAAAACAAAAGCTATACTACTAATAATAATAATAATTTAGTAATAACAATAATAACAATAAAAATAAAACCCCTTAGGGTTTTTCTTTATTTTTTCTTTATTTTTTATTATTTTTGGGAAAGACTGGTAAGATTTTTTTTGTATTTAGATGTGGGATGCCTCCACCCCTCACATTGCCTCTTGCCTTCTCTTTGGGGAAGAATTATCAATATGATATATATGACTATTATTATGACAAGGTTCTAGGAGATACACTTTTTTATATATGTTTGTAACAATATTTATGGTGAAGCTTTGTTTGTTTTTCTTGTATTTCTGTATTTTCTATTGTATTTTTGTTTTGCTAGTTCATTGAAGGAATACTGACTTGGCTTTTTTTAATAGTGATATATTGTATTTTGTTATCTTTTGCTAAGGCTGGGTTCACACTAGCGGATACCGCAGCTCACATGGGGGTCCGGTGAGTGTCTGTTCACCGTTTCAGGTGCGAATCAGGTCTGAATTTTTGGCTGAATTTGCACCTGAAATGGACCAGAAGACGCACAGGACCTGTCTGCAATTTGGACCTCGGCCGCCCTGGAGATGTGTGAACCGGCTCCGTTGAGAGTTGGTCACACTCTACTGTCATACGAACTGGATGCGGGGAAACCAAATCAGTGTGAACCCAGCCTAAAATGGATTTTAAAAAAATTAAACACAATAACAATAAAAATACTGAAAAAAATTATTTCCAACAACTACTACTACCACTTAAAATAATATATATATATATATATATATATATAGATAGATAGATAGATAGATAGATATAAAATGATAGTAATAATAATAATAAAATGTAAGAACATCAACTAATAAAATAGTTGTAAAACAATTACAGTAACAACACAAAAAACAACAGCTACCCTAATGTAAGAAGTATAATAATAATAATAATAATAAAGTATTAGAACAACAACTAATAAAATAGTTGTAAAAAAATATACAAAAAAAATACAAAAAATAATAATCCTAAAATAATAATAATAATAATAATAATAATAATAATAATAATAATAAAGTATAAGAACAACAACTAATAAAGTAGTTGTAAAAAAATGACAGTAACAACACAAAAAACAACACCTACCCTAATGTAAGAAGTATAATAATAATAATAATTATTATAATACTATTAGTAAGATAATAAAATACAAAGAAATAATAAACCTAAAAAATAATAATAATAATAATAATAATAATAATAAAGTATAAGAACAACAACTAATAAAATAGTTGTAAAAAAATTACAAAAAAATACAAAAAATAATAATCCTAAAAAAAATAAAAAGTAATAATAATAATAAAGTTTAAGAACAACAACTAATAAAATAGTTGTAAAAAAAATGACAGTAACAACACAAAAAACAACACCTACCCTAATGTAAGAAATATAATAATAATAATAATAATAATAATAATAATAATAATAATAATAATAATAATAATAAATACTATTAGTAAAATAGTAAAATACAAAAAAAGAATAATCCTAAAAAAAATACAAAAAAATATTAATAATAATAATAAAGTATAAGAACAACAACTAGTTAAAGTAGTAGTAAAAAAAATTTGTAACAACACACAAAAACAGCAGCTATTACTAATATTAGAAGTAGTACTGTATAAGAATAAAAAAATTAAATAATGAACACCACTACTACTACTACAATACACGTTAATAATAATAAAGGGGATTTTTACAACTAAGAAAAATAAAAGTGTCAGAGCTGGTGACCCCCCCCTCCCCCGCCCCCATAAACTGGCCTACATCCCGCTAGCCTTGGCAGCCGCCGCTAATACTCTCTTTTTAAAGTGTGATATGAAGACCTGCAACTGCCACCTGGCTCTATTTAAAGTACATGTTGTATACTGAATGGCATTATTTATATATAAAATCCACTGGGGACCCCCCCCCCCTTCCTCCCCACCATCACCACCACCATTTATATTTCAGAACCATGTCCTCCCCCTCCTCTTATTTCCTCGCACACAGCCTGGGGCCAGGCTGGTGAAATGACTGGGGATGCCACTGTAATTTTTATCAAGCCTTGTTCCCGATAAAAAGCCTCTTTGTTTGCCGGAGATGGGATTGGGTCTGTTTCTTCCTCTCCCCTACGCTGTAGTTAATGTAGCACTTCCACTCGCCCTGGAGGAAGGAAAGGTAATCCAGGGAGGCCGCCGTCTTCTGGACACAGCAGCTAGTCAGAAGCCCACCAGAGCCAGCGCTGGGGAGAGGAGGGGGGGGGGACTATAAATGTTGACTTAGCGCTACTTCCCGCCTTACATCGCCATTTCATTTGTGTCAATAAACACACTACAAATAAATAAACCGATCTGCACAGAGGGAGAGATCGCTTTATTTGTTTCCTTCATTTATAGCGGTGATGAATCCTGCAGTACTTTCCAACGCACATAGAGCATTCATAGAAGGTCCTGGGGTTCGACATGGCCTTGTAATCCAACGGGTCAATTTTGGTCATATAGACATAGCAGCACCCAATCTAGAGGAAGCTCATTAATCTGCGGGAAATACAATTACCATAGAGGTGACAAATCCTGCAGTACTTTCCAACACACATAGAACATTCACGGCAGGTCCTGGCTCCCACAGGGCCTTGTAATCCAACGGGCCAACTTTGGTCATGTGGACATACCAGCACCCAATCTAGAGGAAGCCCATTAATCTACGGGAAATAAAATTACCATAGAGGTGACAAATCCTGCAGTACTTTCCAGAATGCATAGAACATTCACGGCAGGTCCCGGCTTCGACATGGCCTTGTAATCCAACGGGTCAATTTTGGTCATATAGACATACCAGCACCCAATCTAGAGGAAGCCCATTAATCTACGGGAAATACAATTACCATGGAGGTGACAAATCCTGCAGTACTTTCCAGAATGCATAGAACATTCACGGCAGGTCCCGGCTTCGATATGGCCTTGTAATCAAACGGGCCAACTTTGGTCATGTAGACATACCAGCACCCAATCTAGAGGAAGCTCCTTTACCTACGAAAGATACAATCACCATGAGGGGGATACTTTGTGAGAACATGACCTAGTTCTTCAAGTGAAGAACGTTAACCACTGAGCCACCATCATGTTCACAGGATGTTTCCTGAAATGAGAATACATGCTGGCTTCCAGCTCCTGAGTGTGCATGACAGCAATAACGAATAATACTGTAGATCAGCATTTATCCACCTTTTTTTTTAAGTCGCAGGAACTTTTACAAATATGCAAAATCTTGAGGCACGCCATTCTTAAATGTAAAAACATAAATGTTACTTATCAATGGGAAATCTGAGCCTGGGATGATGCACACAAATGCCATGATTAAATCAACTTCCCATAAGAAGCCCCCCAGCACATTAGAGGTCCCTCACCGCGTCACATCAGAAGTCCCCTCATCACATAAGAAGTCCCCTCATCACATCAGAGGTCCCCCCATCACATCAGAGGTCCCCTATCACATCAGAGGAACCCCAATCACATTAGAGGTCCCCCGATCAAGTCAGCGGCTCCCCATCATGTCCGAGGCCCCCCATAACATCAGACATCCCTCATTATGTCAGAGCCCCCCATCACATCAGAGGTCCCCCCATCCCATCAGAGGTCTCCTATCACATCAGAGGAACCCCAATCACATTAGAGGTCCCGCAATCACATCAGAGGCTCACCATCATGTCCGAGGCCCCCCATCACATTAGACGTCCCTCATTATGTCAGAGACCCCCATCACATCAGAGGTTCCCCCATCACATCAGAGGTCCCTCATCACATCAGAGGTCCCCCATCACATCAGAGGTCCCTCAATACATCAGATGCTCACCCATCACATTAGAGGTCTCTTCATTACATCAGAGGCCCCCCATCATGTCAGAGGTCCCCCCATCACATCAGACGTCCCCCATTATGTCAGTGGCCCCCATCTCATCAGAGGTCCCCCGTCACATAAGAGGTTCCCCTCGTCACATCAGAGGTTCCCCCGTCACATCAGAGGCTCCCCCCGTCACATCAGAGGTTCCTTTATCACATCAGAGGTTCCCCCGTCACATCAGAGATACCCCCATCACATCAGAGGTCCTCCCATCACATCAGAGATACCCCTATCACATCAGAGGTTCCCCTCATCACATCAGAGATACCCCCATCACATCAGAGGCCCCCATCACATCAGAGATACCCCATCACATCAGAGATACCCCCATCACATCAGAGGTTCCCCCATCACATCAGAGGTTCCCCTATCACATCAGAGATACCCCCATCACATCAGAGGTTCCCCCATCACATCAGAGGTTCCCCCGTTATTTCAGTGGTACCCTTATTATATCGGGGCCACCCTTTACATCAGAGGCCCCATCACATCAGATGTTCTCCATTATGTCAGAGGCCTCTGATCAAATCAGAGCCCCCCATTCACATCAGAGGGTCTCCTGTCACATTAGAGGTCCTCTTATCACATCAGAGTTCCCCTATAATTTCCGAGGCCCCCCATCACACCAGAGGTCCCCCTTCACATCAGAGTCCCCCATTCACATCAGAGCCCCCCCCCCCCCATCATATCACAGGTCCCACATTATGTCAGGGCTCCTCAATATTCCTCAATATTGTCCCTATACATCAGATGCCCACTATACATGAGTGCCTCCATCACATCAGAGTCCTCATATAACATCAAAGCCTCCCCATCACAGCAGAGTCCCCCATCACAGAAGAGTTCCCACTAGACCAAAACACGCATTTAACCCTTTGTAGTGTTTGGGGAACCTCACTGCAAAGGTAACTTTTGATTTCTCCTGAAGTTCAGCTTTAAGTAGCCTATAGGGCCAACCTTACATATTGCCAGCAAGCAGGATCCAGGTCAGATTTTAATTGCCAACAAATAATTAATGGTTTGCCATCCTCACTGACTGGACCTTCTCTAAATATTTTCCCACATAAAAGAAAGGATTAGACACAATAGCTAACAATGACAAAACACACATTAATAAGACAATGGGCGCTAACTATACATTCTCCTCCGACCTGACACGGGGCACATGACGCGGGCTGTGTACACCAGAGATTACCTACTAAACCAGGCCAATGGCCATGAAAGTCATATTGATGGAACGTGATATGTACAGGTATGTCGGGATTAGCTGCAGGCAAGAGACTAAGCCTCCTCATATACTTAGCAGCTCCTATACAATGTGCCGCTAATGAATCCTCTTTGGCATAGCCAGTGTCAGGGTATGTACACACTACAACAAAACAATGTTGCTCCAGGGCTGGTATTGAATATACCAAATGGTCCCGAAACGAAGATGTCCATGTATCATGAATCAGGGGTGGTCAACTTTCTTGATATAGAAGGCCTCAAGTTCTGCCCAAGATATCACTAAATAGCTGCATATAATAGTGAATGCAATGCTACAGAAAGCTGCTGGAGACTTCAGGGATGTTACAAGAGATGGTCAATGACTGCAGATATGATATAAGAGATGGTCAGAGACTGTGGACATGATACAATAGATGGTCAGAGACTGTGGACATGATACAATAGATGGTCAGAGACTGTGAACATGATACAATAGATGGTAAGAGACTGCAGAAATAATACAAGAGATGGTCAGACTGCAGACATGATACAAGAGATGGTCAAAGACTGTGAACAAGATAGAAGAGATGGCCAGAGACTGCAGATGAGATACAGGAGATGGTCAGAGACTGCAGACATGATACAGGAGATGTTGGAGACTGCGAACGAGATACAGGAGACAGTCAGAGACTGCAGACATGATACAAGAGATGGTCAGAGACTGCAGGCATGATACAATAGATGGTCAGAGACTGAAGGCATGATACAAAAGATGGTCAGAGACTACAGACCTGATACAAAAGATGGTAAGAGACTGAAGGCATGATACAAGAGATGGCCAGAGACTGCAGACCTGATACAAAAGATGGTCAGAGACTGCAGACCTGATACAAAAGATGATCAGAGACTGCAGACCTGATACAAAAGATGGTCAGAGACTGCAGACCTGATACAAAAGATGGCCAGAGACTGCAGACATGATACAGAAGATGGTCAGAGACTGTGCCCATCCTAAAGGAAAGTGGTCTCCAAACTCAGGCCCTTTACTTGCCTTTATCCAGCCCTTAGAGCACTATTCCTCCCACTAATACAAGGCACTATTCCTCCCACTGACACCATAAATGGGGCACTATTCCTTTCACTGATACTAACAATAGAGCACTATTCCCTCCCCAAACACGATAGATGGGGCACTATTTCTCCCACTGACACCAATGATGAGGATTATTCTTCCCACTAATACCAATGATGGGGCACAATTCCTCCCACTAATATCAATGATGAGGCACAATTCCTCCCAGCAATATCAATGATGGGGCACTGACACCAACAATGGAGTTTATTCTTCTCACTAATACCAATACCTTCTACTGCCCACTAGAATTATGTAATTATTTTACCCCCACTCCACAAGCCACACCCACATTGCATGAGATTATTATAAAGCTGTGTACACACGATCGGTTTCACCGATGAAAACAGTCCGATGGACTGTTTTTATCGGACGAACCGATCATGTATGGGCCCCATCGGTCTTTCTTCCATCAGTGTTAAAAAATAGAACATGTTTTACATTTTTCCGATGGGAAAAAAAACGATAGCAAAATCCGATCGTCTGTGTGGAACTCCATCGGATAAAAAACCCACGCATGCTCAGAATCAAGTCGACGCATGCTCAGAAGCATTGAACTTAATTTTTCTCGGCTTATCGGAGTGTTTTACGCCACAGCGTTTGGGACGGTCGGATTTTTGACTGATGGTGTAAAGGCAAGACTGATGGAAGTCAGCTTCATCGAATTTCCGATGGAAAAATCCATCGGATTAGAATCCATAGGAAATCCGATTGTGTGTACAGGTCTTTAGTCCCTTTACAATTCAGTGCGTTCACATTTGTGCTCCCTATAGCTCCCTATGTGATTTCAGCCTCAAAGAGTTCAAACATAAAAAGAAGGTCCCCATAGGTAATCATGCCACAGTTCCACCTAAAACCAGTTCTGACCCTTTTTTTGGTAATGAATGGGATGCCAAAGAACTGCCAATGTGAATGGGTTGCCAGTGCACTTCTGCAAACCTAAAACTACACCTGGCCCTTTTTTTTGGTAACAAATGGGCTGCCAATGTACTTGAGTTTACCTAAAACCACACCTGGCTCTTTTTTTGGTTAACAAATGGGCCGCCAATGGAAATGAGCTGCCAATGCACCTCAGCACATTATAAAACACCTAAAGCTAGATTTTACCTTTTTTGGTAACAAATGGTTTGCTAATAGATATGGGCTACCAAGAGGAATCGGCTGCCAATGCACTTCAGTGCACTAAAAACCAGGCCTGGCCCTATTTTAAGTAACAAATGGGCTGCCAAATGGAAAAGGTTGCCATTGCACTACAGCACACCTAAAACCAGGCCTGACCTTTTTTGATAACAAATGGTCTGCCAATAGGAATGGGTTGCCAATGCACTTCAGTTCATCTAAAACCAGACCTGGCCCTTTTTATAATTAACAAATGGGCCACCATCGGGAATGGGTTGCCATTGCACTTTATCACACCTAAAACCAAACCTGATCCTTATTTGGTAACAATTGGGCTCCCAAAGGGAATTGCACTACAGAACACCTAAAGCCAGACCTGACCTTTTTTTGGTAACAAATGGTCTGCTAATAGGAATGGGCTGCCAATAGGAATGGGCTCTCAACACACTTCAGTGCACCTAAACCCAGACCCTTTTTTCAGGAACAAATGGGCTGCTAAATGGAATGAGTTGTCATTGCACTTCAGCACACCTAAAACCAGACCTGACCTTTTTTCGGTAACAAATGGTCTGCCAATGGGAATGGGCTGCCAATGCACTTCAGTGCCCCCAAAACCAGACCTGGCCCTTTTTATGGTTAACAAATGGGCCACCAATTGAGGTGGGATCCCAATGTACTTCAGCACCCATTAGCACTCCTAAAGCCAGACTTGACCCTTTTTTCAGGCTAACAAATGGGCTGCCAATGGCAATAGGTTGTCATTGCACCTCATCGCACCTAAAACCAGACCTGACCCTTTTTTTTGGGGGGTATTGCCACGTACACACGGCCGTTTTTAATGTCATTGAAAAAAATATGTTTTTCTCGACGTGACTCTTCTCAAGCCTGCCTTGCCTACACACTATCGTGAAAAAAAATGCTTGAGCAAAGCGCGGTGGCGTACAACACGTACGACGGCACTATAAAGGGGAAGTTCCATTCGGATGGCACCACCCTTTGGGCTGCTTTTGCTGATCTCGTGTTAGTAAAGTTTGGTGAGAGATGATTCGCGCTTTTCAGTCTCCGTGCTTTTCAGTCCGTTACAGCGTGACGAATGTGCTATCTCCATTACGAACGCTAGTTTTACCAGAACGAGCGCTCCCGTCTCATAACTTGCTTCTGAGCATGCGTGTTTTTTTCACGTCGTTAAAGCATACACACGGCCGTTTTTCACGACGTGAAAAATGACGAGAAAAAATAGAGCAGGTTCTACATTTTTAATGCCCATTTTTCTCATCAAGAAAAATGCTCTGGAGCCTACACACGACCGTTTTTCACGACCAATTTAAAAAATGGCATGTTTCTCGTCATGAAAAACTGTCGTGTGTACGCGGCATAACAATTGGCTCCCAAAGGGAATGGGTTGCCTATGCAGTATAGAAACACCTAAAGCCAGACCTGACCTTTTTTTGGTAACAAATGGTCTGCTAATAGGAATGGCCTGCCAATGGGAATGGGCTACCAACACACTTCAGTGCACCTAAAACCAGACCTGACCCCTTTTTCAGGAACAAATGGGCTGCCAAATGGAATGGGTTGTCATTGCACTGCAGACCACCTAAAACCAGTTCTAACTTTTTTTGGTAAGAAATTGTCTGCCAATGCACTTCAGTGCACCTAAAACTAGACCTGGCCCTTTTTATGGTTAACAAATGGGCCACCAATTGATATTGGCTGCCAATGTACCTCAGCAACCTTTCACACACCTAAAGCTAGCTTTGACCTTTTTTGGCAACAAATGGTTTGCTAATAGATATTGGCTGCCAAGAGGAATCGGCTGCCAATGCACTTTAGTGCACTGAAAACCAAACCTGACCCTATTTATAAGTAAAGCCTCGTACACACGGCCGAGAATCTCGTCAGGAAAAAACACATTGTTTTTCCTGACGAGATTCTTGACAAGATTTGAAGATACACATGCTCGATTCAAAAGAACCGCCGTTCTTTTGAATGGCACAAACGCGGTGACGTCATCGACTACGATGAGCGTGCGCTCGTCACATTCGATGCCGCCGCCGCCATCTTGCTACACCCTACCTATGCCTAGGAAGCTACCGAGCATGCGTCAAAGTCATTTCGAGCATGCGCGGGTTTCCACAGCGACAGGTAAGCGTACACACTCTCGGGTTTCTCGTCGGGAAACAGGCCTAAGAGAATCCCGACGAGAAAATAGAGAGCAGGTTCTCTATTTTTCTCGTCGGGATTATGGCCAGTTTTCTTGACGAGAAACCTGAAAGCCTCGTACACACGGCCGGTTTTCTCGGCAAGAAAGCTCTCCCGGCAGTTTTCTTGTTGTTTCTTGACGAGAAAACCGGCCGTGTGTACGAGGCTTAACACATGGGCTGCCAAATGGAATAGGTTGCCATTGCACTACAGCACACCTAAAACCAGGCCTGACCTTTTTTAAAAACAAATGGTCTGCCAATTGGAACCATGGTTAGGTGCACTCTTTAGTGCACCTAAAACCAGACCTGACCCTTTTTTTTTTGGTAGTTCATCTCCCATTGTTGTGTGGCTCTTCAGGCCAGATCCTTTGCAAGTGCATTAAGGTGCCATTCAAAATTACTGCAACACAAAGGTGCGAAAGGGGCCTTAGATTTTTGGGGGCAACTAAAATATAAGTTCTTAAGGCTTCATCAAATGAACATAAGATTAGAACACCAAGCTTACAAACAAAAACAAAAAAAGGACGGTGCTCACGTAAGAAGAGGTGTTCCATTCTTTACATTACAACGTGGCTCCTTGCCATCAATCCATAAAGTTTTTTTTTTTATTTCTACAGCTTTCCCTCTTATAGAACGTGACAGGTCCACTTACATTCTTCGTTTTTCTCCAGCTCTTCATAAGCATTCCTCACTTTGTTTGCAGCCAGACCCCCAGCGCAAAGGGCCCCGAATCCAGTTACACCGGAGCTCAAAGCGCCGTTCCCCAGATACCTTGGCTGGCTATTAACCCAGTTTACCCCACAAAGAATTTCTTTAAATTTCCAGCAGAAACAACTGTGTGCCGCATTGTCCCGGCCTTATCTTAAGTGGAGTTCAGTTGCATCATTAGATCTGTCTTCATTCACGGGAATACATGTCCTGCGCTGTATTCCACATTTCAAAGCTGTAATTATTACGGGCAATGTGTCTCCCGCTTGTCCTTACAGAATCTACACTCACAGGCGATCGCTTAAAAAAAAAAAAAAAGGAAAAAAAAAACAAGGGTTTCAAGGAATGGCGGGAATTTCATTTCAGTGTTTAACCACTTACCGCAAACCGCCGTAGCTGTACGTAGAAGTAGAATACCGGGGTTATGGCAGCAGATAGTTGCCATAACCCTGGTATTTTCTGAAATGGCGGGTGGTCCTCTCTAAGATAAAAGTGGTCTCTGCGGCGAATTCGCCACAAGATCACTTTTATCGGTGGCGGGAGAGGTGCCCCTCCTCCCGCCACGCTCCGGTCGTCTGAAAACTGTGTGCTGCTCCCCCTACAGACCCCCCTAATACTCACCTGAGCCCCCTCTCGATCCAGCGATGTGCACGAGAGCCTCAGCTGTCCTGGGACTGCCTCTCCTCATTGGCTGAGGCAATGGTTCCCACTGCTGTCAATCGCAGACAGTGAGCCAATGAGGAGAGAGCGAGGGGCTTAATGTGTCTTATGGATGCATAGAGCAGGGCTCAGGAGCAAGCATGCATCAGTGCCCTCCATAGTAAGCGGCTTGCTATTGGGGGCACTGGTCACCCGAGAAGAGGAGGATCGGGGCTGTTCTCTGCAAAACCATTACACAGAGCAGGTAAAGTATATTTCTTTTTTTTCTTTAAGTATAACGTGTTATTTTTTTTTTTAAAGAAAGGCGAACCTTATAATACTACTTTAACATGTTTGGTATCTATATACTGAAATCAATTTAATCTTTTTTTATTTTATTTTATTTTATGTTATGAGTGTTTAGTCTTAGGAGTCCATAATTATTTTATATTGATTGCATTGATCAATAATCGTTAATAATTTTAAACCGATAATTTTAAACTGATAAAATTGAGAAGACAGGATGAAAAAAAAGGTCTCAACGTGTTTCAGGGGCCTTCGTCATGGCTTTGATAAGAAATTAAAAAGCTTTCTATTGGATTCTATCTAAAAAAAGCTCCTGGAAAGTGTTTTACATCAGAGAAGGAGCATTAATACTCAAAGGATACATGCTGGAAATACTTGTGCAGCTATAACAGCTTCAACTCTTCTGGGAAGGCCGTCCACAAGGTTTAGGAGCGTGTCTATGGGAATGTTTGACCATTCTTCCAGAAGCGCATTTGTGAGGTCAGGTATTGATTGTAGACGAGAAGGCCTGGCTCTCAGTCTCCGCTCTAATTTATCCCAAAGGTGTTCTATCAGGTTGAGGTCAGGACTCTGTGCAGGCCAGTCAAGTTCCTCCACCCAAAACTCTCTCATCCATGTCTTTATGGACCTTGCTTTGTGCACTGGTCCAAATCATTTGGTGGAGGGGGGATTATGATGTGGGGTTTTTGATTTTCAGGGGTCGGGTTTGGCCCCTTAGTTCCAGTGAACTCTTAAGGCGTCAGCATACCAAGACATTTTGGACAATTTCATGCTCCCAACTTTGTGGGAAAAGTTTGGGGATGGCCCCTTCCTGTTCCAACATGACTGCCCACCAGTGTAAGGTTCCATGTCAAGATGGCCTCCTGAGATCTCAAGAGATTGCAGCATCCAATCAGAGAGCTGGCTCCTCTGAGACACTGACGCAGTCCACAAGGGGACAATTGCCTTCATCAGACTCCTCCTCTCTTGCAACAATGGCACTGTGCCAATAACGCAATGCATGTTAAACGCACCTAAAAAATGTAAATAGGCCCTAAAATAAATACAGGCCACTGTGGTAGGAAATGAAAGAAAATCTCCCCTATGGGGACCACATTAAAAACCCTTTCTCCACTCTACGCATTTTTTTATTTTTTTTTGTACTTATTGTCTCAGTGACAAAACAGGAAGGGAAATTTCGTCCAGCCAAAAACTTGACAGAAGATCCAAAACCACGCTCACATCTTTCCAAAGCAACAAACCAAATTCGGCACGACTCAATGGTAGGCTTCCCAGAAGGTTGTCATAAAGCGGGAGCTGCTGCGAGTACGGAGGCCTCCATCCGGTACTCTCTAATGACCTTTTCTGCTATTACCTCGATTGCGTTGTGTTTCGGCTGACTGGGCACGCCAATAACAGACATGGAAGATGTAAAATAACATGATTGAACTATTAACATTCTGAATGTAGTAGCCACATTTTCGTCCTGAAGGCACAGAGCAAAGGGTGAAATTATGGGACACAAACGTCCTGCTAAGCAAACAACAAAAGGTCATCGGTTCACATCTGGCTTAGGTTGGAAGGGAACAAATGCCATTAGCTTTTGGCAGCTAGTGGTGGCTTATTTGAAATGAGTTGGTGGTCCTCTGTATAATCCCCCGAGAGGGATGTGTCTGGCCTGTTAATGCTTCCAGTGGGTCATAATTATGCTCGTTGTATGATGAATAAACTAGGATAGCAGGAATTTAATGGAAGGGAAAATGAATCTGCCCTTTAAAAACAGATCACCGTTTTCTAATAGAAAACAGCGTGGGATCATCCGGATGACAGCCAACCGGCCAAACTTCCAGACTTTGCAAGCTTTATCCTTAAAGCAGGCAGACATAATAAAAAAATAAAAATCAGCAACATTTAATGTGGTTGTATATTCCTTTAAAAAAGCATTACATGTATTTTTACATTACGCTAGCATCAGTACCTGAATCTGGCTTCATATTGGTTACTTCTAATCCCCTGCTGAGGGGTCCTGCTGCCTCTCACTTACAATGGGAGAGGGAAGGGCATTAGAAGCCAATAGCCAATCGCTCGCTCCACAATTCAACTTACCCGAAATGCTGTCCACTCCTTCCTTTATCCAACTCTCCACTCCTGAAATGCTCTGCACTGCTGGAGGACTCCGCCCCTTCCCCTATAACTCTCCTCTCCTGAAATGCTCTGCACTGCTGGAGGACTCCACCCCTTCCCCTATAACTCTCCTCTCCTGAAATGCTCTGCACTGCTGAAGGACTCCACCCCTTCCCCTATAACTCTCCTCTACTGAAATGCTCTGCACCGCTGAAGGACTCCACCCCTTCCTCTATAACTCTCCTCTCCTGAAATGCTCTGCACTGCTGGAGGACTCCACCTCTTCCCCTATAACTCTCCTCTCCTGAAATGCTCTGCACTGCTGGAGGACTCCACCCCTTCCCCTATAACTCTCCTCTACTGAAATGCTCTGCACTGCTGAAGGACTCCACCCCTTCCCCTATAACTCTCCTCTACTGAAATGCTCTGCACCGCTGAAGGACTCCACCCCTTCCCCTATAACTCTCCTCTCCTGAAATGCTCTGCACTGCTGGAGGACTCCACTCCTTCCCCTATAACTCTCCTCTCCTGAAATGCTCTGCACTGCTGGAGGACTCCACCCCTTCCCCTATAACTCTCCTCTCCTGAAATGCTCTGCACTGCTGGAGGACTCCACTCCTTCCCCTATAACTCTCCTCTACTGAAATGCTCTGCACCGCTGAAGGACTCCACCCCTTCCTCTATAACTCTCCTCTCCTGAAATGCTCTGCACTGCTGGAGGACTCCACCCCTTCCCCTATAACTCTCCTCTCCTGAAATGCTCTGCACTGCTGGAGGACTCCACCCCTTCCTCTATAACTCTCCTCTCCTGAAATGCTCTGCACTGCTGGAGGACTCCACCCCTTCCCCTATAACTCTCCTCTCTTGAAATGCTCTGCACCGCTGAAGGACTCCACCCCCTCCCCTATAACTCTCCTCTCCTGAAATGCTCTGCACCGCTGAAGGACTCCACCCCCTCCCCTATAACTCTCCTCTCCTGAAATGCTCTGCACTGCTGAAGGACTCCACCCCCTCCCCTATAACTCTCCTCTCCTGAAATGCTCTGCACTGCTGAAGGACCCCACCCCCTCCCCTATAACTCTCCTCTTCTGAAATGCTCTGCACCGCTGAAGGACTCCACCCCCTCCCCTATAACTCTTCTCTCCTGAAATGCTCTGCACTGCTGAAGGACTCCACCCCTTCCCCTATAACTCTCCTCTCCTGAAATGCTCTGCACCGCTGAAGGACTCCACCTCCTCCCCTATAACTCTCCTCTCCTGAAATGCTCTGCACCGCTGAAGAACTCCACCCCTTCCCCTATAACTCACCTCTCCTGAAATGCTCTGCACTGCTGAAGGACTCCACCCCCTCCCCTATAACTCTCCTCTCCTGAAATGCTCTGCACCGCTGAAGGACTCCAACCCTTCCCCTATAACTCACCTCTCCTGAAATGCTCTGCACTGCTGAAGGACTCCATCCCCTCCCCTATAACTCTCCTCTCCTGAAATGCTCTGCACCGCTGAAGGACTGCACCCCTTCCCCTATAACTCACTTCTCCTGAAATGCTCTGCACTGCTGAAGGACTCCACCCCTTCCCCTATAACTCTCCTTTCCTGAAATGCTCTGCACCGCTGAAGGACTCCACCCCTTCCCCTATAACTCTCCTCTCCTGAAATGCTCTGCACCGCTGAAGGACTCCACCCCCTCCCCTATACCTCTCCTCTCCTGAAATGCTCTGCACCGCTGAAGGACTCCACCCCCTCCCCTATAACTCTCCTCTCCTGAAATGCTCTGCACTGCTGAAGGACTCCACCCCTTCCCCTATAACTCTCCTCTCCTGAAATGCTCTGCACTGCTGAAGGACCCCACCCCCTCCTCTATAACTCTCCTCTTCTGAAATGCTCTGCACCGCTGAAGGACTCCACCCCCTCCCCTATAACTCTTCTCTCCTGAAATGCTCTGCACCGCTGAAGGACTCCACCTCCTCCCCTATAACTCTCCTCTCCTGAAATGCTCTGCACCGCTGAAGAACTCCACCCCTTCCCCTATAACTCACCTCTCCTGAAATGCTCTGCACTGCTGAAGGACTCCACCCCCTCCCCTATAACTCTCCTCTCCTGAAATGCTCTGCACCGCTGAAGGACTCCAACCCTTCCCCTATAACTCACCTCTCCTGAAATGCTCTGCACTGCTGAAGGACTCCATCCCCTCCCCTATAACTCTCCTCTCCTGAAATGCTCTGCACCGCTGAAGGACTGCACCCCTTCCCCTATAACTTACTTCTCCTGAAATGCTCTGCACTGCTGAAGGACTCCACCCCTTCCCCTATAACTCTCCTTTCCTGAAATGCTCTGCACCGCTGAAGGACTCCACCCCTTCCCCTATAACTCTCCTCTCCTGAAATGCTCTGCACCGCTGAAGGACTCCACCCCCTCCCCTATACCTCTCCTCTCCTGAAATGCTCTGCACCGCTGAAGGACTCCACCCCCTCCCCTCTAACTCTCCTCTCCTGAAATGCTCTGCACCGCTGAAGGACTCCACCCCCTCCCCTATAACTCTCCTCTCCTGAAATGCTCTGCACCGCTGAAGGACTCCACCCCCTCCCCTAAAACCCTCCTCTCCTGAAATGCTCTGCACCGCTAAAGGACTCCACCCCCTCCCCTATAACTCTCCTCTCCTGAAATGCTCTGCACCGCTGAAGGACTCCACCCCCTCCCCTATAACTCTCCTCTCCTGAAATTCTCTGCACCGCTGAAGGACTCCACCCCCTCCCCTATAACTCGCCTCTCCTGAAATGCTCTGCACTGCTGAAGGACTCCACCCCCTCCCCTATAACTCGCCTCTCCTGAAATGCTCTGCACTGCTGAAGGACTCCACCCCCTCCCCTATAACTCTCCTCTCCTGAAATTCTCTGCACCGCTGAAGGACTCCACCCCCTCCCCTATAACTCGCCTCTCCTGAAATGCTCTGCACTGCTGAAGGACTCCATCCCCTCCCCTATAACTCTCCTCTTATTAAATGTTCTTCACTGCTGGAGGACTTTTCTCCTTCCTCTACAACTCTCCTCTCCTGAAATGCTCTACACTGCTGCAGAACCCCGCTCCTTCCTCTGCCTCTCCTGAAATACTCTACACTGCTGGAGGACTCTGCTCCTTCCTCTGCCTCTCCTCTCCTGAAATATTCTACACTGCTGGAGGACTCTGCTCCTTCATCTTTCTAACTCTCTTCTTCTTAAATACTCTGCTCTGCTGGAGGACTCTGCTCCTTCATCTTTCTAACTCCCCTCTCCCAAAATAGTCTGCACTGCTGGAGGACTCTGCTCCTTCCTCTGCCTCTCCTCTCCTGAAATATTCTACACTGCTGGAGGACTCTGCTCCTTCATCTTTCTAACTCTCTTCTTCTTAAATACTCTGCTCTGCTGGAGGACGCTGTTCCTTCCTCTATCTAACTCCCCTCTCCCAAAATAGTCTGCACTGCTGGAGGACTCTGTTCCTTCCTCTATCTAACTGTCCTTTCCCAAAATAGTCCGCACTGCTGGAGGACTCTGTTCCTTCCTCTATTTAACTCTCCTCTTCTGAAATACTCTTTGCTTCTAGAAGAAAGCTCTGCTCCTTCCACTTTTAAACACTCTACTAAATACTTTGTACCAGGGGCCTAATTTCAGGGGTCGCAGGGGTGTCGCAATTGCCACCCAGCCCCATGTTCCAGGGGGTCTGGTCAGCTCCCCTGTACACCTGAATAGGAAGGGGGTGGGGGTGGCATATAGAGGAACCAATGCCCTCCATTTTCCTCCTTTCAACAGCTGTAGGATGAAAATTAAGGGGATCAGTTTCTCCTATCCAGGTCCTGATGCCCTGGGTCGCTGTGTAGTCTCCTGTTTATAACTGAAGCATCGTAAACTGTGTTTACTATGATTCAGTTTGTGAATGAACGGGAGGCTTTATTTATTCTGTGCAGGTGAGGCTGCAGAGAAGGCGATTGAGGGCTGTGTCCTCAATCTCCTTTCTCTGTCTCAAAGGTGAAACATCAGAGGTCTGTTTAAACCCCTGATATCTCACCAAAGACCCCCAAAGGGGCTCCTAAAAATTATAAAAAATAATAAATAAAATCAAATGGTAAAAAATAATTAAAAAAAATAACATAACAAAAATAAAAAAACTACTGACACCAGTGGCGGAACTACCAGGATCACAAAGGTCGCACTTGAGACTGGGCCTTGGTGTTCCACCACCGCGAGGGAGGGGATCCACTGCAGAACATGTGAAAGGGTCCCACTGCGTGACCGTAATAAAAGGTCCTTGCGACTGCAGTAAAGGACCCCCCGGGATCTGTGGGAAGGGCCCTGGGCCCAGAGGGAAGAGCCCCAGCTTGCAGTCAGGGGGGCCCTTCACGGTTTCTTGCACCAGAAGTTACGCCTCTGCGTTGTACTGTAAACTTTACAGTGAGGTTCATAGCACCGTAATTGTCCACACAATTGATCTATTTGAAGAAGAGTAGGGTATAAAATAAAAACAAATTACTCCACTCCGATCTGTTGGTAGCATTCATATACATCCATTTGACTTTTCCCCGCAGAAAATATTTATCACAACCTAAAAGTTTTTTGTTTTTTTTTAGATTAGCAGCAGTGAGCAATACATCTAATGGACACCTCAAAAGACGTGGAGCAAAAACGGGACAAAGGGAACTCAAGCTATCAATAGGCTAAATGCAATCTCACTGTTGTGTATGTATAGATAAAATCCTGATATTTTACTGCTACCGTCTCAGCACTGACAAAAAACAAACCCACAAAGGAACTCTGGTCCTAACACACCTGCTGCCCCCCCCCCCCCAACTGGCATACACAACGGGCACTATGAATGCAACGTCCTAATGAGCCAAAGGGGAGCCCATCTCGCCATCGGCTCTACAGAACAACACCATAAATAGTGTTTAAATCATCTGTGTGTTTGTATTCCTACAGCCAAGAGTATGTAGGGTATGCGAAGGACGATAGTGCCTCAACAATTGAATAGGTCTAGTAGAAGCTTTATTAAATACAAAACCAAAGTGGGTATCCAATGCTTTTTGAAGGCTCAAAATTCACCCTTCCCCAGGGCTTTATGGTTCATTGATGTGCTGGACATACAAAAGTGGGGAGGTAGGGATATATTACGGATCTAGCGTTAGTGCAGTAGCCTACAACCCCATCACCTACAAACGGCCAATCTCCTCTGCTCTCAGAGGATAAGTGCTAAAATGCATTGGCTACCCACTTTGTATTATGCTTAAATAAACCTTGCACTGAAAGGATTCACTTATGAAGGCTCTTTCTTTAGAAAGTTTGGAGACTCCTGGTCTATACCAGGATAGACTTATCATACGTCCCATACGGGATTTAATGCCAAAAGGAATGTGGACAAGAAATATTCTTGATAAACTCTTATTACTGATTTCACGAATGTGTAATATATTGCTTAGGCCCCAGAGTGTTTAATAAGAATATTTTTGGCTATATACTAATTTTTCCATATTCTGTATATTATTAAAGGCTATATTTTATAATATTTGTTACTCTGTTCCCAGATTCCAAATTTACAACACCTGATAAAAAGTTGTTTTTGAGTTCATGTAAAACTTGGATACATGGAACTAGAATAGACTGCTACAACAACCGTGAAATAACCCTTTCCTGTGCTATTATAATACATAAAAAAAAAAAACGTTTTGCCTCGAAAGTTTAACTTACTGTCGAGAATGGGAACTATATAAAGTGCACCTATGTTCAGACTATGGGTATTATAGCATTTCGATACTCTTAACAAGCAGTAAAAGAGTTGTAAACCCTCCCTGACCTCTCTAGCTGCTTGAAATGCGAAGTAACTCATTCTCAAAAAATGCAGTAAAGACTCTGAGGCCTCGTGCACAAGGGATGAGGCCTTTGCTCTAGGGGAGAGAAAAAAAAACTGCTTAAAAAACGTGTCAAAAGCTGTGTTTTTCAAACAAGCTTACTGAATTTAGAATGCCGCTCAAAGCCACGGATGACATTCTCAAAATCCTCAGGTGAAGGAAAGCAGGCTGTCAAAAAAATGATCCGAAGCAATGTTTGCAGTAAATTAAATAGTCGCCGCTCTCTCGGCCAGCCACCATAATGTAGTAAGTCAAATCGGCGTCAGCCTACAAGTCTCCACCAATAGGCCACCAACGCATTTCGCACACTCACCAGGGCTTAAAGAAGTTGTAAATGCAGAAGGTTTTTTATCTTAATGCGGACTCTTATCCATAGCGCTGCCTGAGTCTATTGGACTTTATTGTTTGTATTAATGCCTATAGCTAGAGAGGTGAATGCAGGATTGTGTTTAAGCTGAATTCCAGGTGTTTTTTTTTCTGCATAATTACATTGGTCTAGTTGGACCAATGTAAGTATTCATATGCCTTACCAGGACGATGCCTGGGGAAGCTGGAAATCACTGTAGTAGTCGCTACTATTACAGTAATCACTGAAAGCTTCCAGGTCCTGTGCTGAGTAGCTTCCCTGCAGTTTGGTGAACGGAGGGGATCGCTTGCTCGGCACAGGCGACCTTCAAGGAAACGATTCATCAGCATCATTCAACCTGATTCCTCTGAGTCCAGGCGATCATAAGGCAGCACAGTGATTAGCTCATCTCTATGTCACTCTGCTCTCTCCTTCTATAAGAATGCTTCTTGTCAGCACATGAACTGAAGGGCTCCTTGTTCTATTTCTTTTTCTTCTTCCAGTCTGAGCTCTGTGTAATGGTTTTGTACAGAGCAGCCCCGATCCTCCTTTTCTCAGGTTCTCCACCAGCGCTCCTGGCCCCTCCTTCTTGCCGAGTGCCCCCATAGCAAGCAGCTTGCTATGGGGGCACCTAAGCAGGCTCACTCCTGAGCTGCTGCTTTGTCTGTCTATTCAGACACAGAGCAAGACTCAGCCCCGCCCCTGCTCTCGCTAGCTGCAACACCCACAACACCTCTGGCAAACCAGAACGTTATATAGATATTATTTTTGTTTTTATTTATTTTTTAAAGGAAACAATGTATATATGTATACATTTTTTCCTTTTTAATTGTTATATTGTGTTTAATCCAGACCAGCTATAGTAAACCAGACACCCCCGACTTTCCGCCAGGACAAGGAAACTGATCAAAGGTAAATATTACGTGATTATTCCTCGGTGTTAACAAAATGGCAGGTTATAGGAAGGTGCGTTTTATTTGTCTAGGAAACAATTAGAGAGAAATGCTGTGAAGATTAGCTTATCAGATCGAAACCTAAAAAAGGTGCGATTCATCACAGTATTTATAATGTGACCACTATGTACACCATATACCGAGATGATGTAATATATATACACTGACAAAAAAAGCTCCAAGTAAAATGTATTCATTCATTTAAATGTTATTCTTTCATTTATAAAACAGTTTTTTTCTTCTTTTTTTGGCCCACCAACATTTGTAAAGTATACAATGTGGCCCTCATACTGAAAGGCTTGAAGCCCCTAATCTCTATGATATGCAATATGTCCATTCTTACTTGCATTGTTTTGTATTGGAGCCCTGATATAAGGGTAGACTCCGATGGCGAACCGGATGTAAATGGGAACTCTAATGGGATCCTGATGTAAGGGGGGACTCTGATGAATAGGGGTACTGTGATGGAGACCCTGATGTAAGAGGAGACACTGATAGGGACTCTGATGTAAGGGGGAACTCAGATGTACAGGGGGACTCTGATGGGGACCCTGAAGTAAGAGGGAACTCTGATAGGGACCCTGATGTAAGGAGGGACTCTGATAGGGAGTCAGATGTAAGAGGGGACTCTGATGTGAGGGGGGAATGTGATGGAGACCCTGATGTAAGGGGGACACTATTGGGGACCCTGATGTAAGGGGGGACACTGATGGGGACCCTGATGTAAGGGGGACACTGATGGGGACACTGATGTAAGAGGGAACTCTGTTGGGGACACTGATGTAAGAAGGAACTCTGATGGGGACCCTGATGTAAGGGGGTGGACTCTAATGGGGACCCTGATGTAAGGGACCCTGATGTAATCCACAATTTCTTAATCAATATTTATCAACTAATGAAACTGAAGAGATGTGGAACGGAAAGGTCTGCTTTAATGGATAAATTGCCGGCCATTTGCGCAGTCTATCGTTCCGCGGCTCTGGACTAATGTGTTTAAACAGATTTTCCACACCGCACTGGCAACAATTACCGGCATCCAATCAAGCGCTTAACGTCTTTAATCTCATTCCTCTCCGCTCATTCACACTCTTACGGCTTCATCTATTTAGCGGCCTATAAACTGGCTGAACAGAAAGAGGAGGCCAAAAAAAAAAATTCATTAATTTTTATTAACAAGGAGAGTTATTTGTTCCCAGTGACAATATTTGACTTGTCGAAATGATTTTCACCTCTGCCACGAGGTGATCGCACTTCACATACATCACTCGATTACTGTGTGAGTGGCCAAAGCTGCAATCATTAGCCAGCGAATTAACGACGGTCCGCGGCGCTATTAATCACGCTGACAAAAGTGTTAGCTGGCCGAAAGCGGGAGCGCAGCTTGGGGACCGGGGAGAGCGCGAGGCCCGGCACAGCCTGGGGCTGACAATGGATGGAGATATTGATGGAGATATGGATGGAGATAGATCCAACCAGCAAGAGCTTCTCCATAATGACTGTATAATGAGAACGCAATATGGCGGCATGGAAGAGATGCTGGGGGGGGGGGGGGGGGTCTAGGACATCGATGTGTGTTTTGATTTAAAATTTAGACAAACACCCCATGTGCAATGCAAAAAAATATGGCTGTGATTATTTATATCTTTATTATTATTTTGTTATTATTATATGCTGTAGGTAATGCAATACAAATTATTATTATTCTAAATATTTGTTTTCTACACTAAGAAATGTAAAATAAAATATTATTACTTTTTTCCTTAGAAAATGTAATTGATTGTTATTATTATCATTTTTATTATTATTAAAACTATTATTACTATTATTTCGATATGCCATAGGTAATACAATTATTATTATTAGTAGTAGTAGTAGTAGTAGTAGTAGTAGTATTGTTGATAATAGTAATACAAATATATGCTGTTGAAAATAATGGACACAATATTATTATTATTATTATTTTGATATGCAATACGTAATACCTATTATTATGAATATTATTATTATTATTATTATTATTAACAGTAGTATTATTAGTATCATTATTATTATTTTCACAAAATCAGCCTTTTTTCAGCCACGGCACCCTTTAAAACATTCCAATTCTCAAGACACTCCTATTTAAAATGTAAAAAATGTAAATGTTACTTATCGATGGGAAACCTGAGCCCAGGACAATGCATACAACCACCTTGACTTTACATCCAAAGCCCCCTTCACATCAGAAGTTCCTCATCACATCAGAGGTCCCCCTCCCCTCACATCAGAGGTCCCCCCTCCCATCACATCAGAGGTCCCCCATCCCCTCACATCAGAGGTCCCCCCTCCCATCACATCAGAGGTCCCCCCTCCCCTCACATCAGAGGTCCCCCTCCCCTCACATCAGAGGTCCCCCCTCCCATCACATCAGAGGTCCCCCCTCCCCTCACATCACAAGGCCCCCCTCCCATCACATCAGAGGTCCCCCCTATCACATCAGAGGTCCCCCCTCCCATCACATCAGAGGTCCCCCCTCCCATCACATCAGAGGTCCCCCCGTTCCCCCTCCCATCACATCAGGGGTCCCCCTATAACATCAGATGTCCCCCTCCCATCACATCAGAGTTCCCCCTTGTCCCCCCCATCACATCAGAGGTCCCCCTTCCATCACATAAGAGGTCCCCCCCATCACATCAGAGGTCCCCCCATCACATCAGAGGTCCCCCTATCACATCAGAGGTCCCCCCTCCCATCACATCAGAGGTCCCCCTTGTCCCCCCCATCACATCAGAGGTCCCCCCTCCCATCACATCAGAGGTCCCCCCTCCCATCACATCAGAGGTCCCCCTTGTCCCCTTCCATCACATCAGAAGTCCCCCTCGTCCCCCCATCACATCAGAGGTCCCCCCATCACATCAGAGGTCCCCCTCGTCCCCCCATCACATCAGAGGTCCCCCCATCACATCAGAGGTGCCCCCATCACATCAGAGGCCCCCCGCCCCCTCCCATCACATCAGAGGTCCCCCCTCCCATCACATCAGAGCCCTCCTTTACATCAGAGATCACCAATTACATCACAGGTCCCCCCTTCACATTAGAGGTCTCCATCACATCAGAGTCCCCCCATACATCAGAAGCCACCTATCCATGAGAGCCCCCCCTGATCTTGAGCAAAACTGGGCCAAGGTCGTGGTACCCCTGGGCAACCCAGACAGCACCCTGGTTGAGAAACACCGTCCTAGATAATATATTACAAAATATAATTATTATTTGTAGCAAATCCATTACAAAACATTGCTGTTATAATAAAATAAATGATAATTAGTAGTGATAATAGTCCTTGTATACTAAACACGAAACAAATACAAAATATGGAAAGCTCCGGGTTCAGCCAGGCAACAGGAGAAGGGAAGGTCAGCATTTCCTCTCACTACAGATTTTCCTTAAACGGAATCAGTGGGACCCATCCTGCCCACGGAGACAATCCTCTTTTATGCCTCATTACCACGCTGCGGGCATTGCTGCCAGTTTACTTATCTTCTAAAAGTCCCCATATTTGAGGGCGTGAAAAGGTGGTGTGCTCCCTGGTTCTAAGCTCCACCTCTTTGAGCTCACTGTGACCTTGCCCACATGTTCTGCAGCAAGGAACAGGCTTTGTAATGGGCTGTATTTGCATATGCCTAGACACGCCCCAGAGGAACCCAATGACAGTCCTCAAGTCTCGTAATTGGTCATTCAGGCACAGTGGGTGTCATGGGCATTGCTGAAATGTTTTCAGGGGTGGGGCGTTTCAGCAGCGGCGATACACAGTCGCATTTTACCCATTCTTCGACTGCTAGCGGGGGTTAAAAGCGACCCCCCCCCCACATTAAAATGTAAAAACACCCCACTGTGCCCCCTGCACCTTTAAATATGTCTTTGTCACTACTGTGTACCCCCTCTCCACAACTGCACCTCTGGACCCCTTTTCATTACACAGCACCCCACAGCTCTGGACCCCTTTACATTACACAGCACCCTGCATCACTGGACCCAGGGGAGGGCTGGGCCAGGGGGCAGGGTGGCAATTGCCTCCCAGGCCGCCCTAACTTATGTTCAAAAGGGCCGGCAGCCGCTGCCCGCTACCATTTTCTTTTTTATTCTGGTCTAGGAAGTCGGGCCGGGGGCATGGCCATGGCGGCCAACCACTAGCTGTTGCATTCCGGGAGTTGTAGTCCGCACTCAAGCTTCTGGTGGGTGGAAAACACAGCAGCGTAGAGGAAACTACAACTCCCTGGGACCGGATTCTTGGAAGCAGGCAGAGGCAGGGCGTGCCAGGGAGTCGGGACGCAGGGCTGCAGGTCTGGGCGCTGGCTGCAACTTGACCCCAGGATCAGGAGCGTTACCCCCCCCCCAGGAGACCATGGCTTGCAAGGACCTGCTGAGCTGAGATCGCTGAGGTGAGAGACCCTGACACCCCTAGCTGACCCCCCATCTCCCCCACCATACACCCCATGTAACCTGCCCCAGTGATCAGGCTGCACTGATGGGCACTGACGAGGCTGCATTGAAAAACCAGGTGGACCATGGATGGTGAGCTGATTCGGCGGTTCAATGGGCCACTTGACTGGACTTGCCCCCCAGGCCTAAGGCCGCCAGCCCTCCCCTGACTGGACCCCTTTACATTACACAGAACCCTGCACCCCTTTACATTACACAGCAGCACCCTGCACCTCTGGACACTACACACACTACACACTGACCACTACACTGCACACTGACCACACTGACCATATGTTTGACGTGTCCTATGACGTCATGTCTCTGCAGTCACACACACACACGTGTTGTAGGACATCTCCTCCTCCCTCCATACCACACACACAGCCCGGCTCTGCTTCCTTCTCACCTTCAGCAGGTCCAGCGGGGCTGGAAGTGGGTGTAAGGGCAGCCGAGGGTGTAGAACACTGCCAATTTGGCCAACACCTTCTCGATTCCAGGGGGGGGGGGGCAAATGACCCCCCTTGCCCTATGGAGCGGACGCCCATGGTGGGTGTCCATATGTCTAGTCTAAAGTCACAGGTTTTTTTTTTACTTCAAGAGAATGCAGTGGAAGGTTGGCACGGCAGACAGTGACGCTGGGTATGCTTTGGTATCAGAGAGGGCCGGCCCGCTGTGGTTTGCTTTAAATTCCAGGGGAAAGATTAGAGTCCCTGTTCTGTTTTTTTCACTATCTGTGTCCCTGTTGAGGAGATGAACACTTATGTCCCATCGGATTAGGAAATTATGGGAAATTGTTCCATCGGGGAAGGGTTGCAGCCTCTGTCGTGTTTTTTTTTTTACCATTTGTTTCCCTATTGAGGAGATGAACTTCCTGTCTCATCAGGACAGGAAGTGATAGGAAATCTCTATATTGGGGACACAAAAAAAAAACAAAATCAAATTTTTTAGTAAAATGAGGAAGGTTTAGAATAGGGGTTTCAAACCTGATTTCTGGGCGGCTAGCATTAGCATTATTGCTGCCCTCAAAGGGCCAGTTGTATGTGTAAGACTAGATGTCCAGAGCACCGCCCCCCCCCCCATACATCAGATGTCAAGAGCCCCCCTCCACCCTCCCTTACATCACAGTGTACCCCCCTTACTTTGCACTGCTGCCAGGAAGAAGATGGG
This sequence comes from Rana muscosa, assembly GCA_029206835.1. Taxonomy (NCBI): domain Eukaryota; kingdom Metazoa; phylum Chordata; class Amphibia; order Anura; family Ranidae; genus Rana; species Rana muscosa. The sequence continues at coordinate 282,128,835 of CM055124.1, forward strand.
GTGGAGCTGGGGAGCAGAAAGTGCAGGGTCTGGAGGAGGACCAGTGAAAGTGGCTGGCTGGAGGGATCTGTAGGAGGAGTTCTGTCCTCCTCTCTGCTGCCAGCTGCTGAGACAAGGGGTGGGTGGAGCTGAGGGGGGTGCCGTAGCTGCAGGAGAAGTGCGAGGGCGACATTAAATGGCCTGGCGGGCCTTGTGTTTGACATGTGTGGTTTAGAACATCTAACAATGGTTTTATTGCTGTCCTGGTGACAACCACACTAGGGATGAGCTTGGGGTTGGCTTGAGGATTCAGTCTGAACCTGTAAGGAGGATAGGGTTGCCACCTGTCCGGGATTCACCCGGACAGTTCGAGTTTTGAATCATGTGTCCAGGTTTTAGTCCACCTTAAACCCAGACAGATTACTCAGATAGGAATGTGACTCGGAACAGGGCCTGACCAGAGGGGGAGGGGGCACTATGTGCGCCACATTACTATTCTCTTTGGAGTGGCCAATAGGGTTCCCAGGTCTATTACAATCCTATAGTGTATTCTAAAACAAAAAACAAAAATAGCTGTGTGTCGCTAAAGTGTTCGGGTTTGGCTTGAAGAAAAAGTGGCAACCCTAAAGGAAGACATCAGTGGCGGGCCAATCAGCTACAGGGGGGGGGGGGGATTCCTTGTTCTCGGTCCTGGAGCTCCATATACACAGTGACCTATGGCCATATTAATTTAATCATATTGACCTATTATGGCCATGTGACCTTATTAGGTCAATGATGTCTCAAGCATCCTCACGATCTTTCTGGATCCAAAGTCAAACCCAAGCCCATCCGTGGTACCCCCTCCTCCTTTTATTTCTTGTACATGTGTCACAGGCACAGGAAGTGAGGGAAAATCTCTCTTATGGGGTCACAAGCCAAAATAAAAAACGAAAATTTTAGCTCCTCCCCATTTCCTCATATTTATAATAACGTATATGTGCCATCCTATACCCAATCGGAAAGCAAACGTTCAGCTCCTATTTCCTAGCAGTCTGACGTTGAAGCTCCTCATAAAAAAAGGGGCTCTATGAAAATCAATGCGATATATTAGCAGCGGCGCATATTCCTCATCCACTTGTGCGTTTCCCATCCCAGGAAAGATCGGCGATGAATTTGCAAATGGCCCAGGAATATGACAGGCGCTTCCTCCCCTCCTCATTATTTATTCTCCCCCGGAGAAGGTCTATTAGAGACTACAGTGACAAATGTGTGAAATAAAAGGCGCAGACAATATTCCGGCCCCGCGGTGTAAATCTCTCTTTACACTTTATTAATTTAAGGAACCCATCACTCCTCCTCGCTGGGAGAAGGGAGACAGGAGAGAATTAAAAAAAGATGATTTCTTGTCCGAGGCGGGAGATAAAAATATATTTTTCTTTTGCTTATCTATTCCTTATTTAAACTCCCCCCCCCACTCTTCACTGGGACCATCTAAATTTAGAGCTCCGATCTTAAAGGGAAACTCCAGTGAGCACTAAAGCCGAAGTTTAACCTGCTTATATTTTGCCTTCCCTGGTCCCTCTTTTACCTCCTATTTTTAAATAAAACCTTTCCATTTTCATTACCTACAGGGCCTTGAAAAAGTATTCATACCCCTTGAAATTTTCCACCTTTTCCCATGTTACAACCAAAAAACGTAAATGTATTTTATTGGGATTTTATGTGATAGACCAACACAAGGAAAATGATAAATGGTTTTGAATTTTTTTTACAAATAAATATGTGAAAAGTGTGGGGGGTGCATTTGCATGGCGCCCCCCGGAGTCAATACTTTGTAGAACCGCCTTTCTCTGCAATTACAGCTGCAAGTCTTTTTGGGGATGTCTCTACCAGCTTTGCACATCTAGAGAGGGACATTTTTGCCCATTCTTCTTTGCAAAATATCTCAAGTTCTGTCAGATTGGATGGAGGGCGTCTGTGAACAGCGATTTTCAAGTCTTGCCACAGATTCTCAATGTGATTTAGGTCTGGACTGTGACTGGGCCATTCTAACACATGAATATGCTTTGATCTAAACCATTCCATTGTAGCTCTGGTTGTATGTTTCGGGTCGTTGTCCTGCTGGAAGGTGAACCTCCGCCCCAGTCTCAAGTCTTTTGCAGATTCTAAAGCCTCATACACACGATCGGGAATCCCGTCAGGAAAAAAACGTTGATTTTCCTGATAGGATTCCTGGCAAGCTTTCCTTGCTCGCCGAGTGTACACACGGCCATTCAAAAGAACCACCGTTCTTTTGAATGGCAAGAACGCAGTGATGTCATTGACTACAAAGAGCATGCGCTCTTCACATTCAATGCCGTCGCCGCCATCGCCGTCACCGCCATCTCGCTACACCCTACACTACCCTTGTAAGCTACCGCGCATGCGTCGAAGTCTCATCGAGCATGCGTGGGTTTACTTGGGACAGGTTAGCATACACACTCACGGTTTTCTCAGCAGGAAACACTCTGCCGAGAATCCCGACGGGAAAATAGAGAGCAGGTTCTCTATTTTTCTCGTCTGGATTCCCGGCAGTTTAATCGACGAGAAACCATACACCTGCACGGTTTTCTCGGCAAAAAGCTCTCCCAGCAGCTTTCTTGCCAAGAAAACCGGCCGTGTGTACGAGGCTTCATGCCTTGTACACACGATCGGAATTTCCGATGGAAAAAGTCAGATGAACTTTTTCCATCGGAAATTCCTACCGTGTGTGTGCCCCATCAGAGAAATTCCGATGAATTCCATCAGAGTTTAAATATAGAACATGTTCTATTTTACTCCGATGGAATTCTGTCGGAATTCCGATCTGAGTTTGGTCGGACAAAGGTCTGATCGTGTGTACAAGGCATAACAGGTTTTCTTCTAAGATTTCCCTGTATTTGGCTCCATCCATCTTCCCATCAACTCCGACCAGCTTACCTGTCCCTGCTGAAGAAAAGCATCCCCACTACATGATGCTGCCACCACCATGTTTCACGGTGGGGATGGTGTGTTCAGGGTGATGTGCAGTGTTAGTTTTCTGCCACACATAGCGTTCTGCTTTTAGGTCAGAAAGTTACATTTTGGTCTCATCTGACCAGAGCACCTTCTTCCACATGTTTGCTGTGTCCCCCACATGGCTTCTCACAAACTGCAAACGGGACTTCTTATGGCTTTCCTTCAATAATGTCTTTCTTCTTGTCACTCTTCCATAAAGGGCAGATTTGTGGAGAGCACGACTAAAGCCCCGTACACACGATCGGATAACCTATGGATTTTCGTCCAATGGATTTGTCCATCGGAAATCCGATGAAACTGTTTTTCATCAGTCTTGGCCACACACCATCCTTCTAAAAACCGACCGTTCCAAACGCGGTGACGTAAAACACTCCGATGAGCCGATAAAAATGAAGTTTAATGCTTCTGAGCATGCGTCGACTTGATTCTGAGCATGCGTGGGTTTTTTAACCGATGGACTTGCCCATAGACGATCGGAAATTCCCATCGGTTTTTTATCCATCGGAAAATTTTAAAACAAGTTCTATTTTTTACAACCGATGGAAAAAAGACAGATGGGTACCATACATAAGAGTTGTCCTGTGGACAGATTCTCCCACCTGAGCTGTGGATCTCTGCAGCTCCTCCAGAGTTACCATGGGCCTCTTGGCTGCTTCTCTGATGAATGCTCTCCTTGCCCGGCCTGTCAGTTTAGGTGGACGGCCATGTCTTGGTAGGTTTGCAGTTGTGCCATACTCTACTTTCCATTTTGAGATTATGGATTGAACAGTCCTCTGAGAGATGTTCAAAGCTTGGGAGATTTCTTTTAACCTAACCCTGCTTTATACTTCTCCACAACTGTATCCCTGACATGTTTTGTGTGTTCCTTGTCCTTCATAATGCTGTTTGTTTACTAAGGTTCTCTAACAAACCTCTGAGGGCTTCACAGAACAGCAGTATTTATACTGAGATTAAATTACACACAGGTGGACGCTATTTACTAATTGACTTCTGAAGGAAATTGGTTCCACTAGATTTTAGTTAGGGGTATCAGAGTAAGGGGGCTGAATACAAATGTACCTCACACTTTTCACATATTTATTTGTAAAAAAAATTGAAAACTATTTATCATTTTCCTTCCACTTCATAATTATGTGCCACTTTGTGTTGGTCTATCACATAAAATCCCAATAAAATACATTTAGTACAAATCTTTGCTCCAATCCCCCAAATCCTCCCAACACAAATGTCCCTCCCCAAAAAATCCTCCTCCCCTCAAATTTCCCCTTTGAGTACACATCCCCTCCCTCCCACACCAAATCCCCCCTCCCAGCACAAATCCACCCCTAAATTTCCCCTCCTAGCACAAATCCCCCACCCCAAACAAAAATTTACCCTCCTAGCACAAATACTCTAACCCTCAAATTTCTCCTCATCTAGAGCCCAGGGCGAAAATGCCCAACCCACCCCCCTTCCCTTCAAGATGTATGAGCATTATAAGTCAGAAAAAATCACCCCCCTCCCCCCCAAAACAAAAAATTGAGCACTAATCTGCATTCTTACTATCTTACACCTTATAACTATAAATGCCCCCCAGTACAAATCCACCCCCCTGCTGAAATCCCCCCTCCCAGCACAAATCCTGCACCCCTCAAATTTCCTCTCCTAGTACACATCCCCCCTCTACTTTAAACCCCCCCTCCCAGCACAAATCTTTACCTCCATCCCCCAAATCCCCCCAACACAAACACCCTTCCCCCCAAAAAAGTCACCCCCTTGCACAAATCCTCCACCCCTCAAATTTCCCCTCTGAGTACACATCCTCTCCCTCCCATTCCTAATCCCCCCTTCCAGCACAAATCTACCCCTAAATTACCCCTCCTAGCACAAATTCCCCTCCCCCGAAACAAAAAATACCCCTCCTAGCACAATTCTCTTTTCCTTTCACCTTATCACCTCTTCTAGAACAAACCCCACAAATCCCCCCTCCTAGCACAAATCCTCTTCCTCCATCCCACTCCCCCCCCCCCAAATCACCACTCCTAGCAATTTTAACCAAGCACCAAGAAGTTTCTACAAGATTGAAAACCCAGAAGGTCAAGATAAGGAGGTGAGGGTACTTTTGCCACAGGTCCTTTTTAACAAGGAAGCCACTTTTCCCGTATTCATGCCTAGAGATGCCCCCAGGGACCTGCCAAGCCAGGAATGACTTGGTTGACTTGCCCGTTTCCTTGGTCCTTACTTAACTTGCTTTCAGTCCTCAATATTGTTTTAACCAAAACAGTTCCTGTCCCGAAATGTATGGCAATAATCAGAGGAAACTTGTCTTATCAGGGACTGTGTGTTCAGCCCTCTTGTTTATCACCTTGGCCTACAGAACAATTCGCCTTTGTGCGGGAAATGTGTATGCCTTGATATATTCCAAAAGCATCTACTGTAGAGAACACGTGACCAACCGCCAAGACGTTTTCTACCGGATAGGTAATGAATGACCCAGATGGTCAAGATAAGAAGGGAAGCTACTTTTGCCACAGGTCCTTTTCCAGTCTTCACGCTCCCAATGACGTTCCAAGCGAAGGAAGGACTTAGTTGACCTGCCCCCGTTGTTTGGCCCTTAATTAGCTTGCTTTCAGTTTTCAATATTGTTTTTACCAAAATGCTTCCTCTCCCGGCTCGCCCGGCAAATAATCGGAGGAAACTCGACTTGTATTATGAGCGCGGAACACGGATGGCAGGTAACAGGAACTGTGTGAGAATGACCGAACAATGCAAGAGGTCCCCCATTCTTCCCAAGAACGGGCCCACCACTGTGAAAATATCCAGACAATTGCCCGGCCAAACAAACACAATATGGCGCAGGATTGTGTCACCTCCGCCGAAAGCAGGCCAATCACACTCAGTCAGTCGGCCCCCATGGCTCCGGGGGGGGGGGGGGGATAATCTCCCTCTCTGGAAGTGTATCAGCAGAAGAACATTTGTGAAATAATATCAGGAACCAAGGGATGGCAATGACAGGCTGAGGGATTGGTCGTTCCTCTACGGCTCCGATGATGGAGGTGAAACTAGTCCAGAGAGCTCCTCATATACAGTGAGAAAGATGCTATAGTTATAGGATATCGGTGGAACCTTTAAAGGAATGTATAATCTGTTCATTTATTTTCAAACCCTTAGGCCCCTTTCACACTGAGGCGCTTTGCAGGCGCTATCGCGCTAAAAATAGCGCCTGCAAAGCACCCGCAAAAAGCCGCTACTTTGTATCCAGTGCGAAAGCCAGAGGGCTTTCACACTGGAGGGTTGCGCTTGCAGGCGGGTAAAAAAAACTCCTGCAAGCCGCATCTTTGAGGCGCGATAGGAGCGGTAAAAATACCGCTCCTATAGCGCCCCTGCCCATTGAAATCAATGGGGTAGCGCCTCCAAAACGCCCGCAAAGAGGCGTTTTTAACCCTTTTTCGGCCACTAGCGGGGGTTAAAATCACCCCGCTAGCGCCCGCAAATCGCGGCAAAAACGACGGTATAGCGGCGCTAGAAAAAGCGCCGCTATACCGCCAGCGCATCCAGCGCTTCAGTGTGAAAGTAGCCTAACTCAGTGGTCCCCAACCTTTTTGTCATCTGAGACCGGCTGCGTGGATAAAAATTGTGCCAAGGTCCGTAAATTAGAATTAAATTAAAAAATTATATTATATTATATTAAATATTATACATTAATGAATAAATTACATTATAAAGAAACTAAGCTACCCCAAGAAAAGAAACACTAGAAGTTACATTAAAAAGATCTATTTAGTATATTAATAGTTAAAAAAAAAAAAAGATCTATATTAATGAATATTATAAATTATATTGGAAATAAAAGACATTATAAATAAACTTGACTACCACTCAAGTAACAAACCTTAGACGTAAATTTAAAAAAAAAAAAAATATATATATATATATATATATATATATTATATTAAATATTATACATTAATGAATAAATTACATTATAAATAAACTAAGCTACCCCCAGAAAAGAAACCCTAGAAGTTACATTCAAAAGATCTATTTAGTATATTAATAGTTAAAAAAAAATCTATATTAATGAATATTATAAATTATATTGGAAATAAAAGACATTATAAATAAACTTGACTACCACTCAAATAACAAACCTTAGAAGTAAATAAAATAAAAAAATATATATATATTATATTAAATATTATACATTAATGAATAAATTACATTATAAATAAACGAAACTACCCCCCAGAAAACAAACACTAGAAGTTAAATTAAAAAGATCTACTTAGTATATTAATAGATAAAAATAAAAAAAAGATCTATATTAATGAATATTATAAATTATATTTGAAATAAAAGACATTATAAATAAACTTGACTACCATTCAAATAACAAACCTTAGACGTAAATAAAAAAAAATCTATTTAGTAAATTTATATTGAAAAAAATAATATTATATTAAATAGTATACATTAATAAATAAATTACATTATAAATAAACTAAACTACCCCCTAGAAAACAAACACTAGAAGTTTAATTAAAAAAATCTATTTAGTATATCTATAGTTAAAAAAAAATCTATTTTAATAAATATTATAAATTATATTTAAAATAAAAGACATTATAAATAAACTTGACTACCACTCAAATAACAAACCTTAGAAGTAAATGAAAAATATATATATATATTATATTATACATTAATGAATAAATTACATTATGTATGAATAAACTAAGCTACCCCCAGAAAAGAAACCCTAGAATGTAAAATTAAAAAGATCTACTTAGTATATTAATAGTTAAAAAAAAAGATCTATATTAATGAATATTATAAATTATATTTAAAATAAAAGACGTTATCAATAAACTTAACTACCACTCAAAAAACAAACCTTAGAAGTAAATTTAAAAAAAAAATATATTATATTAAATATTATACATTAATGAATAAATTACATTATGTATGAATAAACTAAGCTACCCCCAGAAAAGAAACCCTAGAAGTTAAATTAAAAAGATCTACTTAGTATATTAATAGTTAAAAAAAAAAGATCTATATTAATGAATATTATAAATTATATTTAAAATAAAAGACGTTATCAATAAACTTAACTACCACTCAAAAAACAAACCTTAGAAGTAAATTTAAAAAAAATATACATTATATTAAATATTATACATTAATGAATAAATTACATTACAAATAAACTAAGCTACCCCCAGAAAAGAAACCCTAGGAGTTAAATTAAAAAGATCTACTTAGTATATTAATATATATTTTTTAAAAGATCTATATTAATGAATATTATAAATTATATTTGAAATAAAAGACATTATAAATAAACTTGACTACCACTCAAATAACAAACCTTTAGACGTAAAAAAAAGAAGCTATTTAGTAAATTTATATTTAAAAAAATAATATTATATTAAATAGTATACATTAATAAATAAATTACATTATAAATAAAATAAGCTACCCACCCCCCCAGAAAACCCTAGAAGTTAAATGAAAAGGATCTATTTAGTATATCTATAGTTAAAAAAAGATTTTATATTTGAAATAAAAGACATTATAAATAAACCTAACTATCCCCCTAAAAAACAAACCCTAAAAGTAAATAAATAAAAAAAAAAAAAGAATATTTATAGTTTTTAAAAAAATCGTTTACATTAATTTATTAATAAATTACATTATAAATATTGTAAGATATAAATATACGTAAATAAATATTATAAATCTAACCTAAAAAAAAAAAAAATTATACTATATATATATATATTTTTTTTTACCTATACACAGAAAAAAAAGCAAAATTACAGTGTTTTTGTAGTGCTGGCTTTTGTTAGTGAAAATCATGCTGGACATTGATATGTGACCCCCGACTCCCCACCCCTAGGTGCTCACAGACTATAAAGGTTGAACTCATTAGCATACCCCATTGATCCGTGAACATGGCACTTTGTATCAGCGGAGCGCCGAATTGGATGGAGCTCTTGAGTTCCCGGGTTTGTCATTGAATTAAATGATGAGGAAGATGATGAAAAGGTTCATTATCCCCCCCACACACAGACATATGCTGTGCTAATTGACAGCAAATTGTCCGGCTTCATAAGAGGGGAGTGAGAGGAGCTCTGCGAATGGAGGGATAATTTGTCAGCGTTTAGGAGGTCAGGGGGTCAAAGTATAAATAGCCGAGTGTCTTCACCTGAGAGCAGCAGCTCCTGTAACCTGAGAGAGGGATCTGCCTTGTTACCTCTATCTCCCATCTTACCGCCTCGCGTCTCAGAGGGACAATTTTGTAGGAGAACGCAGAGAGTTGCCATTTCCAAATGAAAAAGTTTGTTTAGGGCAAAAAAGGAGCAGATTTCTACAATCCGGGCTGAAAACAAATATTTCCAAGATCTGTATTCGCCACCAGGAGTATGGCCTGCTCTGTCTGTCTGTTGCATGTTACGCCCACGCATGCATGGTGTTCATGTGTTAGCACGCGTTGGCATGCACTGGCATGCATCTTTGATGTTGGGCCTGCTCATTGGTTTGTGCATGAGATTGCTGTCCTTCTGATGGCCTGTTGCTGACCCGGATCACCAGACTTGACTCTCATCTACAGCCCCTGTTGCCGACTCTTTCAGTTTCTGTTTTTTTTGTCTTGTCTGCTGCCTGCATTGACCTCTGTTTGGATCCAGGCTGCTCTCTTGCTTGCTACCCAACCTGACCTCAGTTTGGGCCTTGAGTACTCTGTTGCCTACTGCCTCCCTTGACCTCTGTTTGGACCCTGATTACTCTCTTGCCTGCTGCCTGCCTCAACCTCTTCTTGGGCCCTGACATCTTTCTGTCTTGCCACCTGCCTCAGTCTCTGTTTGAGCCCCAACTACTCTCTTGCCTGTCGCCCGCCTCAACCTGTGCTTGGAACCTGACTACTCTCTTGCCTGCCACCTGCCTCAGTCTCTGAGCCCCAACTATTCTCCTGCCTGTCGCATGCCTCAACCTGTGCTTCGGAACCTAACTACTCTCTTGCCTGCCACCTGCCTCAGTCTCTGTTTGGATCCCAACTACTCTCTTGCCTGTCGCCTGCATCGACCTCTTCTTGGAACCTGACTACTCTCTTGCCTGCCACCTGCCTCAGTCTCTGTTTGGACCCAAACTACTCTCTTGCCTGTCGCCTGCCACAACCTGTGCTTGGAACCTGACTACACTCTTGCCTGCCACCTGCCTCAGTTTCTGTTTGTACCCAAACTACTCTCTTGCCTGTCAACCTGCCTCAATCTCTTCTTGGAGCCTGACTACTCTGTTGCCTGCCACCTGCCTTAGTCTCTGTTTGGGCCCCAACTACTCTCTTGCTCATCGCCTGCCTCAACCTCATCTTGGAACCTGACTACTCTCTTGCCTGCCACCTGCCTCAGTCTCTGTTTGGATCCCAACTACTCTCTTGCCTGTCACCTGCATCCACCTCTTCTTGGAACCTAAATACTCTCTTGCCTGCCACCTGCCTCAGTCTCTTTTTTGGGCCCCAACTACTCTCTTGCTCGTCACCTGCCCAGACATCATCTTGGAATCTGACTACTCTCTTGCCTGCCACCCGCCTCAGTCTCTGTTTGGACCCCATCTACTCTCTTGTCTGTCGCCTGAATCTACCTTTTCTTGGAACCTGACTACTCTCTTGCCTGCCACCTGCCTCAGTCTCTGTTTGTACCCAAACTACTCTCTTGCCTGTCGCCTGCCTCAACCTGGGCTTGGAACCTGGCTACTCTCTTGCCTGCCACCTGCCTCAATCTCTGTTTGGACCCCAACTACTCTCTTGTCTGTTGTCTGCCTCAAGCTGTGCTTGGACATTGACTACTCTCTTGTCTGCCCCCTGCCTCAATCTCTGTTTGGACCCTGATTACTCTCTTGCCCATTACCTTCCATGACCTCTGCTTGGACCTTGACTACTCCTGTCTGCTACCTACCTGGACACTGACTACTCACATGCCTGCCACCTGCCCCGCTGTTGCCTGTATTTTAGCTACTCTCATGCCTGGTGCCTGGCCTGACTTCTGCCCAGACACCAACCTACTGTCTCGTTCCACCCCACCCCAGGAAAGTGGCCACCTTGATCCAACGACCCCTTGGTGGGACAAACATGAGGGCCACAACGTGATGACAGCATGCAGCAAAGCTGTCCGGGGTCCATTAGAGTCTCTGCCCTATTACTCCATATGGGATGCTGTGGTGAAGAAGAAGCTGCTTTCGGAAAGCCTGCAGCACCTGCTAGGGGTTTCATTGATGACATTGTAGCAACCAATTCGAATAGTTATATTTTTCCTGCTGGGGGGTGAGAATGTAAACATAGCATTAGATTGGCTGTTCCGGGCAACATTTTTCAGTTGCATAGATGAAATGTCTTTGCCCATTCTAAAAAAAGTGAGGATTCGAGGAACAGACCGCCTGGGTTTTGAAATTGTGTTGGAGGTGACAACATGTAAGAATGAGTATTATACCCACTTCAGCCCCGGAACATTTGGCTGGCCAAAGACCAGATCACTTTTTGCGGTTCGGCACTGCGTCGCTTTAACTGACAATTGCGCAGTCGTGCGATGTGGTTCCCAAACGAAATTGACGTCCCTTTTTTCCCCACAAATAGAGCTTTCTTTTGGTGGTATTTGGTCACCTCTGAGGTTTTTATTTTTTGCGCTATAAACAAAAATAGAGTGACAATTTTGAAAAAAGAGCAATATTTATTACTTTTTGCTATAATAACTATCCCCCAAAAATATTTTGGCCGATACGTATTCTTCTACATATTTTTGGTTAAAAAAATCGCAATAAGCGTTTATTGATTGGTTTGCACAAAATAGGGGATAGTTTTATGGCATTTTTAATAATGTTTTTTTTTTTACTAGTAATGGTGGCGATCTGCGATCTGCGTTTTTTATCGTGACTGCGACATTATGGCGGACACATCGGACACGTTTGGCGCTATTTTGGGACCATTCACATTTATACAGCGATCAGTGCTATAAAAATGCATTGATTACTGTGTAAATGTGACGGGCAGTGAAGGGTTTAACCAGGAGGGGGTGCTGAAGGGGTTAAGAGTGTCCTAGGGATGTGTTCTAACTGTAGGGGGGATGGGCTGTGCGTGACACGACACTGATCACCGCTCCCGATCACAGGGAGCGGTGATCAGTGTCCTGTCACTAGGCAGAATGGGGAAATGCTTGTTTACATCAGCATTTCCCTGTACTTCCTCTCCGTGAGACGATCGCGGGACTCCCGGCGGACATCGAGTCCGCGGAACCCACGGTCAGACTCACGGAGCTCGCGGCGTACCCGCAACCCCCGGCCCATAAAGGCGACGTAAATATACGTCAATCTGCCCAGCCGTGCCATTCTGCCGATGCATATAGTCGGGCAGCGGTCGGCGAGGGGATACTTTGCAACCCTACAAAAGTATGTTTTTTGGTTTGCCCACCATAAACTGACCGGCGTTCCTAGCTGGACCCCCAACAAGCAAACCTGTCAAGTCAGAGTCATGTGTTCTATGTCTTTCACTAATGAGGGTCAAGTAGCCCAAAACAGCTTTATATACCAGTGGGAATAGGTAAATCTAGGCTCTGTCTGTGCTATAAACCAGAGCTTCCAGAAGTGTTGGGCACAGGAGCACATGGCTAAGGTCACGTCACTGCTAAAGTAAGGAGTTTGCTAAAGTATGTGTTGGTAGGGCACTGTGCCCCGATGTGCATGAGAAAGGGGGTGTCCATTCCAAACTAATGGAGGCTGCTCTCCGGCAGCCAAGGTGTTCCCGGAGATACCTGGAGCAGTCTGAAGAAGGATGAGAGCTCCACAAATCAAGGATCTCCCCAATGTGCCAAACTCACTCATCCATGTCTTTATGGACCTTGCTTTGTGCACTGGTGCGCAGTCATTTTGGAACAGGAAGGGGCCATCCGTAAACTGTTCCCACAAAGTTGGGAGCATGAAATTGTCCAAAATTTCTTGGTATTCTGACGCCTTAAGAGTTCCCTTCACTGTAACTAAAGGGCCAAACCCAACCCCTGAAAAACAACCTCACACCATAATCCCCCCTCCACCAAATGATTTGGACCAGTGCACAAAGCAAGGTCCATAAAGACATGGATGAGCGAGTTTGGGGTGGAGGAACTTGACTGGCCTGCACAATACAGTGGAACCTTGGATTACGAGCATAATCCGTTCCAGGAGAATGCTCGTAATCCAAAACACTTGCATATCAAGGCGAGTTTCCCCATAGAAGTCAATGGAAACGAAAATAATTTGTTCTGCATTGACTTCAATGACATGCAACACTTCAAGATTTTCCAAGCACTTCCGAAAGGCGTCGATCGGCCGTTCGGCTCTGCTCGGCTCCGGCGTCCCCCCCCCACCTCAGGCCAAAATTGCACACCACTTTGACTTGAATCCTGCTCGTTTTGCGAGACAACACTCGCAAACCGTATTGCGTAACGCTCGTTAACCGCGTTACTCTGGAATCCAAGGTTCCACTGTATAGTGTATTTTTCCAAAGATCCCTTAAAGCTCAGCAGGTGATCGTAATCCAAAACACTTGCATATCAAGGCGAGTTTCCCCATAGAAGTCAATGGAAACGAAAATAATTTGTTCTGCATTGACTTCAATGACATGCAACACTGCATGTGGCCAGAGGTGGGGGGGCGCCGGAGAGCCTCTGAATCACTCCGGAAGGCCCGAGGACACCTCGGCTGAACTCGGAAAACCTCGGAAAGGCTCAGGAACGGAGTATTTCCAAGATTTTCCAAGCACTTCCGAAAGGCGTCGATCGGCCGTTCGGCTCTGCTCGGCTCCGGCGTCCCCCCCCCCACCTCAGGCCAAAATTGCACACCACTTTGACTTGAATCCTGCTCGTTTTGCGAGACAACACTCGCAAACCGTATTGCGAAACGCTCGTTAACCGCGTTACTCTGGAATCCAAGGTTCCACTGTATAGTGTATTTTTCCAAAGATCCCTTAAAGCTCAGCAGGTGACCAATCAGTTATCAGAGTTTTGGAAAGGGAAAATTAGACTAATGCCCTGTACACACAAGCGGAATTCCCGTCGGAAAAAAACTTGGATGTTTTTTCCCGACGGAATTCCTCTCAAGCCTGACTTGCATACACACAGTCACACAAAAAATCGTAAAAGACTACGACAAGCATGAAGTTCTATGCTTCTGAGCATGCGTCGATTTGTTTCCGAGCATGCGTTGGAATTTAGCGCGTCGGGATTTGTACACATGATCGGAAATTCCTATCGTATTTTTTCCCGGCAGGAAAATAGAGAACTTGCTCTCTATCTTTTTCCAGCAGTTTTTCCGTTGGAAAAAGTCCGATGGAGCATACCCACGGTCGGGATTCCCGACCAAAAGCTTTCATCTGACTTTTTCTGACGGGGAAAACCGATCGTGTGTACGGGGCATGAGATCTTATTGGCTGCTCTGTTACTGAGAACCAGAAGCAGCGGTCTTGAAGTTATTTTATTTATCTCAGTCGTTTCCTCAGTTGGCACCTTCGGCTCGTTGTGGTGAATTATTTCACTGAACATTTTTTTTTCTACATTTTTATCAATTTTATTGTTTTTAGTTAGCGAGACGTTTTTTTGTCCAAGAAATTCTCTCGTCATGATAAGAGACAGATTTTTTTTTTCTCTAATTAAATTTACGCTTGTCTCCAGAATTAAGCCCAGCTGAGTCCCTCCAACATTCGCCGTCGTGCTGTACGGATGAACCGGAGGAACAGGGAGAGGGTTGGGATTCCTTTGGAATGGTGAGGTTGGATGAGATAAGGCATTTAGTCAATTCAGATCTATCCCAGGGAGAAAACTTAAAGCTGAATTCCAGGCAAACAGCTAAACATACACTACAGTGTCAAAAGTATTGGGACACCTGCCTTTACACGCACATGAACTATAATGGCTTCCCAGTCTTAGTCCGTAGGGTTCAATATTGAGTTGGCCCACCCTTTGCAGCTATAACAGCTTCAACTCTTCTGGGAAGGCTGTCCTCAAGGTTTAGGAGTGTGTCTATGGGAATGTTTGACCATTCTTCGAGAAGCACATTTGTGAGGTCAGGCGCTGATGTTGGATGAGAAGGCCTGGCTCGCAGTCTCCCCTCGAATTAATCTCAATGGAGTTTTATCGGGTTGAGGTCAGGACTCTGTGCAGGCCAGTCTAGTTCCTGAACCCCAAACTTGCTCATCCATGTCTTTATGGACCTTGCTTTGTGCACTGGTGGGCAGTCATGTTGGAACAGGAAGGGGACATCCCCAAACTGTTCCCACAAAGTTGGGAGCATGAAATAGTCCACAATGTCTTGGTATGCTGACGTCTTAAGGCTGCATTCACACCTGAGCGTTTTGTCGCCTGAAGCTACAAAACGCTAGAGGGGAAAAAAATCCATTATTCTCTATGGAGATGGTTCACATCTCCACTCCAAAACGCCTGAAGCCGAACGCCTGAAGCTCAAACAAGTTCAGGACCCTTTTTTGTCGCGCAAATCGGGCAGATTTGGGCGTTTTTCTGCTTTTTACATTGGTGACCCTTGGACCTGTACAAAATCGCGGTAAATAACGCTGCAAAAAACGCCGCAAAATCACGGTAAAATTGCATGATTTTCTGCCTGAAAACACTATGTTCAGGTGTGAATGGGGCCTAAGAGTTCCCTTTGCTGGAACTAAGGGGCCAAACCCAACCGCTGAAAAACAACCCCACACCATAATCCCCCCTCCCCCAAATGATTTGGACCAGTGCACAAAGCAAGGTCCATAAAGACATGGATGAGCGAGTTTGGGGTGGAGGAACTTGACTGGCCTGCACAGAGTCCTGACCTCAACCCGATAGAACACCTTTGGGATGAATTAGAGCGGAGATTGCGAGCCAGGCCTTCTCGTCCAACATCAGTACCTGACCTCACAAATGCACTTCTGGAAGAATGATCAAACATTCCCATAGACACACTCCTAAACCTTGTGGACATCCTTCCCAGAAGAGGTGAAGCTGTTATAGCTGCAAAGGGAGGGCCAACTCAATATTGAACCCTACGGACTAAGACTGGGATGCCATTAAAGTTCATGTGCGTGTAAAGGCAGGTGTCCCAATACTTTTGACATTATAGTGTATAAAAAAAAAATACATTTGGAAGGCGTTTTACCTACCAAAGGATTTGTGTTTCTGTCCATCCAGTTTTGAGATTTACACAGCTCTGCCAAACAGCACAGCCACTGTCATCCAGGACAGGAGACCTGATTCCTCTCCGCTGTAGTTAAATAACACTTACATGTCTCACCCATGATTGGATGATATGGAAGTACAAAGGTTCCAAAACGCGTCAGCTCATGTGATTATATTATAAATGAAGATACTATGTACCATTAAAGTGACTATTTCACCTTTTGCTTTTCTGGATTGGTCTTCACCCTGCATGTCATGGAGAAGATGGAGCCTCTAAGTCTTCCAGACAGGTGATGGGAAGATTTTCATTCCTGTGCCGATACAGACGATGAAGTCGAGAACTATTTCTTCTTTATCAAGACTCGCTAGCTGAGTTCTGTCACACATTTAGGGGCTGAGAAACGTCTTCCATTTATCACCCGCCGTATAAAACACACATCACCAGGCACCTTGTTGGGAAGGTCATTTCAGGCTGGAGATGCTGGAGATTTAAAGGGCGACTCCTTCTTTCTGACCAGTGTGATGCTGGAAGGCCGGCCAGTGAGACAGCCAACTTCATGCCTAATATCTGTCACTGATCTTCTGCATTTCTGCTTGTACAAGCTCTGAAAGTTACTACTGCAACACATGTGTCAAACAATTTCATGTGGCCCTTGCACCTCTCCTGCAACTGCAGAACCCCCCTTGTCTCTGTCCCCACCTTTGTCTCAGAAGTTGGCAGCAGGGAGGACAGAACTCCTCTGCCAGGTGCTCTGCTTCTCCATGCAGCCACGGAGAGGCTCGTCTCTGCCCCCCATCTCAGCATTCGGCAGAAAAGAGGAGGACAGAACTCCTCCTACAGATCCCGTGCCTCTCTGTGCAGCCGCAGATAAGCTCATCTCTGCCCCCCCCAGTCTCAGCAGTCATCAGCAGAAAGGAGGACAGGACTTCTCCTACAGATCCTGTGCCTCTCTGTGCAGCTGCAGAGAGGCTCGTCTCTGCCCCCCCCCCCCCCCAGTCTCAGCAGTCATCAGCAGAGAGGAGGACGGGACTCCTCCTACAGATCCTGTGCCTCTCTGCGCAGCCGCAGAAAGGCTTGTCATTGACCCTCAGTCTCAGCAGTCATCAGCAGAGAGGAAGACAGAACTCCTCCTACAGATCCTGTGCCTCTCTGTGCAGTCCCAGAGAGTTTCAGCAGTCATCAGCAGAGAGGAGGATGGGACTCCTCCTACAGATCCTGTGCCTCTCTGTGCAGCTGCAGCCCCCTTCGTCTCTACCTCCCCTGAACTGACGCCAGCCCTCCTCTCCTCCAGACCCAGCACTTTCTGCTTTCCAACTCCACCCCCAGCTTCCCCCAGGTAAAGGGCTGCACTGTGATGTAAGGGAGGGTGGGGGACACTTCACTTTGGATGGTGGGGGGGGGCTCTTGACATCTAATGTACGAAGGGGGGGGGGTGCTTGGGACACCTAGTCCTACAGATACTGCCCCTTTGAGAGCAACTATAATGCAGATGCGGCCCATATTTTATAACTATATTAAACACAATTCTAAACATATATATATATATATATATATATATATATATATATATTTGTCAAGTAAATATGATACATTGTATAGTAATGTTTTGTATTCTCATATCCAGCCAGTAGGTGGAGTTCTCAGCTCATTGTCACATGTTATCTTCACACCTTATCTGCTTTACTGTGATCTGTTGTTTAGCAAGCTCTATAGCTCAAGCTGCAAATTCATCACACAAATAAGCGACTCCTGCCTGGTTCCTCTATAGGGCTACCTTCAATATGCTACATTGGGGTTAATTTACTAAATGTAAACAGGGCTGTTCAATTTGCAAGGGAGGTTGCACTTTGCAAAAGAATCTTCCTCAGAGCTTAATGAATGCGGTGCAATTTCATTTTGCAAATAATACCCAAATACATGCAAAGGAAATTTAAAAAAAAAATAGCATTTTTGCTTGCAATTGATTGGATGCAAGTCAGCATGATGGACGTCAGCAGAGCTTCACCTCATTCACTAAGCTCTGGGGAGTGGAAATGGAGACATTGGCTTCCTCCAGAAGGACTATTCCTCCAAAAATAAGGCTGTTTGGGATCTGCGACAAAGAAGCAATCACATCAGTCCCTGCCCCTGAGGAATCAACCTTACTTCTTCCAAAAAGAAGGCTGTTTGGGATATCTGACAAAGAAGCAAGCACATCAGTCCCCGCCCCTGAGGGACCTTATGCCTTCCAAAAAGAAGGCTGTTTGAGATATCTGACAAAGAAGCAATCACATCAGTCCCCGCCCCTGAGGGACCTTACGCCTTCCAAAAGGAAGGCTGTTTGGGATAGCTGACAAAAAAGGAATCACATTAGTCCCTGCTCCCAAGGAACCTTCCGCTCTCCAAAAAGAAGGCCATTTGGGATCTCTGAAAAAGAAACAATTACATAAGTCCCTGCCCCTGGGGAACCTTACGCCCCTCAAAAAGATGGCTGTTTGGAATCTCTGACAAAGAAGCAAAAGCATCAGTCCCCACCCCTGAGGATGCTTATGACCTCCAAAAAGAAGGCTGCTTGGGATCTCTAACAAGGAAGCAATCACATCAGTCCCCTTCCCTGAGGAACCTTACGCCCCTCAAAAAGATGGCTGTTTGGAATCTCTGAAAAAGAAGCAAAAGCATCAGTCCCCGCCCCTGACGATGCTTATGACCTCCAAAAAATAAGGCTGTTTGGGATATCTGACAAGGAAGCGATCACATCAGTCCCCGTCCCGGAGGAACCTTACGCCCCTTAAAAAGATGGCTGTTTGGAATCTGTGACAAAGAAGCAGTCACAAGAGTCCCCTTCCCTGAGGAACCTTACGCCCCTCAAAATGATGGCTGTTTGGAATCTCTGAAAAAGAAGCAAAAGCATCAGTCCCCGCCCCTGAGGATGCTTATGACCTCCAAAAAATAAGGCTGTTTGGGATCTGTGACAAAGAAGCAGTCACAAGAGTCCCCTTCCCTGAGGAACCTTACGCCCCTCAAAATGATGGCTGTTTGGAATCTCTGAAAAAGAAGCAAAAGCATCAGTCCCCGCCCCTGAGGATGCTTATGACCTCCAAAAAATAAGGCTGTTTGGGATATCTGACAAGGAAGCAATCACATCAGTCCCCGCCCCGGAGGAAACATACACCGAAAGTCTTCTCTACACCTTGCACTCATGATAAAAAATATATATTCAGTTTGTAGCAAATGCAAAAATCTTTGCACCATCACCATACTATGATTGGTGGACATTAAAGACAAAAAAACAAAACAGCAGCAGGTGATAATATCAACCAACCATATTCATTCCTTCAAGGTGAGAGCCGATTGGCTATTTTGTAAACCAGCCCTAGTATTTTCCAACTCACCGGCAGTCAGGCCTACACACACGCCGTTCACTGCAGATCTACCTGATTTTATGCCTCCCAGAGCTCCAGAGCTAATACTGAAAAAGGAAAAATTACAAAGTATCCACACCCTCATAGTACAAAATTCATTTGTTGGCGGGTTTTAAGCCATGACTGGAGTATTCCTTTAAGTCACAATAATATCCCGTCTGAAACTTGCGGTTGAAGAATTCTGATGGCTGTTTGGAACGTAAAGATATAAATACACGAAGGTTAGTGACTGGCTTTAATAAGAGAGGGCGTCTGCGTCTCACCATGTCTCCAATAAAGTTCTGCTGAGGTTATGAATGTTACATTATAGTCAGGCTCAATTTAAATGTACAACATTTCAACGTGTCATAATGTAAAGCGTGAAGGCCAATCAGATTCAAGGGATTGGAGAGAAAAATTGGCAGAAAATATTTATTTTTTAAGAGGAGAAAAAGGAAAAATAGGGAAAAAAAAGTATATTATTTATATAAAGTATATATTATTATATAGATATAGATAATTTCTTTTTTCTTTTTTCATATTTACCCATCTACTTTATGTTAGGGCCAAGACACTAAGCCAAAATAATTTATTTAACCGTGTTCCTTATTTTATCTCATGAGTATCCACAACTCTGTCTTCAGTAGATCTTTTGACCTCCGACTCTCAAGCTGAAGAGTCAGATTTAGTCAAGTTAAAATGGTCAAATGTCAATATTAAGTATGCCCAACTGCAATAAGCTTTATCGTGGTTGAGTTCTCCTTTGCTTTAACGAGTCGCTTAAAATGACTGAAATTGATGTTCCATGTAATACATGAGAATGTGAGAAGGATGAGAGAACATCAAGGATTTAATGTGAATCCAGTAAATATATATTGCCTACGACAGTAAGTCACATGAGGATCCAACGTGTTTCGGAGGTTTCATCAGGGCTTATGTGGTAAGGTAATGTATGTGATTTCTGGAACAGTATGTCAAATGGATTTGCCGATATTCAAGTACAGATATTACGTAATTACCTCACCACATAAGCCCTGATGAAGCCTCCGAAACATGTGGGCTCTTTGAGTGACTTCCTGTCGTATGCAATATATATTTACTGGACTCACATTATTGTCTTGATGCTCTCTCATACTTCTCACATTCTCATCTATGACATGGAACATCAATTTCAGCTTACCACATTACATTATGATGAAGGGGAACCAGTATGGCCTAGAAACGCGTTGCCATTTCTTATGACCTCTAATAAAGATTTACTGTATTGAAATAATATCTATGGCTCTCTCATCCTTCTCACATTTTTGTGGATTTCTGTGGGGACCCCTGGGATATCCTGACTGACAGGGGGCTGCCTCTATAATCTGGGTTTAAAAGCGTAACCCCTATTTGATTAATTTTTTTTCTTTTACATTCACAGCAACTCGAATAGCAAACATGCTCACGGATATACAATGCCGAATGGGTAATTACGAGGGAGGGACGGATAGGGGGGTGGATATGACAGCAATGCGTGGGATTGGGAAAAAAAGGCGTATACCCCCCCCCTTTTGGATTTAGCACTCTACTAACACATTAATCTTTTATGTGATGAAGTATTGCTCACCTCTCTGTGGTCTGAGTCTCTTATCCCCCCCTCCATTTCAGCGGTGTAGCCTCTGGCAAAGCCTTCAGTATTAAATACTACTGAAAGGTGTCCCCCTCTCACGTGCTCTGGTTCCTTCCTCCAGGCCCTACATCACGGCTAAGTCCTGTAGAAGAAAGGAACCACAGCATGTGGCAGGGGACAAGGGCCGGTCCTAGGGCCACAGACGCCTGGGTGCAGAACTCTTTCTGTCGCTCCCCACATAGGGTGACCACGTGTCCCGGATTGCCCGGGACAGTCCCGCATTTTGCAGGTCTGTCCCGGGCACCTTCATTCCAGGACAATACAGTGTCCCGGAATGAAACTGACAAAGCCACCCCCCGGGCCAATCTGATGCGCCCAAAAAAGGCCGCCACATCACTGCTTTACTCACTTACAGTACTTGCCCTGGCCAGGAATGCCTGAAGGAGCACAATCCCCGCCCCCTGCTTGTGATTGCAGAAATCATAAATCCCGCCTCTTGTGTCCAATCACTGTGCTGTGATTCGCTACAGCACAAGCTGATTTTTGGGAAGGGAGGGTGTCCCTGAATGGTAGTTTAAAAATGTGGTCACCCTATCCCCACATGGGTGTACTCATCTTACTAACTCCTCCCCTTTACAAATGTTTCTATGGCAACAAGTCCCAAAATATCCAATAGTTTGTAGACGCTATATAACTTTTGCGTAAACCAATCAATATACATTTATTGGAACTTGTTGTCCTCTACTAGTTGGGGGTGGGGGTGGGTGATACATCCTCAGCTCTGAGGGGTTCATGCTGGGACTTGCAGTCCTTCACTTTTGGGAGGGTCACAGCCCCTAAAAGTGACAGACTACAAGTCCCAGTCTGAACCCCTGAGATCCATTCTTGTGATCTCCTCCTCCCATCCATCTACGGGTGTCATCTGCTGCCAGCTCATGCTCCCTAATGACACACACGCACACATGTTTTAATTAATCCGTAACTAGTGGAGGAGATGTCCCAACATTAGCCCCTTGAGATTTAGGAATGTGATCCCCCCCAAAAGTGAAGGACTACACGTCCCAGCATGAACCCCTGAGATCTGAGTATGTGACCCCTTGGATCTCACGGGTTCATGCTATGACCTGTAGTCTTTCACTAGTTGGGGGGCTGGGGGGACACCTCCTCAGCTCTAAAGGGTTCATGCTGGGACTGTGGGACCTGTAGTCATTCAGTAGTTGGGGGGGTGGGGTGTGACACATCCTCAGCTCTGAGGGGTTCATGCTGGGACTTGCAGTCCTTCACTTTTGGGAGGGTCACCCCCCCTAAAAGTGACAGACTACAAGCCCCAATCTGAACCCCTGAAATCCATCGTTGTGACCTCCTCCTCCCATCCCTCTGTGGGTGTCATCTGCTGTCAGCTCATGCTTCCTAATGACACACACACATATGTTTTAATTCATCTGCCTCACCTCAGGCAGGTGCAGGTCGACTCTTGAGATGTGCTCTAATTTCCCTTCCCTCAGGCTCTAAAAAGGTGCATGCAGCCACGCTGAAGAAGATGGAGGGAGGAGGTGGGTGGAGCCAAAATTCACTAGGCGCAGAGGAGCAAGAAGTTAACGCCTCCTCTCCGCTCTAAATGGTGGGGCCTTGGTCTCACTCTCCTTCTCGTGACGTCACTGGTTGCTAGACACCAGGCGATCCTAACAACCAGTGCAGTAGAGGCCAGAGGGGCAACAAGAGGGTCTTGGCTGGCCGGAAGCAAATACTGAAGCACTCAGCACTATGTGAGTAAATCGGAGCTGCTGAATGTAATTGAGTGCCACTTGAGCTTTGGCGGCCCCCTCTGCCTCAGCTTGCGGCACCTGGGCACGGTGCACCCTGTACACCCGACCAGGTTTGGCCCTGTAGGGGACACCTCTTGTACATATTTTATATGTGTAAAAAAGCCTCATAAATTAAAATACGTATAATAAATATAAACTATAAATAAAAAATGAAATATAGAGTATAAATAAACATAAAATATTAAAAATAAATATAAATAAATAAATAATAATAATAATTAAAAAAATATATATATATACACATATACAAAATATACCAGTATATAAAATATAAACATCATCAATTACAATGAATAGCAATTTTATTTTATTTTTCTATTGAAGGAGGTGAGTTTAACAAGAGTGAGTATAAAAATAAATATATATATATATATATATATATATATATATATATATGTGTGTGTTTATATTTGTTTGCAAAATATATCTGTATTATAATTGTATGTATATCAGTTTCAGCATTGCGCTATTCATCACATGAGATATACCCTAACTGGTAACATACCAAAACACAGGGGAAATTCATCTTTTTTTTTTTTTTTTTAAGATTTCCTCCTTTCTTTTTTTGGCTCGACCTCTGATTTTTATCTAAAATAGCCGTGTGTGAAAATATATAAATATACGTGCCCCTCATTAAACGTTCACCATTGAGGCCAACATAAACTCCAGTGTAGACTGGCCCCTCCCTATCTGATCCTATCCAGAATAACGCGTTGGACTACACAGACAGTGAGGTCATACTCACTATTGTTACCTTATATGTTAATCCAATTACAAAAAAAAAAAAAAAATGGACCATTTATCAAGGCTGTTCCAGTACACTTATTACATCTGTTTGATGGACTGTCTGTTTTTATCTCCTTTTTTTCAGTGCTATGCATTCTGGTTCAAAATTCCCAAGCTTGAGATTTCTTGTTCAACTCACCTCCTTGGTGAAATTTCTATTCCTTGTAACTGATGAGGTGTTATACCTAATATATTTGATTATATAGATTATATTTATTATATTTTATATATATTATATATATATATAACTCCACACACAGCCATTAACGTCTAAACCGCTGGCAACAAAAGTGAGTACACCCCGAAGTGAAAATGTCCAAATTGGGCCCAAAGTGTCAATATTTTGTGTGGCTACCATTATTTTCCAGCACTGCCTTAACCCTTTTGGGCATGGAGTTCACCAGAGCTTCAGAGGTTGTCACTGGAGTCCTCTTCCCCTCCTCCATGATGACATCACGGAGCTGGTGGATGTTAGAGACCTTGCGCTCCTCCACCTTCCGTTTGAGGATGTCCCACAGATGTTCAATAGGGTTTAGGTCTGGAGACATGCATGGCCAGTCCATCACCTTTAGCCTCAGCTTCTTTAGAAAGGCAGTGGTGGTCTTGGAGGTGTGTTTGGGGTCGTTATCATGTTGGAATACTGCCCTGCGGTCTAGTCTCTGAAGGGAGGGGATCATGCTCTGCTTCAGTATGTCACAGTACATGTTGGCATTCATGGTTCCCTCAATGATCTGTAGCTCCCCAGTGCCGGCGGCACTCAAGTAGCCCCAGACCATGACACTCCCACCACCGTGCTAGACTGTAGGCAAGACACACTTGTCTTTGTACTCCTCACCTGGTTGCCGCCACACACGCTTGTCACCATCTGAACTAAAGAAGTTTCTCTTGGTCTCATCAGACCACAGGACATGGTTCCAGTAATCCATGTCCTTAGTCTGCTTGTCTTCAGCAAACTGTGGATTTTCTTGTGCATCATCTTTAGAAGAGGCTTCCTTCTGGGATGACAGCCATGCAGACCAATTGGATGCAGTGTGCGGCGTATGGTCTGAGCACTGACAGGCTGACCCCCCACCCCTTCAACCTCTTCAGCAGTGCTGGCAGCACTCATACGTCTATTTCCCAAAGACAACCTCTGGATATGACGCTGAGTATGTGCACTCAACTTCTTTGGTCGACCATGGCGAGGCCTGTTCTGAGGGGAACCTGTCCTGTTAAATCGCTGTATGGTCTTGGCCACCGTGCTGCAGCTCAGTTTCAGGGTCTTGGCAATCTTCCTATAGCTTAGGCCATCTTTATGTAGAGCAACAATTCTAAAAATTTTACTATTAAATATGTGAAAAGTGTGGTGTACATTTGTATAGCGCCCCCCGGAGTCAATACTTTTGTAGAACCGCCTTTCTCTGCAATTACAGCTGCAAGTGTCTCTACCAGCTTTGCACATCTAGAGAGTTGCATTTTTTCCCATTCTACTCTGCAAAATATCTCAAGCTCTGTCAGATTGGATGGAGAGCGTCTGTGAACAGCAATTTTCAAGTCTTGCCACAGATTCTCAATTGGTTTTAGGTATGGACTGTGACTGGGCCATTCTAACACATGAATATGTATTGATCTAAACCATTTCATTGTAGCTTTGGCTGTATGTACTAAGGTTCTCCAACAAACCTATGAGGGCTTCATAGAACAGCTGTCTTTATGCTGAGATTAAATTACACACAAGTGGAATTTATTTACTAATGAGGTGACCTCTGAAGGCAATTGGTTCCACTAGATTTTAGTTAGGGGTATCAGAGTAAAGGGGGCTGACTACAAATGCACGTCACACTTTTCACATATTTATTTGTAAAAAAAATTGAAAACCATTTATAATTTTCCTTCCACTTCACAATTGTGGGCCACTTTGTGTTGGTCTATCACATAAAATCCCAATAAAATACATTTACGTTTTTGGTTGTAACATTACAAAATGTGGAAAATTTCATGGGGTATGAATACTTTTTCAAGGCACTGTAGCAGCAGACCCAGGAACTTACAATCTAAGGTGACTCCCTATCTCATACTAGAGCTAGCTTGGAAGAGAGCCAATGAATCTATCAGCATTTTTTAAGCAGTGTGGGAGGAAAACCAAGCACAGGGAGATGTCCATTCAGACATTGTGCACAAAAAGGAAAAAAGTTGGGACTATAAAGGTGCTCAAAACCTCCCCCTGGAATAACTAGTCATATACCATTTAAAAATATAACATATTTTATTAGATTAGTTAAAAAGTGTTTTAAAACATAAGACACGACATAAAAACACAAGTAATAAGATTGCAGGGAGGGAGGGGGGAGAGGTGAACTTCCTTCCAGCGCCGGGGGGAAGTGGGAGCTGGATGCCTCTAAAAAAGTGGGTATCCACTCCACCTCCCCCCAAAAAAAAATTACATGTCAAATGTGGCATGTCAGGGGGTCACCATCACTTAAAGCAGAAGTTCCATTTTTCGGTGGAACTCCTCTATAAGTAACATCTTACTACTAGACCCCATAACTTCCCCCCTGTCTCCAAATGGTATATACCCTACAGTAACTGATCTAGTCAGATATAGCAATAATATCCAAAACTGAATCAGTCTGGGAAAGGGAAACCAAGGAGACAACTACAACCCAACGCGTTACGCCTTGTCGGCTTCTTCAGGTGTTTTTTTATGAAGAGCAGATGGATAAGTAGAGATGATTTATTATATATTGGTTCTGGAGTACCCAATAAGGGCATAAGAAACACTTTCCCCCAAGCACTGTATGTGAATCAGGTGTCTGTCCAGGCATCAAACAGGGAAGCAGGTTAACCCAATAGGGAGAGGGACCCTCAACAAAAAGAGCCAAAAGGAAATTCAATACACAAGGAGTAGACAATTTACTGTTGCCATTCGACAATCAAAATGCAGACAGTGCCTTAACCAGGATTTGATCCAAGGATCCCTGTGCTGCAAGGCAGAAGGACTAACCACTAACCACTAAGCCCCTGCACTGCCCTCATATGCATGGCTTTGCAAGGCTGGTCCCGGAGCCTGTAGGCACACAAAGGGAAATCCCCCCTGATGAGATATAAAACCTTTTCTGGTTTCATTCTTCTCCACCTGGCACAGAATACTGGGACACTTTGTCGATAGGGTCATATTAGATGACAATATTTCTACAGATTTTTGGAAAAAGATCAATAACTATAGCGGTAAATGTTGCCGCCTTTCCTTTGATGCCTATAGGCACAGGCCTACAGTGCCTAATGGTAAACCCAACCTTGCCGACCATCGTCGATCCTTCAAATCTTAATTATGCAACAAAAATAAGCGGCTGCTCCCAAATATTATAAAAATAACATTTAAAACCAGAAAAGTGCCTATTGCATTATTAATATTGTGGAATAACGGAACCCTTGACAATGATCTGCGAGCAGAAACCGCGTCCGATCCCACTATCTCGTAGCTGACATATTACACAATTAGGCCGATTTGACAAATTCCATTACGGCTGATCAAATATTTAGCAGACGCTGGAGATGATGTGTGATAGCTCCGCCGTTTGTTTTACTAATGGGGGGACGGATACGTAATAAAGAAGTCACAAATAGCCGAATGGCATCTTGCTACATTAGCTTTGCAAATGAGTGGCTCAGCAGCAGAACGAGCATCGCCTGGAGATACGGGGCTGCCGGGAGTCTGGGACGCCCATCAATCATAACACAAACGACGATGGGCCTGTGCGCCAACACTGGATACACAGGGGAGGCTGGATATAAAGAAGTAACCAATCACCAGTGAGACCATTGAGGTGTTAGAAAAATAAAAATATATGCTCGAATCTGATTGGTTGGGACAACACTTAATTTCCCTTTCACCCTAATTTAACGCAAAAAATTTAACTATTTCCCAAATTTACAAATTTGGCAATTAAGATTCCCACAAAACTTTTTTTTTTACATGTAAGCAGAAGAGGAACTAAACCTCAATCTATAAAAATTAGGGACGACATTAAGTGGGATATATAAAGTTCCTCCGATGTTATGGGAAGTCACAGATTATTGAATAATTCACAATATATTCACAAACCAATCTAAATGTCAGATGGGTCGATTGTATTAATGGGGGGGGGGGGGGGAGGAAGACAGAGAGCAAGGAAAGGACCACAGAAAAATACATTTAAAAAAAGAGGAAGAAAAGTCAGAAAGAGGAAACACATACGGGGAGATGACAAAAAAAAATAAAAAATTTAATAAAAACAAAATAAACAGTAAGAAACAAAGAAACAATGTTAAAGAATATGAAGAAAAATTAAGAGAAAAAAAGGACAAAAAAAAAAAAAAAGAATGAAGGGAAGAAAACCAAGAAGAAAAAGAGAAAGAACAGCAAAAGAAAAAAGTGAGGATAGAAAAAAAAAAGTTAAGAAAGAATTAAAAAAAGAGTTATAAAAATAAAAAAGGAAAGGAAATAAAAGGAGAGGAGAGGAAAGGAAAAGAAAGGGAAGAAAGGGAAAGGGAAAAAAAGAAAAGAAAAGAAATGAAAAAAAAGGAAAGGAAAGGAAATGAAAAGAGGAAAGGAAAGGAAAATAAAGGAAAGGAAAAGAAAGGGAAGAAAAGGAAAGAAAAGAAAAGGGAAGGAATGGAAAGTAAGAGGCGAGGAGAAGAAAGGAAAGGGGAGGAAAGAAAAGGAAGGGAAATAAAGGAAAGAATAGAAATGAAAAGAAAAGGGAAGGAAAGGAAAGGAAAGTAAGAGGAGAGGTGAAAAAAGGAAAGGAAAGGGGAGGAAAGAAAGGGGAAGGAAAGGAAAGGAAAGGAAAGGAAAAGAAAGGGAAGAAAAGGAAGGAAAATAAAATAAATGAAAAGGAAATTAAAGGAAAGGAAAATAAAGGGAAGGATAGGAAACGATAAGATAGAGTAAACAAAAGGGGAGGAAATGAAATGGAAAGAAAGGAAAAGAAAGGAAAAGAAAGGGAAGGAAAGGAAAGGAAAGGAAATGAAAGGAAAGGAAGAGGAGAGGAATGGAAAGGAAAGGAAAGGAAAGGAAAAGAGAGGGAAGGAAAGGAAAGGAAAGGAAAGGAAGAGGAGAGGAATGGAAAGGAAAGAACATATTCTCAATTAAATCTTTTGAAGATTAACAAAGGAAGGGAAAATAGAAAAAATTAAGGAATGGAAAAAAAGGAAAGAATATAGAGAAAAGAGGGAAGGAAGTAGGGAAGGAAGGAAATTTTTTTAAAAAAAACATTCTCAGTGAAATCTTTTTGAGTTTGAAAGGGATTACTGAAAAAAAACGAGGACAGGAGAGTGGAAAGAAGGAAAGGAAATAGAGAGAAAGAATGAATGAAACGAGAAAAAGAGGAAAGAAAAGACAGCAGGTAAATAGGTCAAAAAAGAAGGGAGGAATGAAGGGGACGGAAGGAAGGGATGAAGGAAGGAAGGATGGAAGGAAGGAAGGAAGGCAGGAAGAAGAGAGAGTTAGAGGCAAGGAAGGAGGGAAAGAGGCAAGGAAGGGATAACTGAAGAAGGGTAGTGAAAGGAAAGAAAAAATGGAATGGAGGGAGGTAGGAAAATAAGGAATAAATGAAAGGAGGAAGGAAGTAGAGAAGAAGGAAAGAAAAGACAGCAGAAAAATAGGACAACAAAAAGGGAAGGAAGAAAGAATAAAGGAAGGAAGGAATCAAGGAATGAAGGAAGGAAGGAAGGAGAGTCAGAGGGAAGGAAGGATAGAAATAGGAAAGGAAGGCTGGCTGGCTACATTAATAAAAGAAATATCTTGACGCTGATATATCTAGAAAACATAATTAAAGGGGCGGCTTTTCGCGGTTCTCATTTTCCATTCCTCCAGTAAACACAGACAAATCCATGTGGACGATACGAGGGGAGAATGAGGAATGATCGCTGTCAGATCTGGCAGACTCTCCACTTGCTAAAAATATTAGTGTTTGCCTAAAAGCTAAGAACGGCCGGAATAGAGCTGCCAAAATACAGAGACTATTAAGAATAAAATTACAAATCAGGCATGCCAGGGGTCTGATCTTGCACAGAGGAAGAAGATTTTATTTTCCTGAGGATGTAAATGAGTTCCTGGAAGAGCCATTATCTCCTGTAATAAACAACATTCATCACCGGAAAATGGATGTCATTGTGGAGGGAACTACGTTCGGCGTCCATCGTATGGAACCACTATAATGGAAGCTCTGCGTCCTCCAAGACTGCCCAAGGCCATAATGATAATGGTGTTACTGCCCAGACACAGGGATTATTCCTGATATCACCACCAGGGGGTACTGACAGGGAAGGGAAGGGAGGGAGGGAGAAAGGAAGGAAGGAAGGAAGGAAGGAAGGAAGGAAAGAAGGAAAGAAGGAAGGAAGGAATGAGGGAAGAAGGATGAGGAAGGAAAAAAGGAAAAACGGCAGAAGAAGGGAAACAAGGAGAGATAGATGGAGGGAGGAAAAAAGAGAAGGAAGGTGAGACAGAATGAGAAAGAAGGAAAAGAAGGATGAGGGAATAAAGGAAATTGGGAAGGAAGTAGGATTGGAGGAAGGAAAATAGGAGAGAACATAGGAGAAAGGAAGGAATGAGAGAAAGAGAGAGGGAGGAAATTAGAGAAAAGGGAAAGAAAGCAAGGAAGCAGGAGAGCGGGTAAGAGGAAAGGAAGTGGAAACAGAGTGAGAAAATAGAAAAAGAGGAAAATAAGGAAGGGAAGATAAAAGACAGTCACAGGGAAGGAAGAAAAAGAAAATAGAAAAGACTGAGAGAAGGAAGGAAGAAGGGAGAAACAGAAGAAGGATGGAAGCAAGGAGAGACAGATGGAGGGAGAAAAAAAGAGAGGGAAGAGTAGGAAGAGAGGAAGTAAGTAAGGAAAGAAGGTAAGAAGGTGAGACAGAACTAGAAAGGAGGAAAAGAAGGATGAGGGGAGAAAGGAAATTAAGGTAGGAAGTAGAATTGGAGTAAGGAAAAAAGGCGAGAACATAGGAGAAAGGAAGGTAAGAGAGAAAGAGGGAGGGCGGAAATGAGAGAGAAAAAGGAAAGGAAGTAGGAGAGCGGGTAAGAGGAAAGGAAGTAGAGACAGAGTGAGAAAATAGAAAGAGGAAAATAAGGAAGGAAAGAATGAAGGGGACTCACAGGGAAGGGAAGCAAGGAGAGACAGATGGAGGGAGGAAAGGGGAAAAGGAAATATAGAAGGAAGGAAGGCGGAAGGAAAAACCGAGATAGGAGGGAGGGACAGAGAAAAGATCGAAGAGACAGAAGGAGAGAACAGGAAGAGGAAACAAAAGAAGGAGGGAAGGAAAGGGAATCACAGGGTAGGAGAGAACAAAGATGAAGGGAGAAAGAAGGTAGAAAGAAAGGAAGACAGAAGGGAGGGAGGAGAAAAGAAGAAACTCAAAAAGATGGAGAGACAGAGGGAGGGAGAAAAATAAATAAATAAGAATGGAAGGAAGGAAGGAAAGGGAAGCAGGAGAGCTGGAAAGAAAGAAGACAAGGAAGAAAGAAGAGACAGAGAGTAGGAAGGAAGGACGTTGAGGCAGAAGGAGGAACAAATTAAAAGAAGGATGAGAGAAGGAGGGAAATATAGAGAGACAAATGGAGGAGGGAGGGAGAAAGAGAAATTATGGGGGAAAAAAATGTGAGAGAAGAAAAGAGAGGAAGAAAGGAATGAATGAAGGAAGGAAGAAAAGCAGGGAAGGAATTAAGGAATGAAGGAAGGAAGGAAGGCAGGAAGGGAGGGAAGAAGGAAGGAAGGAAGGAAGGGAGGGAGGAAGGAAGGCATGAAGGAAGGAAGGAAGGAAGGAAAGAAGGGAGGAAGGAAGGAAGGGAGGGAGGAAAGAAGGAAGGAAGGAAGGAAAGAAGGGAGGAAGGAAGGAAGGAATGAAGGAAGGGAGGGAGGAAGGAAGGAAGGGAGGAAGGAAGGAAAAAAAGAGAGAAGGAAGGAAGGAATGAAGGAAGGAAGGGAGGGAGGGAGGAAGGAAGGAAGGAAGGGAGGAAGGAAGGAAGGGAGGAAGGAAGGGAGGAAGGAAGGAAGGGATGGAGGGAGGGAGGGAGGAAGGAAGGGATGAAGGAAGGAAGGAAGGAAGGGAGGGATGAGGAGAAGGTGTGCACCGCTCAAAGGGTTCCAGATTCCTATAGTAGCTATGAGTAAGCATCATCTCTGATGTGAAACGCGTCAGCCTTGTTTTCCTGCATGTCCTTTTTCATTGCTTTTGATGGATTTTGATTATTCTTTGTTTGGATATTTTTGAATTTTATTTTTGGCAAATAAACGTTTGAACAGAGTGCGGCAGTCCAGACAACCTTCTTTCTCATAAGGAAGGGAGGGAGGAAGGAAGGAAGGAAGGGAGGAAGGAAGGGATGAAGGAAGGAAGGGAGGGAGGGAGGAAGGAAGGAAGGAAGGAAGGAAGGAAGGAAGGAAGGAAGGGAGGAAGGGAGGGAGGGAGGGAGGGAGGAAGGAAGGAAGGGATAAAGGAAGGAAGGAAGGGAGGGAGGGAGGAAGGAAGGGATGAAGGAAGGAAGGAAGGGAGGGAGGGAGGAAGGAAGGAAGGAAGAAAGGGAGGAAGGGAGGGAGGGAGGGAGGGAGGGAGGAAGGAAGGAAGGGAGGGAGGGAGGAAGGAAGGAAGGAAGGAAGGAAGGAAGGAAGGAAGGAAGGAAGGAAGGGAGGAAGGGAGGGAGGGAGGGAGGGAGGAAGGAAGGAAGGGATGAAGGAAGGAAGGAAGGGAGGGAGGGAGGGAGGAAGGAAGGAAGGGATGAAGGAAGGAAGGAAGGGAGGGAGGGAGGAAGGAAGGAAGGGATGAAGGAAGGAAGGAAGGAAGGGAGGGAGGAAGGAAGGGAGGGAGGAAGGGAGGGAGGGAGGGAGGAAGGAAGGAAGGGAGGAAGGGAGGAAGGGAGGGAGGAAGGAAGGGAGGAAGGAAGGAAGGGAGGAAGGAAGGAAGGAAAGGAGGGAAGGAGAGCATCCCCTGGTTTAAGTGAATTTTCTTGAAGCTGATGATTTGGGTAGGGTGAATAAGGTCGCCATGCTATTCCCCAGTATGTACTGTATATGTACTTAGTGCTCAGACTCAGATTTTGCTCCTCCAATTGATTGATCACTTTAAGTAGTAGTGTTCCTCTATGGAATACCTGGACAGGAAGTCAGCTGTGTGCAGGAAAACACCTTCCCCCCATGATGACATTGTCACCCTCTTGTTCTGGCCCCTGTGTGTGCAGTGAGGGGGTGAGTGCATGGTGCGGCCCGGGTCCTGTGGGGTCCTATGTCACATAGTATGTGGGATGGAGACGTATTGTCCTCGGACATGTCTGGCAATGCTTTGTGTCCCGGGAATGATCTTCTACACATGATGGAGATTTAGAGAAGGGATCGGCGGGGACTTTGCATTCCTCCTGGGGATGATTTGGGCTTCTATCTAAATCTGTTCCATATGACCCACTTCACATGGTCGCTGTCTGCCCTGAGCCCTCGGTGAATTGTCCATCCAGCCCCCCCCCCACCAGAACCTTCACATACAACTCAATGATTAAATAAACTTCATTGACTCCCTTTTTGGTCTGATAAATATTCTATTGGAGGAATTTTGTTACATCTGTTCAATGAGTGCAGAAAATACCTGTTGATCCTGCCAGAAACCCAGTGCTGGCCGGTACACTCTGCACTCCATCTTATCATCTTGCCCGGATTACTTGGTGAACTACAGAACAGCCCCTCATGTTATGGAGCAGATGGGGGAGGTGTTTTGTAGTCCCTGCAACTTTTCTGTCCCAGGGTGACAACCTGCAGTGGGTGGAGCCTGCTGGGCCCCTCCCACAGCTCTGCACGCTTTTAAAGTGATATTAAACCCAAAACCACAAATGTAATTTATTGTGGCTTACCAATCATTAGGTGTGGCGGCTGCATTCGTTTTCTTTTTTTTTTTTTTTTTTACAAAAACAAATTTTGGCTTTTTGTCCCTTCTGTTTTCACCTGGTGATACGGTCAGTAACACACCTCCTGTATTAGAGCGCCCCTATTCTGGATGAAGGAGCACAGGGGGCACAGCAGACAACAGGCCGCCTGCCCACCAGCATGCAGGAGAAATATGAACTTACTAGAGTTACAGGAGGGTTCAGACTAGAATCTGAGACATGTCTGAGCTCTTCCCTTTAGGGTGATCAACTCTCAAGAACTTTTGTGAGGCCGCCTGCCCACCAGCATGCAGGAGGAATGCCTGCCCACCAGCATGCAGGAGGAATGACTGCCCACCAGCATGCAGGAGGAATGCCTGCCCACCAGCATGCAGGAGGAATGACTGCCCACCAGCATGCAGGAGGAATGCCTACCCCCCAGCATGCAGGAGAAATGCCTGCCCACCAGCCTGCAGGAGGAATGCCTGCCCACCAGCCTGCAGGAGGAATGCCTACCCACCAGCATGCAGGAGGAATGACTGCCCACCAGCATGCAGGAGAAATGCCTGCCCACGAGCATGCAGGAGGAATGACTGCCCACCAGCATGCAGGAGGAATGACTGCCCACCAGCATGCAGGAGGAATGACTGCCCACCAGCATGCAGGAGAAATGCCTGCCCACCAGCATGCAGGAGAAATGCCTGCCCACCAGCATGCAGGAGGAATGACTGCCCACCAGCATGCAGGAGGAATGACTGCCCACCAGCATGCAGGAGAAATGCCTGCCCACCAGCATGCAGGAGGAATGACTGCCCACCAGCATGCAGGAGGAATGACTGCCCACCAGCATGCAGGAGAAATGCCTGCCCACCAGCATGCAGGAGGAATGACTGCCCACCAGCATGCAGGAGGAATGCCTACCCCCCAGCATGCAGGAGAAATGCCTGCCCACCAGCATGCAGGAGAAATGCCTGCCCACCAGCATGCAGGAGGAATGCCTACCCCCCAGCATGCAGGAGAAATGCCTGCCCACCAGCATGCAGGAGAAATGCCTGCCCACCAGCATGCAGGAGAAAAATGAACTTACTAGAGTTACAGGAGGGCTCGTGAGGGTGGGGGGGGGGGGGGTTCTGAAACACGCCCAAGTTCTTACCTAATTAAGGTGTTCACCTCTCTAGAACCTTTCTGAGGCCGCCTGCCCACCATCATGCAGGAGAAACATGAACTTACCACGGTTACAGTAAAGCCGACCTCACACTGGTAGATTTCCCGAACGAACATTCGGTCAAATATTCCCATTTTTTTTTCTCCATTTTTTATTGTAAGAACATTGGCTTTTCTAATCATTGGTGGGATCAAAAAAGACCTTCGTTACTTTTTGACCGTCCGCAGTAAGGAGAACATTTGAAAGGAAGGGACAAACACATTTCTAACAACGCATGCGATCTGCATGTGGGAAAGTCCATTCGTCCCAAAATCGAATGTTAGAAGGAAATGGACTTCATCATGGAATTCACTGAGAATATTCGTTCTTCTGACCTTCGCATCGGAAATCTACAAGCTAAATTCATAGTTTTTTCATGCATGCTGGTGGGCAGGCAGCCTAACTTAAAAAAAAAAAAAGCCTAATTGGGGGTTGGGGAACTTTTTTTTTATTTATTAATTAGGGGGATGGAGTTAAAATTTGTGTGCCATGATAATTGCTGTGTGTAGAGTAGACACCTTCAAACAATCATTATCATTAGTGTTGGAATCATTAAGGCGCATATTAAAGTCTGTCTCCTCCGAGCGCAATTACTTAACGACGCGTTGCGCGTTTATGTTTATCAACATTAAATTAGGAGACGCAGACACTTAATTGCCGGGATAATGAGAGCTGTCAGGCTCGTTATTCCCCCTGTAAGATGAAGCTCCTCCATTGCCTCTCCTTGGCTTCGGCCAAAAAAAATTAAAAAAAAATAATGAAACAGGCCGCAAATATTGCAATATTAATATTTGCCTGGAGGGGCTTTGGGGGGGGGGGGAGTGATAAATAAATAATAGA
Source organism: Rana muscosa (assembly GCA_029206835.1). Taxonomy (NCBI): domain Eukaryota; kingdom Metazoa; phylum Chordata; class Amphibia; order Anura; family Ranidae; genus Rana; species Rana muscosa. The sequence continues at coordinate 282,164,509 of CM055124.1, forward strand.
GACAAATAACGCACGTGGCACAAACGAAACTGGAAAAAAAAGCCGCTGCGGTTGTGTAAATGGCAGATTTAAAAATATTGAAAATTTTTAAAGGAAAAATACATGATCGATAAAGATAAATATCAATATATAAAATTAAATAAAATCAATAAAGATAGATATCGATAAATAAAATCAATAAAAATAAATATTAATAGATCAGATAAATAAAACAAAATTGACAAAGATAAATATGAATATATATATAAAAAAAATCCAATAAAGATAAATGTCACTATATCAGATAAATAAAATAAAATAAAATCGATAAAGATAAATATCAATACATAAAATCAATAAAATCAAATCAATAAAGATAAATATCAATATATCAGATAAATGAAATCCAATAAAGATAAATATCAATATATCAGATAAATAAAATAAAATCAATAAAGATAAATATCAATATATAAAACAAATAAAATAAAATAACATTGATAAAGATAAATATCAATATACTGTCTAAAATAAAATAAAATGGATAAATCTAAATATCAATATATGAAATCAATAACATAAAATAAAATCAATAAAGATAAATATTAATATATAAAATCAATAAAATAAATTCAATAACGATAAATATCAATATATCAGCTAAATAAAATGAATAAAGATAAATATCAAAATATAAAACAAATAAAATATCAGTATATAAAATCAATAAAATAAAATCAATAAAGATAAATATCAATATATCAGAAAAATTAAATTAAATCGATAAAGATAAATATCAATATACGGTAAAAAATTTAATAAAATGGATAAATAGAAATATCAATATATGAAATCAATAAAATAAAATCAATAAAGATAAATATTAATATATAAAATAAATAAAATTAAATCAATAACGATAAATATCAATATATCAGATAAATAAAATTAATAACGATAAATATTAATATATAAAATAAATAAAATCAAATCAATAATGATAAATATCAATATATCAGATAAATAAAATTAATAAAGATAAATATCAATCTATAAAATAAATAAAGTTAAATCAATAACGATAAATATCAATATATCAGATAAATAAAATAAAATCGATAAAGATAAAAATCAATATATAAAACAAATAAAAGAAAAGAAACATTGATAAAGCTAAATATCAATATACTGTATAAAAAAAATCGATAAATATAAATATCAATATATGAAATCAATAAAATAAAACAAAATTAATAAAGATACATATTAATATATAAAATAAATGAAATAAAATCAATAATGATAAATATCAATATATCAGATAAATAAAATAAATAAAGAAAAATATCAATATATAAAATATTGTATCGGGAACACATGTTTCTGCGCATGTTTCCAAAACGCACCTAAAAACTTGCAAAAAATGCTCAAAATCATTCTAAGTGGGACCCAAAACACGCAAAAAGACACTGTTCAAAAATGTCAGCTCCTAGAAAAAATGCACAGGAGCTACTTTAGCGCATTTTTGGGCAGCCCATTCAAGTATAGTACATATATACTGTGTATATATATATATATATATATATATATATATACACACACACACATGATTGTGTACCAAAAAAAAAAAAAATACTCTTAATTCTTTGCCTGGAAGGGCTTTGAGGGGAGTTATAACTAAAATAAAATTATAACTAAAATAAAAATGTTTAAAAACTAAATATGTCTACATGTAAAGACAACAAATAAAATAAAGTAAAAATAAATACATTTTAATAAAACAAACATAAAACTCTAGCAAAAATAATAAATATATATTTATATATAAATATCTATAATAAAAAAAATGTGCAGAATGTACACACAAATAATAATAAAATGACTTAATAAATAATACATATAAAGGAGAATAAAATACACATAAAGGATAATTCTAAAACCAAAATTGTGCGTAATATAAAACAAAATATACAGTATATATTTTTTTCACTTTAATTTATTTTTTTATTTCTCATGTTCATAAAAATATTTTTTTACTAGAGAAAAAAGTAAAATTGACAGTGGCTCCTGGGCAAAATGAAGAAAATCTCTCCCATTAAAACACAAAATAAAAGTACTATTTGCCTAACACTTGTACACAACAAAATGTTGTCAACATAAATTGTCATAGAAGATTATTTGTCTATTTCTTGAGGTGGCCGGTGGGTGGTCTGTGTTTCAGCGCCGTCCCAGCAATTTCTGCTTTTAATCCCTCTTTTAATACCCCGACCTGATTTGTTTTGCTGGCGATAGATAAGTTGAGTCCCCCTCCGTCCCGCACACACATATACCCTTGAATACAATGTCTGCCCCATAAAGTCTTATGAGCGGAAAACAAAAGGCGCCCTTGTTTGGCCAACGTTTTCTCTAGAGAGGCTTAAGGACATTTTTGTCATTTTTGAACAGCTAATATCTTGCAAAAGTTGTCTAATCTCTTTAAGTTTTAATCTTCATTTTTGAAAACTCATGGTGCTGACCATTATTGCAAAAGGCTGAGTTCCTTTTAGACTAATTAGGTAAAGATTACGTCGAGCAGCGGGATAATAATATTCTCATTTCATACGTGTTATCCCAACCAGCAGACTTTTCCCGAGAAATTAAAGGGGATAGGAAGAAATTCCGGATGAGCTGGATCCATCCGCTTAGCAACAGGGTCTTCGCAGTGGGGCGGCGAGCTAGTTTTGGGGACATGGAAGCCTCTGTCAATCTATCTTGTGCCAACACCACCTTCTGGTGATGGATCTCATCCATTTGGTTCCACAGTCAGGCTAGGAATGCCGATGTTCCCTACTGGACTTTAGCCTATTGTGAAATGTTGACACATGCTGAATGAGCTCCACTGGGAAGAAGGAAAAAGCAGGAGGTAGGTACTTTAGTCTTAAAGTGAGGTCCGGGTAAAGAATGGATGGCCCACACATGGTCACATCTTCAGATCTATAGATGCATTCCCTTAAAATGAAGCTGTCTGCGTTGAAAGCGATGCAGCCTTTTTACGGGGCATCAAAGCGGCCCAGGGGACAATTGCCCCCTGGCCCAGTCCGTCCCTGACCATCAGGTTAACCCTGTGGGAGATCCAACACTGGCCTACACAGCAAATAGACTGTGGCAAGCAAGCAGTGCTGTGGGGGAATACCGGGAAAGAGGAATCAATGATTTTGGGCCAACAGAAGAACTTTTCACTTTTCCCCATATGCCCCCCCCCCCAGGCTACTCCTAAGCCCCGTAAAAAGGCTGCAAAGTGAAAAGTTCTCTTGATGGCCCAAAATCATTGATTCTTCCTTGCCGGTATTCCCCCCCCCCACAGCACTGTTTGCCTGTCACAGTCTATTCCCTGTGTAGGCCATGTGTTGGCCAGTGTTGGATCTTCCACAGGGTTAACCTGATGGTCAGCGATGGACTGAGCCAGGGGGCTCTGCTGCCCGGTAAAAAGGCTGTACCACTTCTGCCTCAGACATGCCTAAAGGCTTTCTGGTGAAGAGGAGCAAAAACTCCTACCGAGTGCGGGATCAGGACAAGGACAGAGCGCAGGCTGAGGCCCGGCACCGGAGGCTCTCCTCCCCCGGCCAGCCCCAACCAAGCCACTCCGGCTCCCCTCTGTCAATGCAGCAGGCACTGTCCAGCCTGACCTGCCTGGTGAGCAGAGAGTACTTAAAGTGGAGCTTCAGACTGGGATGGGGGTTGGGAGGAGGCAGGGAAGAGGGAGAGCTTCTGGGTTGTACTTGGGCCAAAAGGGGCCAGTCTGAAAAACAACCCCACACCATAACCCCCGCCCCCCTCCCCTTCTCCACCAAATGATTTGGACAAGTGCACAAACCAAGCTCCATCAAGACATGGATGAGCGAGTTTGGGGTGGAGGAACTTGGCCTGCACAAAGTCCTGATCTCAACCCGATAGAACACCTTTGGGATCATTTAGAGCGGAGACTGCGAGCCAGGCCTTCTCGCCCAACATCAGTGCCTGACCTCACAAATGCGCTTCTGGAAGAAAGGGTCAAACATTCCCATAGACACACTCCTAAACCTTGTGGACAGCTTCCCCAGAAGAGTTGGAGCTGTTATAGCTGAAAAGGGTGGGCCAACTCAATATTGAACCCTACGGACTGAGACTGGGATGCCATTAAAGTTCATGTGCGTGTAAAGGCAGGTGTCCCAATACTTTTGACAATGTAGTGTATGTCCTCTGTAGGACATGTTTAAAGTCCATAACTTACCTCTTCCATCTCCAATGTCTGTGGGGCTGGAGGAAGAATTCTGTATGGTTTCTGGTTGATAAGGATAATGTCCTAAGAGAAATAACAGGATGGTTCCACCCATAATACAATTGGTACTAATACTTCCTGTACTCCTCTTTCCTCACCAGCAGTCCTGCATACACCACACTAGCAGTATTTAAAGCCCAACCGTAGGAACTAAAAAAAAAAAAATATCTACCTTTGCAATGGGCTCCCTCCAGCACTGCAAGGGTTAAATACTCAGTATGTCTAAGGGAGTACAAGCACCTTACACCCTCACTCCAGCCAGCTCTCGGTCCCTCCTTTTGGCATCATCATGTACAATGCAGAGTTATTAACCCTGTATTATACGATGATTAGGCAAGAGTGTGATCATGGCCATGAGTGGCCTAGAAAGGAGGCTGTGGGGGTCCAGTTGCAACGCTGGAGTGCAGAATAAAGTAAATATTTATCCTTAGTCTGGCCTCCTAGACATAATAAGCAATTAACCCTTGAGGGGCCCCACTGCCAGAGGGGATTTCTTATAATTCCTAGAGTTAGAATTTAATAATATATTTATACTTTTTTTTTTTTTTTTTTACATAACTGCATTTTTTTCTGCCTGGAGTTCAATTTCAATACATTTTGACATTGCCCTGACTTGCCAAATTGCCAGTCCAGGCTTGCAGCCACCAGTGCTTCAGAAATGTAGTGAACACAGACAAGTTTTTTTTTTTAACTCCACCGTTAGTCCTGGAACTCCCAGTCTTTGGCCAGTCCACCTGAAGAAGCAAAGTCCACTGGTGTGATAGCACTCAGTGGCGTCCCCAGTCCCGATCTACAGGTTGTTTAAGCTTTGGCGGCCGGCATTAGCTAGATTTCAGAATTTCACGTCGCTCTTGGGTTTTTCCTATAACCGTCCTGTTTTCTCATGACATGAAACCTACACCGGCATATTTTATGGCGGTACTCAGTCAAGCTGAAGAGTGCACCTGTCTGAGCACCATTTGTGAGACATGTATTGTATTATCGGATGACTGCAATATACTTTTAATTGCAACACTGGATTCTTCAGCATGGGAAAGTCCTACAGAGAAGTGTAAGTTGACTTTGCTTCCTCCTGCCTGCGATATGCTATCCTCTTACAGGGCCTTTCTTTTCTGAAACTGGATAGGCTTCCATTTTTTTCTAAATTCTTTAATGTGTGAAACAGGTGTCGTCAAAGTTGAAATAATTTGTAATAAACTGCTCTGGGCCTGTTCTGTCACTTTCAAGGAAGTAATAGTCCTCGGAGGCCAAAAATGGCTAATAATGTCATCAGTAGTTTATTTTGGCTTTAAAGTGAAACTCCATTTAAAGTGTATGTCCAGCCATTACCCAATTTTACCACCAAAGAGCCTCCCCCCACAATAGAGCATGCCCCAGCAATTTTTTTTAGGTTCTTCTTCTTTGATCCCGTAGCCTCCCTTTGATATCACCAATAGTCATGAGTTAAGGTTCAAGCCTAACCCAGTTTGGCCCAACCCCATGGGAATCTATCACACGATTGTCAGGTTGCCAGTCCAATCAGCGTCAGCTGGGGAAATTCATAGCCCTCATCTGCATATAACGAAGTGGCAAGAATGCTGGCAACATTATTGACCTAATATGGCCACATTTGGTCAATGACATTGACCAAATATGACCATGTGGCCATAATGTCACCAGCATCCTTGACCCTTTGTTATGTGCTGCTGCAGAGCGGGGATGCTGGTGACATCATTCACCCAATATGACCATATGGCCATATTTGTGCAGTATCGCTGACCATGTGTGTTCATATTAGGTCAATGATGTCACCAACATCCCCAACCCTCTGTGAAGCGCGGCTGTGGGGTGCTAGTGACATCACTGACCCACCAACATCCCCATCCCTTTTTTTAAGTACAGCAGCAAGGTGGGGATGCAGGTGACATCATTGACCCACTATGACCACATGGCCATATTTGACCAAGGTCATTGACCAAATGTGGCCATATTAGGTCAATGATGTCACCAGCAACCCCAAACCTCTGTTAAGTGCGGCTGTGGGATGCCGGTGACATAATTGACCCACTATGACCACATGGGCATATTTGACCAAGGTCATTGACCAAATATGGCCATATTAGTTCAATGATGTCACCAGCAACCCCAATCCTCTGTTAAGTGCAGCTGTGGGGTGCTGGTGACATCATTGACCCAATATGACCATATGGCCATATTTGTGCAGTATCGTTGACCATGTGTGTTCATATTAGGTCAATGATATCACCAGCATCCCCATCCCTCTGTTAAGTGCGGCTGTTGGGTGCTGGTGACATCAATGACCCAATATGACCACATGGTAAAATTTGGACAATTGAATTGCCGAAATGTGGCCATATTGGGTCAATGATGTCACCAACATCCCCATCCCATTTGTTAAGTACAGAAGCAAGGCGGGGATGCAGGTGACATCATTGATCCACTATGACCACTTGGCCATATTTGACCAAGGTCATTGACCAAATGTGGCCATATTAGGTCAATGATGTCACCTGCATCCCCAACCCTCTGTTAAGTGCGGTTGTGGGTTGCTGGTGACATCACTGACCCACTATGACCACATGGTCATATTTGGACAATTTCATTGACCAAATGTGGACTTATTTGGTCAATGAAGTCACCAGCATCCCCATCATCTTTTTAAAGTACAGCTGCAGGCCCACTATGACCACATGGCTGCATTTGACCAAGATCATTGACCAAATATGGCCATATTAGGTCAATGATGTCACCAGCATCCCTGAGCCTTTGTTACAGGCGACTGTGGGGTGGATATGCTGGTGACATCATTGACCCACTATGACCACAAGGCCGTAGTATGTTAATGATGTAACCAGCATTCCCACCCCTTTGTTATATGAGGCTAATAGATGGGGATGCTGGTGGCTTCATTAAACCAATATGACCACATGGCCATATTTGAGCAATTTCATTGACCATATGTGGTCATATTAGGTTAATGAAGTCACCAGCACCCCCGACTCTTTGTTATGGGCAGTGACATCATTGACCCACTACGACCACATGGGCAAATTAGGCCAATGATGTAACCAGCATTCCCACCCCTTTCTTACGTACTGCTAAAGGACAGGGAAGCTGGTGACCTCATTGATCCAATATGACCACATGGAAATATTTGGACAATGTCATTGACCAAACATGGCCATATTGGGTGTCAATGATGTCACTAGCATTCTTGCCCCTTTGTTGGGCACAGATGAGGGTGATGAATTCTCTAGCTGCAGCTGATTGAGCCGGAGGCCTGCTACCTTGTAACCGCAAAGGCCTGCCCACACACCATGTGTAAAGAAGAAATATACGGTACTTCCGGGTTTCTTTCTACATCACCAGGCTATTCAATTTCTTGCAGAGGCATCTTTTGGGAGCTTAGATCCTACCAAAGTAGGCACACACCTAGAACTACATCTCCCAAGAGTCTCTTTTGCTGGGAAATAAATAAATATATGCAGATGGATAGGGAAACAGAAGGGTGGGGTATGGGTGGAGTTCTGTAGTCCAGCAGGCAGGGCTGATAACACTGCTTGAGATTTCAGTGCAGCAGAGGAAATATGTTGTCTTCCCAAACAGGACATCAAAAACTCACTGGAATTTTGGAAGGATCAACAGGTATTTATCTGTACAAAATTTTTATAGGGTTAAAGCGGAAGTAAACCCATCCATTTACCAGTTTCAAAAAACAGTTTAATTTCCGGCACGTGCCAGAAATGTAACACTCCCATTGGTTGTGCTCTCAACCAAACTGTCAAACCATCCAATGGCTGGTGTTATAACTGATCACATGTGCAGCATTTGGGCAGTTATAGATTAAACAGAGGCAAAGATGGCAGCTTCCATGGCTGAAAACAATAGGGGGTTTACTTACACTTTATTACACATAGGTGTGCGCAACCGATTGTATTAGGGTGTGCACCCCAAAACTCAAACACACAAGTATATATACGTATATATATATATATATATATATATATATATATATATATATATATATATACAGTATATATAGCAGTAGGGCAATGGACAGTGTCACTAGGGCAGAGGATGGGGGCAGTAGTTTATTTTTATTATTATTATTTTTTTATTATTCTTACCTTCTTTTTTTTTTTCATAATTTTTTATTATTTATTTATTTACTTTTTTAACAATTTATTAGGATTATTGGGGGGCTTTGGTGAAATATCAGGGCTCCAAACTGAATTTTTCTCTTTTATTGGTTAAACCTGACTAACTATTGCCTCCTTTCCACTGAGCGGATTGGTTTGGTACGGTACGCTATTTTTGGTGTTTCCATTATGAAAGCGTGCCATAAAACCGAACCGTACCGCACCATTCTGGTCCCTGCTTCAGATGTGGGGCCATAGAAAATGGAACGGTTCGGTTAGGGCGGAGCTACAATACATTCCACTGATTGGTGGACACGCTAGGCATTTTTTCTAAACCCTGTATGGCCCCTGACGGTCCGTCTTGCAGTGGAAACGCTCACCAGAAAAGACCGGACCATTCTAAAGCCTCGTACACACGGTCGAACTTCCATCTGACTTTTCCGTGGATTTTTGTCCGAACGGAGTTGGCCAGGCACACCCATAGCATATACACCACAGGACTTTTCTGCAAACGTTCCCAAACTTTTTCCAACATCACGTGGTTTTTCTGCTCTTTTCTGCTCTTTACCGCCACCCTTTGGTCAACTTCTGCTATTGTTGGTTGATTTTAACATTATTTGTTTTGTCCATCGGACAAAAGTCCGATGGATTTCTGTACACACGGTCGGACTTTGCTCCATCGGACTTTTGTTGGCCAAAAGTTTGTCCGTTTGCAGACCGAACTTTTGTCCGATGAAAACCAAAAAAGTTTGTCCGATGGAGCATACACACGGTCGGATTTTTGGGCAAACTTGCTCAAAATCAAGTTTGTTGGCAAAAAGTCAGACCGTGTCTACGGGGCTTTAGTGTTCCAAACTGTACCGACCCGAACCGTTCCGCTCAGTGGAAACCAAGCATATGTAACCCCTGATGTCTCACTTTTCAGACAGAGAAAGGGACTGAGGACAGATATTCCACAGTCCCTTTCTCTGCATCTGTGCAGCACAGGGTGATTAGGGTGTGCCCAGGCACACCTGGCACACCCTGTGCGCACGCCTATGTTAATACATCAAAGTGAGAAAATAAAGGTTCCTCCAGCTCAAGAATTTTGGCCGACACTCACCTGTTTCTGCCCTGTAGGTAATCAGAGCACTTAAAAAAAAAATCAAAACTCTGCTATAATAGGACAGGATAATGAACTCAAGAAAACGTGTATAGACATTGGCAATCATTGCCGTCATTCCAGATTATGAACCCTCCCTCGGTTTACCAACAGGGTTGTCCACACGAGGATGAAGTTACATTTAATTATATCTTCTGAGTACAATCAGGAGATGAGCACCAACCGGGGCTTAATGGAACTCAACACTGGCCTTCCAACCTGGTCATTAAACCTGTAATATTGTGGGAGGAGATGTGGTGACCTCACCCCAAAGTTCCCCGAGGGAATTACAGTGATCTGCCCTTTAATTCTATCACGGTCCATTGTTTATCCAACAGATCGGCCTAAAAGAAGAATCTTTCCTGAATAATTGTAGTACAAGTACGCCTTTTGTATGTCACTAGTCACATTTTCATTTTTTAACACATTTTTTATTTATTTATTCTTTAAAGCATTTTCCATATTTTTTATTTTATTTTTGTGCATTTTTGCCTTTTAATGCATGCGGGTTTTGTCACAGTAAAAAAAAAAAAAAAACCTTGGGGGGTATAGAGGAAAGCTTAGGTAGAAGAGAGAAGACAAATCAGGTGGATGCAGGATAGACCTATATTATTGTTGTGGTTGTTGTTGTTGTTGTTGTTGTTGTTAATGTGATGATGTGTTTATTTTAAATGTAACTCTTTTTATATGCTTATTGGAAATGTAATGAAAGCTATATTTACGTATGAAAAAAATGAATAAAACAAACAAAAAAAAAAAAAAACCTGCATTAAAAAGAATATAAAAAAAAAGAAAAACACCTAAACGTGCATTAAAACATATTAACCTTTTGCCACCGATGTAACGCATACTTTTTGGCGGCGAAGAGGGTGGTCTTTAACGCCCACATGCATTTGCGTCCATGGGCGGTGCAGCTTTCTGTGCTAAGAGTGCGCTCCCAGCACAGCGACGGGTCTCCGGTCCACACTAATGAACGAGAGTCAGCGCGACCGATCATGTGACCACTACAACAGCCAATCACAGTGCTCACATGATTGGCCAATCTTTCCTGCTCTTAGGTATACAGAACCAATAAAGGGATGCCGGGGGGCTAAGCAGGAAGGGGTTAAAAATACCCCAAAATACTAAATAAAACAGGGGCACAGAGGGTGCAGGGGGCGGAGTCACCCCTCCACGTTTATAAACTGTATCATGTGATCACTGTGACAGCCAATTGCAGTGATCACATGATTGGCTAATCCTTCCGACCTTGGGCGTACAGATGCAATAAAGGGATGCCAGGGATAGGCAGGAACGGGGTTAAAAATACTCCAAAATATTTAATAAAACACGTGCACAGAGGGTGCAGGGGGCGGAGTCATCCCCTACCTGTAAGAAAAGGAGGTTGTTGGGAAAGTCCCACATCTTGGTCCTCTCTTCCACCAACTTGAGGTCTGGGCAGGACCAACCTATAAAGCTGGCATGATGGGCGGTCCCCACTTATTTAGAGGCTGGGTCTGGAAAGGACCAACCTCTAAATATACCAGGACCACCCACTTCCCAGTTGGTCATAGGACCAACTGGGAAGTGGGCGGTCCCGGTATATTTGGAGTTGAGGTCTGGGCAGGACCAACCTATAAAGTTGGCATGATGGGCGGTCCCCACTTATTTAGAGGCTGGGTCTGGAAAGGACCAACCTCTAAATATACCAGGACCACCCACTTCCCAGTTGGTCATAGGACCAACTGGGACGTGGGCGGTCCTGGTACATTTAGAGTTGAGGTCTGGGCAGGACCAACCTATAAAGTTGGCATGATGGGCGGTCCCCACTTATTTAGAGGCTGGGTCTGGAAAGGACCAACCTCTAAATATACCAGGACCACCCACTTCCTAGTTGGTCATAGGACCAACTGGGAAGTGGGCGGTCCCGGTATATTTAGAGTTGAGGTCTGGGCAGGACCAACCTATAAAGTTGGCATGATGGGCGGTCCCCACTTATTTAGAGGCTGGCTCTGGAAAGGACCAACCTCTAAATATACCAGGACCACCCACTTCCCAGTTGGTCATAGGACCAACTGGGAAGTGGGCGGTCCCGGTATATTTAGAGTTGAGGTCTGGGCAGGACCAACCTATAAAGTTGGCATGATGGGCGGTCCCTACTTATTTAGAGGCTGGCTCTGGAAAGGACCAACCCCTAAATATATCGGGGCAGAGCACCGCGCCCTTTCGCTATTGTCTTCCTGCTTCTCCTCCAAGGCCAATTAGGACAGGAAGCCGGTCCTAAGACCAGATTGGCCAGGAGGAGAAGCGACCGGATTGGCCGGGAGGAGAAGCGACCGGATTGGCCTGGGGGGAGAACCTGGGGAGCACCAGCCACCACTGCTGCAAGGTCCGATCAGGTCCGCCTGAAAAACTGACAGGTTGACCTGATTGAACAGGCCGTGTGCAAGGGGCCTAAAGCTGTCTGAAGCCGTTAGTTTTTGATCATGTAATCCTGACAGCAGAGGCATAACTAGAACCTTCAGTGCTCCTGTGCAATAAATCATGAAGGGCCCCCCCCTTTTCATCCATCCAGGGGCCCTTCCCTCTGGGCCTGGGGCCTTTCCCACTGACCCTGAGGCTCTTAACTCCCCTTTATTACGGTCCCACAGCTTGACCCTTTCACATGTTCCGCAGTGAGCCCCCTTCCTGACGTTTTGGGCCCTCTTCCACCTTGCGGTGGGCCGGGGTTGCAAGTAAGACCTTTGTGACCCTGGTAGTTACGCCACTGCCTGTCAGCAACTTTGTCATACGGCAGCGTTTGGAATGTCTGGTATCAATACAAGAAATAGAAGAGTCTTACAGGCTTGACAGATCACTCCGACACGGGTTGACATTTCTGCCCCGGCAGGGAGAGAATACGAGTAAATAGTCCAAAAACAATTTGTACCAAAGCTTACAGCATGCTGCATTTTAACCCTTCCCTGCCCCCGATGTAAAGCTCACAGGAGTATTTACGCACACTCCAAGCTGCTACAGTGAAAAATAAAATAAAAAAAATATTAAAGATGCCGAAGAGTATTTTAAGCAGTTACCCGCCGCCCTTTTTGTTCCGCCCTCTACCATTTTATTCTTAATTACAATGTGCCCTTCAAACTCCCTTTGAAAAGTATTCCACCGCTGATTGCTTTTCAGAGGGCAACACTAGCATAAATAAGCCCATACAGTGAAATAAAAAATAAAATAAAAATCTTGATGATACCTAAATGTATTTTAGGCAGTAACCCACCGCACTTTTGTTCTGCCCTCTACTGTTTTATCCTTAATTGCAACGCTCAATTGGTTCCGTCTCACACACACAAAAAAACAAAAAACAAAAAAAAACATATTTCTGAAGTTTTAAAAAAGAGGAAACTGCGCAGTGTAATAATCGTCCTCCAGAGCGGCCTTTTGTTGGGCGTCCATTGTTCGGCCGGGGCGAATAGGAATGGGAAAGCATGGGGGGGGGGGGAGGGGGGAATGACCTAAGGGAGGTGGCGGGGCGGGCCGATCAATGAATAATCAGACAACTACCTCCGATTACTTTACAAGTCTTTAAGCAAAGATCAGCCACTCAAACTCTAATACCTTTTTTGCTAATTAAGCGTCCCCGTTAATTGCTCTCGGGGTCTCTAATGACGAGTCATTATGCGCTTTACCGGGGGAGACGCTTGACATCAATAGGCCTCAAAGCGCTGCGCCAACAAAAGGGGACGGCTACTTTTTAATGAATTAGGTTAATACTGTCTCCTAAGTGGTAGCGGCTTTTGGAAAAAGCGGAAAAAAAGGGGGGGGGGTCTATTATAATTTAATCACTCACCCCCCCCCCCCCCCCAAAAAAAAAAAAAAAAGCTGGTTACAAATGTTGTACACTAACGATGGCAGGAGCCGGGATCCGTCCACGGATGGGATGGGAATGATTGCCGGTCCGGTCAATAGGAGTTAATTGTTTGCCAAAAACACAATTGCTCGGCAGGCTTGTTAAACACGGCCCGGCTGTTAAGCTCCTTGACATGATCCGCCTAATTTAAGCGTATTTATTATGCTTTAGGGGGGGGGGCGAGCTAAATACGGGGGGGGGACGCGGGAGGACGGCCCCTGCATTAAAAATGGACATGTCGTGGCTCGTCGCAGAGGTGAGCTGAAGATGAAGTAAGGCCTCATGTACACGGGATGGGTTTTTTTTTTTCCGCCCCCCTGGACCCCTTTTGTTTTTGGAAGGAAAAGGCAGCTTAACCCCTTGTCTACAATTCTCAGCTTTCAGCGCTCTCACACTTTGAATGACAATTGCGCCGTCATGCGACACTGTGCCAAAACAACATTAGTATTGTTTTGTTTTGTTTTTTTAGACAGATAGAGCTTTGTTTTGGTGCCATTTAATCACCTCTGGGTTTTACATTTTTTGCTACACAAACGAAAAAATATAATTAAAAAAAAATATATATGTTTTTCTTAGTTTCAGCAAACAGGTTTTTCCTTCATTGATGTGCGCTTATGAGGCTACACTGATGGACACTGATAGATGGCACTAATGGGCACTGATAGGCTGCACTGATGGGCACTGAGGCGGCACTGATAAGGTGGTACTGATGGGCACTGATAGGCTCACTAATGAACACTGATATGCAACACCGATGGGCACTGATAGAAGACACTAATGGGCACTGATAGGCTGCACTGATGGGCACTGATAGGCTGCACTGATGGGCACTGATAGGCTGCACTGATGGGCACTGATAGAAGACACTAATGGGCACTGATAGGCTGCACTGATGGGCACTGATAGGCTGCACTGATGGGCACTGATAGAAGACACTAATGGGCACTGATAGGCTGCACTGATGGGCACTGATAGGCAGCACTGATAGGCTGCACTGATGGGCACTGATGGGTACTGATAGGTGGCACTGATAGGCTGCACTGATGGGCACTGATAGACGGCACTAATGGGCACTGATAGGCTGCAGTGATGGGCACTGATATGCTGCACTGATAGGCTTGCACTGATGGGTACTGATGAGGTAGCACTGATGGGTACTGATAGGCGGCACTGATGGGCACTTATAGACGTCACTAATGGGCACTGATATGCTGCAGTGATAGGCACTGATATGCTGCACTGATGGGCACCGATGAGGTCACATTGATGGGCACTGATGTTGTAGCACTAATGGGCACTTATGAGGTGACACTAATGAAGCTGAACTGATATGCGGCACTGATGGTCACTGATATAGGCGGCACTGAAGGACACTAACAGGCAGCACTGATGGGCGGCACTGATAAGTAGCACCGATGGGCACTGATAGGCAGCACTAATGGGCAATCATAAGCAGCACTGATGGGCAATCACAGAGCACGCTAGGTGCACACCGCAGCTGGTGCCAAGGGGAAGCGGTTCTGTGATTTCACATTTTTGGGGTGGGGGGGGGGAAGCATGCATGCTCCCTCCCACCCGGCTGTGCTGTCACTGGCTCCAGCCAATTACCAGTTCCTGGCCAATTATTTATGGCAGGAACACCCCCCCCCCCCATCATGAGAGTGAGTGACAGGAGAGAGCTCCGTGTTTGTAAACAACACAGAGCTCTCTCTGTGACAGCGGCGATGTGCCTGTTTTTGTTTCCCTGCAAAGCAAGGAATAAAAACCCAGCACCTCCCCTTAGTAAAAGCACCTCACACATAGTTAACCCTTTCATTGCCCGAGATGTTTAAAAAAGAAACAACACATAAAAAAATTCAATAAACGACCCAAAAATAAACAATTAAAAAAAAACACTTTCTTCTTTTTTGTCATTTATTTAATTTGTTTATGTGTTGTTTATTTTTTTTAATATTTATTTAATTTGTTTATGTGTTGTTTATTTTTTTAATTGTTTAATTTTTTTGACATTTAGTTAATTTGTTTATGTGTTGTTTTTTTTTTTGTTTTTTTTGACGTTTATTTTTTTTGTTGTTTATTTAATTTGTTTATGTGTTGTTTATTTATTTTTTTACGTTTAGTTAATTTGTTTATGTATTTTTTTTTTGACGTTTAATTTTTTTTGTTGTTTATTTAATTTTTTTATGTGTTGTTTATTTTATTTTTTTTTACGTTTAGTTAATTTGTCTATGTGTTGTTTATTTTTGTTGACGTTTATTTTTTTTTTTGTCGTTTATTTAATTTGTTTATGTGTTGTTTATTTTTTTTTTGACGTTTAGTTAATTTTTTTATGTGTTGTTTATTTTTTTTGTCGTTTATTTAATTTGTTTATGTGTTGTTTATTAATTTTTTTACGTTTAGTTAATTTGTTTATGTGTTGTTTATTTTTGTTGACGTTTATTTTTTTTGTCGTTTATTTAATTTGTTTATGTGTTGTTTATTTATTTTTGGACGTTTAGTTAATTTTTTTATGTGTTGTTTATTTTTTTTAAAACTTCTAGGGCAATCAAAGGGTTAACTAAACAACAAGTAAACAAATTAAATAAATGACAAAAAAATTAAATAAACAACAAAAAACAAAAACAAACAAACAAACAAACCAAAAAAAATTAAATAAACAACAAATAATTTCTTAAAAAATAAAAAAAGGGGTACAAAAAAGAAAACGAAAAATATGACTTTTTTTGGGTTTAGATAAATTTTAACTGCGGATAAAAAAAATAAATGGCAACTTCCAGGAAGAAGAGAATGCGGAGAAAGGAAGATTGGGGTTGTAGTTGGTAGACGCAGGTAGGTGATCCAGCGAAGGGTTAAACAGCGATTATTGTTCATTTTTTTCCGGTGAAGGAGCGCCCTGCCTGCGGCAGCAGCTGAGGCGGTTTGTTGTTTTTCCGCGCTGTCCTCTGTACACGGATTCCACTCAGGGGATGATGAGTGAGGGCTCTTGTCTGGCGGTCACCCGTTACGCGCTGACAGGGGGGCGCGTCCGGGGGTGGGGGGGGGACCTCTAACCAATCCCCACTACACAAGAGATTGTCCTAAAACAAAAGCAATGGCTCCTCCTGCCAGATCATCACCGGGATTCACACCGCAATGTCCTAAGGAGGAACTCCGCCCAACGCCAATGACATTATATATTGGTGGCTGAATGTGATATATTATATAAGACACACAATGTTCTATCTTTATTGTCATTTATTTATGTATTTTTTTCATTTATTTATTATGTATTTATTTATTTATTATGTATTTATTTATTTATTATGTATTTTTTTTTTTTTTTTATTTATTATGTATTTATTTATTTTTTATGTATTTTTTATTTATTTAATTATTATGTATTTATCTATTAATTTATTTATTATGTATTTATTTATTATGTATTTATTTATTTATTATGTATTTATTTATTTATTTTTTTAATTTTTTTATTTATTATGTATTTATTTATTTATTTATTTATTTATTTGTTGCCATTTATTGTCATTAAAGTTATTTTATCATAACAATATAAGATGCTTTTTTTTTTCTTTTTTTCTTTTCTTCTCAGGGCCTTATAAAGGCTACCATAGGATAACATACACAGAATATACAATACAATACCAGTATACAATCCTTCACATTGTACCCCGGATAGGTGGCAGGATGCCAAGTCACAGCTGGGAGGGGGAGCAGGGTGAGGTGAGCTGCTGAGTCACTGCTGGGAGGGGGGAGCAGGGTGAGGTGAGCTGCTGAGTCACAGCTGGGAGGGGGAGCAGGGTGAGGTGAGCTGCTGAGTCACAGCTGGGAGGGGGGAGCAGGGTGAGATAATGAGCTGCAGAGTCACTGCTGGGAGGAGGGAGCAGGGTGAGATAATGAGCTGCAGAGTCACTGCTGGGAGGAGGGAGCAGGGTGAGATAATGAGCTGCAGAGTCACTGCTGGGAGGGGGGAGCAGGGTGAGATAATGAGCTGCAGAGTCACTGCTGGGAGGAGGGAGCAGGGTGAGATAATGAGCTGCAGAGTCACTGCTGGGAGGGGGAGCAGGGTGAGGTGAGCTGCTGAGTCACTGCTGGGAGTAGGGAGCAGGGTGAGATAATGAGCTGCAGAGTCACTGCTGGGAGGAGGGAGCAGGGTGAGATAATGAGCTGCAGAGTCACTGCTGGGAGGGGGGAGCAGGGGGAGATAATGAGCTGCAGAGTCACTGCTGGGAGGGGGAGCAGGGTGAGATAATGAGCTGCAGAGTCACTGCTGGGAGGGGGGAGCAGGGTGAGATAATGAGCTGCAGAGTCACTGCTGGGAGGGGGGAGCAGGGTGAGATAATGAGCTGCAGAGTCACTGCTGGGAGGAGGGAGCAGGGTGAGATAATGAGCTGCAGAGTCACTGCTGGGAGGGGGGAGCAGGGTGAGATAATGAGCTGCAGAGTCACTGCTGGGAGGGGGGAGCAGGGTGAGATAATGAGCTGCAGAGTCACTGCTGGGAGGGGGGAGCAGGGTGAGATAATGAGCTGCTGAGTCACTGCTGGGAGGAGGGAGCAGGGTGAGATAATGAGCTGCAGAGTCACTGCTGGGAGGGGGGAGCAGGGTGAGATAATGAGCTGCAGAGTCACTGCTGGGAGGAGGGAGCAGGGTGAGATAATGAGCTGCAGAGTCACTGCTGGGAGGGGGGAGCAGGGTGAGATAATGAGCTGCAGAGTCACTGCTGGGAGGAGGGAGCAGGGTGAGATAATGAGCTGCAGAGTCACTGCTGGGAGGGGGGAGCAGGGTGAGATGAGCTGTCGAGTCATGGTTGGGGGGGCAATGAGATGAGCTGCTAAATCACAGCTGGGAGGAGGGAGCAGGGTGAGATAAGCTAGCCTAGGATCGCCTCCAGACTGGCATTCATCCATCAAGTCATTTTAATATTTGCATAGCTCCTCCCAAGAACCAGCCCACTACTTGCATCAGGCCTGAGAGTGATATTTTCGGGAAGCTATGTACAGCACCCTGTTGGCTCCTCCCACCAGCCATGAACTGCCTGCATTGCATTGAGAAGAACAGAGACCCAGTAATGCCATCATTGGCTTTAACCATTTGTCCCCCGCCCACTGTCAAATGACGGCGGGCGGAGGATACTCTCGTTCTGGCGACGTCCTCCCTTTAAAACGAGCTAGGAGGCGCGCGCGCGCCCGCCGCGTTCACAAGGCCCCGGTGCGCGTGCCCGGCGGCCGCGATTGCCCGGGAAACGAGCAGGAAAGTGGATCTGTGTGTGTAAACACAGAGATCCACGTCCTGTGAGGGAGAGGGGACCGATGGTGTGTCCCTTGTACATAGGGACAACCATCGGTCACCTCCCCCAGTCAGTCCCCTCCCCCCACAGTAAGAACACTTTGAGGGAACATATTTAACCCCTTCCCGTCCCCTAGTGGTTAACCCCTTCCCTGCCAATCACATTTATACAGTAATCAATGCATTTTTATAGCAGGGATCGCTGTATAAACGTGAATGGTCCCAAAAATGTGTCAAAAGTGTCCGATGTGTCCGCCGCAATATCGCAGTCACAATAAAAAAATCGCAGATCGCCGCCATTACTAATAAAAAAATAAAAAAATAAAAATGCTATAAATCTATCCCCTATTTTGTAGACGCTATAACTTTTGCGCAAACCAATCAATACGCGCTTATTGCGATTTTTTTTTTTTTACCAAAAATATGTAGAAGAATACGTATCGGCCTAAACTGAGGAAAATTTTATTTAAAAAAAAAAAAATGGGTATTTATTATAGCAAAAAGTAAAAAATATTGTGTTTTTTTTTCAAACTGGACACTCTTCTTTTGTTTATAGCAAAAAAAATAAAAACCGCAGAGGTGATAAAATACCACCAAAAGAAAGCTCTGTTTCTGGGAAAAAAAAGGACGCAAATTTAGTTTGGGAGCCACGTCGCACGACCGCGCAATTGTCATTCAAAGTGTGACAGCGCTGAAAGCTGAAAAATGGCTTGGGCAGGAAGGGGGTTTTAGTGCCCAGTAGGGAGGTGGTTAAAATAAGATTTTATTAATATATTTGTATGGGGGGTGGGGGGGGGGTTATCACCCATCACAAGCCAGGTTGGTGTAACTTCACAAAGTATTTTTCTCCCCCTCCCCCCCCCCCCAGTAATAATTTAATAAGATATAATGCGGTCCGGGTTTGGACGCCCCTAATACCGGGGGAAACGCTCTTTTATTACCAACATTTGTTTCTTCTCCTAAAGGGTCGCTTTTCATAGTTTATTAATCACTTTTCGGGGACGGTGTGTTTAATAATCAGGCCGCGACGTTACAAGGGAAGAAAAATCTCCCGTCTCGCCCCTCCGAGGGCTCGCGCTGGAAGTCTCCTCTTGGCAGTGGAGCTCCTCCGTCTATTAGGCCCGAGCAGCATAAACACGACTCAAGTGCCGGCAGGATGGAGAGGATCATTAAAGAGGAAAAAAAATCAAACGACTTGACCGAGGGCCTCCGCTAACAATCCAGCCTTTCATGGCACCGGCCCGCCGGAGAGAGCAGGATGGAGCGTCCCTTCACTGGTGGATGGAGGAGCACTGAACCCGCGCCGAGGGCGCACAAGTGTGGTCTCATTTTTGGCAAGAAAAAGTATGTGAACCCCCCCTTGGAATAAACTGTTTTTCTGCAGTAATTTGCCCTAAAATGTCATCAGATCTTCATCTGAGTCACACCAATTATACCATTCCAACAACTCTCATTTCTTCATCTTTATCCACCCCATCCAATAAACATTCACAGGGCTGGAGGAATGTTCCTTACATTGGTGATCAGTGGGAAGAATGTTCCTTACATTGGTGATCAGTGGGAAGAATGTTCCTTACATTGGTGATCAGTGAGAAGAATGTTCCTTACATTGGTGATCAGTGGGAAGAATGTTCCTTACATTGGTGATCAGTGAGAAGAATGTTCCTTACATTGGTGATCAGTGGGAAGAATGTTCCTTACATTGGTGGTCAGTGAGAAGAATGTCCCTTACATTGGTGATCAGTGGGAAGAATGTTCCTTACATTGGTGGTCAGTGGGAAGAATGTTCCTTACATTGGTGGTCAGTGGGAAGAATGTCCCTTACATTGGTGATCAGTGGGAAGAATGTTCCTTACATTGGTGGTCAGTGGGAAGAATGTCCCTTACATTGGTGATCAGTGGGAAGAATGTTCCTTACATTGGTGATCAGTGAGAAGAATGTTCCTTACATTGGTGATCAGTGGGAAGAATGTCCCTTACATTGGTGATCAGTGGGAAGAATGTTCCTTACATTGGTGATCAGTGAGAAGAATGTTCCTTACATTGGTGATCAGTGGGAAGAATGTTCCTTACATTGGTGGTCAGTGAGAAGAATGTCCCTTACATTGGTGATCAGTGGGAAGAATGTTCCTTACATTGGTGGTCAGTGGGAAGAATGTTCCTTACATTGGTGGTCAGTGGGAAGAATGTTCCTTACATTGGTGATCAGTGGGAAGAATGTTCCTTACATTGGTGATCAGTGGGAAGAATGTTCCTTACATTGGTGATCAGTGGGAAGAATGTTCCTTACATTGGTGATCAGTGGGAAGAATGTTCCTTACATTGGTGATCAGTGGGAAGAATGTTCCTTACATTGGTGGTCAGTGGGAAGAATGTTCCTTACATTGGTGGTCAGTGGGAAGAATGTTCCTTACATTGGTGATCAGTGAGAAGAATGCTCCTTACATTGGTGATCAGTGGGAAGAATGTTCCTTACATTGGTGGTCAGTGAGAAGAATGTTCCTTACATTGGTGATCAGTGGGAAGAATGTTCCTTACATTGGTGATCAGTGGGAAGAATGCCCCTTACATTGGTGATCAGTGGGAAGAATGTTCCTTACATTGGTGGTCAGTGAGAAGAATGTCCCTTTCATTGGTGATCAGTGGGAAGAATGCTCCTTACATTGGTGATCAGTGGGAAGAATGTTCCTTACATTGGTGATCAGTGGGAAGAATGTTCCTTACATTGGTGATCAGTGGGAAGAATGTCCCTTACATTGGTGATCAGTGGGAAGAATGCTCCTTACATTGGTGGTCAGTGGGAAGAATGTTCCTTACATTGGTGATCAGTGGGAAGAATGTTCCTTACATTGGTGATCAGTGGGAAGAATGTTCCTTACATTGGTGATCAGTGGGAAGAATGTCCCTTACATTGGTGATCAGTGGGAAGAATGTTCCTTACATTGGTGATCAGTGGGAAGAATGTTCCTTACAATGGTGATCAGTGGGAAGAATGTTCCTTACATTGGTGATCAGTGGGAAGAATGCTCCTTACATTGGTGATCAGTGGGAAGAATGTTCCTTACATTGGTGATCAGTGGGAAGAATGTTCCTTACATTGGTGGTCAGTGGGAAGAATGTTCCTTACATTGGTGATCAGTGGGAAGAATGTTCCTTACATTGGTGATCAGTGGGAAGAATGTCCCTTACATTGGTGATCAGTGGGAAGAATGTTCCTTACATTGGTGATCAGTGGGAAGAATGTTCCTTACATTGGTGGTCAGTGGGAAGAATGTTCCTTACATTGGTGATCAGTGGGAAGAATGCTCCTTACATTGGTGATCAGTGAGAAGAATGCTCCTTACATTGGTGATCAGTGGGAAGAATGTTCCTTACATTGGTGGTCAGTGGGAAGAATGTTCCTTACATTGGTGATCAGTGGGAAGAATGTTCCTTACATTGGTGATCAGTGGGAAGAATGTTCCTTACATTGGTGGTCAGTGGGAAGAATGTTCCTTACATTGGTGATCAGTGGGAAGAATGTTCCTTACATTGGTGGTCAGTGGGAAGAATGTTCCTTACATTGGTGATCAGTGGGAAGAATGCTCCTTACATTGGTGATCAGTGAGAAGAATGCTCCTTACATTGGTGATCAGTGGGAAGAATGTTCCTTACATTGGTGGTCAGTGGGAAGAATGTTCCTTACATTGGTGGTCAGTGGGAAGAATGTTCCTTACATTGGTGGTCAGTGGGAAGAATGTTCCTTACATTGGTGATCAGTGAGAAGAATGTCCCTTACATTGGTGATCAGTGAGAAGAATGTCCCTTACATTGGTGATCAGTAGTGATGAGCCGAACACCCCCGGGTTCGGTTCGCACCAGAACCCGCGAACGGACCGAAAGTTCGAACGAACATTAGAACCCTATTAAATACAATGGATGCGAACGTTCGAATTCTAAAGTGCTAATTATAACAACTATTATGCATGTTATTGTCCTAAAAAGGGTTTGGGAACCCGGGTTCTGCACCAGGGGACATGTATCAATGCAAAAATAAGTTTTAAAAACGGTCGTTTTCCGGGAGCAGTCATTTTAATGATGCATAAAGTGAAAAAAAAAAAGTCAAATATTCCTTTAAATATCGTACCTGGGGGGTGTCTAAAGTATGCCTGTGAAGTGCCACGTGTTTCCCGTGTTTAGAACTGTCCCTGCACAAAATGACACTTCTAAAGGAAAAAAAAGCCATTTAAAACTGCTTGCGGCTTTAATGTAATGTCTGGTCCCGGTAATATGGATGAAAATCTTTAAGAAAAATGGCATAGCTACCCCATGACCCCCCCCCCTACCCCAGCCCATTACCAGCCCCTTTGGGTCTTGTATGGATATTAAGGGGAACCCCGCACATAAAATAAAAAAGGCCCTATATACTCTGAACAGCCGTATACAGGCGGTGCATACAAGACAGGGACTGTAGGTTTGTTCTTATGTAGAATCTGTTTGTAATTTTGAACAGGTACATTGTTGAAGTGTAGCTCCAGACCAAAAATCTATTTTTAAACTTTTTGGAAAACATAGGTAAGGGTTATCACCCCTGTAACATTTGTTTTGCTGTCTGTGCCCCTGTTCAGAACATTTCACCTCACTTTCCGTCCTAATGACAACTGTTTTTGAAATGTGGTGTTTTTCTTGAAACAAGGATTGCTGATAAAGCATCAGTACAGAGGAGACACCTTTCTCCCATATTTATTCTTACAGGAGAGAATTTTCCTTCCTAGTGGTAGATTTCCTCTCACTTCCTGTTGTCTTCTTGCGTTTGCAAGTAGGAGTCGTTTGTAAGTTGGATGTTTGAAAGTAGGGACCTGCCGTATATACTCTGCAGAAATAGGCCCCTTAGTTGTTGGTGTTGGCACAACACTGTAAGCACTCACAGTTACTCTTGGTTGGTGCTGGAACGCCCTGCTGTCAACTATTATATCAGGAATTTTAATTACATATAATTGTTGAACAGTGGTAGTAAAAATTGGGGCTTTGATGGTGGTGCTGGTGCCACAACACTGTAAGCCCTGACAGTTACTCTTGGTGGGTGCAGCAATGGGCCCTGCTGTGAATTATTAGATCAAGAATTGTAATTACATGCCCCTGTTGAACAGGGGCTGAAAAATTGGGCCTTAGGCACTGGTGGCACAACACTGCAACCCTTCACAGATACTGTACTTGGAGCACAGCAATGAGCCCTGTTGCAAAGTATTGCTTCAAAAATTGTAATGACACGCCCCTGTTAAACAGGGGCTGAAAAATTGGGCCTTAGGCACTGGTGGCACAACACTGCAACTCCTCACAGATACTGTACTTGGAGCACAGCAATGAGCCCTGTTGCAAAGTATTGCTTCAAAAATTGTAATTACACGCCACTGTTAAACAGGGGCTGAAAAATTGGGCGTTAGGCACTGGTGGCGGCACCCATAAACAAAAATGATCTTCCAAGCTATCATCATCAATCGTATCATTGAGGACTCGGAGGAGGAGGATAGGCAGTCAACATAACAGCACAGGCACTCAGCATCAGCATCAGTCTTGAAGGGATGTGACATTTTAAAATCAATTAGTCTGTTATATCAGCATCAGGTGTGTGGTAGCTGGTGGTGATCCAAGACTGGTTCATCTTGATGAAAGTCAGTCGATCAACCGAGTCGGTGGACAGGCGCACCCTGTGATCCGTGACAAATCCTCCAGCAGCACTGAATGTGCGTTCCGAAAGAACGCTGGATGCAGGACAGGCCAGTAGCTCAATTGCATACTGTGCAAGCTCTGGCCAGTGATCCATCCTCAAGACCCAGTAAGCCAGAGGATTTTCGGTGGGGAAGGTGTCCAAGTCTGACCTTGCCCCTAGATATTCCTGCACCATGTTTATCAGACGCTGGCGATGGTTGCTGGAACCGATCATACTTTGGGGCTGCGGACTAAAGAATTGTCTGAACGCATCGGTCAGACGGCCACCTTCCCCACCGCTCCTTCTTTGACTGGCCGAAGCCTCAGCAACTCGTTGTCCAGGACCAGGAGTTTGCAACCTCCCAGTCTCTGGGAACGCGTTGCACAGACCTTTCTGCAAGGCCTCCCGGAGTTGTCTCATCCTCTGCTCCCTCTGCGACGGTAACATAAGGTCCGCAACCTTACCCTTGTACCGTGGATCAAGGAGAGTGGCCAGCCAGTAATGGTCCCTCTCCTTGATCCGAAGAATACGAGGATCCTTCCGCAGACTTTGCAGGATCAGGGAGGCCATGCAGCGTAGGTTTGCTGAGGCATTCGCTCCGGAGTCCTCTGGGTCACTAAGGACGACATGATCCGCAGCCACCTCCTCCCAGCCACGTACAAGTCCACTGGTTTCTTGGGACTGTAAATCATCCCTAAAAGACTGCTGCTGATGATGCTGAGTGCCAGCCTCCACCTCCATGCTGACACAATCCTCCTCCTCCTCCTCCTCCTCCTCCTCTTCCTGTGCGATGGGTGGGACAGAAGGAACACTGTCTGGGTAAAGGGGGCCTTGAGAGGCAAGGAAGTCCTCCTCTTCCTGCCTCTGTTCTGCCTCAAGTGCCCTGTCCATTATTCCACGCAGCGTGTGCTCCAACAGGTGGACAAGAGGTACAGTGTCACTGATGCATGCACTGTCACTGCTCACCATCCTCGTGGCCTCCTCAAATGGTGCCAGGACAGTGCATGCATCCCTGATCATGCCCCACTGGCGTGGAGAAAAAAAACCAAGCTCCCCTGACCCTGTCCTGGTGCCGTAGTCGCACAGGTACTCATTGATGGCCCTCTGCTGCGTGTGCAGCCGCTGCAGCATGGCCAACGTTGAGTTCCACCTGGTGGGCATGTCACATATAAGGCGGTTCTTGGGCAGGTTCAACTCCTTTTGCAGCTCAGCCAGGCGAGCACTGGCATTATAAGATCTGCGGAAATGCACACAGACTTTCCTGGCCTGCCTCAGGACATCCTGTAAGCCCGGGTACCTGCCCAAGAACCGCTGCACCACCAGGTTAAGGACGTGAGCCACACAGGGCACATGGGTCAGTTGTCCCTGTCGGAGGGCGGAGAGGAGGTTGGTGCCATTGTCGCAAACCACCATTCCTGGCTTAAGCTGGCGTGGCGTCAACCACCTCTCGGCCTGGCCCTGCAGAGCAGACAGGACCTCTGCCCCAGTGTGGCTTCTGTCCCCCAAACACACCAGCGCAAGCACGGCATGGCATCTTTTTGCCTGCGTACTTGCGTAGCCCCGTGAACGGCTACGGAGCACCGCTGGTTCATAGGACAAACCACAGGAAGAGGCCATGGAGGAAGAAGAAGAGGAGGGGGTGGAGGAGAGAGGTGTGTCACAACCAGTAGTAGCATTTTGGAGGCGTGGCGGTGGGACAACCTCCAACACTACTGCACCTTGTCCTGAATCCTTCCCAGCTGCCAAAAGAGTGACCCAATGGGCCGTGAAAGAAAGGTAACGTCCCTGTCCATGCCTGCTGGACCATGAGTCAGCGGTAATATGCACCTTACCGCTGACCGCCCTGTCCAGCGAGGCCAAGACATTGCCTTCCACATGCCGGTAGAGAGCCGGAATAGCCTTCCGTGAGAAAAAGTGGCGTTTGGGAACCTGCCACTGAGGAACCGCACATTGCACAAACTCACGGAAGGGGGCCGAGTCTACCAACTGAAAAGGCAGCAGTTGAAGCGCTAGCAATTTAGCCAAGCTAGCATTCAACCGCTGGGCATGTGGATGGCTGGGAGTGAACTTCTTTCGACGGTCCAGCAGCTGGGGCAGGGAAATTTGCCTGCTAGAATCGGACGTCGGTGTACTGCTAGCAGAGTGGGCGCAAGTACTTGGCTGTGACACACCTAATTCTACACCTTCATTCCTCTCAGTGCATGTTTCAGAGAGGACTGAAGTTATAGTGGGGTTGGAGATCCCAGCTGATGCGGTGCAAGGAGAGGTCCGCTTTGTTCTTTGGTGTGGGTCTTTGAGGTAGGCTTGCCAACGAGCTGCATGGCAGGTCAACATATGTCTGGTCAGGCATGTGGTACCCAAGCGGCTGATGTTTTGGCCACGCGATATACGCTTGAGACATATGTTGCAAACAGCAGCTGTGCGATCTGATGCACTAGCCTCAAAAAAGGCCCACACCAAAGAACTTTTTGAATGACGGGCAGAGGCAGCGCCCTGCACAGGCGGAGCTCTGCGGTGTGATTCCGTCGGTGTACTGCCCTTACGCTGGCCACCAAAGGGCATCCTGCCTCGTTGGAGATGTGCCTCCTCCTCATCCTCCTCCTCCTCCTCTCTCCTATTAGGCACCCACGTGGAGTCATTGACCTCATCATCCCCTCCCTCCTCATCACTGGAGCCAATCTGGCAGTATGCTGCAGCTGCTGGAACATGACTGCCAGATTGGTGTCCTTCTTGAGCATCCCCTCTGTCTGCTCTCACGCTACTGCCTTCCTCTAGCTGGGTTTCATCATCAGA
Organism: Rana muscosa; assembly: GCA_029206835.1. Taxonomy (NCBI): domain Eukaryota; kingdom Metazoa; phylum Chordata; class Amphibia; order Anura; family Ranidae; genus Rana; species Rana muscosa. The sequence goes on from CM055124.1 coordinate 282,191,707, forward strand.
CCCTTCGAAACGCTGGGCATCCTCCTGGAGCATGTACCCAACACTGTGCTGAAACAGTTCGGGGGACTCCTCAGGAGGAGGACATGGTGGGTCTAGGGAAGGAGTGACTGATGATTTGTCTGACATTGATACCAGGGAAGACGACGCTTTGGCAGCTGCTTTTCCAGTACCCTGAGCCTGGGTGAGAGAGGATGAGGAGGAGGAGGAGGGCTTGGTCATCCACTCTACCAAGTCTTCGGCATGATGTGGCTCAACATGTCCAGCTGCCGAAAAGAAGGACAAGCGTGTCCCATGGCCATGTGCTGATGACAATGCACCGCGTCCACGACCAGCACTGTTGCCCCCAGACACAGAGCCTGCTTGCCCTCTTTTATTGCCTCCTGACTGTCTGCCTCTCCTTGTTTGCCTTCCAGACATTCTAATAGATGGCCTGCAGGGAGATGGGAAAAAAGCAATAAGGGCTACCTTCAGGTGTCCTTCTCTGTCCCTTGAAACAAGGACTTTCACAGTGAAAGAAACTGACACTGTCCCTACCTAGAGTTTTCTATCCCTAGAATAAATGTTTTTTTTAATCACAATATAGCACAAGGACAATTCACTCAATGTCTCTCCAGGTCCCTGGAAACAAGGACTTGCAGAGTGAAAGAAACTGACACTGTCCCTACCTAGAGTTTTCTGTCCCTAGAATAAATGTTTTTTTTAAGCACAATATAGCACAAGGAAAATTAACTCACTGTCCTTACAGGTCCCTGGAAACAAGGACTTGCAGAGTGAAAGAAACTGACACTGTCCCTACCTAGAGTTTTCTGTCCCTAGAATAAATGTTTTTTTTAAGCACAATATAGCACAAGGACAATTAACTCACTGTCCTTACAGGTCCCTGGAAACAAGGACTTGCAGAGTGAAAAAAAAAAAACACTCTCCCTACCTAGAGTTTTCTGTCCCTAGAAAAAATGTTTTTTTTAAGCACAATATAGCACAAGGACAATTAACTCACTGTCCTTACAGGTCCCTGGAAACAAGGACTTGCAGAGTGAAAGAAAAAAAACACTCTCCCTACCTACAGTTTTCTGTCCCTAGAAAAAATGTTTTTTTTAATCACAATATAGCACAAGGAAAATTAACTCACTGTCCTTACAGGTCCCTGGAAACAAGGACTTGCAGAGTGAAAGAAACTGACACTGTCCCTACCTAGAGTTTTCTGTCCCTAGAATAAATGTTTTTTTTAAGCACAATATAGCACAAGGACAATTAACTCACTGTCCTTACAGGTCCCTGGAAACAAGGACTTGCAGAGTGAAAAAAAAAAAAAACTCTCCCTACCTAGAGTTTTCTGTCCCTAGAAAAAATGTTTTTTTTAATCACAATATAGCACAAGGACAATTAACTCACTGTCCTTACAGGTCCCTGGAAACAAGGACTTGCAGAGTGAAAGAAAAAAAACACTCTCCCTACCTACAGTTTTCTGTCCCTAGAAAAAATGTTTTTTTTAATCACAATATAGCACAAGGAAAATTAACTCACTGTCCTTACAGGTCCCTGGAAACAAGGACTTGCAGAGTGAAAGAAACTGACACTGTCCCTACCTAGAGTTTTCTGTCCCTAGAATAAATGTTTTTTTTAATCACAATATAGCACAAGGAAAATTAACTCACTGTCCTTACAGGTCCCTGGAAACAAGGACTTGCAGAGTGAAAGAAAAAAAACACTCTCCCTACCTACAGTTTTCTGTCCCTAGAAAAAATGTTTTTTTTAATCACAATATAGCACAAGGAAAATTAACTCACTGTCCTTACAGGTCCCTGGAAACAAGGACTTGCAGAGTGAAAGAAACTGACACTGTCCCTACCTAGAGTTTTCTGTCCCTAGAATAAATGTTTTTTTTAATCACAATATAGCACAAGGACAATTCACTCAATGTCTCTCCAGGTCCCTGGAAACAAGGACTTGCAGAGTGAAAGAAACTGACACTGTCCCTACCTAGAGTTTTCTGTCCCTAGAATAAATGTTTTTTTTAAGCACAATATAGCACAAGGACAATTAACTCACTGTCCTTACAGGTCCCTGGAAACAAGGACTTGCAGAGTGAAAGAAAAAAAACACTCTCCCTACCTACAGTTTTCTGTCCCTAGAAAAAATGTTTTTTTTAATCACAATATAGCACAAGGAAAATTAACTCACTGTCCTTACAGGTCCCTGGAAACAAGGACTTGCAGAGTGAAAGAAACTGACACTGTCCCTACCTAGAGTTTTCTGTCCCTAGAATAAATGTTTTTTTTAATCACAATATAGCACAAGGACAATTCACTCAATGTCTCTCCAGGTCCCTGGAAACAAGGACTTGCAGAGTGAAAGAAACTGACACTGTCCCTACCTAGAGTTTTCTGTCCCTAGAATAAATGTTTTTTTTAAGCACAATATAGCACAAGGACAATTAACTCACTGTCCTTACAGGTCCCTGGAAACAAGGACTTGCAGAGTGAAAAAAAAAAAAACCTCTCCCTACCTAGAGTTTTCTGTCCCTAGAAAAAATGTTTTTTTTAATCACAATATAGCACAAGGACAATTAACTCACTGTCCTTACAGGTCCCTGGAAACAAGGACTTGCAGAGTGAAAGAAAAAAAACACTCTCCCTACCTACAGTTTTCTGTCCCTAGAAAAAATGTTTTTTTTAATCACAATATAGCACAAGGAAAATTAACTCACTGTCCTTACAGGTCCCTGGAAACAAGGACTTGCAGAGTGAAAGAAACTGACACTGTCCCTACCTAGAGTTTTCTGTCCCTAGAATAAATGTTTTTTTTAATCACAATATAGCACAAGGAAAATTAACTCACTGTCCTTACAGGTCCCTGGAAACAAGGACTTGCAGAGTGAAAGAAAAAAAACACTCTCCCTACCTACAGTTTTCTGTCCCTAGAAAAAATGTTTTTTTTAATCACAATATAGCACAAGGAAAATTAACTCACTGTCCTTACAGGTCCCTGGAAACAAGGACTTGCAGAGTGAAAGAAACTGACACTGTCCCTACCTAGAGTTTTCTGTCCCTAGAATAAATGTTTTTTTTAATCACAATATAGCACAAGGACAATTCACTCAATGTCTCTCCAGGTCCCTGGAAACAAGGACTTGCAGAGTGAAAGAAACTGACACTGTCCCTACCTAGAGTTTTCTGTCCCTAGAATAAATGTTTTTTTTAAGCACAATATAGCACAAGGACAATTAACTCACTGTCCTTACAGGTCCCTGGAAACAAGGACTTGCAGAGTGAAAGAAAAAAAACACTCTCCCTACCTACAGTTTTCTGTCCCTAGAAAAAATGTTTTTTTTAATCACAATATAGCACAAGGAAAATTAACTCACTGTCCTTACAGGTCCCTGGAAACAAGGACTTGCAGAGTGAAAGAAACTGACACTGTCCCTACCTAGAGTTTTCTGTCCCTAGAATAAATGTTTTTTTTAATCACAATATAGCACAAGGAAAATTAACTCACTGTCCTTACAGGTCCCTGGAAACAAGGACTTGCAGAGTGAAAGAAACTGACACTGTCCCTACCTAGAGTTTTCTGTCCCTAGAATAAATGTTTTTTTTAAGCACAATATAGCACAAGGAAAATTAACTCACTGTCCTTACAGGTCCCTGGAAACAAGGACTTGCAGAGTGAAAGAAACTGACACTGTCCCTACCTAGAGTTTTCTGTCCCTAGAATAAATGTTTTTTTTAAGCACAATATAGCACAAGGACAATTAACTCACTGTCCTTACAGGTCCCTGGAAACAAGGACTTGCAGAGTGAAAAAAAAAAAACACTCTCCCTACCTAGAGTTTTCTGTCCCTAGAAAAAATGTTTTTTTTAAGCACAATATAGCACAAGGACAATTAACTCACTGTCCTTACAGGTCCCTGGAAACAAGGACTTGCAGAGTGAAAGAAAAAAAACACTCTCCCTACCTACAGTTTTCTGTCCCTAGAAAAAATGTTTTTTTTAATCACAATATAGCACAAGGAAAATTAACTCACTGTCCTTACAGGTCCCTGGAAACAAGGACTTGCAGAGTGAAAGAAACTGACACTGTCCCTACCTAGAGTTTTCTGTCCCTAGAATAAATGTTTTTTTTAAGCACAATATAGCACAAGGACAATTAACTCACTGTCCTTACAGGTCCCTGGAAACAAGGACTTGCAGAGTGAAAAAAAAAAAAAACTCTCCCTACCTAGAGTTTTCTGTCCCTAGAAAAAATGTTTTTTTTAATCACAATATAGCACAAGGACAATTAACTCACTGTCCTTACAGGTCCCTGGAAACAAGGACTTGCAGAGTGAAAGAAAAAAAACACTCTCCCTACCTACAGTTTTCTGTCCCTAGAAAAAATGTTTTTTTTAATCACAATATAGCACAAGGAAAATTAACTCACTGTCCTTACAGGTCCCTGGAAACAAGGACTTGCAGAGTGAAAGAAACTGACACTGTCCCTACCTAGAGTTTTCTGTCCCTAGAATAAATGTTTTTTTTAATCACAATATAGCACAAGGAAAATTAACTCACTGTCCTTACAGGTCCCTGGAAACAAGGACTTGCAGAGTGAAAGAAAAAAAACACTCTCCCTACCTACAGTTTTCTGTCCCTAGAAAAAATGTTTTTTTTAATCACAATATAGCACAAGGAAAATTAACTCACTGTCCTTACAGGTCCCTGGAAACAAGGACTTGCAGAGTGAAAGAAACTGACACTGTCCCTACCTAGAGTTTTCTGTCCCTAGAATAAATGTTTTTTTTAATCACAATATAGCACAAGGACAATTCACTCAATGTCTCTCCAGGTCCCTGGAAACAAGGACTTGCAGAGTGAAAGAAACTGACACTGTCCCTACCTAGAGTTTTCTGTCCCTAGAATAAATGTTTTTTTTAAGCACAATATAGCACAAGGACAATTAACTCACTGTCCTTACAGGTCCCTGGAAACAAGGACTTGCAGAGTGAAAGAAAAAAAACACTCTCCCTACCTACAGTTTTCTGTCCCTAGAAAAAATGTTTTTTTTAATCACAATATAGCACAAGGAAAATTAACTCACTGTCCTTACAGGTCCCTGGAAACAAGGACTTGCAGAGTGAAAGAAACTGACACTGTCCCTACCTAGAGTTTTCTGTCCCTAGAATAAATGTTTTTTTTAATCACAATATAGCACAAGGACAATTCACTCAATGTCTCTCCAGGTCCCTGGAAACAAGGACTTGCAGAGTGAAAGAAACTGACACTGTCCCTACCTAGAGTTTTCTGTCCCTAGAATAAATGTTTTTTTTAAGCACAATATAGCACAAGGACAATTAACTCACTGTCCTTACAGGTCCCTGGAAACAAGGACTTGCAGAGTGAAAAAAAAAAAAAACTCTCCCTACCTAGAGTTTTCTGTCCCTAGAAAAAATGTTTTTTTTAATCACAATATAGCACAAGGACAATTAACTCACTGTCCTTACAGGTCCCTGGAAACAAGGACTTGCAGAGTGAAAGAAAAAAAACACTCTCCCTACCTACAGTTTTCTGTCCCTAGAAAAAATGTTTTTTTTAATCACAATATAGCACAAGGAAAATTAACTCACTGTCCTTACAGGTCCCTGGAAACAAGGACTTGCAGAGTGAAAGAAACTGACACTGTCCCTACCTAGAGTTTTCTGTCCCTAGAATAAATGTTTTTTTTAATCACAATATAGCACAAGGAAAATTAACTCACTGTCCTTACAGGTCCCTGGAAACAAGGACTTGCAGAGTGAAAGAAAAAAAACACTCTCCCTACCTACAGTTTTCTGTCCCTAGAAAAAATGTTTTTTTTAATCACAATATAGCACAAGGAAAATTAACTCACTGTCCTTACAGGTCCCTGGAAACAAGGACTTGCAGAGTGAAAGAAACTGACACTGTCCCTACCTAGAGTTTTCTGTCCCTAGAATAAATGTTTTTTTTAATCACAATATAGCACAAGGACAATTCACTCAATGTCTCTCCAGGTCCCTGGAAACAAGGACTTGCAGAGTGAAAGAAACTGACACTGTCCCTACCTAGAGTTTTCTGTCCCTAGAATAAATGTTTTTTTTAAGCACAATATAGCACAAGGACAATTAACTCACTGTCCTTACAGGTCCCTGGAAACAAGGACTTGCAGAGTGAAAAAAAAAAAAAACTCTCCCTACCTAGAGTTTTCTGTCCCTAGAAAAAATGTTTTTTTTAATCACAATATAGCACAAGGACAATTAACTCACTGTCCTTACAGGTCCCTGGAAACAAGGACTTGCAGAGTGAAAGAAAAAAAACACTCTCCCTACCTACAGTTTTCTGTCCCTAGAAAAAATGTTTTTTTTAATCACAATATAGCACAAGGAAAATTAACTCACTGTCCTTACAGGTCCCTGGAAACAAGGACTTGCAGAGTGAAAGAAACTGACACTGTCCCTACCTAGAGTTTTCTGTCCCTAGAATAAATGTTTTTTTTAATCACAATATAGCACAAGGAAAATTAACTCACTGTCCTTACAGGTCCCTGGAAACAAGGACTTGCAGAGTGAAAGAAAAAAAACACTCTCCCTACCTACAGTTTTCTGTCCCTAGAAAAAATGTTTTTTTTAATCACAATATAGCACAAGGAAAATTAACTCACTGTCCTTACAGGTCCCTGGAAACAAGGACTTGCAGAGTGAAAGAAACTGACACTGTCCCTACCTAGAGTTTTCTGTCCCTAGAATAAATGTTTTTTTTAATCACAATATAGCACAAGGACAATTCACTCAATGTCTCTCCAGGTCCCTGGAAACAAGGACTTGCAGAGTGAAAGAAACTGACACTGTCCCTACCTAGAGTTTTCTGTCCCTAGAATAAATGTTTTTTTTAAGCACAATATAGCACAAGGACAATTAACTCACTGTCCTTACAGGTCCCTGGAAACAAGGACTTGCAGAGTGAAAGAAAAAAAACACTCTCCCTACCTACAGTTTTCTGTCCCTAGAAAAAATGTTTTTTTTAATCACAATATAGCACAAGGAAAATTAACTCACTGTCCTTACAGGTCCCTGGAAACAAGGACTTGCAGAGTGAAAGAAACTGACACTGTCCCTACCTAGAGTTTTCTGTCCCTAGAATAAATGTTTTTTTTAATCACAATATAGCACAAGGACAATTCACTCAATGTCTCTCCAGGTCCCTGGAAACAAGGACTTGCAGAGTGAAAGAAACTGACACTGTCCCTACCTAGAGTTTTCTGTCCCTAGAATAAATGTTTTTTTTAAGCACAATATAGCACAAGGACAATTAACTCACTGTCCTTACAGGTCCCTGGAAACAAGGACTTGCAGAGTGAAAAAAAAAAAAAACTCTCCCTACCTAGAGTTTTCTGTCCCTAGAAAAAATGTTTTTTTTAATCACAATATAGCACAAGGACAATTAACTCACTGTCCTTACAGGTCCCTGGAAACAAGGACTTGCAGAGTGAAAGAAAAAAAACACTCTCCCTACCTACAGTTTTCTGTCCCTAGAAAAAATGTTTTTTTTAATCACAATATAGCACAAGGAAAATTAACTCACTGTCCTTACAGGTCCCTGGAAACAAGGACTTGCAGAGTGAAAGAAACTGACACTGTCCCTACCTAGAGTTTTCTGTCCCTAGAATAAATGTTTTTTTTAATCACAATATAGCACAAGGAAAATTAACTCACTGTCCTTACAGGTCCCTGGAAACAAGGACTTGCAGAGTGAAAGAAAAAAAACACTCTCCCTACCTACAGTTTTCTGTCCCTAGAAAAAATGTTTTTTTTAATCACAATATAGCACAAGGAAAATTAACTCACTGTCCTTACAGGTCCCTGGAAACAAGGACTTGCAGAGTGAAAGAAACTGACACTGTCCCTACCTAGAGTTTTCTGTCCCTAGAATAAATGTTTTTTTTAATCACAATATAGCACAAGGACAATTCACTCAATGTCTCTCCAGGTCCCTGGAAACAAGGACTTGCAGAGTGAAAGAAACTGACACTGTCCCTACCTAGAGTTTTCTGTCCCTAGAATAAATGTTTTTTTTTAAGCACAATATAGCACAAGGACAATTAACTCACTGTCCTTACAGGTCCCTGGAAACAAGGACTTGCAGAGTGAAAGAAAAAAAACACTCTCCCTACCTACAGTTTTCTGTCCCTAGAAAAAATGTTTTTTTTAATCACAATATAGCACAAGGAAAATTAACTCACTGTCCTTACAGGTCCCTGGAAACAAGGACTTGCAGAGTGAAAGAAACTGACACTGTCCCTACCTAGAGTTTTCTGTCCCTAGAATAAATGTTTTTTTTAATCACAATATAGCACAAGGAAAATTAACTCACTGTCCTTACAGGTCCCTGGAAACAAGGACTTGCAGAGTGAAAGAAACTGACACTGTCCCTACCTAGAGTTTTCTGTCCCTAGAATAAATGTTTTTTTTAAGCACAATATAGCACAAGGAAAATTAACTCACTGTCCTTACAGGTCCCTGGAAACAAGGACTTGCAGAGTGAAAGAAACTGACACTGTCCCTACCTAGAGTTTTCTGTCCCTAGAATAAATGTTTTTTTTAAGCACAATATAGCACAAGGACAATTAACTCACTGTCCTTACAGGTCCCTGGAAACAAGGACTTGCAGAGTGAAAAAAAAAAAACACTCTCCCTACCTAGAGTTTTCTGTCCCTAGAAAAAATGTTTTTTTTAAGCACAATATAGCACAAGGACAATTAACTCACTGTCCTTACAGGTCCCTGGAAACAAGGACTTGCAGAGTGAAAGAAAAAAAACACTCTCCCTACCTACAGTTTTCTGTCCCTAGAAAAAATGTTTTTTTTAATCACAATATAGCACAAGGAAAATTAACTCACTGTCCTTACAGGTCCCTGGAAACAAGGACTTGCAGAGTGAAAGAAACTGACACTGTCCCTACCTAGAGTTTTCTGTCCCTAGAATAAATGTTTTTTTTAAGCACAATATAGCACAAGGACAATTAACTCACTGTCCTTACAGGTCCCTGGAAACAAGGACTTGCAGAGTGAAAAAAAAAAAAAACTCTCCCTACCTAGAGTTTTCTGTCCCTAGAAAAAATGTTTTTTTTAATCACAATATAGCACAAGGACAATTAACTCACTGTCCTTACAGGTCCCTGGAAACAAGGACTTGCAGAGTGAAAGAAAAAAAACACTCTCCCTACCTACAGTTTTCTGTCCCTAGAAAAAATGTTTTTTTTAATCACAATATAGCACAAGGAAAATTAACTCACTGTCCTTACAGGTCCCTGGAAACAAGGACTTGCAGAGTGAAAGAAACTGACACTGTCCCTACCTAGAGTTTTCTGTCCCTAGAATAAATGTTTTTTTTAATCACAATATAGCACAAGGAAAATTAACTTACTGTCCTTACAGGTCCCTGGAAACAAGGACTTGCAGAGTGAAAGAAAAAAAACACTCTCCCTACCTACAGTTTTCTGTCCCTAGAAAAAATGTTTTTTTTAATCACAATATAGCACAAGGAAAATTAACTCACTGTCCTTACAGGTCCCTGGAAACAAGGACTTGCAGAGTGAAAGAAACTGACACTGTCCCTACCTAGAGTTTTCTGTCCCTAGAATAAATGTTTTTTTTAATCACAATATAGCACAAGGACAATTCACTCAATGTCTCTCCAGGTCCCTGGAAACAAGGACTTGCAGAGTGAAAGAAACTGACACTGTCCCTACCTAGAGTTTTCTGTCCCTAGAATAAATGTTTTTTTTAAGCACAATATAGCACAAGGACAATTAACTCACTGTCCTTACAGGTCCCTGGAAACAAGGACTTGCAGAGTGAAAGAAAAAAAACACTCTCCCTACCTACAGTTTTCTGTCCCTAGAAAAAATGTTTTTTTTAATCACAATATAGCACAAGGAAAATTAACTCACTGTCCTTACAGGTCCCTGGAAACAAGGACTTGCAGAGTGAAAGAAACTGACACTGTCCCTACCTAGAGTTTTCTGTCCCTAGAATAAATGTTTTTTTTAATCACAATATAGCACAAGGACAATTCACTCAATGTCTCTCCAGGTCCCTGGAAACAAGGACTTGCAGAGTGAAAGAAACTGACACTGTCCCTACCTAGAGTTTTCTGTCCCTAGAATAAATGTTTTTTTTAAGCACAATATAGCACAAGGACAATTAACTCACTGTCCTTACAGGTCCCTGGAAACAAGGACTTGCAGAGTGAAAAAAAAAAAAAACTCTCCCTACCTAGAGTTTTCTGTCCCTAGAAAAAATGTTTTTTTTAATCACAATATAGCACAAGGACAATTAACTCACTGTCCTTACAGGTCCCTGGAAACAAGGACTTGCAGAGTGAAAGAAAAAAAACACTCTCCCTACCTACAGTTTTCTGTCCCTAGAAAAAATGTTTTTTTTAATCACAATATAGCACAAGGAAAATTAACTCACTGTCCTTACAGGTCCCTGGAAACAAGGACTTGCAGAGTGAAAGAAACTGACACTGTCCCTACCTAGAGTTTTCTGTCCCTAGAATAAATGTTTTTTTTAATCACAATATAGCACAAGGAAAATTAACTCACTGTCCTTACAGGTCCCTGGAAACAAGGACTTGCAGAGTGAAAGAAAAAAAACACTCTCCCTACCTACAGTTTTCTGTCCCTAGAAAAAATGTTTTTTTTAATCACAATATAGCACAAGGAAAATTAACTCACTGTCCTTACAGGTCCCTGGAAACAAGGACTTGCAGAGTGAAAGAAACTGACACTGTCCCTACCTAGAGTTTTCTGTCCCTAGAATAAATGTTTTTTTTAATCACAATATAGCACAAGGACAATTCACTCAATGTCTCTCCAGGTCCCTGGAAACAAGGACTTGCAGAGTGAAAGAAACTGACACTGTCCCTACCTAGAGTTTTCTGTCCCTAGAATAAATGTTTTTTTTAAGCACAATATAGCACAAGGACAATTAACTCACTGTCCTTACAGGTCCCTGGAAACAAGGACTTGCAGAGTGAAAGAAAAAAAACACTCTCCCTACCTACAGTTTTCTGTCCCTAGAAAAAATGTTTTTTTTAATCACAATATAGCACAAGGAAAATTAACTCACTGTCCTTACAGGTCCCTGGAAACAAGGACTTGCAGAGTGAAAGAAACTGACACTGTCCCTACCTAGAGTTTTCTGTCCCTAGAATAAATGTTTTTTTTAATCACAATATAGCACAAGGAAAATTAACTCACTGTCCTTACAGGTCCCTGGAAACAAGGACTTGCAGAGTGAAAGAAACTGACACTGTCCCTACCTAGAGTTTTCTGTCCCTAGAATAAATGTTTTTTTTAAGCACAATATAGCACAAGGACAATTAACTCACTGTCCTTACAGGTCCCTGGAAACAAGGACTTGCAGAGTGAAAGAAACTGACACTGTCCCTACCTAGAGTTTTCTGTCCCTAGAATAAATGTTTTTTTTAATCACAATATAGCACAAGGAAAATTAACTCACTGTCCTTACAGGTCCCTGGAAACAAGGACTTGCAGAGTGAAAGAAACTGACACTGTCCCTACCTAGAGTTTTCTGTCCCTAGAATAAATGTTTTTTTTAAGCACAATATAGCACAAGGACAATTAACTCACTGTCCTTACAGGTCCCTGGAAACAAGGACTTGCAGAGTGAAAGAAAAAAAACACTCTCCCTACCTACAGTTTTCTGTCCCTAGAAAAAATGTTTTTTTTAATCACAATATAGCACAAGGAAAATTAACTCACTGTCCTTACAGGTCCCTGGAAACAAGGACTTGCAGAGTGAAAGAAACTGACACTGTCCCTACCTAGAGTTTTCTGTCCCTAGAATAAATGTTTTTTTTAATCACAATATAGCACAAGGAAAATTAACTCACTGTCCTTACAGGTCCCTGGAAACAAGGACTTGCAGAGTGAAAGAAACTGACACTGTCCCTACCTAGAGTTTTCTGTCCCTAGAATAAATGTTTTTTTTAAGCACAATATAGCACAAGGACAATTAACTCACTGTCCTTACAGGTCCCTGGAAACAAGGACTTGCAGAGTGAAAGAAACTGACACTGTCCCTACCTAGAGTTTTCTGTCCCTAGAATAAATGTTTTTTTTAATCACAATATAGCACAAGGAAAATTAACTCACTGTCCTTACAGGTCCCTGGAAACAAGGACTTGCAGAGTGAAAGAAACTGACACTGTCCCTACCTAGAGTTTTCTGTCCCTAGAATAAATGTTTTTTTTAATCACAATATAGCACAAGGACAATTAACTCACTGTCCTTACAGGTCCCTGGAAACAAGGACTTGCAGAGTGAAAGAAACTGACACTGTCCCTACCTAGAGTTTTCTGTCCCTAGAATAAATGTTTTTTTTAAGCACAATATAGCACAAGGACAATTAACTCACTGTCCTTACAGGTCCCTGGAAACAAGGACTTGCAGAGTGAAAGAAACTGACACTGTCCCTACCTAGAGTTTTCTGTCCCTAGAATAAATGTTTTTTTTAATCACAATATAGCACAAGGAAAATTAACTCACTGTCCTTACAGGTCCCTGGAAACAAGGACTTGCAGAGTGAAAGAAACTGACACTGTCCCTACCTAGAGTTTTCTGTCCCTAGAATAAATGTTTTTTTTAATCACAATATAGCACAAGGACAATTAACTCACTGTCCTTACAGGTCCCTGGAAACAAGGACTTGCAGAGTGAAAGAAACTGACACTGTCCCTACCTAGAGTTTTCTGTCCCTAGAATAAATGTTTTTTTTAAGCACAATATAGCACAAGGACAATTAACTCACTGTCCTTACAGGTCCCTGGAAACAAGGACTTGCAGAGTGAAAGAAACTGACACTGTCCCTACCTAGAGTTTTCTGTCCCTAGAATAAATGTTTTTTTTAAGCACACTATAGCAGAAGCACAAAACACACTGACACTCTCCCTACCTATCCTTCTCTTTCCCTAAACTAAAGGAATCCAGGTTAAGCAAGAAAGAAATAACAGTCACTGTCCCTGCCTATGCTACTCTATCCCTGCTCCGGAACACACTACACTAGGCCGCCGTGCTGGCGGCCTTTTATAGTGTGGGGCGTGTACTAAACACCCTCAGCAATAATTGGCCACAGGCATCCTGCCTGTGGCCAATCATTGCTCTCCTCGCTGCCGGCGCTGTGATTGGCCAAGCATGCGGGGTCACAGTGCATGCTTGGCCAATCACAGCGCCTGGATGACACTGCGATGGCGTAGTGCATTGTGGGCCGTTCGCGTCACTCGAATTTGGCGCGAACGGCCCAAATCGTTCGATCTTCGTCGAACGATCGAACAGCCAATGTTCGAGTCGAACGTATGTTCGACTCGAACACGAAGCTCATCCCTAGTGATCAGTGAGAAGAATGTTCCTTACATTGGTGATCAGTGAGAAGAATGCTCCTTACATTGGTGATCAGTGAGAAGAATGCTCCTTACATTGGTGATCAGTGGGAAGAATGTTCCTTACATTGGTGGTCAGTGGGAAGAATGTTCCTTACATTGGTGGTCAGTGGGAAGAATGTTCCTTACATTGGTGATCAGTGAGAAGAATGTCCCTTACATTGGTGATCAGTGAGAAGAATGTCCCTTACATTGGTGATCAGTGGGAAGAATGTTCCTTACATTGGTGATCAGTGGGAAGAATGCTCCTTACATTGGTGATCAGTGAGAAGAATGTCCCTTACATTGGTGATCAGTGGGAAGAATGCCCCTTACATTGGTGATCAGTGGGAAGAATGTTCCTTACATTGGTGGTCAGTGAGAAGAATGTCCCTTTCATTGGTGATCAGTGGGAAGAATGCTCCTTACATTGGTGATCAGTGGGAAGAATGTTCCTTACATTGGTGATCAGTGAGAAGAATGTCCCTTACATTGGTGATCAGTGAGAAGAATGTCCCTTACATTGGTGATCAGTGAGAAGAATGCTCCTTACATTGGTGATCAGTGAGAAGAATGCTCCTTACATTGGTGATCAGTGGGAAGAATGTTCCTTACATTGGTGGTCAGTGGGAAGAATGTTCCTTACATTGGTGATCAGTGAGAAGAATGTCCCTTACATTGGTGATCAGTGAGAAGAATGTCCCTTACATTGGTGATCAGTGAGAAGAATGTTCCTTACATTGGTGATCAGTGAGAAGAATGCTCCTTACATTGGTGATCAGTGAGAAGAATGCTCCTTACATTGGTGATCAGTGGGAAGAATGTTCCTTACATTGGTGGTCAGTGGGAAGAATGTTCCTTACATTGGTGGTCAGTGGGAAGAATGTTCCTTACATTGGTGATCAGTGAGAAGAATGTCCCTTACATTGGTGATCAGTGAGAAGAATGTCCCTTACATTGGTGATCAGTGGGAAGAATGTTCCTTACATTGGTGATCAGTGGGAAGAATGCTCCTTACATTGGTGATCAGTGAGAAGAATGTCCCTTACATTGGTGATCAGTGGGAAGAATGCCCCTTACATTGGTGATCAGTGGGAAGAATGTTCCTTACATTGGTGGTCAGTGAGAAGAATGTCCCTTTCATTGGTGATCAGTGGGAAGAATGCTCCTTACATTGGTGATCAGTGGGAAGAATGTTCCTTACATTGGTGATCAGTGGGAAGAATGTTCCTTACATTGGTGGTCAGTGGGAAGAATGTTCCTTACATTGGTGATCAGTGGGAAGAATGTTCCTTACATTGGTGGTCAGTGGGAAGAATGTTCCTTACATTGGTGATCAGTGGGAAGAATGCTCCTTACATTGGTGATCAGTGAGAAGAATGCTCCTTACATTGGTGATCAGTGGGAAGAATGTTCCTTACATTGGTGGTCAGTGGGAAGAATGTTCCTTACATTGGTGATCAGTGGGAAGAATGTCCCTTACATTGGTGATCAGTGAGAAGAATGTTCCTTACATTGGTGATCAGTGGGAAGAATGTTCCTTACATTGGTGGTCAGTGGGAAGAATGTTCCTTACATTGGTGATCAGTGGGAAGAATGTTCCTTACATTGGTGGTCAGTGGGAAGAATGTTCCTTACATTGGTGATCAGTGGGAAGAATGTTCCTTACATTGGTGATCAGTGGGAAGAATGCTCCTTACATTGGTGATCAGTGGGAAGAATGCTCCTTACATTGGTGGTCAGTGGGAAGAATGTTCCTTACATTGGTGATCAGTGGGAAGAATGCTCCTTACATTGGTGATCAGTGGGAAGAATGCTCCTTACATTGGTGATCAGTGGGAAGAATGCTCCTTACATTGGTGATCAGTGGGAAGAATGCTCCTTACATTGGTGGTCAGTGGGAAGAATGTTCCTTACATTGGTGATCAGTGGGAAGAATGTTCCTTACATTGGTGATCAGTGGGAAGAATGTCCCTTACATTGGTGGTCAGTGGGAAGAATGCGCCTTACATTGGTGGTCAGTGAGAAGAATGCTCCTTACATTGGTGATCAGTGGGAAGAATGTTCCTTACATTAGTGGTCAGTGGGAAGAATGTTCCTTACATTGGTGATCAGTGAGAAGAATGTTCCTTACATTGGTGATCAGTGGGAAGAATTTTCCTTACATTGGTGGTCAGTGGGAAGAATGTTCCTTACATTGGTGATCAGTGGGAAGAATGTTCCTTACATTGGTGGTCAGTGGGAAGAATGTTCCTTACATTGGTGATCAGTGGGAAGAATGCTCCTTACATTGGTGGTCAGTGGGAAGAATGTTCCTTACATTGGTGATCAGTGGGAAGAATGCTCCTTACATTGGTGATCAGTGGGAAGAATGCTCCTTACATTGGTGGTCAGTGGGAAGAATGTTCCTTACATTGGTGATCAGTGGGAAGAATGCTCCTTACATTGGTGATCAGTGGGAAGAATGTTCCTTACATTGGTGATCAGTGGGAAGAATGCTCCTTACATTGGTGATCAGTGGGAAGAATGCTTCTTACATTGGTGATCAGTGGGAAGAATGTTCCTTACATTGGTGGTCAGTGGGAAGAATGTTCCTTACATTGGTGATCAGTAGGGATGAGCCGAACACCCCCGGGTTCGGTTCGCACCAGAACCTTCGAACGGACCGAAAGTTCGCGCGAATTTTCGAACCCTATTCGTTATAATGGACGCGAACGTTCGAAATCAAAATTGCTAATTACAACGGCCAATATGCATGTTAATGTCATAAAACAGGTTTGGGGACCCGGGTCCTGCCCCAGGGGACATATATCAATGCAAAAAGAAATTTTAAAAACTAAAGTTTTTTCGGGAGCAGTCATTTTAATGATGCATAAAGTGAAAAAAAAAAAGTGAAATTTTCCTTTAAATACGGTACCTGGGGGGTGTCTAAAGTATGCCTGTGAAGTGGCATGTGTTTCCCGTGTTTAGAACTGTCCTTGCACAAAATGACATTTGTAAAGGAAAAAAAGAAGCCATTTAAAACCACTTGCGGCTTTAATGTCATGTCTTGTCCTGGCCGCCATATGGCTGAAAATCCTTGAGAAAAATGGCATGGCTACCCCATCACCCCCCCCCCACCCCAGCCCCTTTGGGTCTTGTATGGATACTAAGGGGGACCCCGCACCCAAAATAAAACCCTATACCTACAACCCTATATACTCTGAACAGCAGTATATAGGTGGTGCAAACAAGACATGGACTGTAGGTTTGTTCTTAAGTAGAATCTGAACAGGTACATTATGAAGTGTAGCTACATCCCAAAAAAATCTATTTTTAAGCTTTTTGGAGAACATAGGGAGGGGTTATCACCCCTGTAACATTTGCTGTCTTTGCACATCTGTTCAGAACATGTCACCTCACTTTCCGTCCCAATGACAAATGTTTTTGGAAAAGTGGGGTTTTAATTGAAACAAGGATTGGTGATAAAGCATCAGTAGAGAGGAGATACCTTTTTCCCAAATTAAATCTAACAGGATAGAATTTTCCTTCCTAGGGGTAGATTTCCTCTCACTTCCTGTTTTCTCTTGCCGTTTGCAAGTAGGAGTCGTTTGTAAGTTGGATGTTTGAAAGTAGGGGCCTGCCGTATATACTCTGCAGAAATTTGCCCTATTAGATATTGGTGTAGCCACAAGACTGGTGGGCACAGGAATGGGCCCTGCTGTGAGTTAATAGATCAAGATTTGTACTTGCATGCACCTGTTGAACCGGGCAGAAAAATTGGGCCTTTGGTGGTGGTGGTGGTGGTGGTGGACGGTGTTGCCACAAGACTGTAAGCCCTCACAGTTACTCTTGGTGGGTGCAGGAATGGGCCCTGCTGTGAGTTATTAGATCAAGATTTGTAATTGCATGCACCTGTTGAACAGGGCAGAAAAATTGGGCCTTTGGTGGTGGTGGTGGTGGTGGACGGTGTTGCCACAAGACTGTAGGCCCTCATAGTTACTCTTGGTGGGCGCAGGAATGGGCCCTGCTGTGAACTATTAGATCAAGATTTGTAATTACACGCCCCTGTTAAACAGGGGCTGAAAAATTGTGCCTTAGGCATTGGTGCTGGTGCCACAACACTGCAACCCCTCACAGATACTGTACTTGGAGCACAGCAGTCACACCTGTTGCGAAGCATCTTTTTAAAAAATTGTAATTACACGCCCCTGTTATACAGGGGCTGAAAAATTGTGCCTTAGGCACTGGTGCTGGTGCCACAACACTGCAACCCCTCACAGATACTGTACTCTGAGCACAGCAATGAGACCTGTTGCAAAGCATTGCCTAAAAATTGTAATTACACGCCCCAACAGGGGCTGAAAAATTGTGCCTTAGGCACTGGTGCTGGTGCCACAACACTGCAACCCCTCACAGATACTGTACTCTGAGCACAGCAGTCACACCTGTTGCGAACCATCTTTTTAAAAAATTGTAATTACACGCCCCTGTTATACAGGGGCTGAAAAATTGTGCCTTAGGCACTGGTGCTGGTGCCACAACACTGCAACCCCTCACAGATACTGTACTCTGAGCACAGCAATGAGACCTGTTGCAAAGCATTGCCTAAAAATTGTAATTACACGCCCCAACAGGGGCTGAAAAATTGTGCCTTAGGCACTGGTGCTGGTGCCACAACACTGCAACCCCTCACAGATACTGTACTCTGAGCACAGCAGTCACACCTGTTGCGAACCATCTTTTTAAAAAATTGTAATTACACGCCCCTGTTATACAGGGGCTGAAAAATTGTGCCTTAGGCACTGGTGTGGTGGCATGGATCATTGAGGAGGAGGAAGAGGATAGTCAGTGAACATAACAGGACAGTCACTCAGCATCAGCATAGGCAGTCTTGAAGGGATGTGACATTATAAATTATTCCGTTATATCCGCTTCAGGTGTCTGGTAGCTGGTGGTGATCCAAGACTGATTCATTTTTATGAAGGTCAGTCGATCAACCGAGTCGGTGGACAGGCGCACCCTATGATCGGTGACAAATCCTCCAGCAGCACTGAATGTGCGTTCGGAAAGAACGCTGGATGCAGGACAGGCCAGTAGCTCAATTGCATACTGTGCAAGCTCTGGCCAGTGATCCATCCTCAGGACCCAGTAAGCCAGAGGATTTTCGGTGGGAAAGGTGTCCAAGTCTGACCTTGCCCCTAGGTATTCCTGCACCATGTATATCAGACGCTGGCGATGGTTGCTGGAACCGATCATACCTTGGGGCTGCGGACTAAAAAATTGTCTGAACGCATCGGTCAGACGTCCACCTTCCCCACCGCTCCTTCTGCTACTGACCGAAGCCTCAGCAACTCGTCGTCCAGGACCAGGAGTTTGTAACCTCCCAGTTTCTGGGAACGCGTTGCACAGACCTTTCTGCAAGGCCTCCCTGAGATGTCTCATCCTCTGCTCCCTCTGCGACGGCAAGATAAGGTCCGCAACCTTACCCTTGTACCGTGGATCAAGGAGAGTGGCCAGCCAGTAATGGTCACTCTCCTTGATCCGAAGAACACGAGGATCCTTCCGCAGGCTTTGCAGGATCAGGGAGGCCATGCAGCGTAGGTTAGCTGAGGCATTCGGTCCGGAGTCTTCTGGGTCACTGAGGATGACATGATCGCCAGCCACCTCCTCCCAGCCACGTACAAGTCCACTGGTTTGTTGGGACTGTACATCATCCCTAAAAGACTGCTGCTGCTGATGCTGAGTGCCAGGCTCCACCTCCATGCTCACACAATCCTCCTCCTCCTCCTCCTCCTCCTCCTCTTCCTGTGTGATGGGTGGGACAGAAGGAACATTGTCTGGATAAAGGGGGCCTTGAGAGACAAGGAAGTCCTCCTCTTCCTGCCTCTGTTCTGCCTCAAGTGCCCTGTCCATTATCCCACGCAGCGTATGCTCCAACAGGTGGACAAGAGGTACAGTGTCACTGATGCATGCACTGTCACTGCTCACCATCCTCGTGGCCTCCTCAAATGGTGAGAGGACAGTGCATGCATCCCTGATCATGCTCCACTGGCGTGGGGAAAAAAAGCCAAGCTCCCCTGACCCTGTCCTGGTGCCGTAGTCGCAAAGGTACTCATTGATGGCCCTCTGCTGCGTGTGCAGTCGCTGCAGCATGGCCAACGTTGAGTTCCACCTGGTGGGCATGTCACATATTAGGCGGTTCTTGGGCAGGTTCAGCTCCTTTTGCAGCTCAGTCAGCCGAGCACTGGCATTATAAGATCGGCGGAAATGCACACAGACTTTCCTGGCCTGCCTCAGGACATCCTGTAAGCCTGGGAACCTGCCCAAGAACCGCTGCACCACCAGGTTGAGGACGTGAGCCATACAGGGCACATGGGTGAGCTGCCCCTGTCGCAGGGCGGAGAGGAGGTTGGTGCCATTATCAGAAACGACCATTCCTGGCTTAAGCTGGCGTGGCGTCAACCACCTCTCGGCCTGCCCCTGCAGAGCTGCCAGAACCTCTGGCCCAGTGTGGCTCCTGTCCCCCAAACACACCAGCGCAAGCACGGCATGGCATCTTTTTGCCTGCGTACTCGCGTAGCCCCTTGTACGCCTACGGAGCACCGCTGGTTCCGAGGACAGAGCACTCGAAGAGGACATGGAGGAAGAAGAAGAGGAGGGGGTGGAGGAGAGAGGTGTGTCACAACCAGTAGTAGCATTTTGGAGGCGTGGTGGCGGAACAACCTCCAACACTACTGCACCTTGTCCTGCATCCCTCCCAGCTACCAATAGAGTGACCCAATGGGCCGTGAAAGAAAGATAACGTCCCTGTCCATGCCTGCTGGACCATGAGTCAGCGGTAATATGCACCTTACCGCTGACCGCCCTGTCCAGCGAGGCATGGACATTGCCTTCCACATGCCAGTAGAGAGACGGAATTGCCTTCCGTGAGAAAAAGTGGCGTTTGGGAACCTGCCACTGAGGAACCGCACATTGAACAAACTCACGGAAGGGGGCCGAGTCTATCAACTGAAAAGGCAGCAGTTGAAGTGCTAGCAATTTAGCCAAGCTAGCATTCAACCGCTGGGCATGTGGATGGCTGGGAGTATACTTCTTTCGACGGTCCAGCAGCTGGGGCAGGGAAATTTGCCTGCTACAATCGGACGTCGGTGTACTGCAAGTACTTGGTTGTGACACACCTAATTCTACACCTTCAGTCCTCTCAGAGCAGCTTTCAGAGAGGACTGAAGATATATAGTGGGGATGGAGATCCCAGCTGATGAGGAGCAAGGAGAGGTCCGCTTTGTTCTTTGGTGTGGGTCTTTTATGTGTGCTTGCCAACGAGCTGCATGGCAGGTCGACATATGTCTGCTCATGCTTGTGGTGCCCAAGCGGCTGATGTTTTGGCCACGCGAGATACGCTTGAGACAAATATTGCAAATAGCAGTGGTGCGATCTGATGCACTCGTCTCAAAAAAGGCCCACACCAAAGAACTTTTGTGATAACGTGCAGAGGCAGCGCCCTGCACAGGCGGAGCTCTGCGGTGTGGTACAGTTGCTGTGCTGGCCTCTAGCTGGCCTCCAGGGGGCATCCTGCCTCGTTGGACATGTGACGCTGCATCCTCCTCCTCCTCCTCCTCTCTCCCTTCAGGCACCCACGTGGAGTCAGTGACCTCATCATCCCCTCCCTCTTCACCACTAGAGCAAACCTGGCAGTAAGCTGCAGCTGGTGGAACACTACTGCCAGATTGCTGTCCTTCAGCATCCCCTTTCTCTGCGCGCACACTACTGACTTCCTCAAGCTGGGTATCATCATCCGAGCCTTCGAATCGTTGGGCATCCTCCTGGAGCATGTACCCAACACTGTGCTCAAACAGTTCGGGGGACTCCTCAGGAGGACATGGTGGGTCTAGGGAAGGGGTGGCTGATGATGCCATTGAGTACGCGTTGGCAGCTGCTCTGCCAGTACCCTGAGCCTGGGTGAGAGAGGATGAGGAGGATGAGGAGGGCTTGGTCATCCATTCTACCAAGCCTTCGGCATGATGCGGCTCCACATGTCCAGCTGCCGAAAACAAAGACAAGCGTGTCCCATGGCCACGTGCTGATGACGATGCACGACCACGTCCACGGCCAGCACTGTTGTCTCTAGAAACAGAGCCTGCCTGCCCTGTGTTCTTGCCTCGGCACGCTCTGCCTCTCCTTGGCGGTCTTCCAGCCATTGTAGTCGGTAGTGTATATAGTATAAAAAATAGAACTCCTATGTGTGCTCACAACACACTGTAGGTCCTATGGGTGCTGACACTAACACACTATAGGTACTATGTGTGCTGCTGACAAGAAAATATAGGAGCTCTGTTTGCTGCCACTAACACACTAGAAGTCCTATGGGTGCTGCTGAGAAGAAAATATAGGAGCTCTGTTTGCTGCCACTAACACACTAGAAGTCCTATGGGTGCTGCTGAGAAGAAAATATAGGAGCTCTGTTTGCTGCCACTAACACACTAGAAGTCCTATGGGTGCTGCTGAGAAGAAAATATAGGAGCTCTGTGTGATGCCACTAACACACTAGAATTCCTATGGGTGCTGCTGAGAAGAAAATATAGGAGCTCTGTTTGCTGCCACTAACACACTAGAAGTCCTATGGGTGCTGCTGAGAAGAAAATATAGGAGCTCTGTTTGCTGCCACTAACACACTAGAAGTCCTATGGGTGCTGCTGAGAAGAAAATATAGGAGCTCTGTTTGCTGCCACTAACACACTAGAAGTCCTATGGGTGCTGCTGAGAAGAAAATATAGGAGCTCTGTGTGATGCCACTAACACACTAGAAGTCCTGTGGGTGCTGCTGAGAAGAAAATATAGGAGCTCTGTGTGATGCCACTAACACACTAGAAGTCCTATGGGTGCTGCTGAGAAGAAAATATAGGAGCTCTGTTTGCTGCCACTAACACACTAGAAGTCCTATGGGTGCTGCTGAGAAGAAAATATAGGAGCTCTGTGTGATGCCACTAACACACTAGAAGTCCTATGGGTGCTGCTGAGAAGAAAATATAGGAGCTCTGTGTGATGCCACTAACACACTAGAAGTCCTATGGGTGCTGCTGAGAAGAAAATATAGGAGCTCTGTTTGCTGCCACTAACACACTAGAAGTCCTATGGGTGCTGCTGAGAAGAAAATATAGGAGCTCTGTTTGCTGCCACTAACACACTAGAAGTCCTATGGGTGCTGCTGAGAAGAAAATATAGGAGCTCTGTTTGCTGCCACTAACACACTAGAAGTCCTATGGGTGCTGCTGAGAAGAAAATATAGGAGCTCTGTTTGCTGCCACTAACACACTAGAAGTCCTATGGGTGCTGCTGAGAAGAAAATATAGGAGCTCTGTGTGATGCCACTAACACACTAGAAGTCCTATGGGTGCTGCTGAGAAGAAAATATAGGAGCTCTGTTTGCTGCCACTAACACACTAGAAGTCCTATGGGTGCTGCTGAGAAGAAAATATAGGAGCTCTGTTTGCTGCCACTAACACACTAGAAGTCCTATGGGTGCTGCTGAGAAGAAAATATAGGAGCTCTGTGTGATGCCACTAACACACTAGAAGTCCTATGGGTGCTGCTGAGAAGAAAATATAGGAGCTCTGTTTGCTGCCACTAACACACTAGAAGTCCTATGGGTGCTGCTGAGAAGAAAATATAGGAGCTCTGTTTGCTGCCAATAACACACTAGAAGTCCTATGGGTGCTGCTGAGAAGAAAATATAGGAGCTCTGTGTGATGCCACTAACACACTAGAAGTCCTATGGGTGCTGCTGAGAAGAAAATATAGGAGCTCTGTGTGATGCCACTAACACACTAGAAGTCCTATGGGTGCTGCTGAGAAGAAAATATAGGAGCTCTGTTTGCTGCCACTAACACACTAGAAGTCCTATGGGTGCTGCTGAGAAGAAAATATAGGAGCTCTGTTTGCTGCCACTAACACACTAGAAGTCCTATGGGTGCTGCTGAGAAGAAAATATAGGAGCTCTGTGTGATGCCACTAACACACTAGAAGTCCTATGGGTGCTGCTGAGAAGAAAATATAGGAGCTCTGTTTGCTGCCACTAACACACTAGAAGTCCTATGGGTGCTGCTGAGAAGAAAATATAGGAGCTCTGTTTGCTGCCACTAACACACTAGAAGTCCTATGGGTGCTGTTGGGGTGCAATGCTGTGCTAACAGCACTGCGGTTGGTACTACTGCAATACTGTACTAACAGTAAGCACGCACCAGACTAATCCCCAGCAGCAGCTAATAACACACTAACTGTGCAATCAGCAGCAATGAACGATCAATGACTTAGGTAGCAATGGTTTAGCAAAGAAATAGCCAATGGTTTAGCAAAGAAGAGCAAATCTTTCAGTATCAAGCAAAGACTGAATCAGCAGACTAATCTCTCCTAAAGCCGGAACTCATGTGACCGGGGCCGATGGCGTGGCGGCCTTTTAAATGGTGGGGCGTGTACTAAAGCCCCTGAGCTGTAATTGGCTACAGGCGTCCTGCCTGTAGCCAATTATTGCTCTCCGAGTTTCGGGCGCTGTGATTGGCCAAGCATGCGGGGTCACAGTGCATGCTTGGCCAATCATCAGCCAGCAATGCACTGCGCCGGCCGCGCCGGCCGCAATGCATTGCGGGGCCGCTCGCATCACACGAATGTGATGCGAACGGCCCAAATAGTTCTGGGCTCGACGAGCGAGCGAACGCCCGATGTTCGATTCGAACATGGGTTCGAATCGAGCACCGGGCCCATCCCTAGTGATCAGTGGGAAGAATGTCCCTTACATTGGTGATCAGTGAGAAGAATGTTCCTTACATTGGTGATCAGTGGGAAGAATGTCCCTTACATTGGTGATCAGTGGGAAGAATGTTCCTTACATTGGTGATCACTGGGAAGAATGTTCCTTACATTGGTGATCAGTGAGAAGAATGTTCCTTACATTGGTGATCAGTGGGAAGAATGTCCCTTACATTGGTGATCAGTGGGAAGAATGTTCCTTACATTGGTGATCAGTGGGAAGAATGTTCCTTACATTGGTGATCAGTGGGAAGAATGTTCCTTACATTGGTGATCAGTGAGAAGAATGTTCCTTAAATTGGTGATCAGTGGGAAGAATGTTCCTTACATTGGTGATCAGTGGGAAGAATGTTCCTTACATTGGTGATCAGTGGGAAGAATGCTCCTTACATTGGTGATCAGTGAGAAGAATGTCCCTTACATTGGTGATCAGTGGGAAGAATGTCCCTTACATTGGTGATCAGTGGGAAGAATGTTCCTTACATTGGTGATCAGTGGGAAGAATGTTCCTTACATTGGTGATCAGTGTGGGAAGAATGTTCCTTACATTGGTGATCAGTGGGAAGAATGCTCCTTACATTGGTGGTCAGTGGGAAGAATGTTCCTTACATTGGTGATCAGTGGGAAGAATGTTCCTTACATTGGTGATCAGTCAGAAGAATGTTCCTTACATTGGTGATCAGTGGGAAGAATGCTCCTTACATTGGTGGTCAGTGGGAAGAATGTTCCTTACATTGGTGATCAGTGGGAAGAATGTCCCTTACATTGGTGATCAGTGAGAAGAATGTTCCTTACATTGGTGGTCAGTGGGAAGAATGCTCCTTACATTGGTGATCAGTGGGAAGAATGTTCCTTACATTGGTGATCAGTGGGAAGAATGCTCCTTACATTGGTGGTCAGTGGGAAGAATGCTCCTTACATTGGTGGTCAGTGGGAAGAATGTTCCTTACATTGGTGATCAGTGGGAAGAATGTCCCTTACATTGGTGATCAGTGAGAAGAATGTTCCTTACATTGGTGATCAGTGAGAAGAATGTTCCTTACATTGGTGGTCAGTGGGAAGAATGTTCCTTACATTGGTGATCAGTGGGAAGAATGTTCCTTACATTGGTGATCAGTGAGAAGAATGTTCCTTACATTGGTGATCAGTGGGAAGAATGTCCCTTACATTGGTGATCAGTGAGAAGAATGTTCCTTACATTGGTGATCAGTGAGAAGAATGTTCCTTACATTGGTGGTCAGTGGGAAGAATGTTCCTTACATTGGTGATCAGTGGGAAGAATGTCCCTTACATTGGTGATCAGTGGGAAGAATGTCCCTTACATTGGTGATCAGTGGGAAGAATGTTCCTTACATTGGTGATCAGTGAGAAGAATGTCCCTTACATTGGTGATCAGTGGGAAGAATGTTCCTTACATTGGTGATCAGTGGGAAGAATGTCCCTTACATTGGTGATCAGTGAGAAGAATGTTCCTTACATTGGTGATCAGTGGGAAGAATGTCCCTTACATTGGTGATCAGTGGGAAGAATGCTCCTTACATTGGTGATCAGTGGGAAGAATGTTCCTTACATTGGTGATCAGTGAGAAGAATGCTCCTTACATTGGTGATCAGTGGGAAGAATGCTCCTTACATTGGTGATCAGTGGGAAGAATGCTCCTTACATTGGTGATCAGTGGGAAGAATGTTCCTTACATTGGTGATCAGTGGGAAGAATGTTCCTTACATTGGTGATCAGTGGGAAGAATGTCCCTTACATTGGTGATCAGTGGGAAGAATGTCCCTTACATTGGTGATCAGTGGGAAGAATGTTCCTTACATTGGTGATCAGTGGGAAGAATGTTCCTTACATTGGTGATCAGTGAGAAGAATGTTCCTTACATTGGTGATCAGTGGGAAGAATGCTCCTTACATTGGTGGTCAGTGGGAAGAATGATCCTTACATTGGTGATCAGTGAGAAGAATGTTCCTTACATTGGTGATCAGTGAGAAGAATGCTCCTTACATTGGTGGTCAGTGGGAAGAATGTTCCTTACATTGGTGATCAGTGGGAAGAATGTCCCTTACATTGGTGATCAGTGGGAAGAATGTCCCTTACATTGGTGATCAGTGGGAAGAATGTTCCTTACATTGGTGATCAGTGGGAAGAATGCTCCTTACATTGGTGATCAGTGAGAAGAATGTTCCTTACATTGGTGATCAGTGAGAAGAATGTCCCTTACATTGGTGATCAGTGGGAAGAATGTTCCTTACATTGGTGATCAGTGGGAAGAATGCTCCTTACATTGGTGATCAGTGAGAAGAATGCTCCTTACATTGGTGATCAGTGGGAAGAATGTTCCTTACATTGGTGATCAGTGAGAAGAATGTTCCTTACATTGGTGATGATCAGTGAGAAGAATGTTCCTTACATTGGTGATCAGTGGGAAGAATGTTCCTTACATTGGTGATCAGTGAGAAGAATGTTCCTTACATTGGTGATCAGTGGGAAGAATGTCCCTTACATTGGTGATCAGTGGGAAGAATGCTCCTTACATTGGTGATCAGTGTGAAGAATGTTCCTTACATTGGTGATCAGTTAGAAGAATGTTCCTTACATTGGTGATCAGTGGGAAGAATGTCCCTTACATTGGTGATCAGTGGGAAGAATGCTCCTTACATTGGTGATCAGTGGGAAGAATGTTCCTTACATTGGTGATCAGTGGGAAGAATGCTCCTTACATTGGTGATCAGTGAGAAGAATGCTCCTTACATTGGTGATCAGTGGGAAGAATGTTCCTTACATTGGTGATCAGTGAGAAGAATGTTCCTTACATTGGTGATCAGTGGGAAGAATGTTCCTTACATTGGTGATCAGTGGGAAGAATGCTCCTTACATTGGTGATCAGTGAGAAGAATGTTCCTTACATTGGTGATCAGTGGGAAGAATGCTCCTTACATTGGTGATCAGTGAGAAGAATGTCCCTTACATTGGTGATCAGTGAGAAGAATGTCCCTTACATTGGTGATCAGTGGGAAGAATGCTCCTTACATTGGTGATCAGTGGGAAGAATGTTCCTTACATTGGTGGTCAGTGGGAAGAATGTCCCTTACATTGGTGATCAGTGGGAAGAATGCTCCTTACATTGGTGGTCAGTGGGAAGAATGTTCCTTACATTGGTGGTCAGTGGGAAGAATGTCCCTTACATTGGGGGTCAGTGAGAAGAATGTTCCTTACATTGGTGATCAGTGGGAAGAATGTTCCTTACATTGGTGATCAGTGGGAAGAATGTCCCTTACATTGGTGATCAGTGGGAAGAATGCTCCTTACATTGGTGGTCAGTGGGAAGAATGCTCCTTACATTGGTGGTCAGTGGGAAGAATGTTCCTTACATTGGTGATCAGTGGGAAGAATGTCCCTTACATTGGTGATCAGTGAGAAGAATGTTCCTTACATTGGTGGTCAGTGGGAAGAATGTTCCTTACATTGGTGATCAGTGGGAAGAATGTTCCTTACATTGGTGATCAGTGAGAAGAATGCTCCTTACATTGGTGGTCAGTGGGAAGAATGTTCCTTACATTGGTGATCAGTGGGAAGAATGTTCCTTACATTGGTGATCAGTGGGAAGAATGTTCCTTACATTGGTGATCAGTGGGAAGAATGTCCCTTACATTGGTGATCAGTGGGAAGAATGTTCCTTACATTGGTGATCAGTGAGAAGAATGTTCCTTACATTGGTGATCAGTGGGAAGAATGTTCCTTACATTGGTGGTCAGTGGGAAGAATGTTCCTTACATTGGTGATCAGTGGGAAGAATGTTCCTTACATTGGTGGTCAGTGGGAAGAATGTTCCTTACATTGGTGATCAGTGGGAAGAATGCTCCTTACATTGGTGATCAGTGAGAAGAATGCTCCTTACATTGGTGATCAGTGGGAAGAATGTTCCTTACATTGGTGGTCAGTGGGAAGAATGTTCCTTACATTGGTGATCAGTGGGAAGAATGTCCCTTACATTGGTGATCAGTGAGAAGAATGTTCCTTACATTGGTGATCAGTGGGAAGAATGTTCCTTACATTGGTGGTCAGTGGGAAGAATGTTCCTTACATTGGTGATCAGTGGGAAGAATGTTCCTTACATTGGTGGTCAGTGGGAAGAATGTTCCTTACATTGGTGATCAGTGGGAAGAATGTTCCTTACATTGGTGATCAGTGGGAAGAATGCTCCTTACATTGGTGATCAGTGGGAAGAATGCTCCTTACATTGGTGGTCAGTGGGAAGAATGTTCCTTACATTGGTGATCAGTGGGAAGAATGCTCCTTACATTGGTGATCAGTGGGAAGAATGCTCCTTACATTGGTGATCAGTGGGAAGAATGCTCCTTACATTGGTGATCAGTGGGAAGAATGCTCCTTACATTGGTGGTCAGTGGGAAGAATGTTCCTTACATTGGTGATCAGTGGGAAGAATGTTCCTTACATTGGTGATCAGTGGGAAGAATGTCCCTTACATTGGTGGTCAGTGGGAAGAATGCGCCTTACATTGGTGGTCAGTGAGAAGAATGCTCCTTACATTGGTGATCAGTGGGAAGAATGTTCCTTACATTAGTGGTCAGTGGGAAGAATGTTCCTTACATTGGTGATCAGTGAGAAGAATGTTCCTTACATTGGTGATCAGTGGGAAGAATTTTCCTTACATTGGTGGTCAGTGGGAAGAATGTTCCTTACATTGGTGATCAGTGGGAAGAATGTTCCTTACATTGGTGGTCAGTGGGAAGAATGTTCCTTACATTGGTGATCAGTGGGAAGAATGCTCCTTACATTGGTGGTCAGTGGGAAGAATGTTCCTTACATTGGTGATCAGTGGGAAGAATGCTCCTTACATTGGTGATCAGTGGGAAGAATGCTCCTTACATTGGTGGTCAGTGGGAAGAATGTTCCTTACATTGGTGATCAGTGGGAAGAATGCTCCTTACATTGGTGATCAGTGGGAAGAATGTTCCTTACATTGGTGATCAGTGGGAAGAATGCTCCTTACATTGGTGATCAGTGGGAAGAATGCTTCTTACATTGGTGATCAGTGGGAAGAATGTTCCTTACATTGGTGGTCAGTGGGAAGAATGTTCCTTACATTGGTGATCAGTAGGGATGAGCCGAACACCCCCGGGTTCGGTTCGCACCAGAACCTTCGAACGGACCGAAAGTTCGCGCGAATTTTCGAACCCTATTCGTTATAATGGACGCGAACGTTCGAAATCAAAATTGCTAATTACAACGGCCAATATGCATGTTAATGTTATAAAACAGGTTTGGGGACCCGGGTCCTGCCCCAGGGGACATATATCAATGCAAAAAGAAATTTTAAAAACTAAAGTTTTTTCGGGAGCAGTCATTTTAATGATGCATAAAGTGAAAAAAAAAAAAGTGAAATTTTCCTTTAAATACGGTACCTGGGGGGTGTCTAAAGTATGCCTGTGAAGTGGCATGTGTTTCCCGTGTTTAGAACTGTCCTTGCACAAAATGACATTTGTAAAGGAAAAAAAGAAGCCATTTAAAACCACTTGCGGCTTTAATGTCATGTCTTGTCCTGGCCGCCATATGGCTGAAAATCCTTGAGAAAAATGGCATGGCTACCCCATCACCCCCCCCCCACCCCAGCCCCTTTGGGTCTTGTATGGATACTAAGGGGGACCCCGCACCCAAAATAAAACCCTATACCTACAACCCTATATACTCTGAACAGCAGTATATAGGTGGTGCAAACAAGACATGGACTGTAGGTTTGTTCTTAAGTAGAATCTGAACAGGTACATTATGAAGTGTAGCTACATCCCAAAAAAATCTATTTTTAAGCTTTTTGGAGAACATAGGGAGGGGTTATCACCCCTGTAACATTTGCTGTCTTTGCACATCTGTTCAGAACATGTCACCTCACTTTCCGTCCCAATGACAAATGTTTTTGGAAAAGTGGGGTTTTAATTGAAACAAGGATTGGTGATAAAGCATCAGTAGAGAGGAGATACCTTTTTCCCAAATTAAATCTAACAGGATAGAATTTTCCTTCCTAGGGGTAGATTTCCTCTCACTTCCTGTTTTCTCTTGCCGTTTGCAAGTAGGAGTCGTTTGTAAGTTGGATGTTTGAAAGTAGGGGCCTGCCGTATATACTCTGCAGAAATTTGCCCTATTAGATATTGGTGTAGCCACAAGACTGGTGGGCACAGGAATGGGCCCTGCTGTGAGTTAATAGATCAAGATTTGTACTTGCATGCACCTGTTGAACCGGGCAGAAAAATTGGGCCTTTGGTGGTGGTGGTGGTGGTGGTGGACGGTGTTGCCACAAGACTGTAAGCCCTCACAGTTACTCTTGGTGGGTGCAGGAATGGGCCCTGCTGTGAGTTATTAGATCAAGATTTGTAATTGCATGCACCTGTTGAACAGGGCAGAAAAATTGGGCCTTTGGTGGTGGTGGTGGTGGTGGACGGTGTTGCCACAAGACTGTAGGCCCTCATAGTTACTCTTGGTGGGCGCAGGAATGGGCCCTGCTGTGAACTATTAGATCAAGATTTGTAATTACACGCCCCTGTTAAACAGGGGCTGAAAAATTGTGCCTTAGGCATTGGTGCTGGTGCCACAACACTGCAACCCCTCACAGATACTGTACTTGGAGCACAGCAGTCACACCTGTTGCGAAGCATCTTTTTAAAAAATTGTAATTACACGCCCCTGTTATACAGGGGCTGAAAAATTGTGCCTTAGGCACTGGTGCTGGTGCCACAACACTGCAACCCCTCACAGATACTGTACTCTGAGCACAGCAATGAGACCTGTTGCAAAGCATTGCCTAAAAATTGTAATTACACGCCCCAACAGGGGCTGAAAAATTGTGCCTTAGGCACTGGTGCTGGTGCCACAACACTGCAACCCCTCACAGATACTGTACTCTGAGCACAGCAGTCACACCTGTTGCGAACCATCTTTTTAAAAAATTGTAATTACACGCCCCTGTTATACAGGGGCTGAAAAATTGTGCCTTAGGCACTGGTGCTGGTGCCACAACACTGCAACCCCTCACAGATACTGTACTCTGAGCACAGCAATGAGACCTGTTGCAAAGCATTGCCTAAAAATTGTAATTACACGCCCCAACAGGGGCTGAAAAATTGTGCCTTAGGCACTGGTGCTGGTGCCACAACACTGCAACCCCTCACAGATACTGTACTCTGAGCACAGCAGTCACACCTGTTGCGAACCATCTTTTTAAAAAATTGTAATTACACGCCCCTGTTATACAGGGGCTGAAAAATTGTGCCTTAGGCACTGGTGTGGTGGCATGGATCATTGAGGAGGAGGAAGAGGATAGTCAGTGAACATAACAGGACAGTCACTCAGCATCAGCATAGGCAGTCTTGAAGGGATGTGACATTATAAATTATTCCGTTATATCCGCTTCAGGTGTCTGGTAGCTGGTGGTGATCCAAGACTGATTCATTTTTATGAAGGTCAGTCGATCAACCGAGTCGGTGGACAGGCGCACCCTATGATCGGTGACAAATCCTCCAGCAGCACTGAATGTGCGTTCGGAAAGAACGCTGGATGCAGGACAGGCCAGTAGCTCAATTGCATACTGTGCAAGCTCTGGCCAGTGATCCATCCTCAGGACCCAGTAAGCCAGAGGATTTTCGGTGGGAAAGGTGTCCAAGTCTGACCTTGCCCCTAGGTATTCCTGCACCATGTATATCAGACGCTGGCGATGGTTGCTGGAACCGATCATACCTTGGGGCTGCGGACTAAAAAATTGTCTGAACGCATCGGTCAGACGTCCACCTTCCCCACCGCTCCTTCTGCTACTGACCGAAGCCTCAGCAACTCGTCGTCCAGGACCAGGAGTTTGTAACCTCCCAGTTTCTGGGAACGCGTTGCACAGACCTTTCTGCAAGGCCTCCCTGAGATGTCTCATCCTCTGCTCCCTCTGCGACGGCAAGATAAGGTCCGCAACCTTACCCTTGTACCGTGGATCAAGGAGAGTGGCCAGCCAGTAATGGTCACTCTCCTTGATCCGAAGAACACGAGGATCCTTCCGCAGGCTTTGCAGGATCAGGGAGGCCATGCAGCGTAGGTTAGCTGAGGCATTCGGTCCGGAGTCTTCTGGGTCACTGAGGATGACATGATCGCCAGCCACCTCCTCCCAGCCACGTACAAGTCCACTGGTTTGTTGGGACTGTACATCATCCCTAAAAGACTGCTGCTGCTGATGCTGAGTGCCAGGCTCCACCTCCATGCTCACACAATCCTCCTCCTCCTCCTCCTCCTCCTCCTCTTCCTGTGTGATGGGTGGGACAGAAGGAACATTGTCTGGATAAAGGGGGCCTTGAGAGACAAGGAAGTCCTCCTCTTCCTGCCTCTGTTCTGCCTCAAGTGCCCTGTCCATTATCCCACGCAGCGTATGCTCCAACAGGTGGACAAGAGGTACAGTGTCACTGATGCATGCACTGTCACTGCTCACCATCCTCGTGGCCTCCTCAAATGGTGAGAGGACAGTGCATGCATCCCTGATCATGCTCCACTGGCGTGGGGAAAAAAAGCCAAGCTCCCCTGACCCTGTCCTGGTGCCGTAGTCGCAAAGGTACTCATTGATGGCCCTCTGCTGCGTGTGCAGTCGCTGCAGCATGGCCAACGTTGAGTTCCACCTGGTGGGCATGTCACATATTAGGCGGTTCTTGGGCAGGTTCAGCTCCTTTTGCAGCTCAGTCAGCCGAGCACTGGCATTATAAGATCGGCGGAAATGCACACAGACTTTCCTGGCCTGCCTCAGGACATCCTGTAAGCCTGGGAACCTGCCCAAGAACCGCTGCACCACCAGGTTGAGGACGTGAGCCATACAGGGCACATGGGTGAGCTGCCCCTGTCGCAGGGCGGAGAGGAGGTTGGTGCCATTATCAGAAACGACCATTCCTGGCTTAAGCTGGCGTGGCGTCAACCACCTCTCGGCCTGCCCCTGCAGAGCTGCCAGAACCTCTGGCCCAGTGTGGCTCCTGTCCCCCAAACACACCAGCGCAAGCACGGCATGGCATCTTTTTGCCTGCGTACTCGCGTAGCCCCTTGTACGCCTACGGAGCACCGCTGGTTCCGAGGACAGAGCACTCGAAGAGGACATGGAGGAAGAAGAAGAGGAGGGGGTGGAGGAGAGAGGTGTGTCACAACCAGTAGTAGCATTTTGGAGGCGTGGTGGCGGAACAACCTCCAACACTACTGCACCTTGTCCTGCATCCCTCCCAGCTACCAATAGAGTGACCCAATGGGCCGTGAAAGAAAGATAACGTCCCTGTCCATGCCTGCTGGACCATGAGTCAGCGGTAATATGCACCTTACCGCTGACCGCCCTGTCCAGCGAGGCATGGACATTGCCTTCCACATGCCAGTAGAGAGACGGAATTGCCTTCCGTGAGAAAAAGTGGCGTTTGGGAACCTGCCACTGAGGAACCGCACATTGAACAAACTCACGGAAGGGGGCCGAGTCTATCAACTGAAAAGGCAGCAGTTGAAGTGCTAGCAATTTAGCCAAGCTAGCATTCAACCGCTGGGCATGTGGATGGCTGGGAGTATACTTCTTTCGACGGTCCAGCAGCTGGGGCAGGGAAATTTGCCTGCTACAATCGGACGTCGGTGTACTGCAAGTACTTGGTTGTGACACACCTAATTCTACACCTTCAGTCCTCTCAGAGCAGCTTTCAGAGAGGACTGAAGATATAGTGGGGATGGAGATCCCAGCTGATGAGGAGCAAGGAGAGGTCCGCTTTGTTCTTTGGTGTGGGTCTTTTATGTGTGCTTGCCAACGAGCTGCATGGCAGGTCGACATATGTCTGCTCATGCTTGTGGTGCCCAAGCGGCTGATGTTTTGGCCACGCGAGATACGCTTGAGACAAATATTGCAAATAGCAGTGGTGCGATCTGATGCACTCGTCTCAAAAAAGGCCCACACCAAAGAACTTTTGTGATAACGTGCAGAGGCAGCGCCCTGCACAGGCGGAGCTCTGCGGTGTGGTACAGTTGCTGTGCTGGCCTCTAGCTGGCCTCCAGGGGGCATCCTGCCTCGTTGGACATGTGACGCTGCATCCTCCTCCTCCTCCTCCTCTCTCCCTTCAGGCACCCACGTGGAGTCAGTGACCTCATCATCCCCTCCCTCTTCACCACTAGAGCAAACCTGGCAGTAAGCTGCAGCTGGTGGAACACTACTGCCAGATTGCTGTCCTTCAGCATCCCCTTTCTCTGCGCGCACACTACTGACTTCCTCAAGCTGGGTATCATCATCCGAGCCTTCGAATCGTTGGGCATCCTCCTGGAGCATGTACCCAACACTGTGCTCAAACAGTTCGGGGGACTCCTCAGGAGGACATGGTGGGTCTAGGGAAGGGGTGGCTGATGATGCCATTGAGTACGCGTTGGCAGCTGCTCTGCCAGTACCCTGAGCCTGGGTGAGAGAGGATGAGGAGGATGAGGAGGGCTTGGTCATCCATTCTACCAAGCCTTCGGCATGATGCGGCTCCACATGTCCAGCTGCCGAAAACAAAGACAAGCGTGTCCCATGGCCACGTGCTGATGACGATGCACGACCACGTCCACGGCCAGCACTGTTGTCTCTAGAAACAGAGCCTGCCTGCCCTGTGTTCTTGCCTCGGCACGCTCTGCCTCTCCTTGGCGGTCTTCCAGCCATTGTAGTCGGTAGTGTATATAGTATAAAAAATAGAACTCCTATGTGTGCTCACAACACACTGTAGGTCCTATGGGTGCTGACACTAACACACTATAGGTACTATGTGTGCTGCTGACAAGAAAATATAGGAGCTCTGTTTGCTGCCACTAACACACTAGAAGTCCTATGGGTGCTGCTGAGAAGAAAATATAGGAGCTCTGTTTGCTGCCACTAACACACTAGAAGTCCTATGGGTGCTGCTGAGAAGAAAATATAGGAGCTCTGTTTGCTGCCACTAACACACTAGAAGTCCTATGGGTGCTGCTGAGAAGAAAATATAGGAGCTCTGTGTGATGCCACTAACACACTAGAATTCCTATGGGTGCTGCTGAGAAGAAAATATAGGAGCTCTGTTTGCTGCCACTAACACACTAGAAGTCCTATGGGTGCTGCTGAGAAGAAAATATAGGAGCTCTGTTTGCTGCCACTAACACACTAGAAGTCCTATGGGTGCTGCTGAGAAGAAAATATAGGAGCTCTGTTTGCTGCCACTAACACACTAGAAGTCCTATGGGTGCTGCTGAGAAGAAAATATAGGAGCTCTGTGTGATGCCACTAACACACTAGAAGTCCTGTGGGTGCTGCTGAGAAGAAAATATAGGAGCTCTGTGTGATGCCACTAACACACTAGAAGTCCTATGGGTGCTGCTGAGAAGAAAATATAGGAGCTCTGTTTGCTGCCACTAACACACTAGAAGTCCTATGGGTGCTGCTGAGAAGAAAATATAGGAGCTCTGTGTGATGCCACTAACACACTAGAAGTCCTATGGGTGCTGCTGAGAAGAAAATATAGGAGCTCTGTGTGATGCCACTAACACACTAGAAGTCCTATGGGTGCTGCTGAGAAGAAAATATAGGAGCTCTGTTTGCTGCCACTAACACACTAGAAGTCCTATGGGTGCTGCTGAGAAGAAAATATAGGAGCTCTGTTTGCTGCCACTAACACACTAGAAGTCCTATGGGTGCTGCTGAGAAGAAAATATAGGAGCTCTGTTTGCTGCCACTAACACACTAGAAGTCCTATGGGTGCTGCTGAGAAGAAAATATAGGAGCTCTGTGTGATGCCACTAACACACTAGAAGTCCTATGGGTGCTGCTGAGAAGAAAATATAGGAGCTCTGTTTGCTGCCACTAACACACTAGAAGTCCTATGGGTGCTGCTGAGAAGAAAATATAGGAGCTCTGTTTGCTGCCAATAACACACTAGAAGTCCTATGGGTGCTGCTGAGAAGAAAATATAGGAGCTCTGTGTGATGCCACTAACACACTAGAAGTCCTATGGGTGCTGCTGAGAAGAAAATATAGGAGCTCTGTGTGATGCCACTAACACACTAGAAGTCCTATGGGTGCTGCTGAGAAGAAAATATAGGAGCTCTGTTTGCTGCCACTAACACACTAGAAGTCCTATGGGTGCTGCTGAGAAGAAAATATAGGAGCTCTGTGTGATGCCACTAACACACTAGAAGTCCTATGGGTGCTGCTGAGAAGAAAATATAGGAGCTCTGTTTGCTGCCACTAACACACTAGAAGTCCTATGGGTGCTGCTGAGAAGAAAATATAGGAGCTCTGTGTGATGCCACTAACACACTAGAAGTCCTATGGGTGCTGCTGAGAAGAAAATATAGGAGCTCTGTTTGCTGCCACTAACACACTAGAAGTCCTATGGGTGCTGTTGGGGTGCAATGCTGTGCTAACAGCACTGCGGTTGGTACTACTGCAATACTGTACTAACAGTAAGCACGCACCAGACTAATCCCCAGCAGCAGCTAATAACACACTAACTGTGCAATCAGCAGCAATGAACGATCAATGACTTAGGTAGCAATGGTTTAGCAAAGAAATAGCCAATGGTTTAGCAAAGAAGAGCAAATCTTTCAGTATCAAGCAAAGACTGAATCAGCAGACTAATCTCTCCTAAAGCCGGAACTCATGTGACCGGGGCCGATGGCGTGGCGGCCTTTTAAATGGTGGGGCGTGTACTAAAGCCCCTGAGCTGTAATTGGCTACAGGCGTCCTGCCTGTAGCCAATTATTGCTCTCCGAGTTTCGGGCGCTGTGATTGGCCAAGCATGCGGGGTCACAGTGCATGCTTGGCCAATCATCAGCCAGCAATGCACTGCGCCGGCCGCGCCGGCCGCAATGCATTGCGGGGCCGCTCGCATCACACGAATGTGTTGCGAACGGCCCAAATAGTTCTGGGCTCGACGAGCGAGCGAACGCCCGATGTTCGATTCGAACATGGGTTCGAATCGAGCACCGGGCCCATCCCTAGTGATCAGTGGGAAGAATGTCCCTTACATTGGTGATCAGTGAGAAGAATGTTCCTTACATTGGTGATCAGTGGGAAGAATGTCCCTTACATTGGTGATCAGTGGGAAGAATGTTCCTTACATTGGTGATCACTGGGAAGAATGTTCCTTACATTGGTGATCAGTGAGAAGAATGTTCCTTACATTGGTGATCAGTGGGAAGAATGTCCCTTACATTGGTGATCAGTGGGAAGAATGTTCCTTACATTGGTGATCAGTGGGAAGAATGTTCCTTACATTGGTGATCAGTGGGAAGAATGTTCCTTACATTGGTGATCAGTGAGAAGAATGTTCCTTAAATTGGTGATCAGTGGGAAGAATGTTCCTTACATTGGTGATCAGTGGGAAGAATGTTCCTTACATTGGTGATCAGTGGGAAGAATGCTCCTTACATTGGTGATCAGTGAGAAGAATGTCCCTTACATTGGTGATCAGTGGGAAGAATGTCCCTTACATTGGTGATCAGTGGGAAGAATGTTCCTTACATTGGTGATCAGTGGGAAGAATGTTCCTTACATTGGTGATCAGTGTGGGAAGAATGTTCCTTACATTGGTGATCAGTGGGAAGAATGCTCCTTACATTGGTGGTCAGTGGGAAGAATGTTCCTTACATTGGTGATCAGTGGGAAGAATGTTCCTTACATTGGTGATCAGTCAGAAGAATGTTCCTTACATTGGTGATCAGTGGGAAGAATGCTCCTTACATTGGTGGTCAGTGGGAAGAATGTTCCTTACATTGGTGATCAGTGGGAAGAATGTCCCTTACATTGGTGATCAGTGAGAAGAATGTTCCTTACATTGGTGGTCAGTGGGAAGAATGCTCCTTACATTGGTGATCAGTGGGAAGAATGTTCCTTACATTGGTGATCAGTGGGAAGAATGCTCCTTACATTGGTGGTCAGTGGGAAGAATGCTCCTTACATTGGTGGTCAGTGGGAAGAATGTTCCTTACATTGGTGATCAGTGGGAAGAATGTCCCTTACATTGGTGATCAGTGAGAAGAATGTTCCTTACATTGGTGATCAGTGAGAAGAATGTTCCTTACATTGGTGGTCAGTGGGAAGAATGTTCCTTACATTGGTGATCAGTGGGAAGAATGTTCCTTACATTGGTGATCAGTGAGAAGAATGTTCCTTACATTGGTGATCAGTGGGAAGAATGTCCCTTACATTGGTGATCAGTGAGAAGAATGTTCCTTACATTGGTGATCAGTGAGAAGAATGTTCCTTACATTGGTGGTCAGTGGGAAGAATGTTCCTTACATTGGTGATCAGTGGGAAGAATGTCCCTTACATTGGTGATCAGTGGGAAGAATGTCCCTTACATTGGTGATCAGTGGGAAGAATGTTCCTTACATTGGTGATCAGTGAGAAGAATGTCCCTTACATTGGTGATCAGTGGGAAGAATGTTCCTTACATTGGTGATCAGTGGGAAGAATGTCCCTTACATTGGTGATCAGTGAGAAGAATGTTCCTTACATTGGTGATCAGTGGGAAGAATGTCCCTTACATTGGTGATCAGTGGGAAGAATGCTCCTTACATTGGTGATCAGTGGGAAGAATGTTCCTTACATTGGTGATCAGTGAGAAGAATGCTCCTTACATTGGTGATCAGTGGGAAGAATGCTCCTTACATTGGTGATCAGTGGGAAGAATGTCCCTTACATTGGTGATCAGTGGGAAGAATGTCCCTTACATTGGTGATCAGTGGGAAGAATGTTCCTTACATTGGTGATCAGTGGGAAGAATGTT
Organism: Rana muscosa; assembly: GCA_029206835.1. Classification (NCBI taxonomy): domain Eukaryota; kingdom Metazoa; phylum Chordata; class Amphibia; order Anura; family Ranidae; genus Rana; species Rana muscosa. The sequence continues at coordinate 282,230,710 of CM055124.1, forward strand.
CCTTACATTGGTGATCAGTGAGAAGAATGTTCCTTACATTGGTGATCAGTGGGAAGAATGCTCCTTACATTGGTGGTCAGTGGGAAGAATGATCCTTACATTGGTGATCAGTGAGAAGAATGTTCCTTACATTGGTGATCAGTGAGAAGAATGTTCCTTACATTGGTGGTCAGTGGGAAGAATGTTCCTTACATTGGTGATCAGTGGGAAGAATGTCCCTTACATTGGTGATCAGTGGGAAGAATGTCCCTTACATTGGTGATCAGTGGGAAGAATGTTCCTTACATTGGTGATCAGTGAGAAGAATGTCCCTTACATTGGTGATCAGTGGGAAGAATGTTCCTTACATTGGTGATCAGTGAGAAGAATGTTCCTTACATTGGTGATCAGTGGGAAGAATGCTCCTTACATTGGTGGTCAGTGGGAAGAATGATCCTTACATTGGTGATCAGTGGGAAGAATGATCCTTACATTGGTGATCAGTGAGAAGAATGTTCCTTACATTGGTGATCAGTGGGAAGAATGCTCCTTACATTGGTGGTCAGTGGGAAGAATGTTCCTTACATTGGTGATCAGTGAGAAGAATGTCCCTTACATTGGTGATCAGTGGGAAGAATGTCCCTTACATTGGTGGTCAGTGGGAAGAATGTCCCTTACATTGGTGATCAGTGGGAAGAATGCTCCTTACATTGGTGATCAGTGAGAAGAATGCTCCTTACATTGGTGATCAGTGGGAAGAATGTCCCTTACATTGGTGATCAGTGAGAAGAATGCTCCTTACATTGGTGGTCAGTGGGAAGAATGTTCCTTACATTGGTGATCAGTGGGAAGAATGTCCCTTACATTGGTGATCAGTGGGAAGAATGCTCCTTACATTGGTGATCAGTGGGAAGAATGTTCCTTACATTGGTGATCAGTGGGAAGAATGCTCCTTACATTGGTGATCAGTGAGAAGAATGTTCCTTACATTGGTGATCAGTGAGAAGAATGTCCCTTACATTGGTGATCAGTGGGAAGAATGTTCCTTACATTGGTGATCAGTGGGAAGAATGCTCCTTACATTGGTGATCAGTGAGAAGAATGCTCCTTACATTGGTGATCAGTGGGAAGAATGTTCCTTACATTGGTGATCAGTGAGAAGAATGTTCCTTACATTGGTGATGATCAGTGAGAAGAATGTTCCTTACATTGGTGATCAGTGGGAAGAATGTTCCTTACATTGGTGATCAGTGAGAAGAATGTTCCTTACATTGGTGATCAGTGGGAAGAATGTCCCTTACATTGGTGATCAGTGGGAAGAATGCTCCTTACATTGGTGATCAGTGTGAAGAATGTTCCTTACATTGGTGATCAGTTAGAAGAATGTTCCTTACATTGGTGATCAGTGGGAAGAATGTCCCTTACATTGGTGATCAGTGGGAAGAATGCTCCTTACATTGGTGATCAGTGGGAAGAATGTTCCTTACATTGGTGATCAGTGGGAAGAATGCTCCTTACATTGGTGATCAGTGAGAAGAATGCTCCTTACATTGGTGATCAGTGGGAAGAATGTTCCTTACATTGGTGATCAGTGAGAAGAATGTTCCTTACATTGGTGATCAGTGGGAAGAATGTTCCTTACATTGGTGATCAGTGGGAAGAATGCTCCTTACATTGGTGATCAGTAGTGATGAGCCGAACACCCCCGGGTTCGGTTCGCACCAGAACCCGCGAACGGACCGAAAGTTCGAACGAACATTAGAACCCTATTAAATACAATGGATGCGAACGTTCGAATTCTAAAGTGCTAATTATAAAAACTATTATGCATGTTATTGTCCTAAAAAGGGTTTGGGAACCCGGGTTCTGCACCAGGGGACATGTATCAATGCAAAAATAAGTTTTAAAAACGGTCGTTTTCCGGGAGCAGTCATTTTAATGATGCATAAAGTGAAAAAAAAAAAGTCAAATATTCCTTTAAATATCGTACCTGGGGGGTGTCTAAAGTATGCCTGTGAAGTGCCACGTGTTTCCCGTGTTTAGAACTGTCCCTGCACAAAATGACACTTCTAAAGGAAAAAAAAGCCATTTAAAACTGCTTGCGGCTTTAATGTAATGTCTGGTCCCGGTAATATGGATGAAAATCTTTAAGAAAAATGGCATAGCTACCCCATGACCCCCCCCCTACCCCAGCCCATTACCAGCCCCTTTGGGTCTTGTATGGATATTAAGGGGAACCCCGCACATAAAATAAAAAAGGCCCTATATACTCTGAACAGCCGTATACAGGCGGTGCATACAAGACAGGGACTGTAGGTTTGTTCTTATGTAGAATCTGTTTGTAATTTTGAACAGGTACATTGTTGAAGTGTAGCTCCAGACCAAAAATCTATTTTTAAACTTTTTGGAAAACATAGGTAAGGGTTATCACCCCTGTAACATTTGTTTTGCTGTCTGTGCCCCTGTTCAGAACATTTCACCTCACTTTCCGTCCTAATGACAACTGTTTTTGAAATGTGGTGTTTTTCTTGAAACAAGGATTGCTGATAAAGCATCAGTACAGAGGAGACACCTTTCTCCCATATTTATTCTTACAGGAGAGAATTTTCCTTCCTAGTGGTAGATTTCCTCTCACTTCCTGTTGTCTTCTTGCGTTTGCAAGTAGGAGTCGTTTGTAAGTTGGATGTTTGAAAGTAGGGACCTGCCGTATATACTCTGCAGAAATAGGCCCCTTAGTTGTTGGTGTTGGCACAACACTGTAAGCACTCACAGTTACTCTTGGTTGGTGCTGGAACGCCCTGCTGTCAACTATTATATCAGGAATTTTAATTACATATAATTGTTGAACAGTGGTAGTAAAAATTGGGCCTTTGATGGTGGTGCTGGTGCCACAACACTGTAAGCCCTGACAGTTACTCTTGGTGGGTGCAGCAATGGGCCCTGCTGTGAATTATTAGATCAAGAATTGTAATTACATGCCCCTGTTGAACAGGGGCTGAAAAATTGGGCCTTAGGCACTGGTGGCACAACACTGCAACCCTTCACAGATACTGTACTTGGAGCACAGCAATGAGCCCTGTTGCAAAGTATTGCTTCAAAAATTGTAATGACACGCCCCTGTTAAACAGGGGCTGAAAAATTGGGCCTTAGGCACTGGTGGCACAACACTGCAACTCCTCACAGATACTGTACTTGGAGCACAGCAATGAGCCCTGTTGCAAAGTATTGCTTCAAAAATTGTAATTACACGCCCCTGTTAAACAGGGGCTGAAAAATTGGGCGTTAGGCACTGGTGGCGGCACCCATAAACAAAAATGATCTTCCAAGCTATCATCATCAATCGTATCATTGAGGACTCGGAGGAGGAGGATAGCCAGTCAACATAACAGCACAGGCACTCAGCATCAGCATCAGTCTTGAAGGGATGTGACATTTTAAAATCAATTAGTCTGTTATATCAGCATCAGGTGTGTGGTAGCTGGTGGTGATCCAAGACTGGTTCATCTTGATGAAAGTCAGTCGATCAACCGAGTCGGTGGACAGGCGCACCCTGTGATCCGTGACAAATCCTCCAGCAGCACTGAATGTGCGTTCCGAAAGAACGCTGGATGCAGGACAGGCCAGTAGCTCAATTGCATACTGTGCAAGCTCTGGCCAGTGATCCATCCTCAAGACCCAGTAAGCCAGAGGATTTTCGGTGGGGAAGGTGTCCAAGTCTGACCTTGCCCCTAGATATTCCTGCACCATGTTTATCAGACGCTGGCGATGGTTGCTGGAACCGATCATACTTTGGGGCTGCGGACTAAAGAATTGTCTGAACGCATCGGTCAGACGGCCACCTTCCCCACCGCTCCTTCTTTGACTGGCCGAAGCCTCAGCAACTCGTTGTCCAGGACCAGGAGTTTGCAACCTCCCAGTCTCTGGGAACGCGTTGCACAGACCTTTCTGCTAGGCCTCCCGGAGTTGTCTCATCCTCTGCTCCCTCTGCGACGGTAACATAAGGTCCGCAACCTTACCCTTGTACCGTGGATCAAGGAGAGTGGCCAGCCAGTAATGGTCCCTCTCCTTGATCCGAAGAATACGAGGATCCTTCCGCAGACTTTGCAGGATCAGGGAGGCCATGCAGCGTAGGTTTGCTGAGGCATTCGCTCCGGAGTCCTCTGGGTCACTAAGGACGACATGATCCGCAGCCACCTCCTCCCAGCCACGTACAAGTCCACTGGTTTCTTGGGACTGTAAATCATCCCTAAAAGACTGCTGCTGATGATGCTGAGTGCCAGCCTCCACCTCCATGCTGACACAATCCTCCTCCTCCTCCTCCTCCTCCTCCTCCTCCTCTTCCTGTGCGATGGGTGGGACAGAAGGAACACTGTCTGGGTAAAGGGGGCCTTGAGAGGCAAGGAAGTCCTCCTCTTCCTGCCTCTGTTCTGCCTCAAGTGCCCTGTCCATTATTCCACGCAGCGTGTGCTCCAACAGGTGGACAAGAGGTACAGTGTCACTGATGCATGCACTGTCACTGCTCACCATCCTCGTGGCCTCCTCAAATGGTGCCAGGACAGTGCATGCATCCCTGATCATGCCCCACTGGCGTGGAGAAAAAAAACCAAGCTCCCCTGACCCTGTCCTGGTGCCGTAGTCGCACAGGTACTCATTGATGGCCCTCTGCTGCGTGTGCAGCCGCTGCAGCATGGCCAACGTTGAGTTCCACCTGGTGGGCATGTCACATATAAGGCGGTTCTTGGGCAGGTTCAACTCCTTTTGCAGCTCAGCCAGGCGAGCACTGGCATTATAAGATCTGCGGAAATGCACACAGACTTTCCTGGCCTGCCTCAGGACATCCTGTAAGCCCGGGTACCTGCCCAAGAAGCGCTGCACCACCAGGTTAAGGACGTGAGCCACACAGGGCACATGGGTCAGTTGTCCCTGTCGGAGGGCGGAGAGGAGGTTGGTGCCATTGTCGCAAACCACCATTCCTGGCTTAAGCTGGCGTGGCGTCAACCACCTCTCGGCCTGGCCCTGCAGAGCAGACAGGACCTCTGCCCCAGTGTGGCTTCTGTCCCCCAAACACACCAGCGCAAGCACGGCATGGCATCTTTTTGCCTGCGTACTTGCGTAGCCCCGTGAACGGCTACGGAGCACCGCTGGTTCATAGGACAAACCACAGGAAGAGGCCATGGAGGAAGAAGAAGAGGAGGGGGTGGAGGAGAGAGGTGTGTCACAACCAGTATTAGCATTTTGGAGGCGTGGCGGTGGGACAACCTCCAACACTACTGCACCTTGTCCTGAATCCTTCCCAGCTGCCAAAAGAGTGACCCAATGGGCCGTGAAAGAAAGGTAACGTCCCTGTCCATGCCTGCTGGACCATGAGTCAGCGGTAATATGCACCTTACCGCTGACCGCCCTGTCCAGCGAGGCCAAGACATTGCCTTCCACATGCCGGTAGAGAGCCGGAATAGCCTTCCGTGAGAAAAAGTGGCGTTTGGGAACCTGCCACTGAGGAACCGCACATTGCACAAACTCACGGAAGGGGGCCGAGTCTACCAACTGAAAAGGCAGCAGTTGAAGCGCTAGCAATTTAGCCAAGCTAGCATTCAACCGCTGGGCATGTGGATGGCTGGGAGTGAACTTCTTTCGACGGTCCAGCAGCTGGGGCAGGGAAATTTGCCTGCTAGAATCGGACGTCGGTGTACTGCTAGCAGAGTGGGCGCAAGTACTTGGCTGTGACACACCTAATTCTACACCTTCATTCCTCTCAGTGCATGTTTCAGAGAGGACTGAAGTTATAGTGGGGTTGGAGATCCCAGCTGATGCGGTGCAAGGAGAGGTCCGCTTGGTTCTTTGGTGTGGGTCTTTGAGGTAGGCTTGCCAACGAGCTGCATGGCAGGTCAACATATGTCTGTTCAGGCATGTGGTACCCAAGCGGCTGATGTTTTGGCCACGCGATATACGCTTGAGACATATGTTGCAAACAGCAGCTGTGCGATCTGATGCACTAGCCTCAAAAAAGGCCCACACCAAAGAACTTTTTGAATGACGGGCAGAGGCAGCGCCCTGCATAGGCGGAGCTCTGCGGTGTGATTCCGTCGGTGTACTGCCCTTACGCTGGCCACCAAAGGGCATCCTGCCTCGTTGGAGATGTGCCTCCTCCTCATCCTCCTCCTCCTCCTCTCTCCTATTAGGCACCCACGTGGAGTCATTGACCTCATCATCCCCTCCCTCCTCATCACTGGAGCCAATCTGGCAGTATGCTGCAGCTGCTGGAACATGACTGCCAGATTGGTGTCCTTCTTGAGCATCCCCTCTGTCTGCTCTCACGCTACTGCCTTCCTCTAGCTGGGTTTCATCATCAGACCCTTCGAAACGCTGGGCATCCTCCTGGAGCATGTACCCAACACTGTGCTGAAACAGTTCGGGGGACTCCTCAGGAGGAGGACATGGTGGGTCTAGGGAAGGAGTGACTGATGATTTGTCTGACATTGATACCAGGGAAGACGACGCTTTGGCAGCTGCTTTTCCAGTACCCTGAGCCTGGGTGAGAGAGGATGAGGAGGAGGAGGAGGGCTTGGTCATCCACTCTACCAAGTCTTCGGCATGATGTGGCTCAACATGTCCAGCTGCCGAAAAGAAGGACAAGCGTGTCCCATGGCCATGTGCTGATGACAATGCACCGCGTCCACGACCAGCACTGTTGCCCCCAGACACAGAGCCTGCTTGCCCTCTTTTATTGCCTCCTGACTGTCTGCCTCTCCTTGTTTGCCTTCCAGACATTCTAATAGATGGCCTGCAGGGAGATGGGAAAAAAGCAATAAGGGCTACCTTCAGGTGTCCTTCTCTGTCCCTTGAAACAAGGACTTTCACAGTGAAAGAAACTGACACTGTCCCTACCTAGAGTTTTCTGTCCCTAGAATAAATGTTTTTTTTAATCACAATATAGCACAAGGACAATTCACTCAATGTCTCTCCAGGTCCCTGGAAACAAGGACTTGCAGAGTGAAAGAAACTGACACTGTCCCTACCTAGAGTTTTCTGTCCCTAGAATAAATGTTTTTTTTAAGCACAATATAGCACAAGGACAATTAACTCACTGTCCTTACAGGTCCCTGGAAACAAGGACTTGCAGAGTGAAAGAAAAAAAACACTCTCCCTACCTACAGTTTTCTGTCCCTAGAAAAAATGTTTTTTTTAATCACAATATAGCACAAGGAAAATTAACTCACTGTCCTTACAGGTCCCTGGAAACAAGGACTTGCAGAGTGAAAGAAACTGACACTGTCCCTACCTAGAGTTTTCTGTCCCTAGAATAAATGTTTTTTTTAATCACAATATAGCACAAGGACAATTAACTCACTGTCCTTACAGGTCCCTGGAAACAAGGACTTGCAGAGTGAAAGAAACTGACACTGTCCCTACCTAGAGTTTTCTGTCCCTAGAATAAATGTTTTTTTTAAGCACAATATAGCACAAGGACAATTAACTCACTGTCCTTACAGGTCCCTGGAAACAAGGACTTGCAGAGTGAAAGAAAAAAAACACTCTCCCTACCTAGAGTTTTCTGTCCCTAGAAAAAATGTTTTTTTTAATCACAATATAGCACAAGGAAAATTAACTCACTGTCCTTACAGGTCCCTGGAAACAAGGACTTGCAGAGTGAAAGAAAAAAAACACTCTCCCTACCTAGAGTTTTCTGTCCCTAGAAAAAATGTTTTTTTTAATCACAATATAGCACAAGGAAAATTAACTCACTGTCCTTACAGGTCCCTGGAAACAAGGACTTGCAGAGTGAAAGAAAAAAAACACTCTCCCTACCTACAGTTTTCTGTCCCTAGAAAAAATGTTTTTTTTAATCACAATATAGCACAAGGAAAATTAACTCACTGTCCTTACAGGTCCCTGGAAACAAGGACTTGCAGAGTGAAAGAAACTGACACTGTCCCTACCTAGAGTTTTCTGTCCCTAGAATAAATGTTTTTTTTAAGCACAATATAGCACAAGGACAATTAACTCACTGTCCTTACAGGTCCCTGGAAACAAGGACTCGCAGAGTGAAAAAAAAAAAACACTCTCCCTACCTAGAGTTTTCTGTCCCTAGAAAAAATGTTTTTTTTAAGCACAATATAGCACAAGGACAATTAACTCACTGTCCTTACAGGTCCCTGGAAACAAGGACTTGCAGAGTGAAAGAAAAAAAACACTCTCCCTACCTAGAGTTTTCTGTCCCTAGAAAAAATGTTTTTTTTAATCACAATATAGCACAAGGAAAATTAACTCACTGTCCTTACAGGTCCCTGGAAACAAGGACTTGCAGAGTGAAAGAAAAAAAACACTCTCCCTACCTAGAGTTTTCTGTCCCTAGAAAAAATGTTTTTTTTAATCACAATATAGCACAAGGAAAATTAACTCACTGTCCTTACAGGTCCCTGGAAACAAGGACTTGCAGAGTGAAAGAAAAAAAACACTCTCCCTACCTACAGTTTTCTGTCCCTAGAAAAAATGTTTTTTTTAATCACAATATAGCACAAGGAAAATTAACTCACTGTCCTTACAGGTCCCTGGAAACAAGGACTTGCAGAGTGAAAGAAACTGACACTGTCCCTACCTAGAGTTTTCTGTCCCTAGAATAAATGTTTTTTTTAATCACAATATAGCACAAGGACAATTAACTCACTGTCCTTACAGGTCCCTGGAAACAAGGACTTGCAGAGTGAAAGAAAAAAAACACTCTCCCTACCTAGAGTTTTCTGTCCCTAGAAAAAATGTTTTTTTTAATCACAATATAGCACAAGGAAAATTAACTCACTGTCCTTACAGGTCCCTGGAAACAAGGACTTGCAGAGTGAAAGAAAAAAAACACTCTCCCTACCTAGAGTTTTCTGTCCCTAGAAAAAATGTTTTTTTTAATCACAATATAGCACAAGGAAAATTAACTCACTGTCCTTACAGGTCCCTGGAAACAAGGACTTGCAGAGTGAAAAAAAAAAAAAAACACTCTCCCTACCTACAGTTTTCTGTCCCTAGAAAAAATGTTTTTTTTAATCACAATATAGCACAAGGAAAATTAACTCACTGTCCTTACAGGTCCCTGGAAACAAGGACTTGCAGAGTGAAAGAAACTGACACTGTCCCTACCTAGAGTTTTCTGTCCCTAGAATAAATGTTTTTTTTAAGCACAATATAGCACAAGGACAATTAACTCACTGTCCTTACAGGTCCCTGGAAACAAGGACTTGCAGAGTGAAAGAAAAAAAACACTCTCCCTACCTAGAGTTTTCTGTCCCTAGAATAAATGTTTTTTTTAAGCACAATATAGCACAAGGACAATTAACTCACTGTCCTTACAGGTCCCTGGAAACAAGGACTCGCAGAGTGAAAAAAAAAAAACACTCTCCCTACCTAGAGTTTTCTGTCCCTAGAAAAAATGTTTTTTTTAAGCACAATATAGCACAAGGACAATTAACTCACTGTCCTTACAGGTCCCTGGAAACAAGGACTTGCAGAGTGAAAGAAAAAAAACACTCTCCCTACCTAGAGTTTTCTGTCCCTAGAAAAAATGTTTTTTTTAATCACAATATAGCACAAGGAAAATTAACTCACTGTCCTTACAGGTCCCTGGAAACAAGGACTTGCAGAGTGAAAGAAAAAAAACACTCTCCCTACCTAGAGTTTTCTGTCCCTAGAAAAAATGTTTTTTTTAATCACAATATAGCACAAGGAAAATTAACTCACTGTCCTTACAGGTCCCTGGAAACAAGGACTTGCAGAGTGAAAGAAAAAAAACACTCTCCCTACCTACAGTTTTCTGTCCCTAGAAAAAATGTTTTTTTTAATCACAATATAGCACAAGGAAAATTAACTCACTGTCCTTACAGGTCCCTGGAAACAAGGACTTGCAGAGTGAAAGAAACTGACACTGTCCCTACCTAGAGTTTTCTGTCCCTAGAATAAATGTTTTTTTTAATCACAATATAGCACAAGGACAATTAACTCACTGTCCTTACAGGTCCCTGGAAACAAGGACTTGCAGAGTGAAAGAAACTGACACTGTCCCTACCTAGAGTTTTCTGTCCCTAGAATAAATGTTTTTTTTAAGCACAATATAGCACAAGGACAATTAACTCACTGTCCTTACAGGTCCCTGGAAACAAGGACTTGCAGAGTGAAAGAAAAAAAACACTCTCCCTACCTAGAGTTTTCTGTCCCTAGAAAAAATGTTTTTTTTAATCACAATATAGCACAAGGAAAATTAACTCACTGTCCTTACAGGTCCCTGGAAACAAGGACTTGCAGAGTGAAAGAAAAAAAACACTCTCCCTACCTAGAGTTTTCTGTCCCTAGAAAAAATGTTTTTTTTAATCACAATATAGCACAAGGAAAATTAACTCACTGTCCTTACAGGTCCCTGGAAACAAGGACTTGCAGAGTGAAAGAAAAAAAACACTCTCCCTACCTAGAGTTTTCTGTCCCTAGAAAAAATGTTTTTTTTAATCACAATATAGCACAAGGAAAATTAACTCACTGTCCTTACAGGTCCCTGGAAACAAGGACTTGCAGAGTGAAAGAAAAAAAACACTCTCCCTACCTACAGTTTTCTGTCCCTAGAAAAAATGTTTTTTTTAATCACAATATAGCACAAGGAAAATTAACTCACTGTCCTTACAGGTCCCTGGAAACAAGGACTTGCAGAGTGAAAGAAACTGACACTGTCCCTACCTAGAGTTTTCTGTCCCTAGAATAAATGTTTTTTTTAATCACAATATAGCACAAGGACAATTAACTCACTGTCCTTACAGGTCCCTGGAAACAAGGACTTGCAGAGTGAAAGAAACTGACACTGTCCCTACCTAGAGTTTTCTGTCCCTAGAATAAATGTTTTTTTTAAGCACAATATAGCACAAGGACAATTAACTCACTGTCCTTACAGGTCCCTGGAAACAAGGACTTGCAGAGTGAAAGAAAAAAAACACTCTCCCTACCTAGAGTTTTCTGTCCCTAGAAAAAATGTTTTTTTTAATCACAATATAGCACAAGGAAAATTAACTCACTGTCCTTACAGGTCCCTGGAAACAAGGACTTGCAGAGTGAAAGAAAAAAAACACTCTCCCTACCTAGAGTTTTCTGTCCCTAGAAAAAATGTTTTTTTTAATCACAATATAGCACAAGGAAAATTAACTCACTGTCCTTACAGGTCCCTGGAAACAAGGACTTGCAGAGTGAAAGAAAAAAAACACTCTCCCTACCTACAGTTTTCTGTCCCTAGAAAAAATGTTTTTTTTAATCACAATATAGCACAAGGAAAATTAACTCACTGTCCTTACAGGTCCCTGGAAACAAGGACTTGCAGAGTGAAAGAAACTGACACTGTCCCTACCTAGAGTTTTCTGTCCCTAGAATAAATGTTTTTTTTAAGCACAATATAGCACAAGGACAATTAACTCACTGTCCTTACAGGTCCCTGGAAACAAGGACTCGCAGAGTGAAAAAAAAAAAACACTCTCCCTACCTAGAGTTTTCTGTCCCTAGAAAAAATGTTTTTTTTAAGCACAATATAGCACAAGGACAATTAACTCACTGTCCTTACAGGTCCCTGGAAACAAGGACTTGCAGAGTGAAAGAAAAAAAACACTCTCCCTACCTAGAGTTTTCTGTCCCTAGAAAAAATGTTTTTTTTAATCACAATATAGCACAAGGAAAATTAACTCACTGTCCTTACAGGTCCCTGGAAACAAGGACTTGCAGAGTGAAAGAAAAAAAACACTCTCCCTACCTAGAGTTTTCTGTCCCTAGAAAAAATGTTTTTTTTAATCACAATATAGCACAAGGAAAATTAACTCACTGTCCTTACAGGTCCCTGGAAACAAGGACTTGCAGAGTGAAAGAAAAAAAACACTCTCCCTACCTACAGTTTTCTGTCCCTAGAAAAAATGTTTTTTTTAATCACAATATAGCACAAGGAAAATTAACTCACTGTCCTTACAGGTCCCTGGAAACAAGGACTTGCAGAGTGAAAGAAACTGACACTGTCCCTACCTAGAGTTTTCTGTCCCTAGAATAAATGTTTTTTTTAATCACAATATAGCACAAGGACAATTAACTCACTGTCCTTACAGGTCCCTGGAAACAAGGACTTGCAGAGTGAAAGAAAAAAAACACTCTCCCTACCTAGAGTTTTCTGTCCCTAGAAAAAATGTTTTTTTTAATCACAATATAGCACAAGGAAAATTAACTCACTGTCCTTACAGGTCCCTGGAAACAAGGACTTGCAGAGTGAAAGAAAAAAAACACTCTCCCTACCTAGAGTTTTCTGTCCCTAGAAAAAATGTTTTTTTTAATCACAATATAGCACAAGGAAAATTAACTCACTGTCCTTACAGGTCCCTGGAAACAAGGACTTGCAGAGTGAAAGAAAAAAAACACTCTCCCTACCTAGAGTTTTCTGTCCCTAGAAAAAATGTTTTTTTTAATCACAATATAGCACAAGGAAAATTAACTCACTGTCCTTACAGGTCCCTGGAAACAAGGACTTGCAGAGTGAAAGAAAAAAAACACTCTCCCTACCTAGAGTTTTCTGTCCCTAGAAAAAATGTTTTTTTTAATCACAATATAGCACAAGGAAAATTAACTCACTGTCCTTACAGGTCCCTGGAAACAAGGACTTGCAGAGTGAAAGAAAAAAAACACTCTCCCTACCTACAGTTTTCTGTCCCTAGAAAAAATGTTTTTTTTAATCACAATATAGCACAAGGAAAATTAACTCACTGTCCTTACAGGTCCCTGGAAACAAGGACTTGCAGAGTGAAAGAAACTGACACTGTCCCTACCTAGAGTTTTCTGTCCCTAGAATAAATGTTTTTTTTAATCACAATATAGCACAAGGAAAATTAACTCACTGTCCTTACAGGTCCCTGGAAACAAGGACTTGCAGAGTGAAAGAAACTGACACTGTCCCTACCTAGAGTTTTCTGTCCCTAGAATAAATGTTTTTTTTAATCACAATATAGCACAAGGAAAATTAACTCACTGTCCTTACAGGTCCCTGGAAACAAGGACTTGCAGAGTGAAAGAAACTGACACTGTCCCTACCTAGAGTTTTCTGTCCCTAGAATAAATGTTTTTTTTAATCACAATATAGCACAAGGAAAATTAACTCACTGTCCTTACAGGTCCCTGGAAACAAGGACTTGCAGAGTGAAAGAAACTGACACTGTCCCTACCTAGAGTTTTCTGTCCCTAGAATAAATGTTTTTTTTAAGCACAATATAGCACAAGGACAATTAACTCACTGTCCTTACAGGTCCCTGGAAACAAGGACTTGCAGAGTGAAAGAAAAAAAACACTCTCCCTACCTACAGTTTTCTGTCCCTAGAAAAAATGTTTTTTTTAATCACAATATAGCACAAGGAAAATTAACTCACTGTCCTTACAGGTCCCTGGAAACAAGGACTTGCAGAGTGAAAGAAACTGACACTGTCCCTACCTAGAGTTTTCTGTCCCTAGAATAAATGTTTTTTTTAATCACAATATAGCACAAGGACAATTAACTCACTGTCCTTACAGGTCCCTGGAAACAAGGACTTGCAGAGTGAAAGAAACTGACACTGTCCCTACCTAGAGTTTTCTGTCCCTAGAATAAATGTTTTTTTTAAGCACAATATAGCACAAGGACAATTAACTCACTGTCCTTACAGGTCCCTGGAAACAAGGACTTGCAGAGTGAAAGAAACTGACACTGTCCCTACCTAGAGTTTTCTGTCCCTAGAATAAATGTTTTTTTTAAGCACACTATAGCAGAAGCACAAAACACACTGACACTCTCCCTACCTATCCTTCTCTTTCCCTAAACTAAAGGAATCCAGGTTAAGCAAGAAAGAAATAACAGTCACTGTCCCTGCCTATGCTACTTTATCCCTGCTCCGGAACACACTACACTAGGCCGCCGTGCTGGCGGCCTTTTATAGTGTGGGGCGTGTACTAAACACCCTCAGCAATAATTGGCCACAGGCATCCTGCCTGTGGCCAATCATTGCTCTCCTCGCTGCCGGCGCTGTGATTGGCCAAGCATGCGGGGTCACAGTGCATGCTTGGCCAATCACAGCGCCTGGATGACACTGCGATGGCGTAGTGCATTGTGGGCCGTTCGCGTCACTCGAATTTGGCGCGAACGGCCCAAATCGTTCGATCTTCGTCGAACGATCGAACAGCCAATGTTCGAGTCGAACGTATGTTCGACTCGAACACGAAGCTCATCCCTAGTGATCAGTGAGAAGAATGTTCCTTACATTGGTGATCAGTGGGAAGAATGCTCCTTACATTGGTGATCAGTGAGAAGAATGTCCCTTACATTGGTGATCAGTGAGAAGAATGTCCCTTACATTGGTGATCAGTGGGAAGAATGCTCCTTACATTGGTGATCAGTGGGAAGAATGTTCCTTACATTGGTGGTCAGTGGGAAGAATGTCCCTTACATTGGTGATCAGTGGGAAGAATGCTCCTTACATTGGTGGTCAGTGGGAAGAATGTTCCTTACATTGGTGGTCAGTGGGAAGAATGTCCCTTACATTGGGGGTCAGTGAGAAGAATGTTCCTTACATTGGTGATCAGTGGGAAGAATGTTCCTTACATTGGTGATCAGTGGGAAGAATGTCCCTTACATTGGTGATCAGTGGGAAGAATGCTCCTTACATTGGTGGTCAGTGGGAAGAATGCTCCTTACATTGGTGGTCAGTGGGAAGAATGTTCCTTACATTGGTGATCAGTGGGAAGAATGTCCCTTACATTGGTGATCAGTGAGAAGAATGTTCCTTACATTGGTGGTCAGTGGGAAGAATGTTCCTTACATTGGTGATCAGTGGGAAGAATGTCCCTTACATTGGTGATCAGTGAGAAGAATGTTCCTTACATTGGTGATCAGTGGGAAGAATGTCCCTTACATTGGTGATCAGTGAGAAGAATGTTCCTTACATTGGTGGTCAGTGGGAAGAATGTTCCTTACATTGGTGATCAGTGGGAAGAATGTCCCTTACATTGGTGATCAGTGAGAAGAATGTTCCTTACATTGGTGATCAGTGAGAAGAATGTCCCTTACATTGGTGATCAGTGGGAAGAATGCTCCTTACATTGGTGGTCAGTGGGAAGAATGCCCCTTACATTGGTGATCAGTGGGAAGAATGTTCCTTACATTGGTGATCAGTGGGAAGAATGTTCCTTACATTGGTGATCAGTGGGAAGAATGCTCCTTACATTGGTGGTCAGTGGGAAGAATGTTCCTTACATTGGTGATCAGTGGGAAGAATGTCCCTTACATTGGTGATCAGTGGGAAGAATGCTCCTTACATTGGTGATCAGTGGGAAGAATGTTCCTTACATTGGTGATCAGTGAGAAGAATGTTCCTTACATTGGTGATCAGTGAGAAGAATGTCCCTTACATTGGTGATCAGTGGGAAGAATGTTCCTTACATTGGTGATCAGTGGGAAGAATGCTCCTTACATTGGTGATCAGTGAGAAGAATGCTCCTTACATTGGTGATCAGTGGGAAGAATGTTCCTTACATTGGTGATCAGTGAGAAGAATGTTCCTTACATTGGTGATCAGTGAGAAGAATGTTCCTTACATTGGTGATCAGTGGGAAGAATGTTCCTTACATTGGTGATCAGTGAGAAGAATGTTCCTTACATTGGTGATCAGTGGGAAGAATGTCCCTTACATTGGTGATCAGTGGGAAGAATGCTCCTTACATTGGTGATCAGTGTGAAGAATGTTCCTTACATTGGTGATCAGTTAGAAGAATGTTCCTTACATTGGTGATCAGTGGGAAGAATGTCCCTTACATTGGTGATCAGTGGGAAGAATGCTCCTTACATTGGTGATCAGTGGGAAGAATGTTCCTTACATTGGTGATCAGTGGGAAGAATGCTCCTTACATTGGTGATCAGTGGGAAGAATGTTCCTTACATTGGTGATCAGTGGGAAGAATGCTCCTTACATTGGTGATCAGTGAGAAGAATGTTCCTTACATTGGTGATCAGTGAGAAGAATGTCCCTTACATTGGTGATCAGTGAGAAGAATGTCCCTTACATTGGTGATCAGTGGGAAGAATGCTCCTTACATTGGTGATCAGTGGGAAGAATGTTCCTTACATTGGTGGTCAGTGGGAAGAATGTCCCTTACATTGGTGATCAGTGGGAAGAATGCTCCTTACATTGGTGGTCAGTGGGAAGAATGTTCCTTACATTGGTGGTCAGTGGGAAGAATGTCCCTTACATTGGGGGTCAGTGAGAAGAATGTTCCTTACATTGGTGATCAGTGGGAAGAATGTTCCTTACATTGGTGATCAGTGGGAAGAATGTCCCTTACATTGGTGATCAGTGGGAAGAATGCTCCTTACATTGGTGGTCAGTGGGAAGAATGCTCCTTACATTGGTGGTCAGTGGGAAGAATGTTCCTTACATTGGTGATCAGTGGGAAGAATGTCCCTTACATTGGTGATCAGTGAGAAGAATGTTCCTTACATTGGTGGTCAGTGGGAAGAATGTTCCTTACATTGGTGATCAGTGGGAAGAATGTCCCTTACATTGGTGATCAGTGAGAAGAATGTTCCTTACATTGGTGATCAGTGGGAAGAATGTCCCTTACATTGGTGATCAGTGGGAAGAATGTTCCTTACATTGGTGATCAGTGGGAAGAATGTTCCTTACATTGGTGATCAGTGAGAAGAATGTTCCTTACATTGGTGATCAGTGGGAAGAATGTCCCTTACATTGGTGATCAGTGGGAAGAATGTTCCTTACATTGGTGATCAGTGGGAAGAATGCTCCTTACATTGGTGATCAGTGAGAAGAATGTCCCTTACATTGGTGATCAGTGGGAAGAATGCTCCTTACATTGGTGATCAGTGGGAAGAATGTCCCTTACATTGGTGATCAGTGGGAAGAATGTTCCTTACATTGGTGGTCAGTGGGAAGAATGTCCCTTACATTGGTGATCAGTGGGAAGAATGTCCCTTACATTGGTGATCAGTGAGAAGAATGTTCCTTACATTGGTGATCAGTGGGAAGAATGTCCCTTACATTGGTGATCAGTGGGAAGAATGTTCCTTACATTGGTGATCAGTGGGAAGAATGCTCCTTACATTGGTGGTCAGTGGGAAGAATGTCCCTTACATTGGTGATCAGTGGGAAGAATGTTCCTTACATTGGTGATCAGTGAGAAGAATGTCCCTTACATTGGTGATCAGTGGGAAGAATGTTCCTTACATTGGTGATCAGTGGGAAGAATGCTCCTTACATTGGTGATCAGTGAGAAGAATGTTCCTTACATTGGTGATCAGTGGGAAGAATGTTCCTTACATTGGTGATCAGTGGGAAGAATGTCCCTTACATTGGTGATCAGTGGGAAGAATGTTCCTTACATTGGTGATCAGTGGGAAGAATGCTCCTTACATTGGTGATCAGTGGGAAGAATGTTCCTTACATTGGTGATCAGTGGGAAGAATGTCCCTTACATTGGTGATCAGTGGGAAGAATGCTCCTTACATTGGTGATCAGTGAGAAGAATGTTCCTTACATTGGTGATCAGTGGGAAGAATGCTCCTTACATTGGTGATCAGTGGGAAGAATGTTCCTTACATTGGTGATCAGTGGGAAGAATGCTCCTTACTAGTGATGAGCCGAACACCCCCGGGTTCGGTTCGCACCAGAACCCGCGAACGGACCTAAAGTTCGAACGAACATTAGAACCCTATTAAATACAATGGATGCGAACGTTCGAATTCTAAAGTGCTAATTATAACAACTATTATGCATGTTATTGTCCTAAAAAGGGTTTGGGAACCCGGGTTCTGCACCAGGGGACATGTATCAATGCAAAAAGAAGTTTTAAAAACGGTCGTTTTTCGGGAGCAGTCATTTTAATGATGCATAAAGTGAAAAAAAAAAAGTCAAATATTCCTTTAAATATCGTACCTGGGGGGTGTCTAAAGTATGCCTGTGAAGTGCCACGTGTTTCCCGTGTTTAGAACTGTCCCTGCACAAAATGACACTTCTAAAGGAAAAAAAAGCCATTTAAAACTGCTTGCGGCTTTAATGTAATGTCTGGTCCCGGTAATATGGATGAAATTCTTTAAGAAAAATGGCATAGCTACCCCATGACCCCCCCCCCCCCTACCCCAGCCCATTACCAGCCCCTTTGGGTCTTGTATGGATATTAAGGGGAACCCCGCACATAAAATAAAAAAGGCCCTATATACTCTGAACAGCCCTATACAGGCGGTGCATACAAGACAGGGACTGTAGGTTTGTTCTTATGTAGAATCTGTTTGTAATTTTGAACAGGTACATTGTTGAAGTGTAGCTCCAGACCAAAAATCTATTTTTAAACTTTTTGGAAAACATAGGTAAGGGTTATCACCCCTGTAACATTTGTTTTGCTGTCTGTGCCCCTGTTCAGAACATTTCACCTCACTTTCCGTCCCAATGACAACTGTTTTTGAAATGTGGTGTTTTTCTTGAAACAAGGATTGCTGATAAAGCATCAGTACAGAGGAGACACCTTTCTCCCATATTTATTCTTACAGGAGAGAATTTTCCTTCCTAGTGGTAGATTTCCTCTCACTTCCTGTTGTCTTCTTGCGTTTGCAAGTAGGAGTCGTTTGTAAGTTGGATGTTTGAAAGTAGGGACCTGCCGTATATACTCTGCAGAAATAGGCCCCTTAGTTGTTGGTGTTGGCACAACACTGTAAGCACTCACAGTTACTCTTGGTTGGTGCTGGAACGCCCTGCTGTCAACTATTATATCAGGAATTTTAATTACATATAATTGTTGAACAGTGGTAGTAAAAATTGGGCCTTTGATGGTGGTGCTGGTGCCACAACACTGTAAGCCCTGACAGTTACTCTTGGTGGGTGCAGCAATGGGCCCTGCTGTGAATTATTAGATCAAGAATTGTAATTACATGCCCCTGTTGAACAGGGGCTGAAAAATTGGGCCTTAGGCACTGGTGGCACAACACTGCAACCCCTCACAGATACTGTACTTGGAGCACAGCAATGAGCCCTGTTGCAAAGTATTGCTTCAAAAATTGTAATGACACGCCCCTGTTAAACAGGGGCTGAAAAATTGGGCCTTAGGCACTGGTGGCACAACACTGCAACTCCTCACAGATACTGTACTTGGAGCACAGCAATGAGCCCTGTTGCAAAGTATTGCTTCAAAAATTGTAATGACACGCCCCTGTTAAACAGGGGCTGAAAAATTGGGCCTTAGGCACTGGTGGCACAACACTGCAACTCCTCACAGATACTGTACTTGGAGCACAGCAATGAGCCCTGTTGCAAAGTATTGCTTCAAAAATTGTAATTACACGCCCCTGTTAAACAGGGGCTGAAAAATTGGGCGTTAGGCACTGGTGGCGGCACCCATAAACAAAAATGATCTTACAAGCTATCATCATCAATCGTATCATTGAGGACTCGGAGGAGGAGGATAGCCAGTCAACATAACAGCACAGGCACTCAGCATCAGCATCAGTCTTGAAGGGATGTGACATGTTAAAATCAATTAGTCTGTTATATCAGCATCAGGTGTGTGGTAGCTGGTGGTGATCCAAGACTGGTTCATCTTGATGAAAGTCAGTCGATCAACCGAGTCGGTGGACAGGCGCACCCTGTGATCCGTGACAAATCCTCCAGCAGCACTGAATGTGCGTTCCGAAAGAACGCTGGATGCAGGACAGGCCAGTAGCTCAATTGCATACTGTGCAAGCTCTGGCCAGTGATCCATCCTCAAGACCCAGTAAGCCAGAGGATTTTCGGTGGGGAAGGTGTCCAAGTCTGACCTTGCCCCTAGATATTCCTGCACCATGTTTATCAGACGCTGGCGATGGTTGCTGGAACCGATCATACTTTGGGGCTGCGGACTAAAGAATTGTCTGAACGCATCGGTCAGACGGCCACCTTCCCCACCGCTCCTTCTTTGACTGGCCGAAGCCTCAGCAACTCGTTGTCCAGGACCAGGAGTTTGCAACCTCCCAGTCTCTGGGAACGCGTTGCACAGACCTTTCTGCAAGGCCTCCCGGAGTTGTCTCATCCTCTGCTCCCTCTGCGACGGTAACATAAGGTCCGCAACCTTACCCTTGTACCGTGGATCAAGGAG
Source organism: Rana muscosa (assembly GCA_029206835.1). Taxonomy (NCBI): domain Eukaryota; kingdom Metazoa; phylum Chordata; class Amphibia; order Anura; family Ranidae; genus Rana; species Rana muscosa. The sequence goes on from CM055124.1 coordinate 282,250,834, forward strand.
AGTGGCCAGCCAGTAATGGTCCCTCTCCTTGATCCGAAGAATACGAGGATCCTTCCGCAGACTTTGCAGGATCAGGGAGGCCATGCAGCGTAGGTTTGCTGAGGCATTCGCTCCGGAGTCCTCTGGGTCACTAAGGACGACATGATCCGCAGCCACCTCCTCCCAGCCACGTACAAGTCCACTGGTTTCTTGGGACTGTAAATCATCCCTAAAAGACTGCTGCTGATGATGCTGAGTGCCAGCCTCCACCTCCATGCTGACACAATCCTCCTCCTCCTCCTCCTCCTCCTCTTCCTGTGCGATGGGTGGGACAGAAGGAACACTGTCTGGGTAAAGGGGGCCTTGAGAGGCAAGGAAGTCCTCCTCTTCCTGCCTCTGTTCTGCCTCAAGTGCCCTGTCCATTATTCCACGCAGCGTGTGCTCCAACAGGTGGACAAGAGGTACAGTGTCACTGATGCATGCACTGTCACTGCTCACCATCCTCGTGGCCTCCTCAAATGGTGCCAGGACAGTGCATGCATCCCTGATCATGCCCCACTGGCGTGGAGAAAAAAAACCAAGCTCCCCTGACCCTGTCCTGGTGCCGTAGTCGCACAGGTACTCATTGATGGCCCTCTGCTGCGTGTGCAGCCGCTGCAGCATGGCCAACGTTGAGTTCCACCTGGTGGGCATGTCACATATAAGGCGGTTCTTGGGCAGGTTCAACTCCTTTTGCAGCTCAGCCAGGCGAGCACTGGCATTATAAGATCTGCGGAAATGCACACAGACTTTCCTGGCCTGCCTCAGGACATCCTGTAAGCCCGGGTACCTGCCCAAGAAGCGCTGCACCACCAGGTTAAGGACGTGAGCCACACAGGGCACATGGGTCAGTTGTCCCTGTCGGAGGGCGGAGAGGAGGTTGGTGCCATTGTCGCAAACCACCATTCCTGGCTTAAGCTGGCGTGGCGTCAACCACCTCTCGGCCTGGCCCTGCAGAGCAGACAGGACCTCTGCCCCAGTGTGGCTTCTGTCCCCCAAACACACCAGCGCAAGCACGGCATGGCATCTTTTTGCCTGCGTACTTGCGTAGCCCCGTGAACGGCTACGGAGCACCGCTGGTTCATAGGACAAACCACAGGAAGAGGCCATGGAGGAAGAAGAAGAGGAGGGGGTGGAGGAGAGAGGTGTGTCACAACCAGTAGTAGCATTTTGGAGGCGTGGCGGTGGGACAACCTCCAACACTACTGCACCTTGTCCTGAATCCTTCCCAGCTGCCAAAAGAGTGACCCAATGGGCCGTGAAAGAAAGGTAACGTCCCTGTCCATGCCTGCTGGACCATGAGTCAGCGGTAATATGCACCTTACCGCTGACCGCCCTGTCCAGCGAGGCCAAGACATTGCCTTCCACATGCCGGTAGAGAGCCGGAATAGCCTTCCGTGAGAAAAAGTGGCGTTTGGGAACCTGCCACTGAGGAACCGCACATTGCACAAACTCACGGAAGGGGGCCGAGTCTACCAACTGAAAAGGCAGCAGTTGAAGCGCTAGCAATTTAGCCAAGCTAGCATTCAACCGCTGGGCATGTGGATGGCTGGGAGTGAACTTCTTTCGACGGTCCAGCAGCTGGGGCAGGGAAATTTGCCTGCTAGAATCGGACGTCGGTGTACTGCTAGCAGAGTGGGCGCAAGTACTTGGCTGTGACACACCTAATTCTACACCTTCATTCCTCTCAGTGCATGTTTCAGAGAGGACTGAAGTTATAGTGGGGTTGGAGATCCCAGCTGATGCGGTGCAAGGAGAGGTCCGCTTTGTTCTTTGGTGTGGGTCTTTGAGGTAGGCTTGCCAACGAGCTGCATGGCAGGTCAACATATGTCTGGTCAGGCATGTGGTACCCAAGCGGCTGATGTTTTGGCCACGCGATATACGCTTGAGACATATGTTGCAAACAGCAGCTGTGCGATCTGATGCACTAGCCTCAAAAAAGGCCCACACCAAAGAACTTTTTGAATGACGGGCAGAGGCAGCGCCCTGCACAGGCGGAGCTCTGCGGTGTGATTCCGTCGGTGTACTGCCCTTACGCTGGCCACCAAAGGGCATCCTGCCTCGTTGGAGATGTGCCTCCTCCTCATCCTCCTCCTCCTCCTCTCTCCTATTAGGCACCCACGTGGAGTCAGTGACCTCATCATCCCCTCCCTCCTCATCACTGGAGCCAATCTGGCAGTATGCTGCAGCTGCTGGAACATGACTGCCAGATTGGTGTCCTTCTTGAGCATCCCCTCTGTCTGCTCTCACGCTACTGCCTTCCTCTAGCTGGGTTTCATCATCAGACCCTTCGAAACGCTGGGCATCCTCCTGGAGCATGTACCCAACACTGTGCTGAAACAGTTCGGGGGACTCCTCAGGAGGAGGACATGGTGGGTCTAGGGAAGGAGTGACTGATGATTTGTCTGACATTGATACCAGGGAAGACGACGCTTTGGCAGCTGCTTTTCCAGTACCCTGAGCCTGGGTGAGAGAGGATGAGGAGGAGGAGGAGGGCTTGGTCATCCACTCTACCAAGTCTTCGGCATGATGTGGCTCAACATGTCCAGCTGCCGAAAAGAAGGACAAGCGTGTCCCATGGCCATGTGCTGATGACAATGCACCGCGTCCACGACCAGCACTGTTGCCCCCAGACACAGAGCCTGCTTGCCCTCTTTTATTGCCTCCTGACTGTCTGCCTCTCCTTGTTTGCCTTCCAGACATTCTAATAGATGGGCTGCAGGGAGATGGGAAAAAAGCAATAAGGGCTACCTTCAGGTGTCCTTCTCTGTCCCTTGAAACAAGGACTTTCACAGTGAAAGAAACTGACACTCTCCCTACCTACAGTTTTCTGTCCCTAGAAAAAATATTTTTTTTAAGCACAATATAGCACAAGGACAATTCACTCACTGTCCTTACAGGTCCCTGGAAACAAGGACTTGCAGAGTGAAAGAAAAAAAACACTCTCCCTACCTACAGTTTTCTGTCCCTAGAAAAAATGTTTTTTTTAATCACAATATAGCACAAGGACAATTCACTCACTGTCCTTCCAGGTCCCTGGAAACAAGGACTTGCAGAGTGAAATAAACTGACACTCTCCCTACCTACAGTTTTCTGTCCCTAGAATAAATGTTTTTTTTAAGCACAATATAGCACAAGGACAATTCACTCACTGTCCTTACAGGTCCCTGGAAACAAGGACTTGCAGAGTGAAAGAAAAAAAACACTCTCCCTACCTACAGTTTTCTGTCCCTAGAATAAATGTTTTTTTTAAGCACAATATAGCACAAGGACAATTCACTCACTGTCCTTACAGGTCCCTGGAAACAAGGACTTGCAGAGTGAAAGAAAAAAAACACTCTCCCTACCTACAGTTTTCTGTCCCTAGAATAAATGTTTTTTTTAATCACAATATAGCACAAGGACAATTCACTCACTGTCCTTACAGGTCCCTGGAAACAAGGACTTGCAGAGTGAAAGAAAAAAAACACTCTCCCTACCTACAGTTTTCTGTCCCTAGAAAAAATGTTTTTTTAATCACAATATAGCACAAGGACAATTCACTCACTGTCCTTCCAGGTCCCTGGAAACAAGGACTTGCAGAGTGAAATAAACTGACACTCTCCCTACCTACAGTTTTCTGTCCCTAGAATAAATGTTTTTTTTAAGCACAATATAGCACAAGGACAATTCACTCACTGTCCTTACAGGTCCCTGGAAACAAGGACTTGCAGAGTGAAAGAAAAAAAACACTCTCCCTACCTACAGTTTTCTGTCCCTAGAAAAAATGTTTTTTTTAATCACAATATAGCACAAGGACAATTCACTCACTGTCCTTACAGGTCCCTGGAAACAAGGACTTGCAGAGTGAAAGAAAAAAAACACTCTCCCTACCTACAGTTTTCTGTCCCTAGAAAAAAATGTTTTTTTTAATCACAATATAGCACAAGGACAATTCACTCACTGTCCTTACAGGTCCCTGGAAACAAGGACTTGCAGAGTGAAATAAACTGACACTCTCCCTACCTACAGTTTTCTGTCCCTAGAATAAATGTTTTTTTAAGCACAATATAGCACAAGGACAATTCACTCACTGTCCTTACAGGTCCCTGGAAACAAGGACTTGCAGAGTGAAAGAAAAAAAACACTCTCCCTACCTACAGTTTTCTGTCCCTAGAAAAAATGTTTTTTTTAATCACAATATAGCACAAGGACAATTCACTCACTGTCCTTCCAGGTCCCTGGAAACAAGGACTTGCAGAGTGAAATAAACTGACACTCTCCCTACCTACAGTTTTCTGTCCCTAGAAAAAATGTTTTTTTTAATCACAATATAGCACAAGGACAATTCACTCACTGTCCTTACAGGTCCCTGGAAACAAGGACTTGCAGAGTGAAAGAAAAAAAACACTCTCCCTACCTACAGTTTTCTGTCCCTAGAAAAAATGTTTTTTTTAATCACAATATAGCACAAGGACAATTCACTCACTGTCCTTACAGGTCCCTGGAAACAAGGACTTGCAGAGTGAAATAAACTGACACTCTCCCTACCTACAGTTTTCTGTCCCTAGAATAAATGTTTTTTTAAGCACAATATAGCACAAGGACAATTCACTCACTGTCCTTACAGGTCCCTGGAAACAAGGACTTGCAGAGTGAAAGAAAAAAAACACTCTCCCTACCTACAGTTTTCTGTCCCTAGAAAAAATGTTTTTTTTAATCACAATATAGCACAAGGACAATTCACTCACTGTCCTTACAGGTCCCTGGAAACAAGGACTTGCAGAGTGAAATAAACTGACACTCTCCCTACCTACAGTTTTCTGTCCCTAGAATAAATGTTTTTTTTAAGCACAATATAGCACAAGGACAATTCACTCACTGTCCTTACAGGTCCCTGGAAACAAGGACTTGCAGAGTGAAAGAAAAAAAACACTCTCCCTACCTACAGTTTTCTGTCCCTAGAAAAAATGTTTTTTTTAATCACAATATAGCACAAGGACAATTCACTCACTGTCCTTCCAGGTCCCTGGAAACAAGGACTTGCAGAGTGAAATAAACTGACACTCTCCCTACCTACAGTTTTCTGTCCCTAGAATAAATGTTTTTTTTAAGCACAATATAGCACAAGGACAATTCACTCACTGTCCTTACAGGTCCCTGGAAACAAGGACTTGCAGAGTGAAAGAAAAAAAACACTCTCCCTACCTACAGTTTTCTGTCCCTAGAAAAAATGTTTTTTTTTAAGCACAATATAGCACAAGGACAATTCACTCACTGTCCTTCCAGGTCCCTGGAAACAAGGACTTGCAGAGTGAAAGAAAAAAAACACTCTCCCTACCTACAGTTTTCTGTCCCTAGAAAAAATGTTTTTTTAAGCACAATATAGCACAAGGACAATTCACTCACTGTCCTTCCAGGTCCCTGGAAACAAGGACTTGCAGAGTGAAAGAAAAAAAACACTCTCCCTACCTACAGTTTTCTGTCCCTAGAAAAAATGTTTTTTTTAATCACAATATAGCACAAGGACAATTCACTCACTGTCCTTACAGGTCCCTGGAAACAAGGACTTGCAGAGTGAAAGAAACTGACACTCTCCCTACCTACAGTTTTCTGTCCCTAGAATAAATGTTTTTTTTTAAGCACAATATAGCACAAGGACAATTCACTCACTGTCCTTCCAGGTCCCTGGAAACAAGGACTTGCAGAGTGAAATAAACTGACACTCTCCCTACCTACAGTTTTCTGTCCCTAGAATAAATGTTTTTTTAAGCACAATATAGCACAAGGACAATTCACTCACTGTCCTTCCAGGTCCCTGGAAACAAGGACTTGCAGAGTGAAAGAAACTGACACTGTCCCTACCTACAGTTTTCTGTCCCTAGAATAAATGTTTTTTTTAAGCACAATATAGCACAAGCACAAAACACACTGACACTCTCCCTACCTATCCTTCTCTTTCCCTAAACTAAAGGAATCCAGGTTAAGCAAGAAAGAAATAACAGTCACTGTCCCTGCCTATGCTGCTCTATCCCTGCTCCGGAACACACTACACTAGGCCGCCGTGCTGGCGGCCTTTTATAGTGTGGGGCGTGTACTAAACACCCTCAGCAATAATTGGCCACAGGCATCCTGCCTGTGGCCAATCATTGCTCTCCTCGCTGCCGGCGCTGTGATTGGCCAAGCATGCGGGGTCACAGTGCATGCTTGGCCAATCACAGCGCCTGGATGACACTGCGATGGCGTAGTGCATTGTGGGCCGTTCGCGTCACTCGAATTTGGCGCGAACGGCCCAAATCGTTCGATCTTCGTCGAACGATCGAACAGCCGATGTTCGAGTCGAACGTATGTTCGACTCGAACACGAAGCTCATCCCTACTCCTTACATTGGTGATCAGTGGGAAGAATGCTCCTTACATTGGTGATCAGTGAGAAGAATGTTCCTTACATTGGTGATCAGTGGGAAGAATGCTCCTTACATTGGTGATCAGTGAGAAGAATGTCCCTTACATTGGTGATCAGTGGGAAGAATGTCCCTTACATTGGTGGTCAGTGGGAAGAATGTCCCTTACATTGGTGGTCAGTGGGAAGAATGCTCCTTACATTGGTGATCAGTGAGAAGAATGTTCCTTACATTGGGGATCAGTGGGAAGAATGCTCCTTACATTGGTGATCAGTGAGAAGAATGCTCCTTACATTGGTGATCAGTGAGAAGAATGTTCCTTACATTGGTGATCAGTGGGAAGAATGCTCCTTACATTGGTGATCAGTGAGAAGAATGCTCCTTACATTGGTGATCAGTGGGAAGAATGTTCCTTACATTGGTGATCAGTGAGAAGAATGTTCCTTACATTGGTGATCAGTGAGAAGAATGTCCCTTACATTGGTGATCAGTGGGAAGAATGTTCCTTACATTGGTGATCAGTGGGAAGAATGCTCCTTACATTGGTGATCAGTGAGAAGAATGCTCCTTACATTGGTGATCAGTGAGAAGAATGTTCCTTACATTGGTGATCAGTGAGAAGAATGTCCCTTACATTGGTGATCAGTGGGAAGAATGTTCCTTACATTGGTGATCAGTGGGAAGAATGTTCCTTACATTGGTGATCAGTGGGAAGAATGTTCCTTGCATTGGTGATCAGTGGGAAGAATGTTCCTTACATTGGAGATCAGTGGGAAGAATGTTCCTTACATTGGTGATCAGTGGGAAGAATGTCCCTTACATTGGTGGTCAGTGGGAAGAATGTTCCTTACATTGGTGGTCAGTGGGAAGAATGTTCCTTACATTGGTGATCAGTGAGAAGAATGTTCCTTACATTGGTGATCAGTGGGAAGAATGTCCCTTACATTGGTGGTCAGTGGGAAGAATGTCCCTTACATTGGTGGTCAGTGGGAAGAATGTTCCTTACATTGGTGATCAGTGGGAAGAATGTTCCTTACATTGGTGGTCAGTGGGAAGAATGTCCCTTACATTGGTGATCAGTGGGAAGAATGTCCTTACATTTGTGATCAGTGGGAAGAATGTTCCTTACATTGGTGATCAGTGGGAAGAATGTCCCTTACATTGGTGGTCAGTGGGAAGAATGTTCCTTACATTGGTGGTCAGTGGGAAGAATGTTCCTTACATTGGTGGTCAGTGAGAAGAATGTTCCTTACATTGGTGGTCAGTGAGAAGAATGTTCCTTACATTGGTGATCAGTGAGAAGAATGATCCTTACATTGGTGATCAGTGGGAAGAATGTTCCTTACATTGGTGATCAGTGGGAAGAATGATCCTTACATTGGTGGTCAGTGGGAAGAATGTCCCTTACATTGGTGATCAGTGGGAAGAATGTCCTTACATTGGTGATCAGTGGGAAGAATGTTCCTTACATTGGTGATCAGTGGGAAGAATGTTCCTTACATTGGTGGTCAGTGGGAAGAATGTCCCTTACATTGGTGATCAGTGAGAAGAATGTTCCTTACATTGGTGATCAGTGAGAAGAATGTTCCTTACATTGGTGATCAGTGGGAAGAATGTTCCTTACATTGGGGATCAGTGGGAAGAATGATCCTTACATTGGGGATCAGTGGGAAGAATGCTCCTTACATTGGTGATCAGTGGGAAGAATGTCCCTTACATTGGTGATCAGTGGGAAGAATGTTCCTTACATTGGTGATCAGTGGGAAGAATGTTCCTTACATTGGTGATCAGTGGGAAGAATGTTCCTTACATTGGTGATCAGTGGGAAGAATGTCCCTTACATTGGTGATCAGTGGGAAGAATGTTCCTTACATTGGTGATCAGTGGGAAGAATGTTCCTTACATTGGTGGTCAGTGGGAAGAATGTCCCTTACATTGGTGATCAGTGAGAAGAATGTTCCTTACATTGGTGATCAGTGAGAAGAATGTTCCTTACATTCGTGATCAGTGGGAAGAATGTCCCTTACATTGGTGATCAGTGGGAAGAATGTCCCTTACATTGGTGGTCAGTGGGAAGAATGTCCCTTACATTGGTGGTCAGTGGGAAGAATGTTCCTTACATTGGTGATCAGTGAGAAGAATGATCCTTACATTGGTGGTCAGTGGGAAGAATGTTCCTTACATTGGTGATCAGTGGGAAGAATGTTCCTTACATTGGTGATCAGTGGGAAGAATGTTCCTTACATTGGTGGTCAGTGGGAAGAATGTTCCTTACATTGGTGATCAGTGGGAAGAATGCTCCTTACATTGGTGGTCAGTGGGAAGAATGTCCCTTACATTGGTGATCAGTGGGAAGAATGTTCCTTACATTGGTGATCAATGGGAAGGATGTTCCTTACATTGGTGGTCAGTGGGAAGAATGTCCCTTACATTGGTGATCAGTGGGAAGAATGTTCCTTACATTGGTGATCAGTGAGAAGAATGTTCCTTACATTGGTGATCAGTGGGAAGAATGTTCCTTACATTGGTGATCAGTGAGAAGAATGTTCCTTACATTGGTGATCAGTGGGAAGAATGTCCCTTACATTGGTGATCAGTGAGAAGAATGTTCCTTACATTGGTGATCAGTGGGAAGAATGTTCCTTACATTGGTGATCAGTGGGAAGAATGTCCCTTACATTGGGGATCAGTGGGAAGAATGTTCCTTACATTGGTGATCAGTGGTAGTGATGAGCCGAACACCCCCGGGTTTGGTTCGCACCAGAACCCGCGAACGGACCGAAAGTTCGTACGAACATTAGAACCCTATTAAATACAATGGATGCGAACGTTCGAATTCTAAAGTGCTAATTATAACGACTATTATGCATGTTATTGTCCTAAAAAGGGTTTGGGAACCCGGGTTGTGCACCAGGGGACATGTATCAATGCAAAAAGAAGTTTTAAAAACGGTCGTTTTTCGGGAGCAGTCATTTTAATGATGCATAAAGTGAAAAAAAAAAAGTCAAATATTCCTTTAAATATCGTACCTGGGGGGTGTCTAAAGTATGCCTGTGAAGTGCCACGTGTTTCCCGTGTTTAGAACTGTCCCTGCACAAAATGACACTTCTAAAGGAAAAAAAGCCATTTAAAACTGCTTGCGGCTTTAATGTAATGTCTGGTCCCGGTAATATGGATGAAAATCTTTAAGAAAAATGGCATAGCTACCCCATGACCCCCCCCCCCCCCTACCCCAGCCCATTACCAGCCCCTTTGGGTCTTGTATGGATATTAAGGGGAACACCGCACACAAAATAAAAAAGGCCCTATATACTCTGAACAGCCGTATACAGGCGGTGCATACAAGACAGGGACTGTAGGTTTGTTCTTATGTAGAATCTGTTTGTAATTTTGACAGGTACATTGTTTAAGTGTAGCTCCAGCCCAAAAATCTATTTTTAAGCTTTTTGGAAAACATAGGTAAGGGTTATCACCCCTGTAACATTTGTTTTGCTGTCTGTGCCCCTGTTCAGAACATTTCACCTCACTTTCCGTCCCAATGACAACTGTTTTTGAAATGTGGTGTTTTTCTTGAAACAAGGATTGGTGATAAAGCATCAGTACAGAGGAGACACCTTTCTCCCATATTAATTCTTACAGGAGAGAATTTTCCTTCCAAGGGGTAGATTTCCTCTCACTTCCTGTTGTCTTCTTCCGTTTGCAAGTAGGAGTCGTTTGTAAGTTGGATGTTTGAAAGTAGGGACCTGCCGTATATACTCTGCAGAAATAGGCCCCTTAGTTGTTGGTGTTGGCACAACACTGTAAGCACTCACAGTTACTCTTGGTTGGTGCTGGAACGCCCTGTTGTCAACTATTATATCAGGAATTGTAATTACATATAATTGTTGAACAGTGGTAGTAAAAATTGGGCCTTTGATGGTGGTGCTGGTGCCACAACACTGTAAGCCCTGACAGTTACTCTTGGTGGGTGCAGCAATGGGCCCTGCTGTGAATTATTAGATCAAGAATTGTAATTGCATGCCCCTGTTGAACAGGGGCTGAAAAATTGGGCCTTTCGTGGTGGTGGTGGTGGTGGTGGTGTTGCCACAACACTGTAAGCCCTCAGACTTACTCTTGGTGGGTGCAGGAATGGGCCCTGCTGTGAATTATTACATCAAGAATTGTAATTGCATGCCCCTGTTGAACAGGGGCTGAAAAATTGGGCCTTAGGCACTGGTGGCACAACACTACAACCCCTCACAGATACTGTACTTGGAGCACAGCAATGAGCCCTGTTGCAAAGTATTGCTTCAAAAATTGTAATTACACGCCCCTGTTAAACAGGGGCTGAAAAATTGGGCCTTAGCCACTGGTGGCGGCACCCATAAACAAAAATGATCTTCCAAGCTATCATCATCAATCGTATCATTGAGGACTCGGAGGAGGAGGATAGCCAGTCAACATAACAGCACAGGCACTCAGCATCAGCATCAGTCTTGAAGGGATGTGACATGTTAAAATCAATTAGTCTGTTATATCAGCATCAGGTGTGTGGCAGCTGGTGGTGATCCAAGACTGGTTCATCTTGATGAAAGTCAGTCGATCAACCGAGTCGGTGGACAGGCGCACCCTGTGATCCGTGACAAATCCTCCAGCAGCACTGAATGTGCGTTCCGAAAGAACGCTGGATGCAGGACAGGCCAGGAGCTCAATTGCATACTGTGCAAGCTCTGGCCAGTGATCCATCCTCAAGACCCAGTAAGCCAGAGGATTTTCGGTGGGGAAGGTGTCCAAGTCTGACCTTGCCCCTAGATATTCCTGCACCATGTTTATCAGACGCTGGCGATGGTTGCTGGAACCGATCATACTTTGGGGCTGCGGACTAAAGAATTGTCTGAACGCATCGGTCAGACTGCCACCTTCCCCACCGCTCCTTCTTTGACTGGCTGAAGCCTCAGCAACTCGTTGTCCAGGACCAGGAGTTTGTAACCTCCCAGTCTCTGGGAACGCGTTGCACAGACCTTTCTGCAAGGCCTCCCGGAGTTGTCTCATCCTCTGCTCCCTCTGCGACGGTAACATAAGGTCCGCAACCTTACCCTTGTACCGTGGATCAAGGAGAGTGGCCAGCCAGTAATGGTCCCTCTCCTTGATCCGAAGAATACGAGGATCCTTCCGCAGACTTTGCAGGATCAGGGAGGCCATGCAGCGTAGGTTAGCTGAGGCATTCGGTCCGGAGTCCTCTGGGTCACTAAGGACGACATGATCCGCAGCCACCTCCTCCCAGCCACGTACAAGTCCACTGGTTTCTTGGGACTGTAAATCATCCCTAAAAGACTGCTGCTGATGATGCTGAGTGCCAGCCTCCACCTCCATGCTGACACAATCCTCCTCCTCCTCCTCCTCCTCCTCCTCTTCCTGTGCGATGGGTGGGACAGAAGGAACACTGTCTGGGTAAAGGGGGCCTTGAGAGGCAAGGAAGTCCTCCTCTTCCTGCCTCTGTTCTGCCTCAAGTGCCCTGTCCATTATTCCACGCAGCGTGTGCTCCAACAGGTGGACAAGAGGTACAGTGTCACTGATGCATGCACTGTCACTGCTCACCATCCTCGTGGCCTCCTCAAATGGTGCCAGGACAGTGCATGCATCCCTGATCATGCCCCACTGGCGTGGAGAAAAAAAACAAGCTCCCCTGACCCTGTCCTGGTGCCGTAGTCGCACAGGTACTCATTGATGGCCCTCTGCTGCGTGTGCAGCCGCTGCAGCATGGCCAACGTTGAGTTCCACCTGGTGGGCATGTCACATATAAGGCGGTTCTTGGGCAGGTTCAACTCCTTTTGCAGCTCAGCCAGGCGAGCACTGGCATTATAAGATCTGCGGAAATGCACACAGACTTTCCTGGCCTGCCTCAGGACATCCTGTAAGCCCGGGTACCTGCCCAAGAACCGCTGCACCACCAGGTTAAGGACGTGAGCCATACAGGGCACATGGGTCAGTTGTCCCTGTCGGAGGGTGGAGAGGAGGTTGGTGCCATTGTCGCAAACCACCATTCCTGGCTTAAGCTGGCGTGGCGTCAACCACCTCTCGGCCTGGCCCTGCAGAGCAGACAGGACCTCTGCCCCAGTGTGGCTTCTGTCCCCCAAACACACCAGCGCAAGCATGGCATGGCATCTTTTTGCCTGCGTACTTGCGTAGCCCCTTGAACGGCTACGGAGCACCGCTGGTTCAGAGGACAAAGCACAGGAAGAGGCCATGGAGGAAGAAGAAGAGGAGGGGGTGGAGGAGAGAGGTGTGTCACAACCAGTAGTAGCATTTTGGAGGCATGGCGGTGGGACAACCTCCAACACTACTGCACCTTGTCCTGCATCCTTCCCAGCTGCCAAAAGAGTGACCCAATGGGCCGTGAAAGAAAGGTAACGTCCCTGTCCATGCCTGCTGGACCATGAGTCAGCGGTGATATGCACCTTACCGCTGACCGCCCTGTCCAGCGAGGCCAAGACATTGCCTTCCACATGCCGGTAGAGAGCCGGAATAGCCTTCCGTGAGAAAAAGTGGCGTTTGGGAACCTGCCACTGAGGAACCGCACATTGCACAAACTCACGGAAGGGGGCCGAGTCTACCAACTGAAAAGGCAGCAGTTGAAGCGCTAGCAATTTAGCCAAGCTAGCATTCAACCGCTGGGCATGTGGATGGCTGGGAGTGAACTTCTTTCGACGGTCCAGCAGCTGGGGCAGGGAAATTTGCCTGCTAGAATCGGACGTCGGTGTACTGCTAGCAGAGTGGCCGCAAGTACTTGGCTGTGACACACCTAATTCTACACCTTCATTCCTCTCAGTGCATGTTTCAGAGAGGACTGAAGTTATAGTGGGGTTGGAGATCCCAGCTGATGCGGTGCAAGGAGAGGTCCGCTTTGTTCTTTGGTGTGGGTCTTTGAGGTAGGCTTGCCAACGAGCTGCATGGCAGGTCAACATATGTCTGGTCAGGCATGTGGTACCCAAGCGGCTGATGTTTTGGCCACGCGATATACGCTTGAGACATATGTTGCAAACAGCAGCTGTGCGATCTGATGCACTAGCCTCAAAAAAGGCCCACACCAAAGAACTTTTTGAATGACGGGCAGAGGCAGCGCCCTGCACAGGCGGAGCTCTGCGGTGTGATTCCGTCGGTGTACTGCCCTTACGCTGGCCACCAAAGGGCATCCTGCCTCGTTGGAGATGTGCCTCCTCCTCATCCTCCTCCTCCTCCTCTCTCCTATTAGGCACCCACGTGGAGTCAGTGACCTCATCATCCCCTCCCTCCTCATCACTGGAGCCAATCTGGCAGTATGCTGCAGCTGCTGGAACATGACTGCCAGATTGGTGTCCTTCTTGAGCATCCCCTCTGTCTGCTCTCACGCTACTGCCTTCCTCTAGCTGGGTTTCATCATCAGACCCTTCAAAACGCTGGGCATCCTCCTGGAGCATGTACCCAACACTGTGCTCAAACAGTTCGGGGGACTCCTCAGGAGGAGAACATGGTGGGTCTAGGGAAGGAGTGACTGATGATGAGTCTGACATTGATACCAGGGAAGAGGACGCTTTGGCAGCTGCTTTGCCAGTACCCTGAGCCTGGGTGAGAGAGGATGAGGAGGAGGAGGAGGGCTTGGTCATCCACTCTACCAAGTCTTCGGCATGATGTGGCTCAACATGTCCAGCTGCCGAAAAGAAGGACAAGCGTGTCCCATGGCCATGTGCTGATGACAATGCACCACGTCCACGACCAGCACTGTTGTCCCCAGACACAGAGCCTGCTTGCCCTCTTTTATTGCCTCCTGACTGTCTGCCTCTCCTTGTTTGCCTTCCAGACATTCTAATGGATGGCCTGCAGGGAGATGGGAAAAAAGCAATAAGGGCTACCTTCAGGTGTCCTTCTCTGTCCCTTTACTTAAGGATTTCTAAATATGGTTGAGGATGATTGCTTTCGCACAGAATAGCACAATGACAATTTCCCTGACTGTCCAAAAAACAAGGATTTCAAAGATGGTTGATGAGGAATGCTTTAGCACAGTATAGCACAATGAGAATTTCCCTCACTGTCCTTCCCTGTCCCTACAAACAAGGATTAGCACAGTAAAACACACTGACACTCTCCCTACCTATAGTTTTCTGTCCCTATAAAAAATGTTTTTTTAAAGATGGTTGATGATGAATGCTTTAGCACAGTATAGCACAATGAGAATTTCCCTCACTGTCCTTCCCTGTCCCTACAAACAAGGATTAGCACAGTAAAACACACTGACACTCTCCCTACCTATAGTTTTCTGTCCCTATAAAAAATGTTTTTTTAAAGATGGTTGATGATGAATGCTTTAGCACAGTATAGCACAATGAGAATTTCCCTCACTGTCCTTCCCTGTCCCTACAAACAAGGATTAGCACAGTAAAACACACTGACACTCTCCCTACCTATAGTTTTCTGTCCCTATAAAAAATGTTTTTTTAAAGATGGTTGATGATGAATGCTTTAGCACAGTATAGCACAATGAGAATTTCCCTCACTGTCCTTCCCTGTCCCTACAAACAAGGATTAGCACAGTAAAACACACTGACACTCTCCCTACCTATAGTTTTCTGTCCCTATAAAAAATGTTTTTTTAAAGATGGTTGATGATGAATGCTTTAGCACAGTATAGCACAATGAGAATTTCCCTCACTGTCCTTCCCTGTCCCTACAAACAAGGTTTAGCACAGTAAAACAGACTGACACTCTCCCTACCTATCCTTCTCTTTCCCTAAACTAAAGGAATCCAGGTTAAGCAAGAAAAAAAAATGTCACTGTCCCTGCCTATGCTTCTCTTTCCCTGCTCCGGAACACACTACACTAGGCCGCCGTGCTGGCGGCCTTTTATAGTGTGGGGCGTGTACTAAACACCCTCAGCAATAATTGGCCACAGGCATCCTGCCTGTGGCCAATCATTGCTCTCCTCGCTGCCGGCACTGTGATTGGCCAAGCATGCGGGGTCACAGTGCATGCTTGGCCAATCACAGCGCCTGGATGACACTGCGATGGCGTAGTGCATTGTGGGCCGCGAATTAGGCGCGAACGGCCCAAATCGTTCGTTGTTCGGCGAACGATCGAACAGCCGATGTTCGAGTCGAACGTATGTTCGACTCGAACACCGAGCTCATCCCTAGTCAGTGGGAAGAATGCTCCTTACATTGGTGGTCAGTGGGAAGAATGTTCCTTACATTGGTGATCAGTGAGAAGAATGTTCCTTACATTGGTGATCAGTGGGAAGAATTCTCCTTACATTGGTGATCAGTGGGAAGAATGTCCCTTACATTGGTGATCAGTGGGAAGAATGCCCCTTACATTGGTGATCAGTGGGAAGAATGTTCCTTACATTGGTGATCAGTGGGAAGAATGCTCCTTACATTGGTGATCAGTGGGAAGAATGTTCCTTACATTGGTGGTCAGTGGGAAGAATGTTCCTTACATTGGTGATCAGTAGGAAGAATGCTCCTTACATTGGTGATCAGTGGGAAGAATGCTCCTTACATTGGTGGTCAGTGGGAAGAATGTTCCTTACATTGGTGGTCAGTGGGAAGAATGTTCCTTACATTGGTGATCAGTAGGAAGAATGCTCCTTACATTGGTGATCAGTGGGAAGAATGCTCCTTACATTGGTGGTCAGTGGGAAGAATGTTCCTTACATTGGTGGTCAGTGGGAAGAATGTTCCTTACATTAGTGATCAGTGGGAAGAATGCTCCTTACATTGGTGATCAGTGGGAAGAATGTTCCTTACATTGGTGATCAGTGGGAAGAATGTCCCTTATTGGTGATCAGTGAGAAGAATGTTCCTTACATTGGGGGGTCAGTGGGAAGAATGTCCCTTACATTGGTGGTCAGTGGGAAGAATGCTCCTTACATTGGAGGTCAGTGGGAAGAATGTTCCTTACATTGGTGATCAGTGGGAAGAATGTTCCTTAAATTGGTGATCAGTGGGAAGAATGTTCCTTACATTGGTGGTCAGTGGGAAGAATGTTCCTTACATTGGAGGTCAGTGGGAAGAATGCTCCTTACATTGGTGATCAGTGAGAAGAATGCTCCTTACATTGGTGATCAGTGGGAAGAATGTCCCTTATTGGTGATCACTGATCAGTGAGAAGAATGTTCCTTACATTGGTGATCAGTGAGAAGAATGTTCCTTACATTAGTGATCAGTGGGAAGAATGTTCCTTACATTGGTGATCAGTGGGAAGAATGTCCCTTATTGGTGATCAGTGGGAAGAATGTTCCTTACATTGGTGGTCAGTGGGAAGAATGTTCCTTACATTGGAGGTCAGTGGGAAGAATGCTCCTTACATTGGTGATCAGTGGGAAGAATGCTCCTTACATTGGTGATCAGTGGGAAGAATGTTCCTTACATTGGTGATCAGTGGGAAGAATGTTCCTTACATTGGTGATCAGTGAGAAGAATGTTCCTTACATTGGTGATCAGTGGGAAGAATGTTCCTTACATTGGTGATCAGTGGGAAGAATGCTCCTTACATTGGTGGTCAGTGGGAAGAATGTTCCTTACATTGGAGGTCAGTGGGAAGAATGCTCCTTACATTGGTGGTCAGTGGGAAGAATGTCCCTTACATTGGTGATCAGTGGGAAGAATGTCCCTTACATTGGTGATCAGTGAGAAGAATGTTCCTTACATTGGTGATCAGTGAGAAGAATGTCCCTTACATTGGTGATCAGTGGGAAGAATGTTCCTTACATTGGTGATCAGTGGGAAGAATGTCCCTTACATTGGTGATCAGTGAGAAGAATGTTCCTTACATTGGTGATCAGTGAGAAGAATGTTCCTTACATTGGTGATCAGTGGGAAGAATGTTCCTTACATTGGTGATCAGTGGGAAGAATGTTCCTTACATTGGTGATCAGTGGGAAGAATGTTCCTTACATTGCTGATCAGTGGGAAGAATGTCCCTTACATTGGTGATCAGTGGGAAGAATGTTCCTTACATTGGTGATCAGTGGGAAGAATGTTCCTTACATTGGTGATCAGTGGGAAGAATGTTCCTTACATTGGTGATCAGTGGGAAGAATGTTCCTTACATAGGAGGTCAGTGGGAAGAATGCTCCTTACATTGGTGGTCAGTGAGAAGAATGTTCCTTACATTGGTGATCAGTGGGAAGAATGTTCCTTACATAGGAGGTCAGTGGGAAGAATGCTCCTTACATTGGTGGTCAGTGGGAAGAATGTTCCTTACATTGGTGATCAGTGGGAAGAATGTTCCTTACATAGGAGGTCAGTGGGAAGAATGCTCCTTACATTGGTGGTCAGTGGGAAGAATGTTCCTTACATTGGTGATCAGTGGGAAGAATGTTCCTTACATTGGAGGTCAGTGGGAAGGATGTTCCTTACATTGGTGATCAGTGGGAAGAATGTTCCTTACATTGGTGATCAGTGGGAAGAATGCTCCTTACATTGCTGATCAGTGAGAAGAATGCTCCTTACATTGGTGGTCAGTGGGAAGAATGTTCCTTACATTGCTGATCAGTGGGAAGAATGTCCCTTACATTGGTGATCAGTGGGAAGAATGTTCCTTACATTGGTGATCAGTGGGAAGAATGTTCCTTACATTGCTGATCAGTAGTGATGAGCCGAACACCCCCGGGTTCCGTTCGCACCAGAACCCGCGAACGGACCGAAAGTTCGTACGAACATTAGAACCCTATTAAATACAATGGATGCGAACGTTCGAATTCTAAAGTGCTAATTATAACAACTATTATGCATGTTATTGTCCTAAAAAGGGTTTGGGAACCCGGGTTCTGCACCAGGGGACATGTATCAATGCAAAAAGAAGTTTTAAAAACGGTCGTTTTTCGGGAGCAGTCATTTTAATGATGCATAAAGTGAAAAAAAAAGTCAAATATTCCTTTAAATATCGTACCTGGGGGGTGTCTAAAGTATGCCTGTGAAGTGCCACGTGTTTCCCGTGTTTAGAACTGTCCCTGCACAAAATGACACTTCTAAAGGAAAAAAAAGCCATTTAAAACTTCTTGCGGCTTTAATGTAATGTCTGGTCCCGGTAATATGGATGAAAATCTTTAAGAAAAATGGCATAGCTACCCCATGACCCCCCCCCCCCCCCACCCCAGCCCATCACCAGCCCCTTTGGGTCTTGTATGGATATTAAGGGGAACCCCGCACATAAAATAAAAAAGGCCCTATATACTCTGAACAGCCGTATACAGGCGGTGCATACAAGACAGGGACTGTAGGTTTGTTCTTATGTAGAATGTGTTTGTAATTTTGAACAGGTACATTGTTGAACTGTAGCTCCAGCCCAAAAATCTATTTTTAAACTTTTTGGGAAACATAGGTAAGGGTTATCACCCCTGTAACATTTGTTTTGCTGTCTGTGCCCCTGTTCAGAACATTTCACCTCACTTTCCGTCCCAATGACAACTGTTTTTGAAATGTGGTGTTTTTCTTGAAACAAGGATTGCTGATAAAGCATCAGTACAGAGGAGACACCTTTCTCCCATATTTATTCTTACAGGAGAGAATTTTCCTTCCTAGGGGTAGATTTCCTCTCACTTCCTGTTGTCTTCTTTCGTTTGCAAGTAGGAGTCGTTTGTAAGTTGGATGTTTGAAAGTAGGGACCTGCCATATATACTCTGCAGAAATAGGCCCCTTAGTTGTTGGTGTTGGCACAACACTGTAAGCACTCACAGTTACTCTTGGTTGGTGCTGGAACGCCCTGCTGTCAACTATTATATCAGGAATTTTAATTACATATAATTGTTGAACAGTGGTAGTAAAAATTGGGGCTTTGATGGTGGTGCTGGTGCCACAACACTGTAAGCCCTGACAGTTACTCTTGGTGGGTGCAGCAATGGGCGCTGCTGTGAATTATTAGATCAAGAATTGTAATTGCATGCCCCTGTTGAACAGGGGCTGAAAAATTGGGCTTTTCGTGGTGGTGGTGGTGGTGGTGGTGTTGCCACAACACTGTAAGCCCTCAGAGTTACTCTTGGTGGGTGCAGGAATGGGCCCTGCTGTGAATTATTAGATCAATAATTGTAATTACATGCCCCTTTTGAACAGGGGCTGAAAAATTGGGCCTTTCGTGGTGGTGGTGGTGGTGGCGTTGCCACAACACTGTAAGCCCTCAGACTTACTCTTGGTGGGTGCAGGAATGGGCCCTGCTGTGAATTATTACATCAAGAATTGTAATTGCATGCCCCTGTTGAACAGGGGCTGAAAAATTGGGCCTTAGGCACTGGTGGCACAACACTACAACCCCTCACAGATACTGTACTTGGAGCACAGCAATGAGCCCTGTTGCAAAGTATTGCTTCAAAAATTGTAATGACACGCCCCTGTTAAACAGGGGCTGAAAAATTGGGCCTTAGGCACTGGTGGCACAACACTACAACCCCTCACAGATACTGTACTTGGAGCACAGCAATGAGCCCTATGGCAAATTATTGCTAAAAAAATTGTAAGTACACGCCCCTGTAAAACAGGGGCTGAAAAATTGGGCCTTAGCCACTGGTGGCGGCACCCATAAACAAAAATGATCTTACAAGCTATCATCATCAATCGTATCATTGAGGACTCGGAGGAGGAGGATAGCCAGTCAACATAACAGCACAGGCACTCAGCATCAGCATCAGTCTTGAAGGGACGTGACATGTTAAAATCAATTAGTCTGTTATATCAGCATCAGGTGTGTGGTAGCTGGTGGTGATCCAAGACTGGTTCATCTTGATGAAAGTCAGTCGATCAACCGAGTCGGTGGACAGGCGCACCCTGTGATCCGTGACAAATCCTCCAGCAGCACTGAATGTGCGTTCCGAAAGAACGCTGGATGCAGGACAGGCCAGTAGCTCAATTGCATACTGTGCAAGCTCTGGCCAGTGATCCATCCTCAAGACCCAGTAAGCCAGAGGATTTTCGGTGGGGAAGGTGTCCAAGTCTGACCTTGCCCCTAGATATTCCTGCACCATGTTTATCAGACGCTGGCGATGGTTGCTGGAACCAATCATACTTTGGGGCTGCGGACTAAAGAATTGTCTGAACGCATCGGTCAGACGGCCACCTTCCCCACCGCTCCTTCTTTGACTGGCCGAAGCCTCAGCAACTCGTTGTCCTGGACCAGGAGTTTGTAACCTCCCAGTCTCTGGGAACGCGTTGCACAGACCTTTCTGCAAGGCCTCCCGGAGTTGTCTCATCCTCTGCTCCCTCTGCGACGGTAACATAAGGTCCGCAACCTTACCCTTGTACCGTGGATCAAGGAGAGTGGCCAGCCAGTAATGGTCCCTCTCCTTGATCCGAAGAATACGAGGATCCTTCCGCAGACTTTGCAGGATCAGGGAGGCCATGCAGCATAGGTTTGCTGAGGCATTCGCTCCGGAGTCCTCTGGGTCACTAAGGACGACATGATCCGCAGTCACCTCCTCCCAGCCACGTACAAGTCCACTGGTTTCTTGGGACTGTAAATCATCCCTAAAAGACTGCTGCTGATGATGCTGAGTGCCAGCCTCCACCTCCATGCTGACAAAATCCTCCTCCTCCTCCTCCTCCTCCTCCTCCTCTTCCTCTTCCTGTGCGATGGGTGGGACAGAAGGAACACTGTCTGGGTAAAGGGGGCCTTGAGAGGCAAGGAAGTCCTCCTCTTCCTGCCTCTGTTCTGCCTCAAGTGCCCTGTCCATTATTCCCCGCAGCGTGTGCTCCAACAGGTGGACAAGAGGTACAGTGTCACTGATGCATGCACTGTCACTGCTCACCATCCTCGTGGCCTCCTCAAATGGTGCCAGGACAGTGCATGCATCCCTGATCATGCCCCACTGGCGTGGAGAAAAAAACCAAGCTCCCCTGACCCTGTCCTGGTGCCGTAGTCGCACAGGTACTCATTGATGGCCCTCTGCTGCGTGTGCAGCCGCTGCAGCATGGCCAACGTTGAGTTCCACCTGGTGGGCATGTCACATATAAGGCGGTTCTTGGGCAGGTTCAACTCCTTTTGCAGCTCAGCCAGGCGAGCACTGGCATTATAAGATCTGCGGAAATGCACACAGACTTTCCTGGCCTGCCTCAGGACATCCTGTAAGCCCGGGTACCTGCCCAAGAACCGCTGCACCACCAGGTTAAGGACGTGAGCCACACAGGGCACATGGGTCAGTTGTCCCTGTCGGAGGGCGGAGAGGAGGTTGGTGCCATTGTCGCAAACCACCATTCCTGGCTTAAGCTGGCGTGGCGTCAACCACCTCTCGGCCTGGCCCTGCAGAGCAGACAGGACCTCTGCCCCAGTGTGGCTTCTGTCCCCCAAACACACCAGCGCAAGCACGGCATGGCATCTTTTTGCCTGCGTACTTGCGTAGCCCCGTGAACGGCTACGGAGCACCGCTGGTTCATAGGACAAACCACAGGAAGAGGCCATGGAGGAAGAAGAAGAGGAGGGGGTGGAGGAGAGAGGTGTGTCACAACCAGTAGTAGCATTTTGGAGGCATGGCGGTGGGACAACCTCCAACACTACTGCACCTTGTCCTGCATCCTTCCCAGCTGCCAAAAGAGTGACCCAATGGGCCGTGAAAGAAAGGTAACGTCCCTGTCCATGCCTGCTGGACCATGAGTCAGCGGTAATATGCACCTTACCGCTGACCGCCCTGTCCAGCGAGGCCAAGACATTGCCTTCCACATGCCGGTAGAGAGCCGGAATAGCCTTCCGTGAGAAAAAGTGGCGTTTGGGAACCTGCCACTGAGGAACCGCACATTGCACAAACTCACGGAAGGGGGCCGAGTCTACCAACTGAAAAGGCAGCAGTTGAAGCGCTAGCAATTTAGCCAAGCTAGCATTCAACCGCTGGGCATGTGGATGGCTGGGAGTGAACTTCTTTCGACGGTCCAGCAGCTGGGGCAGGGAAATTTGCCTGCTAGAATCGGACGTCGGTGTACTGCTAGCAGAGTGGCCGCAAGTACTTGGCTGTGACACACCTAATTCTACACCTTCATTCCTCTCAGTGCATGTTTCAGAGAGGACTGAAGTTATAGTGGGGTTGGAGATCCCAGCTGATGCGGTGCAAGGAGAGGTCCGCTTTGTTCTTTGGTGTGGGTCTTTGAGGTAGGCTTGCCAACGAGCTGCATGGCAGGTCAACATATGTCTGGTCAGGCATGTGGTACCCAAGCGGCTGATGTTTTGGCCACGCGATATACGCTTGAGACATATGTTGCAAACAGCAGCTGTGCGATCTGATGCACTAGCCTCAAAAAAGGCCCACACCAAGGAACTTTTTGAATGACGGGCAGAGGCAGCGCCCTGCACAGGCGGAGCTCTGCGGTGTGATTCCGTCGGTGTACTGCCCTTACGCTGGCCACCAAAGGGCATCCTGTCTCGTTGGAGATGTGCCTCCTCCTCATCCTCCTCCTCCTCTCTCCTATTAGGCACCCACGTGGAGTCAGTGACCTCATCATCCCCTCCCTCCTCATCACTGGAGCCAATCTGGCAGTATGCTGCAGCTGCTGGAACATGACTGCCAGATTGGTGTCCTTCTTGAGCATCCCCTCTGTCTGCTCTCACCCTACTGCCTTCCTGTAGCTGGGTTTCATCATCAGACCCTTCGAAACGCTGGGCATCCTCCTGGAGCATGTACCCAACACTGTGCTCAAACAGTTCGGGGGACTCCTCAGGAGGAGGACATGGTGGGTCTAGGGAAGGAGTGACTGATGATGAGTCTGACATTGATACCAGGGAAGAGGACGCTTTGGCAGCTGCTTTGCCAGTACCCTGAGCCTGGGTGAGAGAGGATGAGGAGGAGGAGGAGGGCTTGGTCATCCACTCTACCAAGTCTTCGGCATGATGTGGCTCAACATGTCCAGCTGCGGAAAAGAAGGACAAGCGTGTCCCATGGCCATGTGCTGATGACAATGCACCGCGTCCACGACCAGCACTGTTGCCCCCAGACACAGAGCCTGCTTGCCCTCTTTTATTGCCTCCTGACTGTCTGCCTCTCCTTGTTTGCCTTCCAGACATTCTAATAGATGGCCTGCAGGGAGATGGGAAAAAAGCAATAAGGGCTACCTTCAGGTGTCCTTCTCTGTCCCTTGAAACAAGGACTTGCACGGTGAAAGAAACTGACACTCTCCCTACCTACAGTTTTCTGTCCCTAGAAAAAATGTTTTTTTTAAGCACAATATAGCACAAGGAGAATTCACTCACTGTCCTTCCAGGTCCCTAGAAACAAGGACTTGCACAGTGAAAGAAACTGACACTCTCCCTACCTACAGTTTTCTGTCCCTAGAAAAAATGTTTTTTTTAAGCACAATATAGCACAAGGAGAATTCACTCACTGTCCTTCCAGGTCCCTAGAAACAAGGACTTGCACAGTGAAAGAAACTGACACTCTCCCTACCTACAGTTTTCTGTCCCTAGAAAAAATGTTTTTTTTAAGCACAATATAGCACAAGGAGAATTCACTCACTGTCCTTCCAGGTCCCTAGAAACAAGGACTTGCACAGTGAAAGAAACTGACACTCTCCCTACCTACAGTTTTCTGTCCCTAGAAAAAATGTTTTTTTTAAGCACAATATAGCACAAGGAGAATTCACTCACTGTCCTTCCAGGTCCCTGGAAACAAGGACTTGCACAGTGAAAGAAACTGACACTCTCCCTACCTACAGTTTTCTGTCCCTAGAAAAAATGTTTTTTTTAAGCACAATATAGCACAAGGAGAATTCACTCACTGTCCTTCCAGGTCCCTAGAAACAAGGACTTGCACAGTGAAAGAAACTGACACTCTCCCTACCTACAGTTTTCTGTCCCTAGAAAAAATGTTTTTTTTAAGCACAATATAGCACAAGGAGAATTCACTCACTGTCCTTCCAGGTCCCTGGAAACAAGGACTTGCACAGTGAAAGAAACTGACACTCTCCCTACCTACAGTTTTCTGTCCCTAGAAAAAATGTTTTTTTTAAGCACAATATAGCACAAGGAGAATTCACTCACTGTCCTTCCAGGTCCCTAGAAACAAGGACTTGCACAGTGAAAGAAACTGACACTCTCCCTACCTACAGTTTTCTGTCCCTAGAAAAAATGTTTTTTTTAAGCACACTATAGCACAAGCACAAAACACACTGACACTCTCCCTACCTATCCTTTTCTTTCCCTAAACTAAAGGAATCCAGGTTAAGCAAGAAAGAAATAAAAGTCACTGTCCCTGCCTATGCTGCTCTAT
This sequence comes from Rana muscosa, assembly GCA_029206835.1. Taxonomy (NCBI): domain Eukaryota; kingdom Metazoa; phylum Chordata; class Amphibia; order Anura; family Ranidae; genus Rana; species Rana muscosa. The sequence goes on from CM055124.1 coordinate 282,275,424, forward strand.
CCCTGCTCCGGAACACACTACACTAGGCCGCCCTGCTGGCGGCCTTTTATAGTGTGGGGCGTGTACTAAACACCCTCAGCAATAATTGGCCACAGGCATCCTGCCTGTGGCCAATCATTGCTCTCCTCGCTGCCGGCGCTGTGATTGGCCAAGCATGCGGGGTCACAGTGCATGCTTGGCCAATCACAGCGCCTGGATGACACTGCGATGGCGTAGTGCATTATGGGCCGTTCGCGTCACTCGAATTTGGCGCGAACGGCCCAAATCGTTCGATCTTCGTCGAACGATCGAACAGCCGATGTTCGAGTCGAACGTATGTTCGACTCGAACACGAAGCTCATCCCTACTGATCAGTGGGAAGAATGTCCCTTACATTGGTGATCAGTGGGAAGAATGTTCCTTACATTGCTGATCAGTGGGAAGAAAGTCCCTTACATTGCTGATCAGTGGGAAGAATGTTCTTTACATTGGTGATCAGTGGGAAGAATGTTCCTTACATTGGTGATCAGTGGGAAGAATGTTCCTTACATTGGTGATCAGTGGGAAGAATGTTCCTTACATTGGTGATCAGTGGGAAGAATGCTCCTTACATTGGTGGTCAGTGGGAAGAATGCTCCTTACATTGCTGATCAGTGGGAAGAATGTCCCTTACATTGGTGATCAGTGAGAAGAATGTTCCTTACATTGGTGATCAGTGAGAAGAATGTTCCTTACATTGGTGATCAGTGGGAAGAATGTTCCTTACATTGGAGGTCAGTGGGAAGAATGCTCCTTACATTGGTGATCAGTGGGAAGAATGTCCCTTACATTGGTGATCAGTGGGAAGAATGTTCCTTACATTGGTGATCAGTGGGAAGAATGTTCCTTACATTGGTGATCAGTGAGAAGAATGTTCCTTACATTGGTGGTCAGTGGGAAGAATGTTCCTTACATTGGTGATCAGTGGGAAGAATGTTCCTTACATTGGAGGTCAGTGGGAAGAATGTTCCTTACATTGGTGGTCAGTGAGAAGAATGCTCCTTACATTGGTGATCAGTGAGAAGAATGCTCCTTACATTGGTGGTCAGTGGGAAGAATGCTCCTTACATTGGTGGTCAGTGGGAAGAATGCTCCTTACATTGCTGATCAGTGGGAAGAATGTTCCTTACATTGCTGATCAGTGGGAAGAATGTCCCTTACATTGGTGATCAGTGGGAAGAATGTCCCTTACATTGGTGATCAGTGGGAAGAATGCTCCTTACATTGGTGATCAGTGAGAAGAATGCTCCTTACATTGGTGGTCAGTGGGAAGAATGCTCCTTTCATTGCTGATCAGTGAGAAGAATGCTCCTTACATTGGTGGTCAGTGGGAAGAATGCTCCTTACATTGGTGATCAGTGGGAAGAATGTTCCTTACATTGGAGGTCAGTGGGAAGAATGTTCCTTACATTGGTGATCAGTGAGAAGAATGTTCCTTACATTGGTGGTCAGTGGGAAGAATGTTCCTTACATTGGTGATCAGTGGGAAGAATGTTCCTTACATTGGAGGTCAGTGGGAAGAATGTTCCTTACATTGGTGGTCAGTGAGAAGAATGCTCCTTACATTGGTGATCAGTGAGAAGAATGCTCCTTACATTGGTGGTCAGTGGGAAGAATGCTCCTTACATTGGTGGTCAGTGGGAAGAATGCTCCTTACATTGCTGATCAGTGGGAAGAATGTTCCTTACATTGCTGATCAGTGGGAAGAATGTCCCTTACATTGGTGATCAGTGGGAAGAATGTCCCTTACATTGGTGATCAGTGGGAAGAATGCTCCTTACATTGGTGATCAGTGAGAAGAATGCTCCTTACATTGGTGGTCAGTGGGAAGAATGCTCCTTTCATTGCTGATCAGTGAGAAGAATACTCCTTACATTGGTGGTCAGTGGGAAGAATGCTCCTTACATTGGTGATCAGTGGGAAGAATGCTCCTTACATTGGTGATCAGTGGGAAGAATGTCCCTTACATTGGTGATCAGTGAGAAGAATGCTCCTTACATTGGTGATCAGTGGGAAGAATGTTCCTTACATTGGTGGTCAGTGGGAAGAATGTTCCTTACATTGGTGATCAGTGGGAAGAATGCTCCTTACATTGGTGATCAGTGAGAAGAATGCTCCTTACATTGGTGGTCAGTGGGAAGAATGCTCCTTTCATTGCTGATCAGTGGGAAGAATGCTCCTTACATTGGTGATCAGTGGGAAGAATGCTCCTTACATTGCTGATCAGTGGGAAGAATGTCCCTTACATTGGTGATCAGTGGGAAGAATGCTCCTTACATTGGTGGTCAGTGGGAAGAATGCTCCTTACATTGGTGATCAGTGGGAAGAATGCTCCTTACATTGCTGATCAGTGGGAAGAATGCTCCTTACATTGCTGATCAGTGGGAAGAATGTTCCTTACATTGGTGGTCAGTGGGAAGAATGCTCCTTACATTGTTGATCAGTGAGAAGAATGTCCCTTACATTGGTGGTCAGTGGGAAGAATGTCCCTTACATTGGTGATCAGTGGGAAGAATGTTCCTTACATTGGTGATCAGTGGGAAGAATGCTCCTTACATTGGTGATCAGTGAGAAGAATGTCCCTTACATTGGTGATCAGTGGGAAGAATGTCCCTTACATTGGTGATCAGTGGGAAGAATGTTCCTTACATTGGTGATCAGTGGGAAGAATGTTCCTTACATTGGTGATCAGTGGGAAGAATGTTCCTTACATTGGTGATCAGTGGGAAGAATGTTCCTTACATTGGTGATCAGTGAGAAGAATGCTCCTTACATTGGTGATCAGTGAGAAGAATGTCCCTTCCATTGGTGATCAGTGGGAAGAATGCTCCTTACATTGGTGATCAGTGGGAAGAATGCCCCTTACATTGGTGATCAGTGAGAAGAATGTCCCTTACATTGTTGATCAGTGAGAAGAATGTTCCTTACATTGGTGATCAGTGGGAAGAATGTCCCTTACATTGGTGATCAGTGGGAAGAATGTCCCTTACATTGTTGATCAGTGAGAAGAATGTTCCTTACATTGGTGATCAGTGGGAAGAATGTCCCTTACATTGGTGATCAGTGGGAAGAATGTCCCTTACATTGGTGATCAGTGGGAAGAATGTTCCTTACATTGGTGGTCAGTGGGAAGAATGTTCCTTACATTAGTGATCAGTGAGAAGAATGCTCCTTACATTGGTGATCAGTGGGAAGAATGTCCCTTACATTGGTGATCAGTGGGAAGAATGCTCCTTACATTGGAGGTCAGTGGGAAGAATGTTCCTTACATTAGTGATCAGTGAGAAGAATGCTCCTTACATTGGTGATCAGTAGGGATGAGCTTCGTGTTCGAGTCGAACATACGTTCGACTCGAACATCGGCTGTTCGATCGTTCGACGAAGATCGAACGATTTGGGCCGTTCGCGCCAAATTCGAGTGACGCGAACGGCCCACAATGCACTACGCCATCGCAGTGTCATCCAGGCGCTGTGATTGGCCAAGCATGCACTGTGACCCCGCATGCTTGGCCAATCACAGCGCCGGCAGCGAGGAGAGCAATGATTGGCCACAGGCAGGATGCCTGTGGCCAATTATTGCTGAGGGGGTTTAGTACACGCCCCACACTATAAAAGGCCGCCAGCGCGGCGGCCTTGTGTAGTGTGTTCCGGAGCAGGGAAAGAGAAGCATAGGCAGGGACAGTGTCATTTTTTCCTTTACTAATCCTGGATTCCTTGTGTTTAGGGACAGAGAAGGATAGGTAGGGAGAGTGTCAGTGTGTTATTCTGTGCTAAACCTTGTTTGTAGGGACAGAGTAGGACAGTGAGGGAAACTGTCAGTGTGCTATTCTGTTCTAAACCAATCTTGCTGAACCATATTTGAAATCCTTGAGTTTAGGGACAGAGAAGGACACTCGGGGAAACTATCAGTGTGGTATTCTGTGCTAAATCTTGTTTGTAGGGACAGAGAAGGACAGTGAGGGAAAGTGTCAGTGTGCTATTCTGTCCTAAACCAATCTTGCTGAACCATAGTTGAAATCCTTGAGTTTAGGGACAGAGAAGGACACTGGTGGAAACTATCAGTGTGCTATTCTGTGCTAAATCTTGTTTGTAGAGACAGAGAAGGACAGTGAGGGAAACTATCAGTGTGCTATTCTGTGCTAAACCAATCTTGCTGAACCATATTTGAAATCCTTGAGTTTAGGGACAGAGAAGGACACTCGGGGAAACTGTCAGTGTGCTATTCCGTTCTAAACCAATCTTGCTGAACCATATTTGAAATCCTTGAGTTTAGGGACAGAGAAGGACACTCGGGGAAACTATCAGTGTGCTATTCTGTGCTAAACCTTGTTTGTAGGGACAGAGAAGGACAGTGAGGGAAACTGTCAGTGTGCTATTCTGTGCTAAACCAATCTTGCTGAAGCATATTGCAAATCCTTGTGTTTAGGGACAGAGAAGGATAGGCAGGGGACAGTGTCAGTGTCTTTGTTGCTAAGCCTCCTGCACAGTATACACCTGAAGGTAGCCCTTATTGCTGTTTTTCCCATCTCCCTGCAGGCCATCCATTAAAATGTCTGGAAAGCAAACAAGGAGAGGCAGACAGTCAGGAGGCAAAAAAAGAGGGCAAGCAAGCTCTGTGTCTGGGGGCAACAGTGCTGGTCGTGGACGCGGTGCATTGTCATCAGCACATGGCCATGGGACACGCTTGTCCTTCTTTTCGGCAGCTGGACATGTTGAGCCACATCATGCCGAAGACTTGGTAGAGTGGATGACCAAGCCCACCTCATCCTCCTCATCCTCTCTCACCCAGGCTCAGGGTACTGGCAAAGCAGCTGCCAAAGCGTCCTCTTCTCTGGTATCAATGTCATCATCAGTCACTCCTTCCCTAGACCCACCATGTCCTCCTCCTGAGGAGTCCCCCGAACTGTTTGAGCACAGTGTTGGGTACATGCTCCAGGAGGATGCCCAGCGTTTCGAAGGATCTGATGATGATACCCAGCTAGAGGAAGGCAGTAGCGTGAGAGCAGAGAGAGGGGATGCTCAAGAAGGACACCAATCTGGCAGTCATGCTCCAGCAGCTGCAGCATACTGCCAGATTGGCTCCAGTGATGAGGAGGGAGGGGATGATGAGGTCACTGACTCCACGTGGGTGCCTAACAGGAGAGAGGAGGAGGAGGAGGATGAGGAGGAGGCACATCTCCAACGAGGCAGGATGCCCTTGAGTGGCCAGCGTATGGGCAGCACACCGACAGAATCACACCGCAGAGCTCCGCCTGTGCAGGGCGCTGCCTCTGCCCGTCATTCAAAAAGTTCTTTGGTGTGGGCCTTTTTTGAGGCGAGTGCATTAGATCGCACAGCTGCTGTTTGCAACATATGTCTCAAGCGTATATCGCGTGGCCAAAACATCAGCCGCTTGGGCACCACATGCTTGATCAGACATATGTTGACCTGCCATGCAGCTCGTTGGCAAGCCTACCTTAAAGACCCACACCAAAGAACAAAGCGGACCTCTCCTTGCACCGCATCAGCTGGGATCTCCAACCCCACTATACCTTCAGTCCTCTCTGAAACCTGCACTGAGAGGAACAAAGGTGTAGAATTAGGTGTGTCACAGCCAAGTACTTGCGGCCACTCTGCTAGCAGTACACCGACGTCCGATTCTAGCAGGCAAATTTCCCTGCCCCAGCTGCTGGACCGTCGAAAGAAGTTCACTCCCAGCCATCCACATGCCCAGCGGTTGAATGCTAGCTTGGCTAAATTGCTAGCGCTTCAACTGCTGCCTTTTCAGTTGGTAGACTCGGCCCCCTTCCGTGAGTTTGTGCAATGTGCGGTTCCTCAGTGGCAGGTTCCCAAACGCCACTTTTTCTCACGGAAGGCGATTCCGGCTCTCTACAGGCATGTGGAAGGCAATGTCTTGGCCACGCTGGACAGGGCGGTCAGCGGTAAGGTGCATATTACCGCTGACTCATGGTCCAGCAGGCATGGACAGGGACGTTACCTTTCTTTCACGGCCCATTGGGTCACTCTTTTGGCAGCTGGGAAGGATGCAGGACAAGGTGCAGTAGTGTTGGAGGTTGTTCCACCGCCACGCCTCCAAAATGCTACTACTGGTTGTGACACACCTCTCTCCTCCACCCCCTCCTCTTCTTCTTCCTCCATGGCCTCTTCCTGTGGTTTGTCCTCGGAACCAGCGGTGCTCCGTAGGCGTTCAAGGGGCTACGCAAGTACGCAGGCAAAAAGATGCCCTGCCGTGCTTGTGCTGGTGTGCTTGGGGGACAGGAGCCACACTGGGGCAGAGGTCCTGTCTGATCTGCAGGGGCAGGCCGAGAGGTGGTTGACGCCACGCCAGCTTAAGCCAGGAATGGTGGTTTGCGACAATGGCACCAACCTCCTCTCCGCCCTCCGACAGGGACAACTGACCCATGTGCCCTGTATGGCTCACGTCCTTAACCTGGTGGTGCAGCGGTTCTTGGGCAGGTACCCGGGCTTACAGGATGTCCTGAGGCAGGCCAGGAAAGTCTGTGTGCATTTCCGCAGATCTTATAATGCCAGTGCTCGCCTGGCTGAGCTGCAAAAGGAGTTGAACCTGCCCAAGAACCGCCTTGTATGTGACATGCCCACCAGGTGGAACTCAACGTTGGCCATGCTGCAGCGGCTGCACACGCAGCAGAGGGCCATCAATGAGTACCTGTGCGACTACGGCACCAGGACAGGGTCAGGGGAGCTCGGGTTTTTTTCACCACGCCAGTGGGGCATGATCAGGGATGCATGCACTGTCCTGGCACCATTTGAGGAGGCCACGAGGATGGTGAGCAGTGACAGTGCATGCATCAGTGACACTGTACCTCTTGTCCACCTGTTGGAGCACACGCTGCGTGGAATAATGGACAGGGCACTTGAGGCAGAACAGAGGCAGGAAGAGGAGGACTTCCTTGTCTCTCAAGGCCCCCTTTACCCAGACAGTGTTCCTTCTGTCCCACCTATCGCACAGGAAGAGGAGGAGGAGGAGGAGGATTGTGTCAGCATGGAGGTGGAGGCTGGCACTCAGCATCATCAGCAGCAGGCTTTTAGGGATGATTTACAGTCCCAAGAAACCAGTGGACTTGTACGTGGCTGGGAGGAGGTGGCTGCGGATCATGTCGTCCTTAGTGACCCAGAGGACTCCGGACTGAATGCCTCAGCTAACCTACGCTGCATGGCCTCCCTGATCCTGCAAAGTCTGCGGAAGGATCCTCGTATTCTTCGGATCAAGGAGAGGGACCATTACTGGCTGGCCACTCTCCTTGATCCACGGTACAAGGGTAAGGTTGCGGACCTTATCGTACCGTCGCAGAGGGAGCAGAGGATGAGACAACTCCGGGAGGCCTTGCAGAAAGGTCTGTGCAACGCGTTCCCAGAGACTGGGAGGTTACAAACTCCTGGTCCTGGACAACGAGTTGCTGAGGCTTCGGGCAGTCAAAGAAGGAGCGGTGGGGAAGGTGGCCGTCTGACCGATGCGTTCAGACAATTCTTTAGTCCTCAGCCCCAGAGTATGATCGGTTCCAGCAACCATCGCCAGCGTCTGATATACATGGTGCAGGAATACCTAGGGGCAAGGTCAGACTTGGACACCTTCCCCACCGAAAATCCTCTGGCTTACTGGGTCTTGAGGATGGATCACTGGCCAGAGCTTGCACCGTATGCAATTGAGCTACTGGCCTGTCCTGCATCCAGCGTTCTTTCAGAACGCACATTCAGTGCTGCTGGAGGATTTGTCACGGATCACAGGGTGCGCCTGTCCACCGACTCGGTTGATCGACTGACTTTCATCAAGATGAACCAGTCTTGGATCACCACCAGCTACCACACACCAGATGCTGATATATATATATAACAGACTAATTGATTTTAAAATGTCACATCCCTTCAAGACTGATGCTGATGCTGAGTGCCTGTGCTGTTATGTTGACTGGCTATCCTCCTCCTCCTCCTCAATGATACGATTAATGATGATAGCTTGGAAGATCATTTTGGTTTATGGGTGACGCCACCAGTGGCTAAGGCCCAATTTTTCAGCCCCTGTTTAACAGGGGCGTGTAATTAAAATTTTTGATGCAATACTTTGCAACAGGCCTCATTGCTGTGCTCCAAGCACAGTATCTGTGAGGGGTTGCAGTGTTGTGCCACCAGTGCCTAAGGCCCAATTTTTCAGCCCCTGTTCAACAGGGGCATGCAATTATAATTATTGATCTAATAATTCACAGCAGGGCCCATTGCTGCGCCCACCAAGAGTAACTGTCAGGCCTTACAGTGTTGTGGCACCAGCACCACCATCACCACCACCACCACCACCAGAGGCCCAATTTTTCAGCCCCTGTTCAACAGGGGCATGCAATTATAATTATTGATCTAATAATTCACAGCAGGGCCCATTGCTGCGCCCACCAAGAGTAACTGTCAGGCCTTACAGTGTTGTGGCACCAGCACCACCATCACCACCACCACCACCACCAAAGGCCCAATTTTTCAGCCCCTGTTCAACAGGGGCATGCAATTATAATTATTGATCTAATAATTCACAGCAGGGCCCATTGCTGCGCCCACCAAGAGTAACTGTCAGGCCTTACAGTGTTGTGGCACCAGCACCACCATCACCACCACCACCACCACCAGAGGCCCAATTTTTCAGCCCCTGTTCAACAGGGGCATGCAATTATAATTATTGATCTAATAATTCACAGCAGGGCCCATTGCTGCGCCCACCAAGAGTAACTGTCAGGCCTTACAGTGTTGTGGCACCAGCACCACCATCACCACCACCACCACCACCAAAGGCCCAATTTTTCAGCCCCTGTTCAACAGGGGCATGCAATTATAATTATTGATCTAATAATTCACAGCAGGGCCCATTGCTGCGCCCACCAAGAGTAACTGTCAGGCCTTACAGTGTTGTGGCACCAGCACCACCATCACCACCACCACCACCACCAAAGGCCCAATTTTTCAGCCCCTGTTCAACAGGGGCATGCAATTATAATTATTGATCTAATAATTCACAGCAGGGCCCATTGCTGCGCCCACCAAGAGTAACTGTCAGGCCTTACAGTGTTGTGGCACCAGCACCACCATCAAAGGCCCAATTTTTACTACCACTGATCAACAATTATATGTTATTACAATTCCTGATATAATAGCTGACAACAGGGCGTTCCAGCACCCACCAAGAATAACTGTGATTGCTTTCAGTGTTGTGCCAACACCAACACCTAAGGGGCCAATTTCTGCAGAGTATATACGGCAGGTCCCTACTTTCAAACATCCAACTTACAAACTACTACTACTTGCAAACGGAAGAAGACAACAGGAAGTGAGAGGAAATCTACCCCTTGGAAGGAAAATTCTCTCCTGTAAGAATTAATATGGGAGAAAGGTGTCTCCTCTCTACTGATGCTTTATCACCAATCCTTGTTTCAATAAAAACACCACATTTCAAAAACAGTTGTTATTGGGACGCAAAGTGAGGTGAAATGTTCTGAACAGGGGCACATACAGCAAAAAAAATGTGACAGGGGTGATAACCGTTCCCTATGTTTTACAAAAAACTAAAAAAAAGGAATTTGGCATGGAGCTACACTTCAACAATGCAGCTGTTCAAAATTACAAACAGATTCTACATAAGAACAAACCTACAGTCCCTGTCTTGTATGCACCGCCTGTATACGGCTGTTCAGAGTATATAGGTCCTTTTTTATTTTGTGTGCGGGGTTCCCCTTAATATCCATACAAGACCCAAAGGGGCTGGTAATGGGCTGGGGTAGGGGGGGGGGGGGTTGATGGGGTAGCTATGCCATTTTTCCTAAAGATTTTCATCCATATTACCAGGACCACACATTACATTAAAGCCGCAAGCAGTTTTAAATGGCTTTTTTTCCTTTAGAAGTGTCATTTTGTGCAGGGACAGTTCTAAACACGGGAAACACGTGGCACTTCACAGGCATACTTTAGACACCCCCCAGGTACGATATTTAAAGGAATATTTGACATTTTTTTTTTCACTTTATGCATCATTAAAATGACTGCTCCCGGAAAACGACCGTTTTTAAAACTTCTTTTTGCATTGATACATGTCCCCTGGTGCAGAAGCCGGGTTCCCAAACTCTGTTTAGGACAATAACATGCATAATAGTTGTTATAATTAGCACTTTAGAATTCGAACGTTCGCATCCATTGTATTTAATAGGGTTCTAATGTTCGTGCGAACTTTCGGTCCGTTCGCGGGTTCTGGTGCGAACCGAACCCGGGGGTGTTCGGCTCATCACTAGTGATCAGTGAGAAGAATGTCCCTTATTGGTGATCAGTGAGAAGAATGTCCCTTATTGGTGATCAGTGAGAAGAATGTTCCTTACATTGGTGATCAGTGGGAAGAATGTTCCTTACATTGCTGATCAGTGAGAAGAATGTTCCTTACATTGGTGGTCAGTGGGAAGAATGTCCCTTACATTGGTGATCAGTGGGAAGAATGTTCCTTACATTGGTGATCAGTGGGAAGAATGTTCCTTACATTGCTGATCAGTGGGAAGAATGTCCCTTACATTGGTGGTCAGTGGGAAGAATGTCCCTTACATTGGTGATCAGTGAGAAGAATGTTCCTTACATTGGTGATCAGTGGGAAGAATGTTCCTTACATTGGTGATCAGTGGGAAGAATGTTCCTTACATTGCTGATCAGTGAGAAGAATGTCCCTTACATTGGTGATCAGTGGGAAGAATGTTCCTTACATTGGTGGTCAGTGAGAAGAATGCTCCTTACATTGGTGATCAGTGGGAAGAATGTCCCTTATTGGTGATCAGGGGGAAGAATGTTCCTTACATTGGTGATCAGTGAGAAGAATGTCCCTTACATTGGTGATCAGTGGGAAGAATGTTCCTTACATTGGTGATCAGTGGGAAGAATGTTCCTTACATTGCTGATCAGTGGGAAGAATGTCCCTTACATTGGTGATCAGTGGGAAGAATGTCCCTTATTGGTGATCAGTGAGAAGAATGTCCCTTACATTGGTGATCAGTGGGAAGAATGTTCCTTACATTGGTGATCAGTGGGAAGAATGTTCCTTACATTGGTGGTCAGTGAGAAGAATGCTCCTTACATTGGTGATCAGTGGGAAGAATGTTCCTTACATTGGTGATCAGTGGGAAGAATGTCCCTTATTGGTGATCAGTGAGAAGAATGTCCCTTACATTGGTGATCAGTGGGAAGAATGTTCCTTACATTGGTGGTCAGTGAGAAGAATGCTCCTTACATTGGTGATCAGTGGGAAGAATGTCCCTTACAATGGTGATCAGTGGGAAGAATGTCCCTTACATTGGTGGTCAGTGGGAAGAATGTCCCTTACATTGGTGGTCAGTGGGAAGAATGTTCCTTACATTGGTGATCAGTGGGAAGAATGTTCCTTACATTGGTGGTCAGAGGGAAGAATGTCCCTTATTGGTGATCAGTGAGAAGAATGTCCCTTACATTGGTGATCAGTGGGAAGAATGTTCCTTACATTGGTGATCAGTGGGAAGAATGCTCCTTACATTAGTGATCAGTGGGAAGAATGTCCCTTACATTGGTGGTCAGTGGGAAGAATGTCCCTTACATTGGTGGTCAGTGGGAAGAATGCTCCTTACATTAGTGATCAGTGGGAAGAATGTCCCTTACATTGGTGGTCAGTGGGAAGAATGTTCCTTACATTGGTGATCAGTGGGAAGAATGTCCCTTACATTGGTGATCAGTGTGGGAAGAATGTTCCTTACATTGGTGATCAGTGGGAAGAATGTTCCTTACATTGGTGATCAGTGGGAAGAATGTCCCTTACATTGGTGGTCAGTGGGAAGAATGTCCCTTACATTGGTGGTCAGTGGGAAGAATGTCCCTTACATTGGTGATCAGTGGGAAGAATGTTCCTTACATTGGTGGTCAGTGGGAAGAATGTTCCTTACATTGGTGATCAGTGGGAAGAATGTCCCTTACATTGGTGATCAGTGTGGGAAGAATGCTCCTTACATTGGTGATCAGTGGGAAGAATGTTCCTTACATTGGTGATCAGTGGGAAGAATGTCCCTTACATTGGTGGTCAGTGTGAAGAATGTTCCTTACATTGGTGATCAGTGGGAAGAATGTTCCTTACATTGGTGATCAGTGTGGGAAGAATGTTCCTTACATTGGTGATCAGTGGGAAGAATGTTCCTTACATTGGTGATCAGTGGGAAGAATGTCCCTTACATTGGTGGTCAGTGTGAAGAATGTTCCTTACATTGGTGATCAGTGGGAAGAATGTTCCTTACATTGGTGGTCAGTGGGAAGAATGTTCCTTACATTGGTGATCAGTGGGAAGAATGCTTCTTACATTGGTGGTCAGTGGGAAGAATGTTCCTTACATTGGTGGTCAGTGAGAAGAATGTTCCTTACATTGGTGATCAGTGGGAAGAATGTTCCTTACATTGGTGATCAGTGAGAAGAATGTTCCTTACATTGGAGGTCAGTAGGAAGAATGCTCCTTACATTGGTGATCAGTGGGAAGAATGTTCCTTACATTGGTGGTCAGTGGGAAGAATGTTCCTTACATTGGTGATCAGTGGGAAGAATGCTTCTTACATTGTAGATCAGTGGGAAGAATGTTCCTTACATTGGTGATCAGTATGGGAAGAATGTCCCTTACATTGGTTATCAGTGGGAAGAATGCTTCTTACATTGGTGATCAATGGGAAGAATGTCCCTTACATTGGTGATCAGTGGGAAGAATGTCCCTTACATTGGTGGTCAGTGAGAAGAATGCCCCTTACATTGGTGATCAGTGGGAAGAATGTTCCTTACATTGGTGGTCAGTGGGAAGAATGTTCCTTACATTGGTGATCAGTGGGAAGAATGTTCCTTACATTGGTGATCAGTGGGAAGAATGTTCCTTACATTGGTGATCAGTGGGAAGAATGCCCCTTACATTGGTGATCAGTGGGAAGAATGTCCCTTACATTGGTGATCAGTGGGAAGAATGTCCCTTACATTGGTGATCAGTGGGAAGAATGTCCCTTACATTGGTGGTCAGTGGGAAGAATGTTCCTTACATTGGTGATCAGTGGGAAGAATGTTCCTTACATTGGTGATCAGTGGGAAGAATGTTCCTTACATTGGTGATCAGTGGGAAGAATGTCCCTTACATTGGTGGTCAGTGGGAAGAATGTTCCTTACATTGGTGATCAGTGTGGGAAGAATGTTCCTTACATTGGTGATCAGTGGGAAGAATGTTCCTTACATTGGTGGTCAGTGAGAAGAATGTTCCTTACATTGGTGATCAGTGGGAAGAATGTTCCTTACATTGGTGATCAGTGGGAAGAATGTTCCTTACATTGGTGATCAGTGGGAAGAATGTTCCTTACATTGGTGATCAGTGGGAAGAATGTCCCTTACATTGGTGATCAGTGGGAAGAATGTCCCTTACATTGGTGGTCAGTGGGAAGGAAGAATGTTCCTTACATTGGTGATCAGTGGGAAGAATGTTCCTTACATTGGTGATCAGTGGGAAGAATGTTCCTTACATTGGTGGTCAGTGAGAAGAATGTTCCTTAAATTGGTGATCAGTGGGAAGAATGTCCCTTACATTGGTGATCAGTGGGAAGAATGTTCCTTACATTGGTGGTCAGTGGGAAGAATGTTCCTTACATTGGTGATCAGTGGGAAGAATGTTCCTTACATTGGTGATCAGTGGGAAGAATGTTCCTTACATTGGTGGTCAGTGGGAAGAATGTTCCTTACATTGGTGATCAGTGTGGGAAGAATGTTCCTTACATTGGTGATCAGTGGGAAGAATGTTCCTTACATTGGTGGTCAGTGAGAAGAATGTTCCTTACATTGGTGATCAGTGGGAAGAATGTTCCTTACATTGGTGGTCAGTGAGAAGAATGTTCCTTACATTGGTGATCAGTGGGAAGAATGTTCCTTACATTGGTGATCAGTGGGAAGAATGTCCCTTACATTGGTGGTCAGTGGGAAGAATGTTCCTTACATTGGTGATCAGTGAGAAGAATGTTCATTACATTGGTGGTCAGTGGGAAGAATGTTCCTTACATTGGTGATCAGTATGGGAAGAATGTTCCTTACATTGGTGATCAGTGGGAAGAATGTTCCTTACATTGGTGATCAGTGGGAAGAATGTTCCTTACATTGGTGGTCAGTGGGAAGAATGTTCCTTACATTGGTGATCAGTGGGAAGAATGCTCCTTACATTGGTGGTCAGTGAGAAGAATGTTCCTTACATTGGTGATCAGTGGGAAGAATGTTCCTTACATTGGTGGTCAGTGAGAAGAATGTTCCTTACATTGGTGATCAGTGGGAAGAATGTTCCTTACATTGGTGATCAGTGGGAAGAATGTTCCTTACATTGGTGATCAGTATGGGAAGAATGTCCCTTACATTGGTGGTCAGTGGGAAGAATGTTCCTTACATTGGTGATCAGTGAGAAGAATGTTCATTACATTGCTGGTCAGTGGGAAGAATGTTCCTTACATTGGTGATCAGTATGGGAAGAATGTTCCTTACATTGGTGATCAGTGGGAAGAATGTTCATTACATTGGTGATCAGTGGGAAGAATGCTCCTTACATTGGTGATCAGTAGTGATGAGCCGAACACCCCCGGGTTCGGTTCGCACCAGAACCCGCGAACGGACCGAAAGTTCGAACGAACATTAGAACCCTATTAAATACAATGGATGCGAACGTTCGAATTCTAAAGTGCTAATTATAAAAACTATTATGCATGTTATTGTCCTAAAAAGGGTTTGGGAACCCGGGTTCTGCACCAGGGGACATGTATCAATGCAAAAATAAGTTTTAAAAACGGTCGTTTTCCGGGAGCAGTCATTTTAATGATGCATAAAGTGAAAAAAAAAAAGTCAAATATTCCTTTAAATATCGTACCTGGGGGGTGTCTAAAGTATGCCTGTGAAGTGCCACGTGTTTCCCGTGTTTAGAACTGTCCCTGCACAAAATGACACTTCTAAAGGAAAAAAAAGCCATTTAAAACTGCTTGCGGCTTTAATGTAATGTCTGGTCCCGGTAATATGGATGAAAATCTTTAAGAAAAATGGCATAGCTACCCCATGACCCCCCCCCTACCCCAGCCCATTACCAGCCCCTTTGGGTCTTGTATGGATATTAAGGGGAACCCCGCACATAAAATAAAAAAGGCCCTATATACTCTGAACAGCCGTATACAGGCGGTGCATACAAGACAGGGACTGTAGGTTTGTTCTTATGTAGAATCTGTTTGTAATTTTGAACAGGTACATTGTTGAAGTGTAGCTCCAGACCAAAAATCTATTTTTAAACTTTTTGGAAAACATAGGTAAGGGTTATCACCCCTGTAACATTTGTTTTGCTGTCTGTGCCCCTGTTCAGAACATTTCACCTCACTTTCCGTCCTAATGACAACTGTTTTTGAAATGTGGTGTTTTTCTTGAAACAAGGATTGCTGATAAAGCATCAGTACAGAGGAGACACCTTTCTCCCATATTTATTCTTACAGGAGAGAATTTTCCTTCCTAGTGGTAGATTTCCTCTCACTTCCTGTTGTCTTCTTGCGTTTGCAAGTAGGAGTCGTTTGTAAGTTGGATGTTTGAAAGTAGGGACCTGCCGTATATACTCTGCAGAAATAGGCCCCTTAGTTGTTGGTGTTGGCACAACACTGTAAGCACTCACAGTTACTCTTGGTTGGTGCTGGAACGCCCTGCTGTCAACTATTATATCAGGAATTTTAATTACATATAATTGTTGAACAGTGGTAGTAAAAATTGGGCCTTTGATGGTGGTGCTGGTGCCACAACACTGTAAGCCCTGACAGTTACTCTTGGTGGGTGCAGCAATGGGCCCTGCTGTGAATTATTAGATCAAGAATTGTAATTACATGCCCCTGTTGAACAGGGGCTGAAAAATTGGGCCTTAGGCACTGGTGGCACAACACTGCAACCCTTCACAGATACTGTACTTGGAGCACAGCAATGAGCCCTGTTGCAAAGTATTGCTTCAAAAATTGTAATGACACGCCCCTGTTAAACAGGGGCTGAAAAATTGGGCCTTAGGCACTGGTGGCACAACACTGCAACTCCTCACAGATACTGTACTTGGAGCACAGCAATGAGCCCTGTTGCAAAGTATTGCTTCAAAAATTGTAATTACACGCCCCTGTTAAACAGGGGCTGAAAAATTGGGCGTTAGGCACTGGTGGCGGCACCCATAAACAAAAATGATCTTCCAAGCTATCATCATCAATCGTATCATTGAGGACTCGGAGGAGGAGGATAGCCAGTCAACATAACAGCACAGGCACTCAGCATCAGCATCAGTCTTGAAGGGATGTGACATTTTAAAATCAATTAGTCTGTTATATCAGCATCAGGTGTGTGGTAGCTGGTGGTGATCCAAGACTGGTTCATCTTGATGAAAGTCAGTCGATCAACCGAGTCGGTGGACAGGCGCACCCTGTGATCCGTGACAAATCCTCCAGCAGCACTGAATGTGCGTTCCGAAAGAACGCTGGATGCAGGACAGGCCAGTAGCTCAATTGCATACTGTGCAAGCTCTGGCCAGTGATCCATCCTCAAGACCCAGTAAGCCAGAGGATTTTCGGTGGGGAAGGTGTCCAAGTCTGACCTTGCCCCTAGATATTCCTGCACCATGTTTATCAGACGCTGGCGATGGTTGCTGGAACCGATCATACTTTGGGGCTGCGGACTAAAGAATTGTCTGAACGCATCGGTCAGACGGCCACCTTCCCCACCGCTCCTTCTTTGACTGGCCGAAGCCTCAGCAACTCGTTGTCCAGGACCAGGAGTTTGCAACCTCCCAGTCTCTGGGAACGCGTTGCACAGACCTTTCTGCAAGGCCTCCCGGAGTTGTCTCATCCTCTGCTCCCTCTGCGACGGTAACATAAGGTCCGCAACCTTACCCTTGTACCGTGGATCAAGGAGAGTGGCCAGCCAGTAATGGTCCCTCTCCTTGATCCGAAGAATACGAGGATCCTTCCGCAGACTTTGCAGGATCAGGGAGGCCATGCAGCGTAGGTTTGCTGAGGCATTCGCTCCGGAGTCCTCTGGGTCACTAAGGACGACATGATCCGCAGCCACCTCCTCCCAGCCACGTACAAGTCCACTGGTTTCTTGGGACTGTAAATCATCCCTAAAAGACTGCTGCTGATGATGCTGAGTGCCAGCCTCCACCTCCATGCTGACACAATCCTCCTCCTCCTCCTCCTCCTCCTCCTCCTCCTCTTCCTGTGCGATGGGTGGGACAGAAGGAACACTGTCTGGGTAAAGGGGGCCTTGAGAGGCAAGGAAGTCCTCCTCTTCCTGCCTCTGTTCTGCCTCAAGTGCCCTGTCCATTATTCCACGCAGCGTGTGCTCCAACAGGTGGACAAGAGGTACAGTGTCACTGATGCATGCACTGTCACTGCTCACCATCCTCGTGGCCTCCTCAAATGGTGCCAGGACAGTGCATGCATCCCTGATCATGCCCCACTGGCGTGGAGAAAAAAAACCAAGCTCCCCTGACCCTGTCCTGGTGCCGTAGTCGCACAGGTACTCATTGATGGCCCTCTGCTGCGTGTGCAGCCGCTGCAGCATGGCCAACGTTGAGTTCCACCTGGTGGGCATGTCACATATAAGGCGGTTCTTGGGCAGGTTCAACTCCTTTTGCAGCTCAGCCAGGCGAGCACTGGCATTATAAGATCTGCGGAAATGCACACAGACTTTCCTGGCCTGCCTCAGGACATCCTGTAAGCCCGGGTACCTGCCCAAGAAGCGCTGCACCACCAGGTTAAGGACGTGAGCCACACAGGGCACATGGGTCAGTTGTCCCTGTCGGAGGGCGGAGAGGAGGTTGGTGCCATTGTCGCAAACCACCATTCCTGGCTTAAGCTGGCGTGGCGTCAACCACCTCTCGGCCTGGCCCTGCAGAGCAGACAGGACCTCTGCCCCAGTGTGGCTTCTGTCCCCCAAACACACCAGCGCAAGCACGGCATGGCATCTTTTTGCCTGCGTACTTGCGTAGCCCCGTGAACGGCTACGGAGCACCGCTGGTTCATAGGACAAACCACAGGAAGAGGCCATGGAGGAAGAAGAAGAGGAGGGGGTGGAGGAGAGAGGTGTGTCACAACCAGTAGTAGCATTTTGGAGGCGTGGCGGTGGGACAACCTCCAACACTACTGCACCTTGTCCTGAATCCTTCCCAGCTGCCAAAAGAGTGACCCAATGGGCCGTGAAAGAAAGGTAACGTCCCTGTCCATGCCTGCTGGACCATGAGTCAGCGGTAATATGCACCTTACCGCTGACCGCCCTGTCCAGCGAGGCCAAGACATTGCCTTCCACATGCCGGTAGAGAGCCGGAATAGCCTTCCGTGAGAAAAAGTGGCGTTTGGGAACCTGCCACTGAGGAACCGCACATTGCACAAACTCACGGAAGGGGGCCGAGTCTACCAACTGAAAAGGCAGCAGTTGAAGCGCTAGCAATTTAGCCAAGCTAGCATTCAACCGCTGGGCATGTGGATGGCTGGGAGTGAACTTCTTTCGACGGTCCAGCAGCTGGGGCAGGGAAATTTGCCTGCTAGAATCGGACGTCGGTGTACTGCTAGCAGAGTGGGCGCAAGTACTTGGCTGTGACACACCTAATTCTACACCTTCATTCCTCTCAGTGCATGTTTCAGAGAGGACTGAAGTTATAGTGGGGTTGGAGATCCCAGCTGATGCGGTGCAAGGAGAGGTCCGCTTGGTTCTTTGGTGTGGGTCTTTGAGGTAGGCTTGCCAACGAGCTGCATGGCAGGTCAACATATGTCTGGTCAGGCATGTGGTACCCAAGCGGCTGATGTTTTGGCCACGCGATATACGCTTGAGACATATGTTGCAAACAGCAGCTGTGCGATCTGATGCACTAGCCTCAAAAAAGGCCCACACCAAAGAACTTTTTGAATGACGGGCAGAGGCAGCGCCCTGCACAGGCGGAGCTCTGCGGTGTGATTCCGTCGGTGTACTGCCCTTACGCTGGCCACCAAAGGGCATCCTGCCTCGTTGGAGATGTGCCTCCTCCTCATCCTCCTCCTCCTCCTCTCTCCTATTAGGCACCCACGTGGAGTCATTGACCTCATCATCCCCTCCCTCCTCATCACTGGAGCCAATCTGGCAGTATGCTGCAGCTGCTGGAACATGACTGCCAGATTGGTGTCCTTCTTGAGCATCCCCTCTGTCTGCTCTCACGCTACTGCCTTCCTCTAGCTGGGTTTCATCATCAGACCCTTCGAAACGCTGGGCATCCTCCTGGAGCATGTACCCAACACTGTGCTGAAACAGTTCGGGGGACTCCTCAGGAGGAGGACATGGTGGGTCTAGGGAAGGAGTGACTGATGATTTGTCTGACATTGATACCAGGGAAGACGACGCTTTGGCAGCTGCTTTTCCAGTACCCTGAGCCTGGGTGAGAGAGGATGAGGAGGAGGAGGAGGGCTTGGTCATCCACTCTACCAAGTCTTCGGCATGATGTGGCTCAACATGTCCAGCTGCCGAAAAGAAGGACAAGCGTGTCCCATGGCCATGTGCTGATGACAATGCACCGCGTCCACGACCAGCACTGTTGCCCCCAGACACAGAGCCTGCTTGCCCTCTTTTATTGCCTCCTGACTGTCTGCCTCTCCTTGTTTGCCTTCCAGACATTCTAATAGATGGCCTGCAGGGAGATGGGAAAAAAGCAATAAGGGCTACCTTCAGGTGTCCTTCTCTGTCCCTTGAAACAAGGACTTTCACAGTGAAAGAAACTGACACTGTCCCTACCTAGAGTTTTCTGTCCCTAGAATAAATGTTTTTTTTAATCACAATATAGCACAAGGACAATTCACTCAATGTCTCTCCAGGTCCCTGGAAACAAGGACTTGCAGAGTGAAAGAAACTGACACTGTCCCTACCTAGAGTTTTCTGTCCCTAGAATAAATGTTTTTTTTAAGCACAATATAGCACAAGGACAATTAACTCACTGTCCTTACAGGTCCCTGGAAACAAGGACTTGCAGAGTGAAAAAAAAAAAACACTCTCCCTACCTACAGTTTTCTGTCCCTAGAAAAAATGTTTTTTTTAAGCACAATATAGCACAAGGAAAATTAACTCACTGTCCTTACAGGTCCCTGGAAACAAGGACTTGCAGAGTGAAAGAAACTGACACTGTCCCTACCTAGAGTTTTCTGTCCCTAGAATAAATGTTTTTTTTAAGCACAATATAGCACAAGGACAATTAACTCACTGTCCTTACAGGTCCCTGGAAACAAGGACTTGCAGAGTGAAAAAAAAAAAACACTCTCCCTACCTAGAGTTTTCTGTCCCTAGAAAAAATGTTTTTTTTAAGCACAATATAGCACAAGGACAATTAACTCACTGTCCTTACAGGTCCCTGGAAACAAGGACTTGCAGAGTGAAAGAAAAAAAACACTCTCCCTACCTAGAGTTTTCTGTCCCTAGAAAAAATGTTTTTTTTAATCACAATATAGCACAAGGAAAATTAACTCACTGTCCTTACAGGTCCCTGGAAACAAGGACTTGCAGAGTGAAAGAAAAAAAACACTCTCCCTACCTACAGTTTTCTGTCCCTAGAAAAAATGTTTTTTTTAATCACAATATAGCACAAGGAAAATTAACTCACTGTCCTTACAGGTCCCTGGAAACAAGGACTTGCAGAGTGAAAGAAACTGACACTGTCCCTACCTAGAGTTTTCTGTCCCTAGAATAAATGTTTTTTTTAATCACAATATAGCACAAGGAAAATTAACTCACTGTCCTTACAGGTCCCTGGAAACAAGGACTTGCAGAGTGAAAGAAACTGACACTGTCCCTACCTAGAGTTTTCTGTCCCTAGAATAAATGTTTTTTTTAATCACAATATAGCACAAGGAAAATTAACTCACTGTCCTTACAGGTCCCTGGAAACAAGGACTTGCAGAGTGAAAGAAAAAAAACACTCTCCCTACCTACAGTTTTCTGTCCCTAGAAAAAATGTTTTTTTTAAGCACAATATAGCACAAGGAAAATTAACTCACTGTCCTTACAGGTCCCTGGAAACAAGGACTTGCAGAGTGAAAGAAAAAAAACACTCTCCCTACCTACAGTTTTCTGTCCCTAGAAAAAATGTTTTTTTTAATCACAATATAGCACAAGGAAAATTAACTCACTGTCCTTACAGGTCCCTGGAAACAAGGACTTGCAGAGTGAAAGAAACTGACACTGTCCCTACCTAGAGTTTTCTGTCCCTAGAATAAATGTTTTTTTTAATCACAATATAGCACAAGGAAAATTAACTCACTGTCCTTACAGGTCCCTGGAAACAAGGACTTGCAGAGTGAAAGAAACTGACACTGTCCCTACCTAGAGTTTTCTGTCCCTAGAATAAATGTTTTTTTTAATCACAATATAGCACAAGGAAAATTAACTCACTGTCCTTACAGGTCCCTGGAAACAAGGACTTGCAGAGTGAAAGAAAAAAAACACTCTCCCTACCTACAGTTTTCTGTCCCTAGAAAAAATGTTTTTTTTAAGCACAATATAGCACAAGTAAAATTAACTCACTGTCCTTACAGGTCCCTGGAAACAAGGACTTGCAGAGTGAAAGAAAAAAAACACTCTCCCTACCTACAGTTTTCTGTCCCTAGAAAAAATGTTTTTTTTAATCACAATATAGCACAAGGAAAATTAACTCACTGTCCTTACAGGTCCCTGGAAACAAGGACTTGCAGAGTGAAAGAAACTGACACTGTCCCTACCTAGAGTTTTCTGTCCCTAGAATAAATGTTTTTTTTAATCACAATATAGCACAAGGAAAATTAACTCACTGTCCTTACAGGTCCCTGGAAACAAGGACTTGCAGAGTGAAAGAAAAAAAACACTCTCCCTACCTACAGTTTTCTGTCCCTAGAAAAAATGTTTTTTTTAAGCACAATATAGCACAAGTAAAATTAACTCACTGTCCTTACAGGTCCCTGGAAACAAGGACTTGCAGAGTGAAAGAAAAAAAACACTCTCCCTACCTACAGTTTTCTGTCCCTAGAAAAAATGTTTTTTTTAATCACAATATAGCACAAGGAAAATTAACTCACTGTCCTTACAGGTCCCTGGAAACAAGGACTTGCAGAGTGAAAGAAACTGACACTGTCCCTACCTAGAGTTTTCTGTCCCTAGAATAAATGTTTTTTTTAATCACAATATAGCACAAGGAAAATTAACTCACTGTCCTTACAGGTCCCTGGAAACAAGGACTTGCAGAGTGAAAGAAACTGACACTGTCCCTACCTAGAGTTTTCTGTCCCTAGAATAAATGTTTTTTTTAAGCACAATATAGCACAAGGACAATTAACTCACTGTCCTTACAGGTCCCTGGAAACAAGGACTTGCAGAGTGAAAAAAAAAAAACACTCTCCCTACCTAGAGTTTTCTGTCCCTAGAAAAAATGTTTTTTTTAAGCACAATATAGCACAAGGACAATTAACTCACTGTCCTTACAGGTCCCTGGAAACAAGGACTTGCAGAGTGAAAGAAAAAAAACACTCTCCCTACCTAGAGTTTTCTGTCCCTAGAAAAAATGTTTTTTTTAATCACAATATAGCACAAGGAAAATTAACTCACTGTCCTTACAGGTCCCTGGAAACAAGGACTTGCAGAGTGAAAGAAAAAAAACACTCTCCCTACCTAGAGTTTTCTGTCCCTAGAAAAAATGTTTTTTTTAATCACAATATAGCACAAGGAAAATTAACTCACTGTCCTTACAGGTCCCTGGAAACAAGGACTTGCAGAGTGAAAGAAAAAAAACACTCTCCCTACCTACAGTTTTCTGTCCCTAGAAAAAATGTTTTTTTTAATCACAATATAGCACAAGGAAAATTAACTCACTGTCCTTACAGGTCCCTGGAAACAAGGACTTGCAGAGTGAAAGAAACTGACACTGTCCCTACCTAGAGTTTTCTGTCCCTAGAATAAATGTTTTTTTTAATCACAATATAGCACAAGGAAAATTAACTCACTGTCCTTACAGGTCCCTGGAAACAAGGACTTGCAGAGTGAAAGAAACTGACACTGTCCCTACCTAGAGTTTTCTGTCCCTAGAATAAATGTTTTTTTTAATCACAATATAGCACAAGGAAAATTAACTCACTGTCCTTACAGGTCCCTGGAAACAAGGACTTGCAGAGTGAAAGAAACTGACACTGTCCCTACCTAGAGTTTTCTGTCCCTAGAATAAATGTTTTTTTTAATCACAATATAGCACAAGGAAAATTAACTCACTGTCCTTACAGGTCCCTGGAAACAAGGACTTGCAGAGTGAAAGAAACTGACACTGTCCCTACCTAGAGTTTTCTGTCCCTAGAATAAATGTTTTTTTTAAGCACAATATAGCACAAGGACAATTAACTCACTGTCCTTACAGGTCCCTGGAAACAAGGACTTGCAGAGTGAAAGAAAAAAAACACTCTCCCTACCTACAGTTTTCTGTCCCTAGAAAAAATGTTTTTTTTAATCACAATATAGCACAAGGAAAATTAACTCACTGTCCTTACAGGTCCCTGGAAACAAGGACTTGCAGAGTGAAAGAAACTGACACTGTCCCTACCTAGAGTTTTCTGTCCCTAGAATAAATGTTTTTTTTAATCACAATATAGCACAAGGACAATTAACTCACTGTCCTTACAGGTCCCTGGAAACAAGGACTTGCAGAGTGAAAGAAACTGACACTGTCCCTACCTAGAGTTTTCTGTCCCTAGAATAAATGTTTTTTTTAAGCACAATATAGCACAAGGACAATTAACTCACTGTCCTTACAGGTCCCTGGAAACAAGGACTTGCAGAGTGAAAGAAAAAAAACACTCTCCCTACCTACAGTTTTCTGTCCCTAGAAAAAATGTTTTTTTTAATCACAATATAGCACAAGGAAAATTAACTCACTGTCCTTACAGGTCCCTGGAAACAAGGACTTGCAGAGTGAAAGAAACTGACACTGTCCCTACCTAGAGTTTTCTGTCCCTAGAATAAATGTTTTTTTTAATCACAATATAGCACAAGGACAATTAACTCACTGTCCTTACAGGTCCCTGGAAACAAGGACTTGCAGAGTGAAAGAAACTGACACTGTCCCTACCTAGAGTTTTCTGTCCCTAGAATAAATGTTTTTTTTAAGCACAATATAGCACAAGGACAATTAACTCACTGTCCTTACAGGTCCCTGGAAACAAGGACTTGCAGAGTGAAAGAAAAAAAACACTCTCCCTACCTACAGTTTTCTGTCCCTAGAAAAAATGTTTTTTTTAATCACAATATAGCACAAGGAAAATTAACTCACTGTCCTTACAGGTCCCTGGAAACAAGGACTTGCAGAGTGAAAGAAACTGACACTGTCCCTACCTAGAGTTTTCTGTCCCTAGAATAAATGTTTTTTTTAATCACAATATAGCACAAGGACAATTAACTCACTGTCCTTACAGGTCCCTGGAAACAAGGACTTGCAGAGTGAAAGAAACTGACACTGTCCCTACCTAGAGTTTTCTGTCCCTAGAATAAATGTTTTTTTTAAGCACAATATAGCACAAGGACAATTAACTCACTGTCCTTACAGGTCCCTGGAAACAAGGACTTGCAGAGTGAAAGAAACTGACACTGTCCCTACCTAGAGTTTTCTGTCCCTAGAATAAATGTTTTTTTTAAGCACACTATAGCAGAAGCACAAAACACACTGACACTCTCCCTACCTATCCTTCTCTTTCCCTAAACTAAAGGAATCCAGGTTAAGCAAGAAAGAAATAACAGTCACTGTCCCTGCCTATGCTACTCTATCCCTGCTCCGGAACACACTACACTAGGCCGCCGTGCTGGCGGCCTTTTATAGTGTGGGGCGTGTACTAAACACCCTCAGCAATAATTGGCCACAGGCATCCTGCCTGTGGCCAATCATTGCTCTCCTCGCTGCCGGCGCTGTGATTGGCCAAGCATGCGGGGTCACAGTGCATGCTTGGCCAATCACAGCGCCTGGATGACACTGCGATGGCGTAGTGCATTGTGGGCCGTTCGCGTCACTCGAATTTGGCGCGAACGGCCCAAATCGTTCGATCTTCGTCGAACGATCGAACAGCCAATGTTCGAGTCGAACGTATGTTCGACTCGAACACGAAGCTCATCCCTAGTGATCAGTGGGAAGAATGTTCATTACATTGGTGATCAGTGGGAAGAATGCTCCTTACATTGGTGGTCAGTGGGAAGAATGTTCCTTACATTGGTGATCAGTGGGAAGAATGTTTATTACATTGGTGATCAGTGGGAAGAATGCACTTATCTGAGAGACAGAAATTGCTTACGGTTTAGGGGAACCCCTAGCAACCACATTACCCCCTACAGTATTTTCCTGTGCCCCCTTTACCTCACCCCCCCACAGTAATGTACTCTACCCCCCCCACAGTGGTGTCCTCTGCCCCCCCACTCAGTAGTGTCCTCTGCCCCCCTTCATATGACACCACATTACCCCCTACAGTATTCTCCTGTGCTCCCATCACATCATGCCCCCCCCACAATAATGTACTCTTCCCCCTACAGTGGTGTCCTCTGCCCTCTTCCCCCCCAACTCAGTAGTGTCCTCAGCCCCCCCAGTAGTGTCCTCTGCCCCCCTTCATATGACACCACATTACCCCCTACAGTATTCTCCTGTGCCCCCTTTACCTCACCCCCCCACAGTAATGTACTCTACCCCCCCCCCACAGTGGTGTCCTCTGCCCCCCCCCACTCAGTAGTGTCCTCTGCCCCCCTTCATATGACACCACATTACCCCCTACAGTATTCTCCTGTGCTCCCATCACATCATGCCCCCCCCCACAATAATGTACTCTTCCCCCTACAGTGGTGTCCTCTGCCCTCTGCCCCCCCCAACTCAGTAGTGTCCTCAGCCCCCCCAGTAGTGTCCTCTGCTCCCCTTCATATGACACCACATTACCCCCTACAGTATTCTCCTGTGCTCCCATCACATCATGCCCCCTTACACTAATGTACTCCTCCCCTACAGTGGTGTTCTCTTCCCTCTGCCCCCCACTCAGTAGTTTCCCCTGCCCCCCCAGTAGTGTCCTCTGCGCCCCCCTTCACATCACCCCTCCCACTTTGGTGTCCTCTGCCCTCTGCCCGCTCCCCACTCAGTAGTGTCCTCTGCCCCCCCAGTAGTGTCCTCTGCCTCCCTTCACATCACCCCTTTCACTGTGGTGTCCTGCCCCCCCACCATTGCAATGTCCTCTGCCCCCTTCACATCCCCCCACCCACTGTAGTTTCCTCTGCCCCCCCCCCATAGCAGTGTCCTCTGCCCCCCTCCCTCACACAGTAGTGTACTCTGCCTCTCCAAAGTAGTGTCCCTTGCCCCCTTCACATTACCATAGTGTCCTCTACCCCAGTGCCCTGTGCCCCCCCCCACCCAAGGTATCCCCTTCATATCACACCCCCCCAACACCCCAGCACACAACACTGCTCCTTACTCTTGTGGTCAGGAAGAATTACCCCTTTGCAGATCACTAAAAACATCAATGATGTCAGTGGGGCTCTTATCTGAGAGGCAGAAACTGCTCATTGCTGAAGGAACCCCGAGCAACCTCTGGAGGAAACCCTGGAGTCCCATGGAACCCTGGTTGAGAAACAATGGTCTAGGATAAAATTCCAACGTTGGTTTCCCAGAAGAAGGACCGATGTTTAGAAATTATTTCTTATTTCTGACACATGCAGTACCCCCAACCCTGCCGTGTTATCGCCTCCACCCATCCTTCCTGCTAAGGACACAGCCTGAGGTTTGCAGTGATCAGTGATTTAGTGATGAGAGATCTTTCACACTAGACGTAACCCAAAGACAACGTGACGGACAGCCAAAGAGCAGAAATGGTGCGTGGAGGATGAGCCCATCACCTCGGGTCATTTCAAGCTTTTTATTCCAGTAAACACCAGTAAATAAAAGAACGTTCCAATGGAAAAGAAGACTCTCCTTGTCTGCCTTGATGAAAAGTCATGTTGACACATATGGTAGAATGACACAGCACTTCTGATGGGGCTTCTTCTGGGTCATCAGGGTTTCTTTTAGATAAATCACAATGACGCAAGAGAGGGCAGAGAAGATGGGAGAAACATGGAGACTGCCATAAAAATGCTGATTGCTTGGCTGTTAGGTTGACCCTCTGGGTCTATTACTTTGAATCACTGATCTGGGAGCAAGTAGGCCCATAGGGACTTTTGGCTTTCCCAATCTACATACTCATATCAGGTCAATAATGGAAACCTACCTATTTCCTTCATGACATGTCTACATTCCTGATGCCAACATGGCAACACACATATGGATTGGCTCCAGAAAAGGAAAATGACGGTAGGTATTTAATAAAATTTTCTGTTTTACTGTCACGAATAAGGCATCTCACATATGGATTGGCTTCAGAAAAGGAAAATGATGGTAAGTATTTGATACAATTTTCCATTTTCCCGTCACCAACATGGCAGCATCCATATGGATTGGATCCAGGAAAGGAAATTTACAGTAAGTATTTGATACAAGCTTCCATTTTCCCGGCACCAACAGGGCAACTCACATATGGATTGGCCACGGGAAAGGAAAATTACAATAAGTATTTTGTACAATTTTCTATTTTCTTGGCACCAACATGGCAACTCACATATGGACTGGCGCCAAGAAAAGGAAAATTACGGTAGGTATTTGATACAATTTTCTATTTTCCAGTCACCAACATGGCAACTCACATATGGACTCGCGCCAAGAAAAGGAAAAATTACGGTAGGTATTTGATACAATTTTATATTTTCCAGTCACTAACATGGCAACCCACATATGGATTGGCTCCAAGAAAGGAAAATTACGGTAAGTATTTGATATAATTTTCCATTCTTCTGGCACCAACATGGCAACTCACATATGGATTGGCTCCAGGAAAGCAAAATTATGGTAGGTATTTGATACAATTTTCTATTTTCCAGTCACCAGCATGGCAACTCGCATATGGATTGGCTACAGAAAAGGAAAATTACGGTAAGTATTTGATACAATTTTCCATTTTTTTGGCACCAACATGGCAACTCACATATGGATTGGCTCCAGGAAAGGAAAATTACGGTAAGTATTTGATATAATTTTCCATTTTTCTGGCACCAACATGGCAACTCACATATGGATTGGCTCCAGGAAAGGAAAATGACAGTAAGTATTTGACACAATTTTCCATTTTCCTGGCACCAACATGGCAACTCACATATAATTTGGCTCCAGGAAAGGAAAATTATGGTAAGTATTTGATACAATTTTCCATTTTCCCGTCACCAACAGGGCAACTCACATATGGATTGGCTCCAGGAAAGGAAATTTACAGTAAGTATTTTGTACAATTTTCTATTTTCTTGGCACCAACATGGCAACTCACATATGGATTGCCTCCAGGAAAGGAAAATTACGGTAGGTATTTGATAACATTTTCCATTTTTCTGGCACCAACATGGCAACTCACATATGGATTGGCTCCACGAAAGGATAATTACAGTAAGTATTTGATACAATTTTCAGTTTTAAAGCCTATTTTGCTTGGATTGAGGAGGGAAGGGTTTGAGATTTTTTGGCCATCTGGGTTCCTAATTGGACATTTTCCCCTCACTTCCTGTTAGCACAGGAAGTGACTCTATAAATCTCCCCAACGGGGACATAGAATAAAAACAAATGTTTTAAAAGAATCAGCACAGGGAGCCAATCAGGTTAATTCTTGACAAGCAGCATGCTAATAGGAGGAGAGAGACATAGAGATGAACTCATCACTGTGCCTCTACACTTTTCCCCGTCCAATCAAAGGCTGGAGGTGGGTCCAGGAGAACCTGGGCTCAGAGGAAGTGAGTTGACTGATGCTGGCCATCAGACTGAGGACATCTAGTGTCAGAAAAAAATACTGCAGGGCAAATCTCTGGATTGAAGCTGAATATTGCAACAAAAGCTGGCTTTATAACTTTTTATTTTAACGCGCTATTCATTTCATTTTTTGGGGATTGGTTTTGATGGGCATCCTCCCCATGTTTCCTCTAGCTCTCCTCAGCCTCCCCCATGTTGCCGCGTATTTCCTCGCCACCATGCTGACCCTTCTATAAATCCCACACCGAGCAGTAAAATAGTTGTCAGTTCCTGGACAGGTTTGACAAGACTTGGCAGAGCCGAAGATTGCACTTAGGGTACAGTATCTTTTTTTATTTTTTTTATCTAATTTCACGGATGCGTTGCCACAAAACGATGTGGTAAATGTGAAATCGAATGATTATTCCCCGCAGGCCAGCCGGCACGATCCTTCGTTCCGAGGCTTCCAGGTGACATAGTGCAGAAGGAATGTATTTCCAGGAGATGCTTTGTGTTCATGTTACACGCAAGCTATACAATGAGCAGAAGGAGCGCACAGAGGGCAGCGGGTGCCAAACCTGAGGTGAGCGGGTAGAGTTACCAATATCTCCAAATAATTCCTGAAGATGCTTCACTGCCACAATGCCATCCCGGGGCAGAGAGGAGACTGAACCTCCCCACCACAAAATCCTTTATATTCATCAATGATAATGGAAGAGGCAGCAAGGCCTGTGAAGGATGATAGATGAAGAGGCAGCATGGAGTGTGAAGAATGATAGATGTAGAGGTAGTATTGTCTGTGAAGGATGATAGAAAAAGAGGTAGTATGGTTTTTGAAGGATGATAGATAAAGAGGCAACATGGACTGTGAAGGATGATAGATAAAGAGGTAGTATGGTCTGTGAAGGATGATAGATAAAGAGGTAGTATGGCCTGTGAAGGATGATAGATAAAGAGGTAGTATGGCCTGTGAAGGATGATAGATGTAGAGGTAGCATGGTCTGTGAAGGATGATAGATAAAGAGGTAGTATGGCCTGTGAAGGATGATAGATAAAGAGGTAGTATGGCCTGTGAGGGATGATAGATGTAGAGGTAGCATGGCCTGTGAAGGATGATAGATGTAGTATGGCCTGTGAAGGATGATAGATGTAGAGGTAGCATGGCCTGTTAAGGATGATAGATGAAGATGTAGCATGGCCTGTGAAGGATGATAGATGAAGATGTAGCATGGCCTGTGAAGGATGATAGATGTAGAGGTAGTATGGCCTGTGAAGGATGATAGGTGAAGAGGTAGCATGGCCTGTGAAGGATGATAGATGTAGAGGTAGCATGGTCTGTGAAGGATGATAGATGTAGAGGTAGCATGGCCTGTGAAGGATGATAGATGTAGAGGTAGCATGGCCTGTGAAGGATGATAGCTGAAGAGGTAGCATGGCCTGTGAAGGATGATAGATGTAGAGGTAGCATGGCCTGTGAAGGATGATAGCTGAAGAGGTAGCATGGCCTGTGAAAGATGATAGATGTAGAGGTAGCATGGCCTGTGAAGGATGATAGATGAAGATGTAGTATGGCCTGTGAAGGATGATAGATGAAGAGGTAGTATGGCCTGTGAAGGATGATAGATGATGATGTAGTATGGCCTGTGAAGGATGATAGATGTAGAGGTAGCATGGCCTGTGAAGGATGATAGATGTAGAGGTAGCATGGCCTGTGAAGGATGATAGATGAAGATGTAGTAGGGCCTGTGAAGGATGATAGATGTACAGGTAGCATGGCCTGTGAAGAACGATAGATGTAGAGGTAGCATGGCCTGTGAAGGATGATAGATGTAGAGGTAGCATGGCCTGTGAAGGATGATAGATGAAGATGTAGTATGGCCTGTGAAAGATGATAGATGTAGAGGTAGCATGGCCTGTGAAGGATGATAGATGTAGAGGTAGCATGGCCTGTGAAGGAAGATAGATGTAGGGGTGGCATGGCATGTGAAGGATGATAGGTGAAGAGGTAGCATGGCCTGTAAAGGATGATAGATGAAGAGGTAGTATGGCCTGTGAAAGATGATAGATGAAGAGGTAGTATGGCCTGTGAAGGGTGATAGATGTAGAGGTAGCATGGCCTGTGAAGGATGATAGATGAAGATGTAGTATGGCCTGTGAAGGATGATAGATGTAGAGGTAGCATGGCCTGTGAAGGATGATAGATATAGAGGTAGCATGGCCTGTGAAGGATGATAGATGAAGAGGTAGCATGGTCTGTGAAGGATGATAGATGTAGAGGTAGCATGGCCTGTGAAGGATGATAGATGAATATGTAGTATGGCCTGTGAAGGATGATAGATGTAGAGGTAGCATGGCCTGTGAAGGATGATAGATGTAGAGGTAGCATGGCCTGTGAAGGATGATAGATGTAGGGGTAGCATGGCCTGTGAAGAATGATAGGTGTAGAGGTAGCATGGCCTGTAAAGGATGATAGATGAAGAGGTAGTATGGCCTGTGAAGGGTGATAGATGTAGAGGTAGCATGGCCTGTGAAGGATGATAGATGAAGATGTAGTATGGCCTGTGAAGGATGATAGATGTAGAGGTAGCATGGCCTGTGAAGGATGATAGATGTAGAGGTAGCATGGCCTGTGAAGGATGATAGATAAAGAGGTAGCATGGTCTGTGAAGGATGATAGAGAAAGAGGTAGTATGGAGTGTGAAGAATGATAGATAAAGAGGTGGTATAGTTTGTGAAGGATGATAGATGAAGAGGTAGCATGGTCTGTGAAGAATGATAGAGAAAGAGGTAGTATGGAGTGTGAAGGATGATAGATAAAGAGGTAGTATGGTCTGTGAAGGATGATAGATGAAGAGGTAGTACGGAGTGTGAAGAATGATAGATAAAGAGGTAGTATGGTCTGTGAAGGATGATAGAGAAAGAGGTAGTATGGAGTGTGAAGAATGATAGATAAAGAGGTAGTATGGTCTGTGAAGGATGATAGATAAAGTGGTAGTATGGCCTGTGATGGATGATAGATGAACAGGTAGCATGGTCTGTGAAGGATGATAGATGTAGAGGTAGCATGGCCTGTGAAGGATGATAGATGAAGAGGTAGCATGGTCTGTGAAGGATGATAGAGAAAGAGGTAGTATGGAGTGTGAAGAATGATAGATAAAGAGGTAGTATGGTCTGTGAAGGATGATAGATGAAGTGGTAGTATGGCCTGTGATGGATGATAGATGAAGAGGTAGCATGGTCTGTGAAGGATGATAGATAAAAAGGGGGTATGGAGTGTTAAGAATGATAGATAAAGAGGTAGTATGGTCTGTGAAGGATGATAGATAAAGAGGTAGTATGGAGTGTGAAGAATGATAGATAAAGAGGTAGTATGGTCTGTGAAGGATGATAGATGAAGAGGTAGTATGGAGTGTGAAGAATGATAGATAAAGAGGTAGTATGGCCTGTGAAGGGTGATAGATGTAGAGGTAGCATGGCCTGTGAAGGATGATAGATGAAGATGTAGTATGGCCTGTGAAGGATGATAGATGTAGAGGTAGCATGGCCTGTGAAGGATGATAGATATAGAGGTAGCATGGCCTGTGAAGGATGATAGATGAAGAGGTAGCATGGTCTGTGAAGGATGATAGATGTAGAGGTAGCATGGCCTGTGAAGGATGATAGATGAATATGTAGTATGGCCTGTGAAGGATGATAGATGTAGAGGTAGCATGGCCTGTGAAGGATGATAGATGTAGAGGTAGCATGGCCTGTGAAGGATGATAGATGTAGGGGTAGCATGGCCTGTGAAGAATGATAGGTGTAGAGGTAGCATGGCCTGTAAAGGATGATAGATGAAGAGGTAGTATGGCCTGTGAAGGGTGATAGATGTAGAGGTAGCATGGCCTGTGAAGGATGATAGATGAAGATGTAGTATGGCCTGTGAAGGATGATAGATGTAGAGGTAGCATGGCCTGTGAAGGATGATAGATGTAGAGGTAGCATGGCCTGTGAAGGATGATAGATAAAGAGGTAGCATGGTCTGTGAAGGATGATAGAGAAAGAGGTAGTATGGAGTGTGAAGGATGATAGATAAAGAGGTAGTATGGTCTGTGAAGGATGATAGATGAAGAGGTAGTACGGAGTGTGAAGAATGATAGATAAAGAGGTAGTATGGTCTGTGAAGGATGATAGAGAAAGAGGTAGTATGGAGTGTGAAGAATGATAGATAAAGAGGTAGTATGGTCTGTGAAGGATGATAGATA
Organism: Rana muscosa; assembly: GCA_029206835.1. NCBI lineage: Eukaryota > Metazoa > Chordata > Amphibia > Anura > Ranidae > Rana > Rana muscosa. The sequence goes on from CM055124.1 coordinate 282,308,586, forward strand.
AAGTGGTAGTATGGCCTGTGATGGATGATAGATGAACAGGTAGCATGGTCTGTGAAGGATGATAGATGTAGAGGTAGCATGGCCTGTGAAGGATGATAGATGAAGAGGTAGCATGGTCTGTGAAGGATGATAGAGAAAGAGGTAGTATGGAGTGTGAAGAATGATAGATAAAGAGGTAGTATGGTCTGTGAAGGATGATAGATGAAGTGGTAGTATGGCCTGTGATGGATGATAGATAAAGAGGTGGTATGGAGTGTTAAGAATGATAGATAAAGAGGTAGTATGGTCTGTGAAGGATGATAGATAAAGAGGTAGTATGGAGTGTGAAGAATGATAGATAAAGAGGTAGTATGGTCTGTGAAGGATGATAGATGAAGGGGTAGTATGGAGTGTGAAGAATGATAGATAAAGAGGTAGTATGGTCTGTGAAGGATGATAGATAACGAGGTAGTATGGAGTGTGAAGAATGATAGATAAAGAGGTAGTATGGTCTGTGAAGGATGATAGATAAAGAGGTAGTATGGTCTGTGAAGGATGATAGAGAAAGAGGTAGTATGGAGTGTGAAGAATGATAGATAAAGAGGTAGTATGGTCTGTGAAGAATGATAGGTGAAGAGGTAGTATGGAGTGTGAAGAATGATAGATAAAGAGGTAGTATGGTCTGTGAAGGATGATAGATGAAGAGGTAGTATGGAGTGTGAAGAATGATAGATAAAGAGGTAGTATGGTCTGTGAAGGATGATAGATAAAGAGGTAGTATGGAGTGTGAAGAATGATAGATAAAGAGGTAGTATGGTCTGTGAAGGATGATAGATAAAGAGGTAGTATGGAGTGTGAAGAATGATAGATAAAGAGGTAGTATGGTCTGTGAAGGATGATAGGTGAAGAGGTAGTATGGAGTGTGAAGAATGATAGATAAAGAGGTAGTATGGTCTGTGAAGGATGATAGATGAAGAGGTAGTATGGAGTGTGAAGAATGATAGATAAAGAGGTAGTATGGTCTGTGAAGGATGATAGATAAAGAGGTAGTATGGAGTGTGAAGAATGATAGATAAAGAGGTAGTATGGTCTGTGAAGGATGATAGATAAAGAGGTAGTATGGAGTGTGAAGAATGATAGATAAAGAGGTAGTATGGTCTGTGAAGGATGATAGATGAAGAGGTAGTATGGAGTGTGAAGAATGATAGATAAAGAGGTAGTATGGTCTGTGAAGGATGATAGATAAAGTGGTAGTATGGCCTGTGATGGATGATAGATGAAGAGGTAGCATGGTCTGTGAAGGATGATAAGATAAAGAGGTGGTATGGAGTGTTAAGAATGATAGATAAAGAGGTAGTATGGTCTGTGAAGGATGATAGATGAAGAGGTAGTATGGAGTGTGAAGAATGATAGATAAAGAGGTAGTATGGTCTGTGAAGGATGATAGATAAAGAGGTAGTATGGAGTGTGAAGAATGATAGATAAAGAGGAAGTATGGTCTGTGAAGGATGATAGATAAAGAGGTAGTATGGTCTGTAAAGGATGATAGAGAAAGAGGTAGTATGGAGTGTGAAGAATGATAGATAAAGAGGTAGTATGGTCTGTGAAGGATGATAGGTGAAGAGGTAGTATGGAGTGTGAAGAATGATAGATAAAGAGGTAGTATGGTCTGTGAAGGATGATAGATAAAGAGGTAGTATGGAGTGTGAAGAATGATAGATAAAGAGGTAGCATGGTCTGTGAAGGATGATAGATAAAGAGGTAGTATGGTCTGTGAAGGATGATAGAGAAAGAGGTAGTATGGTCTGTGAAGGATGATAGATAAAGAGGTAGTATGGTCTGTGAAGGATGATAGAGAAAGAGGTAGTATGGAGTGTGAAGAATGATAGATAAAGAGGTAGTATGGTCTGTGAAGGATGATAGATGAAGAGGTAGTATGGAGTGTGAAGAATGATAGATAAAGAGGTAGTATGGTCTGTGAAGGATGATAGATAAATAGGTAGTATGGAGTGTGAAGAATGATAGATAAAGAGGTAGTATGGTCTGTGAAGGATGATAGAGAAAGAGGTAGTATGGTCTGTGAAGTATGATAGATAAAGAGGTAGTATGGTCTGTGAAGGATGATAGAGAAAGAGGTAGTATGGAGTGTGAAGAATGATAGATAAAGAGGTAGTATGGTCTGTGAAGGATGATAGATGAAGAGGTAGTATGGAGTGTGAAGAATGATAGATAAAGAGGTAGTATGGTCTGTGAAGGATGATAGATAAAGAGGTAGTATGGAGTGTGAAGAATGATAGATAAAGAGGTAGTATGGTCTGTGAAGGATGATAGATGAAGAGGTAGTATGGAGTGTGAAGAATGATAGATAAAGAGGTAGTATGGTCTGTGAAGGATGATAGATAAAGAGGTAGTATGGAGTGTGAAGAATGATAGATAAAGAGGTAGTATGGTCTGTGAAGGATGATAGAGAAAGAGGTAGTATGGTCTGTGAAGGATGATAGATAAAGAGGTAGTATGGTCTGTGAAGGATGATAGGGAAAGAGGTAGTATGGAGTGTGAAGAATGATAGATAAAGAGGTAGTATGGTCTGTGAAGGATGATAGATGAAGAGGTAGTATGGAGTGTGAAGAATGATAGATAAAGAGGTAGTATGGTCTGTGAAGGATGATAGATAAAGAGGTAGTATGGAGTGTGAAGAATGATAGATAAAGAGGTAGTATGGTCTGTGAAGGATGATAGTTGAAGAGGTAGTATGGAGTGTGAAGAATGATAGATAAAGAGGTAGTATGGTCTGTGAAGGATGATAGATAAAGAGGTAGTATGGAGTGTGAAGAATGATAGATAAAGAGGTAGTATGGTCTGTGAAGGATGATAGATGAAGAGGTAGTATGGAGTGTGAAGAATGATAGATAAAGAGGTAGTATGGTCTGTGAAGGATGATAGAGAAAGAGGTAGTATGGTCTGTGAAGTATGATAGATAAAGAGGTAGTATGGTCTGTGAAGGATGATAGATGAAGAGGTAGTATGGAGTGTGAAGAATGATAGATAAAGAGGTAGTATGGTCTGTGAAGGATGATAGATAAAGAGGTAGTATGGAGTGTGAAGAATGATAGATAAAGAGGTAGTATGGTCTGTGAAGGATGATAGATGAAGAGGTAGTATGGAGTGTGAAGAATGATAGATAAAGAGGTAGTATGGTCTGTGAAGGATGATAGAGAAAGAGGTAGTATGGTCTGTGAAGGATGATAGATAAAGAGGTAGTATGGTCTGTGAAGGATGATAGGGAAAGAGGTAGTATGGAGTGTGAAGAATGATAGATAAAGAGGTAGTATGGTCTGTGAAGGATGATAGATGAAGAGGTAGTATGGAGTGTGAAGAATGATAGATAAAGAGGTAGTATGGTCTGTGAAGGATGATAGATAAAGAGGTAGTATGGAGTGTGAAGAATGATAGATAAAGAGGTAGTATGGTCTGTGAAGGATGATAGATGAAGAGGTAGTATGAAGTGTGAAGAATGATAGATAAAGAGGTAGTATGGTCTGTGAAGGATGATAGATAAAGAGGTAGTATGGAGTGTGAAGAATGATAGATAAAGAGGTAGTATGGTCTGTGAAGGATGATAGATAAAGAGGTAGTATGGTCTGTGAAGGATGATAGAGAAAGAGGTAGTATGGAGTGTGAAGAATGATAGATAAAGAGGTAGTATGGTCTGTGAAGGATGATAGATAAAGAGGTAGTATGGTCTGTGAAGGATGATAGAGAAAGAGGTAGTATGGTCTGTGAAGGATGATAGATAAAGAGGTAGTATGGTCTGTGAAGGATGATAGGGAAAGAGGTAGTATGGAGTGTGAAGAATGATAGATAAAGAGGTAGTATGGTCTGTGAAGGATGATAGATGAAGAGGTAGTATGAAGTGTGAAGAATGATAGATAAAGAGGTATTATGGTCTGTGAAGGATGATAGATAAAGAGGTAGTATGGAGTGTGAAGAATGATAGATAAAGAGGTAGTATGGTCTGTGAAGGATGATAGATAAAGAGGTAGTATGGAGTGTGAAGAATGATAGATAAAGAGGTAGTATGGTCTGTGAAGGATGATAGATGAAGAGGTAGTATGAAGTGTGAAGAATGATAGATAAAGAGGTAGTATGGTCTGTGAAGGATGATAGATAAAGAGGTAGTATGGAGTGTGAAGAATGATAGATAAAGAGGTAGTATGGTCTGTGAAGGATGATAGATGAAGAGGTAGTATGAAGTGTGAAGAATGATAGATAAAGAGGTAGTATGGTCTGTGAAGGATGATAGATAAAGAGGTAGTATGGAGCGTGAAGAATGATAGATAAAGAGGTAGTATGGTCTGTGAAGGATGATAGGTGAAGAGGTGGCATGGGCTGTGTCAGATGATAGGTGAAGAGGTAGCATTTTAAAAATGCCACTTGCCTGGCTTTTGTCTAGTTTTGGTTGGAGTTGCCCTTTAAAGCAAAAGAGGTCTACACCATCTTTAGTTCTGCTCTCGGGTCTTACACAGTCAGTCCACGGGGGGTCTGCGGGCACCTGTCCTGGTGCTGATCTGTGAGCCGGACCTGGAAAACTACTGGATCTGCTGGCGATGTTCCCGTGATACATCACAAAGCCGCAGTCGCTGAGAGTCAACAAGCCAGGCCGAGTCCGGGTCCATTCCCGGAGATCTCGGTGTTTGTGAAGGAAGTCTGTAACCCCCGAAAACAAATGAGTCACCATGTGCCAGGAATTAAAGGGCACCTGTCACCCAGCACAGCGCATGTTGCCATTCTATGCAAGAAAAATAAAGAAAAAGAAAAAGTCGCTTTACATATTATTACAGGATTTAGAGGACAGTAGCCATTACTGTAGTAGCAGTAACCTGGACAGTTGTTCTCCGCTTCTGCGGGGGTCCCTCAGGTATGGCACTTACATTCTTACCTTGATCCGAGCTGGATCCATATAACTATTGAAGAACATTCATACCTGGAATTCAGCTTTAAGTGTCCCGGTATCTCTGCCGGAGTTTTTTTCATACTTGGCTCATTTTTCCGGCACTACAAGACCACAAGTCAGAGTCAAGCCTCAGTGACATTAGAAGAGGCCTCGGAACAGTGAGCCCATTCACAGGGCCATGGAGCGCAGAGCCGTGGGCACAATATCCTACAGCTGAATGCTTCACACATAGACTGACTCAGCATGGTAATGTTCAGAGCAAAAGCCTTGAAGAAAGGGCACCAGCCTATAGCAGTCGTGTTCCATAGATCAGCAAAGGGAAATAAGTGATTGCCTGGTACGGGTTGACTCTTGACTTTCATAAGTCCAAAAGCCCCCAGGTCATCATGATAACTGGCAACAAAACTGCCCTCGGTGTGAGAACTGCCAACTAAATCGCATTTAGTGTGATATTGGCCTACAAAACCACCTTCAGCGTGATAACGGCCAATAAAAACCACCTTCAGCATGATAATAATCGTCAACTAAACCACCTTCAGCATGATAACCACCAATGAAACCACCTTCAGCATGATAACCACCAATGAAACCACCTTCAGCATGATAATAATCGCCAACGAAACCACCTTCAGCATGATAACCGCCAACCAAACCACCTTCAGCATGATAACCGCCAACGAAACCACCATCAGCATGATAACCGCCAATAAAACCACCTTCAGCATGATAATAATCGCCAACAAATCCAGCTTCAGCATGATAACCGCCAATGAAACCACCATCAGCATGATAACCACCAATATACCTATAGAGTGATACCCACCATTAAAATCTCCTACGGCATTATAAGACTGCAAAGCACATTCCTTCAGTTGGCCATTGACCTGCTGGACCCAACTCCTTTAGCTGGTAATTGACTTGCTGAGCCTAATGCCGCGTACACACGAACGGAAAATCCGACAAGAAAAACGTGGATTTTTTTCCGACAGAATCTAGGCTCAAACTTGTCTTGCATACACACAGTCACACCAAATTCCGACCGTCAAGAACACGGTGACATAGAACACTACGACGAGCCGAGAAAAATTAAGTTCAATGCTACCGGGCATGCGTCGACTTGATTCCAAGCATGCGTGGTTTTTGGTGCGTCGGAAATTGCATACAGACGATCGGAGAACCAGCTCTCAATTTTATCTTGGCGGAAATTCCGACAGAAAAATTCCGTTGCAGCCTACACACGGTCGGAATTTCCGACCAAAAGCTCACATCGGACTTTTCTTGTCGGAATTTCCAATCGTGTGTACGCGGCATAAGTCATTTGACTCCACTAATGCCCCGTACACACGATCGGAAATTCCGACAAGAAAAGTCCGATGTGAGCTTTTGGTCGGAAATTCCGACCGCAAGTAGGGTCCATCGGACTTTTGCTGTCGGAATTTCCGCCAGCAAAAGATTGAGAGCTGGTTCTCTATTTTTCCGATGGAAAAAGTTCCTATCGGAAATTCCGTTTGCCTGTATGCAATTCCGAGTCGCAAAAAAACACGCATGCTCAGAATCAAGCAGAAGAGCCGAACTGCCTATTGAACTTCATTGATCTTGGCTCGTTGTACGTCTTGTACGTCACCGCGTTCTTGACGGTCAGAATTTCCGTCAAGATTTATGTGACCGTGTGTGTGCAACACAAGTTTGAGCCAACATTCCGTCTGAAAAAAAACACGGTTTTCTGGTCGGAATTTCCGATCGTGTGTACGCGGCATAAGACTTTAATTATTTTTGGTAGCAGACCCATATTTAGCACCCCACACCTATGTGGCGGCAATTGATGGGCACAGTAGCTGCCTTTGATGGGCACAGTGGCTGCAATTTATGTTTTTTTTTTCAGTTTGTTTGCACCCCCCCCAAAAAAATTTGAGCACCAGCCGCCACTGCTCAGTTGGTCTTTGGGCTGGCTATCTAAAAAACCTAAAAGGCAGCTCAACAGCCAGCTAAAGGACTTTTCAATTAGCAGCAGCATTGTCAGCTTGCTGTGCGCGTTCCTTTAGTTGTACATTGACCTGCCTATTAGGTCCATAACATAGGAAGGCCAACAGCCAACCAAAGCAGCTTGTATGGCAGACTGACAACCCTGTCAGTCAGCTGTGCCTAAAGCCTCGTACACACGGCCGAGTATCTCGTCAAGAAAAAACACGTCGTTTTTCTTGACGAGATTCTTGGACCAGAAACTTGTCCCGGCCGAGTGTACACACGATCCATTCAAAGAACCCGCGGTTCTTTGAATGGAGCGAACGTGGTGACGTAATCGACTAAACCTGCTGACAAGAATCTCGACGAGAAAATAGCGAGCAGGTTCTCTATTTTTCTCGTCGAGATTCTTGTCGGTTTTCTTGACGAGAAACATGATAGCCGCGTACACACGTTTTCTTGCCGAGAAGCTCGGCCGTGTGTACGAGGCTTCAAGCCTCGTACACACGGCCGAGAATCTCATCAGGAAAAAACATGTTGTTTTTCTTGACGAGATTCTTGGACAAGAAACTTGTCCCGGCCGAGTGTACACACGCTCCATTCAAAGAACCCGCGGTTCTTTGAATGGAGCGAACGCGGTGACGTCATCGACTACGACGAGCGTGCGCTCGTCACATTCGATGCCGTCGCTGCCATCTTGCTACACCCTACCTATGCCTAGGAAGCTACCGCGCATGCGTCAAAGTCATTTCGAGCATGCGCGGGTTTCCCGGAGGACAGGTAAGTGTACACACACACACTCTTCTCGTCGAGAAACCTGCTGACAAGAATCTCGACGAGAAAAAAGAGAGCAGGTTCTCTATTTTTCTCGTCGAGATTCTTGTCGGTTTTCTTGACGAGAAACATGATAGCCGGGTACACAAAACCGATTTACTCGGCAAGAAAGCTCTGCCAGCAAGTTTCTTGCTGGTTCTTGCCGAGAAACTCGGTCGTGTGTACGAGGCTTTAAGTGTTGTCAGTCTGAAACAGGAAGCGCTGTTACCAGCAGGATCTCCAGGTAAGAAACTTTGCAACAAGTTCTTTGGTTAAGAAAACTGCATACAGTAAGGAATTATGGCAAGCATCATGAAAAAAATTAGGGTGTACCTGTACTATACTTAGGGCTCCTCCCTCTTGCAGCCCCTCTGAAAAGCGATCCACAGCAAACATGTTTGACAAGTGGTGCAGAGGTGGTAGTGAACTATGCAATTGAATGTGTTTAGCGGCAGTACCACCAACAAAGGGGCACAATTCCTCCCAATGACGCCAAGGATAGAGCGTGGTTCCTCCCATTGAGACCAACTATGGGGCAGGATTCTGCCCTCCCAATGACACCAACAATGGGGCACAATTCCTTTCATTGGCACCAAAGATGGGGCATTGTTTACTCCCACTGATTTCGGGGCATTTTCTACTTCCAATGGCCACTGTCCGGCCCCCCTAAAGTCTGAGGGACAGTAAACTAGCGCTTTGTTTTGAAAGTTTCGAGATCCCTGGTTTAGAAATAAGAAATAATCTAGAGCAGTGGTTTCCAAACTGCGGCCCGGGGGCCAGATGTTTGCTTTTATCCAGCCCTTGGAGCACTATTTCATCCACTGCTACCAACAATGGGGAATAATAATTCCCCTCACTTACATCAATGAACAAGCACATTTCCTCCCAATGACACCAATGATGGGGCACAATTTCTTCCAATGACACCAATGATGGGGCACAATTCCTCCCAATGACACCAACAATGGGACACAATGACACCAATGATGGGACACAATTCCTCCCAATGACACCAACAATGGTACCCAATGACACCAATGATGGGACATAATTCCTCCCAATGACACCAACAATGGGACCCAATGACACCAATTATGGGACACAATTTCTCCCAATGACACCAACAATGAGGCCCAATGACACCAATGATGAGACACAATTCCTCCCAATGACACCAATGATTGGGCACAATTTCTCCCACTGATGGGATACGATTCCTCCCAATGACACCAAAAATGAGACACAATGACATAAATGATGGGACAATGACACCAATGATGGGATACAAATTCTCCCAATGCCACTAACAATGGAGTCCAATGACTCCAATGAAGGAACATAATTCCTCCCAATGACACCAACAATGGGACCCAATGACACCAATGATGGGACACAATTTCTCCCAATGACACCAACAATTGGACCCAATGACACCAATGATGGGACATAATTCCTCCCAATGACACCAATGTTGAGACACAATTCCTCCCAATGACACCAATGATGGGGTACAATTTCTCCCAATGACACCAACAATGGTCGTTTCAGTGTAAAAATAAGAAATAATCTAAAAGAAAGTGGAAAAGGTAGGTCGTATTGGTTTAGAATAAAGAAATAATCTAGAGGAAAGTGGAAGAGGTAGGTCGTATTGGTTTAGAATACAGAAATAATCTAGAGGAAAGTGGAAGAGGTAGGTCGTATTGGTTTAGAAATAGGAAATAATCTAGAGGAAAGTGGAAGAGGTAGGTCGTATTGGTTTAGAATAAAGAAATAATCTAGAGGAAAGTGGAAGAGGTAGGTCGTATTGGTTTAGAAATAGGAAATAATCTAGAGGAAAGTGGAAGAGGTAGGTCGTATTGGTTTAGAATAAAGAAATAATCTAGAGGAAAGTGGAAGAGGTAGGTCGTATTGGTTTAGAAATAGGAAATAATCTAGAGGAAAGTGGAAGAGGTAGGTCGTATTGGTTTAGAATAAAGAAATAACCTAGAGGAAAGTGGAAAAGGTAGGTCGTATTGGTTTAGAATAAAGAAATAACCTAGAGGAAAGTGGAAAAGGTAGGTCGTATTGGTTTAGAATAAAGAAATAATCTAGAGGAAAGTGGAAGAGGTAGGTCGTATTGGTTTAGAAATAGGAAATAATCTAGAGGAAAGTGGAAGAGGTAGGTCGTATTGGTTTAGAATAAAGAAATAATCTAGAGGAAAGTGGAAAAGGTAGGTCGTATTGGTACTCTTAATGCCCCCCCCCCACCCGACTGTGTGAATAAACCCCAATACCAGTTATTTCCTGTATATTAAAATCTGATTGGATGCTACACATCTACGAGCGCCATCTTTGCACTGCCCACTTGTACAGCCAATCCAACCTCAATGACCAATCACTCCGATAATGTGGCCCACAATACGTGTAAAGGTGACCCCCTATAACGCCACAATATAATTCTCTCCCCTTTTACATTATATTCTAGTTCACGTTGATGCATATCTCCAGAAAAAAACCTTCTGTCACCTCATTAACGAGCCTCCAAGACCCCGCTTACTGTCACACAATTAATGGCAGCTGTATATAATAGATCGCATTCTCCTTCTTTTTTTTTTTTTTCCACTCTTTATCTGCAATTGCGTTGGCGGGACTCTCATTTGCAAGTCATTTTCAAGTAGACTGGAGTGAAAGCTCCGTGAAGACCACTCTTTTATTTTATTTTTTTATAATTTATTTTATTTTTTTTTTCCTTTTTTCTTGAAGCAACAATAAGCGGCACTTCCTTTACGGATTGGTACGGGGGGACCTACCCCTACGGCTGACAGGCACAGCGAGCGACGGCACACAAAAAAAGGGATAACAGCAAGGGATCTCCTTCGACTGAAAGACAATGTGCTACTTCATCCCAGCGGGCTATCCATTTCACTTCCAGATGACTATACCAGAGATGTTTCTGTAACAGCTAATGCACAATTTGCACATTGATAAAATATCCGCACGTCAGCAACAGGCGAGCAGCCCTAACCAACGGTAATGCGGGGCCTGGAGGAGCCCTATGCTAAGAAGGGCACATTAGAGGCAGTTATATTCGAAGGAAATGCGATTCTATCTGATACTTCAATTGTTCCATCCTGTTAACATGTTATTAAAGGTATCGCCTTATCTCATTTTCAGCAGCGGGAAACCGTGGCGGGGGAGTGGTAGGCCTGCTCCTACAGGCTTGAATATGCGGCTCTGGCTTTTACGCTAATAAGGAGCTACAGTACAGGGGAAATGGGGAAGGGGGGGGGGGTGGGCTGTTTGCATGCGCTTTACTATGTGCAATTATTTCGGTCACCAAGGCAAGGTAATAAAAACAGCTCAGGTTAAAAAGAGTAAAAAGGAGCTGAACGGTCGGCTGACTATAAGTCATTGGGTATAGGAATAATGCCATTTTAAGCTGGTCCGCGGCTCGGCGGTTAGTGCTCTTACGGTCAGTAAAAATTCAAGTGCATGTCAATGCTAAAAGTTTTTTTTTTTTTTTTTTTTCCTAAAGCCTGACCCTGGACAGGTTTTTTTTTTTTTGTTAAAGTTGAACACAAAAACTTTATTGTACACCATTTTTATCCTACGCCCAGCAAGATTGGGAAGGATCTTGACCAATTGCTTCAGCACTTGCTGGAGATGTCCTTTTGCACCGCGGGGTCTTCTAGGAGCCACACTGTCCATACAGCTGCAGCCCGAACCTATTACCTAGAATTGCATCACCACCACCTTGAAGCCGTAGGATATGTAGAATTAATAACATACAAATGTTAAAAGCGGAGCTCCACCCTAAAGTGGAACTTCCGCTCATCGGATTCCTCCCCCCCTCCGGTGACACAATTGGCACCTTTCAGGGGGGAGGGGGGTGCAGATACCTGTCTAAGATCAGGTATTTGCAGACATGGGAGTAAGTCACAAGCAAGTCTCAAGTCTTAACCTTCAAGTCTCAAGCAAGTCCCAAGTTACTGTGACGAAAAGCAAGCAAGTCAAGTCGAGTCCCCGCTAGAAGTCAAGCAAGTCAAGTCAAGTCATTTATCTTGGTCAAGTCACAAATCAAGTCAAAATACTGATCTACCCCATACTGTATAAAAATAATAGGAGAAATAACAATAAATAATATTGGTTATGTGCCCATGCCTCACTGTGCCCATGTCTCACTGTGCCCATGCTTCACTGTGCCCGTCAGCCATGTACCTAAACAGCGGCATCCCGGCAGCCATTCCAGTATTCAAAAGCCGCGCCTCCTCCTCGTCTGTGATAGGCGGAACACTCAATTTCCCAGCATTCAGTGTTCCGCCTATCACGGACATCTGCTCATCCTCATAACACAGACGAGGATGAGAGGATGTCCGTGATAGGCTGAACACTGCCTGCTGTGAAATTGAGTGTTCCGCCTATCACAGACGAGGAGGCGCGGCTTTTGAACACTGCAATGGCCGCCGTCTGTCTGCATGACACGCTGATCAGGTAGGCAGACGGTGTTAGTGGTGCCAAGTCATTGCAAGTCATATAGCCCAAGTCAAAGTCAAGTCGCAAGTCATTAGTGCCAAGTCAAAGTCAAGTCGAGTCATTTATTGAATTCTGTCAAGCAAGTCGCAAGTCCTCAAACAGGTGACTCAAGTCTGACTTAAGTCAAGTCATGTGACTCAAGTCCCCCACCTCTGGGTATTTGCACCCACTTCCGGGCATACAGCATACTGTACATACTCCAGGACAGGTAAGTGTCTATTTATTAAAAGTCAGCAGCTGCAGTATTTGTAGCTGTGGGCTTTTAATATTTTTTTTTACGGCGGAGCTCCGCTTTAAGGAGAACGGTAAATCTAAATACCGATACATAGGATGCAATCCAAACGTCTGCAGCTGTCTATGTTTAGGACAATACAGGCTCCTAGTCCACGAACTGAGTAAAGCCCTGTACACACGATCAGATATCCTATGGATTCTAATCCGATGGTTTTGTCCATCGGAAATCCGATGAAGCTGACTTCCATCAGTCTTGCCTACACACCATCAGTTAAAAAACCGACCGTTCCAAACGCGGTGACGTAAAACACTCAGATGAGCCGAGAAAAATTAAGTTCAATGCTTCTGAGCATGCGTGGACTTGATTCTGAGCATGCGTGGGTTTTTTATCCGATGGACTTGCCCATAGACGATCAGAATTTGCTATCGGTTTTTGATCCATTGGAAAAATTTAAAACATGTTCTATTTTTTAAAACCGATGGAAAAAAGACCGATGGGTCCCATACACGATAGATTTGTCCGATGAAAAAAGTCCATCGGGCTGTTTTCATCGGTAAAACCGATCGTGTGTACAGGGCTTAAGAGTCTCCATGTAACCAATAAATTGAAAATGCTATACAGTATAAAGAATAGTACTCCTCACTCTGGTTAATCTAGCTGGATTGGATGTGAGACCTACGGGATCATATGTGTGCTTGACAAGTTGCTCTGACATCATCATATACAGATTAGGCTCCGAATATCCCATAATCAGACCTAGAGCCATTTATTCGAAGGTCTCTGAAATCATCCAAAATACCCACCACACATGTTCCTGAGGAAGCCGCAAGGCGAAACACGTAGAACATAAAGTGTGGAACAATTGTATAGAGGAAATGTACTTCTTTCTCTAGATATAACAGTATTGTATACTTTTTCTCTTTCTTTGTGTAATAATATTTTTTTTTAACTATAATAGTTGTGATATAGTCTCACTAGTAAACGACACCCTGAAAGTCCCATATCTCCCAATAGGGTCCTTTTTTTCTGTCTTTTCTTATAAAGGGATGATGGTGCTAAACAATTACATTGATCATTCTAAATCATCTACTTGCACCAGCGGGCTTTATTATTATTATTATACAGGATTTATATAGTGCCAACAGTTTGTGCAGTGCTTTACAACAGTAGGGCAGACAGTACAGTTACAATACAATTCAATACAGAATGAATCAGAGGGTCCTGCTCGTTAGAGCTTACAATCTAGGAGGGGGGGGGGGGGGTCAAAAGGATACAAAAGGTAATAACTGTGGGGGGGGGGGGGGGTGATCTGATGGAGAAAATAAAAGAACAGTTGTTAGGTGGAGGCAGAGTAGGCTTCTCCAAAGAGAAAAGTTTTCAGGGATCGCCTAAAAGTAGATAGATTTGGAGATAGTCTGACAGATTGGGGTAGGGTATTCCAGAGGATGGGAGAAGCTTGGGGAAAGTTCTGGAGGCGAATATTGGAGGAGGTGGCGAGAGAGCTAGAGAGCAGGAGGTCTTGGGAGGAACGAAGAGGACGATTTGTTTGTTATTTTGAGACCAGGCTAGTGATGTAGCTGGGGGCCGAGTTGTGGGTGGCTTTGTAACTAAAGCCCTGTACACACGATAGGTTTAACCGATGAAAACAGTCCGGTGGACTTTTTTCATCAGACAAACCGAACGTGTATGGGCCCCATCGGTCTTTTTTCCATCGGTGTTTAAAAATAGAACATGTTTTAAATTTATCCGATGGTTAAAAAACCGATAGCAAATTACTATCGTCTGTGGGGAACTCCATCGGCTAAAAAACCCACGCATGCTCAGAATCAAGTCGACGCATGCTCAGAAGCATTGAACTTCATTTTTCTCAGCTCATCGGAGTGTTTTACGTCACCGCGTTTGGAACGGACAGTTTTTTGACTGATGGTTTGTAGGCAAGACTGATGGAAGTCAGCTTCATCGGTTTTCCGATGGAAAAATACAAAAAACCATAGGAAATCCGATCGTGTGTACAGGGCTTTATTGTTAGTAATTGGATTTTAATTTGTTGGGTGAGTGGCATCCAATGGAGGGATTGACAGAGAGGGGTAGAGGGACACGTGGAAGAATAAAGGGCTACTAGACTCAAGTATTAAAGAAGAATTCCAGGTATAGATATTTTATACATAGTTACATTGGTCCAGCTTGGACCATTGTAACTATGTACAGTATATACCGTACCTGGCCGATGCCCCTGGAAAATGGACATCCCTGAAGTAGGCACAGACTTTATCCATATCCTTTGGACATGTGGAAGAATAAGGACTACTAGACTCAATTATTAAAGAAGAAATCCAGGTATAGATATTTTTTACATATTTCCATTGGTCAAGCTCAGACCAATTTAACTATATACTATATACCGTATTTATCGGCGTATAACACGCACAGGAGTATAACACGCACCCCTAACTTTAAGAGGGAAATTTCAGGAAAAAAACTTTCCACAGCCCCCTGCCTATAACATGCAGGCAGAGTTTACCCTCTATTTTCAGGGTAAAAAAGTGAGTGTTATACGCCAATAAATACAGTATACCATACCTAGTCAATACCCCTGGAAAATGGAAATCACTGAAGTAACCATAAACTTTATCCATATCATTTGGACATGTGGAAGAATAAGTGCCTACAAGACTCAATTATTAAAGAAGAATTCCAGGTATAGATATTTTTTACATAGTTCCATTGGTCCAGCTTGGACCAATTTACCTATATACTATATATATATACCATACCTAGTGAATGTCCTAGAAAACGGAAATCACTGAAGAAGGCATAGACTTATCCATATCATTTGGACATGTGGAAGAATAAGCGGCTACTAGACTCAAGTATTGAAAAATAATTACAGGTATAGATTTTTTTAAACCTAGTTAAGTTGGTCCAGCTTGGACCAATATAACTAAGTATATACTGCACCTGGTTGATGGTCAAATCACTGAAGTAGATAACGGTACTATACCACTACTCCAGTGATCTCCACTAGTGTTCGAGACCCGCGCTGACTAGCTGGCCTGATGCATTGTGAACACAGACGGTCAGCCACTCGGCAGGGGCGCCATTCAAATGAATGCAAAATGTCTTCTGATTGGACAAGGTGGAGAGATGTGTCAGTGACATCACACTCTCCACCTCATCCAATCCATTCATTAAGAAAATATAAATTATTCTCTGGATGGTGCCCAATGCAGCAGGGCAGCCACTTGGTGGGACCCAGAAGCTAGTGGAGATCACTGGAGTAATGGCATCCATTTTCCAGCTTCCAGAGGCATTGGCCAGGTATGGTTCATGCATTGTTACATTACTCCATGCTAGACCAATTTAACTATGTATAATAACATATTTACTCCTAATATTCTTCATTAAAGTATATTACATCCTTAACTAACACCTCAGTCCCTCCGGTTTGTCTCTTGGGTCTGGTGGCACAGTCGGTTTTGAGGAAATCAACCAGAGCATTACTTGGCCCACAGATATTTTATGCTAGAAAAGCCATTGTATTACCCTGGAAGTCCCCAACCCTTCCAACCCTGGAATATTGGAAAACCTTAATTAATTGATTTGCCGCTGTATAAAGCAGTATATAATAGCAGAGAATGCCCAGCTAAATGACTGCCTTAATGCAACACATATGCCACCAAGGCATTAGTGTGAATAGACCCTTATTGTAATATTTACAGGAGATGTAAACCTTTTCTGATAAACATTTCGTTTTCTACAGCATTGAGTATTATATACAATTGGCATATTTTTTTAATTCGTTGTGGAATCTGCTAATTTTCAGTAGTCTCTTTGCAGCCAATTCAAGTCTGCGCGAACTCCAGCGATGGCTATATGGTATTTCTCAGAATGGGGTTCCTGATGGTGACCATGAGGCCTTATATGTTAATATACCCACAACAAGGCCACAGGACCCCCCTCCCCTCTAATACACCCACAACAGGGCAGCAAGGCACCCTTCTCCACTGATACACCCACCACAGTGGCAAAGGTCTCTCCGCCCCTCTAATACACCCACTAAAGTGCCATGGGGCCCCTCTACCTTCTAATATATCATCCGTACTGCCACAGGACCCTTCTTCATCTAGGACACCCACAACAGAGGCAAAGGACCTCCCTCTCCTCTAATACAAACACCACAGTGCCACAGGACCCCCTTCTCCTCTAATACATCCACCACAGTGCCTTAGAACCCCTTCTTCTTCACTAACACACCCACCACAGTGTCATAGGACCCCCTTCTCCTCTAATACACCCACCACAGTGCCGTAGCACCCCCCTCCTCACTAATATACCCATCACAGTGCCACAGGACCCCCTTTTCGTCTAATACACCTACCACAGTGCCATAGCACCCCTTCCTCCGCTTTAATACAGCCACCACAGTGCCACAGGACCCCTCTCTCTTCTAGGACACCCACAACAGGGCCAAAGGACCCCCCTCTCCTCTAGAACACCCACTACAGGGCCAAAGGACCCCCTCTCCTCTAATACACCCACCACAGTACCGTAGCACCCTTCCCTCCTCACTAATACACCCACTAGAGGGCCACTTTACTTCCTCTCATACACCCACACTGCCATAGGACCCATCCTCCCAATGAAGTCACCAACCTACTGCATAAAAATGAGACAGAAGGCTGACAGAAAGCTGTGGCACTATGGTGGTGCCCAAAAATGGAGGGGGTATGTGATGCTTTGATAGTGTCCCCATGCATCCAAAAAAGTACTATAGACCCAAGCCTTTCCCATGCAGCCACCTGGACCACTGTGCCTCAGACACCCCCACCTTATGAAGCCCCAGCTCTGTATGACATATGGCGTCTTGTTAGCCATGTCCGCAGACTAGGATCCATCTTACAGGTGTAGCAGGTAAGGGCATCTATTATATTAAGCACGCTTTTAGTACTCAATGGAATTATGTAGCACCAACACGTTACATGTCCACCACTCTATCTTCAAGAAGTGCCCACCGGGACCATTACAAATCTAATTACCATGTCAAACCTTATATGAGATTTTAGTGATTGGGTTTTCATCTGCAAAGAGCGACAAGATCATTGCCGTTTCACATTAACACAGCCCTCGACCTTACCGAATAACCCTACATCTTTTCGGCAACAAAATGGTAGGCGATATGCTATGAAGACAAGGACACTTTAAAAACTAAACGTAAAGCTTTTCTGTATGTAGGCTTTACCCCGAGCAATATCTTTCCTGAATATCCTCAGTGATCTCCTTTTTGTCCGCACAAATACCATTCACAAGGTCTCAACCTCTCCAGTCTGACAGCACATCGATCCCCCGGGGAGCAAAGTCCGGCGTGCCATTAGCCCAATCTGTTCTCAAGCTGACACAATCCCATCATTTGTCATCTTTTCCTGTCCTGTCGTGTTTGTTTAGGAGCCGGCTATTTGCTTTATCTGTCACTTTCCAATCCTCACTGTATTCTTTTACCTAATATAGGCTTTATAGGGTCCGCGGGTCTCCCAGAGTCATTAATAAGGGAGATTATGATTCGCTGAGAGGATTAGGAGGGCCTGTTTACCGCTACCATTGTGTCAGGTGTTTTCTCTCTCTCTCTCCCCATTCTGCCATTCTTTCACAGAGAAACTTTAATCTCTCTCCGCAGGACACGAAATGTGTCAGGAACAATTAAAGCAATTTCACTTTTGTCATTTCTGAAATGGTTAATGGTTCCTTCTGAAATGTCATATTTCTTTTTTGTTCTGGAAAACGCTGACAGTCGCGCTGTCTGATGCAGAAGAGAGTGGGCTGGAATTATACAGATTCACAGACAAGAGTCTCAGGAAACAGGCCAAGTCTGGGCTTTAAATCTGGTATGACAAAAAATCGGAGAATTCTTAAAGAGGAATCCAAATGTTCACACACTATAGACAGCCATTTTTGTAATATTTGTCACCATTCTATCCATTTAGGGTATGTGGCAGTGGTGATATCAGAGAAGAGCCTTGCCAAAGACATACAGGAGTGAGGCCTGGGAAATACGGATAAAACCTTTATAGCGCCAAAGTAGAGTCCTGTGGTGCACATGAGTGGCGGCTCAACTGCTGGAGGATCCTTGGATTTTGAGGTAGCACCAAACCTTGTCGGTGGTGGCTCAACTTATGAAAGGTCCTTATGGAAGGGATGAAACATTGATAGTGCCAGAGTAGAGTCATGTGGTGCACACAAGGTAGTACCAACCCTTTCCAGTGGTGGCTCAACTGCTGGAGGATCCTTGGATTTTGACCTTCAAACGCGTGAAGAATTTACCAGTAGATAAAGAGCGCTGTGCATGAACAGAAAGTCTTGGAAACTCCAAGGTTTGGCGCTGCCTCATGTAGTACATGTGAGGTAGCACCAAACCTTGTCGGTGGTGGCTCAACTTATAAAAGGTCCTTATGGAAGGGATGAAACATTGATAGTGCCAGAGTAGAGTGATGTGGTGCACACAAGGTAGTACCAACCCTTTCCAGTGGTGGCTAAACTGCTGGAGGATCCTTGGATTTGGACCTTCAAATGCGTGAAGAATTTACCGGTAGATAAAGAGCGCTGTGCATGAACAGAAAGTCTTGGAAACTCCAAGGTTTGGTGCTGCCTCATTTAGTACATGTGAGGTAGCACCAAACCTTGTCGGTGGTGGCTCAACTTATGAAAGGTCCTTATGGAAGGGATGAAACATTGATAGTGCCAGAGTAGAGTCATGTGGTGCACACAAGGTAGTACGAAACCTTTCCAGTGGTGACTCAACTGCTCGAGGATGCTTGGATTTTGACCTTCAAACATGTAAAGAATTTAGTGGTAGATAAAGAGCGCTATGCATGAACAGAAAGTTTTGGAAACTCCACGCTGCCTCATGTAGTACATGTGAGGTAGCACCAAACCTTGTGGGTGGTGGCTCAACTTATAGAAGGTCCTTATGGAAGGTATGAAACATTAATAGCGTCAAAGTAGAGTCATGTGGTGCACATGAGGTAGTACCAAAACTTTCCAGTGATGGCTCAACTGCTGGAGGATCCTTGGATTTTGACTTTCAAGCGTGTGAAGAATTTAGAGGTAGACAAAGAGTGCAGTGCATGAACAGAAAGTCAAGGAAACTCCAAGGTTTGGCACTACCTCATGTAGCGCATGTAAGGTAGAACCAAACCTTGTCAGTGGTGGCTCAACTTATAGAAGGTCCTTATCGAAGGGATAAAACATTAATAGCGTCAAAGTAGAGTCATGTGGTGCACATGAGGTAGTACCAAACCTTTCCGATGGTGGCTCAATTGGTGGAGGATCCTTGGATTGGGACCTTCAAGCGTGTGAAGAACTTAGAGTGCTGTGCATTAACAGAAAGTCTTGGAAACTTCAAGATTTGGGGCTAACTTGTGTAGTACATTTGAGGTAGCATGAAACCTTCTCAGTGGTGAAGAATTAATTGATGATGAAACATTGATAGTGTAATGCCCCGTACACACGACCGGATTTCCCATCGGAAAAAGTCAGATGGGAGCTTTTGAACGGGAATTCCGACCGTGTGTATGCTCCATCGGACTTTTGCTGTGTGAATTCCAGCCAGCAAAAGATTAAGAGCAGGATCTCTATTTTCCAGATTGAAAAAATTCCTATCGGGAAATCCGTTCGTCTGTATGCTTTTCCAAAATAACACGCATGCTCGGAATCAAGTCGACGCATGTTCGGAAGCATTGAACTTAATTTTTCTCAGCTCGTCATAGTGTTGTACGTCACCGCGTTCTTGACGGTCAGAATTCGGTGTGACCGTGTGTATGCAAGACAAGCTTGAGCGGAATTCCGTCGGGAAAACCATCCAAGGTTTTTCCGACGGAAAATCCGGTCGTGTGTACGCGGCATTAGAGTGGAGTCCTGTGGTGTCATGAGGTAGTATTAAACCTTTCCAGTGATGGCTGAACTTATGGAAGGTCTTTGGAATAGGTTCCTTCAAGCATGTGAAGATTGTAGAGGTAGGTAAGGAGCACGGTTCATGAAGAGAAAGCCTTGGAAACTCCAAGTTTTGATGCTACCTAATGAAGTGCATGTGAACCAGCGCCAAACCTTGTCAGTATAGGCTCAATTCAAAGAGGGTCCTCAGAGTGGGTCCCTGCAAATATGTGAAGATTGTGGAGGTAGGTAATGAGTGCTCTATATGGACAGAATTTCAAGGTTTGGTGTTACCTCATGTATTGCTTGTGATGTAGCAACAAACCTTGTTGGTGGCGGATTAGCTCATGAAGGGCCCTGAAGCCTCGTACACACGACCGGTTTTCTCGGCAAGAAAACTGCTGGGAGAGCTTTTTGCCGAGAAAACCGGTCGTGTGTATGGTTTCGTGTGTATGGTTTTCTCGGCAGGAAAACTGCCGGGAATCTCGACGGGAAAAATAGAGAACCTGCTCTCTATTTTCTCGTCGGGATTCTCGGCAGAGTGTTTCCTGCCGAGAAACCCGGTCGTCTTTATGCTTACCTGTCCAGGGAAACCCACGCATGCTCAATGAGACTTTGACGCATGCGCGGTAGCATACAAGAGTAGTGTAGGGTGTAGCAAGATGGCGGGGACGGCATTGAATGTGACGAGCGCCGGCTCGTCGTAGTCGATGACGTCACCGCGTTCTTGCCATTCAAAAAAATGGCGGTTCTTTTGAATGGCGCGTGTGTACACAGGGCTTGGCAAGACAAGCTTGCCAGGAATCCCGTCGAGAAAACCAACGCCGTGTGTACGAGGCTTAAGAGTAGGTATTTTCAAGCATGTGAAGATTGTGGAGGTAGATATGGAACATTGTGCATGAATAGAAAGTCTTGAAAACTCCAGGATTTGGTCCTACCTCACGTAGTGCAGGTGAAGTAGGTCAAACCTTGTCAGTGGCGACCTAACTCAGGGAGGATCTTAAGAGTGTGGGTTCCTTCAAGCATGTAAAGATTGTGGAGGTAGGTAAGAGTGGCAAGAGAAAGTCTTGAAAACTCCAAGGTTTGGTGCTACCTTATGTAGTGCATGTGAACTAGCGTCAAACCTTGTCAGTGGCAGCTCAACTCATGGGTGGCCCTCTTATGCCTCGTTTCCACTGAGCGGAACGGTTCGGTACGGTTTGGTATGGTACGCTATTTTGGGTGTTTCCATTATGAAAGCGTGCCATAAAACCGAACCGTACCGCACCATTCTGGGTCCTGCTTCAGATGTGGGGCCATAGAAAATGGAACGGTTCGGTTAGGGACGGAGCTACAATACATTCCACTGATTGGTGGACACGCTAGGCATTTTTAAAAAACCCTGTATGGCCCCTGATGGTCCGCCTTGCAGTGGAAACGCTCACCAGAAAAAAACGGACCATTCTAAGCGTTCCAAACTGTACCGACCCGAACTGTTCCACTCAGTGGAAACAAGGCATTAGTGGTTCCCTTCAAGAATGTGGAGGTAGATAAAGAACATTGTGCATGAAAAGAAAATCTTGAAAACTCCAGGATTTGGTGCTACCTAACTTAGTGCACAATAGGTAGCACCAAATCTTATTGGTGATACCTAAACTTGGGGAGGGTCTTGGAGTGTGTCCCTTCAAATACGTAAAGATTGTTGAGGGACATAGGAAGCGCTATGCATGAATAGAAAATCTTGGAAACCTCAAGGTTTGGTGCTAACTCATGTAGCGAAAGTGAGGTAGCACCAGACCTAGTCCGTGGTGGCTCAACTTATGGAGGTCCTTATGGAAGGGATTAAACTTTGATAGCACCAAAGTAGTGTCATGTGGTGCAAATGAGGTAGCACCAAACCTTTGCGGTGGAAGTTCCTGCGAGTTGGTTCCTTCAAGCATGTGAAGATTGTGAAAGTAAGTAAGGAAAGTTGTACACAAATAGAAAGTCTTGGTTTGACACTACCACTAGTATTGCATGTGAGTTAGCTTCAAACCTTGTTGGTGGTGGCTCAACCCATGGATGGTCCTCACAGTGGGTCCCTTTCAACCTGTGAAGTTTGTCAAGGTAGCTAAGGAGTTTTGTGCATTAAAAGAAAGTCTTGGAAATTTCAAGGTTTGGGGCTACCACACGTAGTGTACTTGAGGTTGCACCAAACCTTGTTTGGCAGGTGGCAGCTCAATTTGTGGAGGGTTCCGAGAGTTGGTCCCTTCAAGCATGGTATGATTATAGAGGTAGGTAAGAAGTGCCATGGATGAATAGATAGTCTTGGAAACTCCAGCCAGTTGTAGAACAATTACCACTTTCTTAAGGCCCGTACACACGGTCTGACTTTTTGCCAACAAACTTCAAAATGAGCAAGTTTTCCAAAAAATCCTACCGTGTGTACGCTCCATCGGGCAAACTTTTTCGGTTTTCATCTGCAAACGGACAAACATTTCGGCAACAAAAGTCCGATGGTGCAAAGTCCTATCGTGTGTACAGAAATCCATCGGACTTTTGTCAGAAGTACAAACACACATGCCCAGAACCAATGTTAAAATCAACCAACAATAGCAGATGTTGACCAAAGGGTGGCGGTAAAAAGCAGAAAAGAGCAGAAAAACCACGTGATGTTGGGAAAGTTTTGGGAAAGTTTGCAGAAAAGTCCTGCCGTGTGTATGCTATGGGTGTGCCCGGCCAACTCCCTTCGGACAAAAATCCACGGAAAAATTAGTTTGAAGTCCGACTGTGTGTACGAGGCTTTAGACCAGGGGTCTCAAACTGGCAGCCCTCCAGCTGTTGCGAAACTACAAGTCCCATCATCCTTCGGCCTGTGGAAATCATGCTTGTAACTGTCAGCCTTGCAATGCCTCATGGGACTTGTAGTTTCGCAACAGCTGGAGGGCCGTCAGTTTGAGACCTCTGCTTTAGACTGTCAGGTGGATTAACTCTCCATTGCCTACCAAAAGCTAAAATATCAGTTTTGGGTGGCCTTACCCTTTAGCGTATCTGTTAACCCTGTTTCAAAATCTCATAGGAAACAATGGTGCTCTCTGGTGCTAACATTAACCATGACCCTTATCCGGCAAACCTGGCTTGGTTCCCACGTCTGTTAGTTGTGACCTTGTCACTATCAGCTCAGGAAAGGACCGGGACATAAAAATACAGTAGTGGTGTGTGACTTATTAGGGCTAGTACCAGGAGCTGACCGTTTTATGTAGATGTCATATAAGGGATCCCTCTCGTATGCGTTTTAGAACCCTCTCCACCACAGTTATTAAGAAGCCAAGCTCCGGCCACAAAAAGCTTTCATTTAAATATAATCTGCTATAGCCACAAAAAAATATATAAATCACCTTTAGGTGCGCCAAATGTCTTTGCGAACCCAGATATTAAAATGTAAAAGAATGGGTGACATCATCCCTGTGCAGAGCGTTGAGGTTTGGCCTTCATCTGGTGTTTGTCCATAGGTCCCAACTGTCCCTGATTTCGAGGGATTGTCCCTGATTTGTCCCTCTTTCCTCCTCATTTGTCCCTCATTTTGGTCTGATCTGTATAATTGTATATAAAATGCACTATTTATCTCTCTAAAAGTGTTTCCCAGAGCTGAACCTTTCATCCAATTTCTAAATGACTGCATTTGTAAATTACAAAAGCCAATATAGAGTGGAACCTCGGTTTAAGAGTAACTTGGTTTGAGAGCAATTTGATTTACGAGTAACTTTTTTTTTTTTTGAATTCTGACTCGATTTGCGAGTGTTGTCCCGCAAGACGAGCAGAATTCAACCTAATAGGGCCTGCAGTACCACATTTGGCCTGAGGTGCGGGGGGCGCCAGAGCCGAACAGCGGCTATAGCAGCCGATCACCGCCGTAAAAATAAATAATATAATAAATATTTGATTTTGGGTTGAATATCGCTTTATTTGGCAAAAAAAATATTAAAGTGAATGGTAAATGCTTTGTCTCATCTCTATTAATTGATACATTCTGCTGGAGAGCTTGTGCTTTTAAAAAACAACAGACTTGGCTGGATCACCGGATGAAAATAGAAGAAAGAAGATAAAAAAAAAAAAAGAAAACTGATGCAGCCATATATAATAAATAATAAAAAAAATTAAATAAATAATATAATAAATAATTTGATTTTGGGTTGAATATTGCTTTATTTGGTAAAAAAAATATTAAAGTGAATGGTAAATGGTTTGTCTCATGTCTATTAATTGATACATTCTGCTGGAGAGCTTGTGCTTTTGAAAAACAACAGACTTGGCTGGATCACCAGATGAAAACAGAAGAAAGAAAGCCTAAAAAATAGAAATGCAGCCATAATAAATAATATAATAAATATTTGATTTTGGGTTGAATATTGCTTTATTTGGTAAAAAATATTAAAGTGAATGGTAAATGGTTTGTCTCATCTCTATAAATTGATACATTCTGCTGGAGAGCTTGTGCTTTTGAAAAACAACAGACTTACTGGCTGGATCACCAGATGAAAATAGAAGAAAGAAGATAAAAAAAAAAGAAAACTGATGCAGCCATAATAAATAATAAAAAATAATAATAATAATAATAATAATAATATAATAAATATTTGATTTTGGGTTGAATATCGCTTTATTTGGTAAAAAATATTAAAGTGAATGGTAAATGGTTTGTCTCATCTCTATTAATTGATACATACTGCTGGAGAGCTTGTGCTTTTGAAAAACAACAGACTTGTCTGGATCACCAGATGAAAATAGAAGAAAGAAGATCTAAAAAAAAAGAAAACTGATGCAGCCATAATAAATAATAAAAAAATAAAAAATAATAATATAATAAATATTTGATTTTGGGTTGAATATCGCTTTATTTGGTAACATTTTTTAAACTGAATGCTAAATGGTTTGTCTCATCTCTATTAATTGATACATTCTGCTGGAGAGCTTGTGCTTTTGAAAAACAACAGACTTGGCTGGATCACCAGATGAAAATAGAAGAAAGAATATCTAAAAAAAAAAGAAAACTGATGCAGCCATAATAAATAAAATAAAAATAAAAATAAATAATATAATAAATATTTGATTTTAGGATGAATATCGCTTTATTTGGTAAAATATAAAAAATATATATAGGAAAACAAATGCAGTCATCACATCTAAAATTGATAAGCTGCAATATTAAATATTTTTATTTAATAATGCTTTAATTTGTTTCTTTTATTTCTTCCTTGACTGTAGTTTTAATGATTTTTTTTAAGTATCCAAAGTAATCCGCATATTTTTTTTTTAGACAAATAAAAAGCTAAAAAGCTAAAAAAAAAAAAAAAAAATCCCAGACCCCTAAGAGCTTGCTGCGTTTTTTTTTTTTTTTTGTCTTCTTTTTTTTTCTCCTTTACCTTCTTCATCCTTAACGCGCCACCTTAATAGGCCCAAGTATTTGTGAAGAGGCCGAGTACAAAGGCATCCAGCCTCTCATTTTTCAGGATTCCTCTGCAAACTATGCTTGATTGCTTACCACGCAAAAAAAAAAAACCTATGTTTGCGCACCCTCCCTCTTTTTTTTTTTTTCGGTCACCATTGTGTACAAAAAAAAATCTTGGTTTCCCCCAAAAGAATTTTTAATCCCTTTAAATTACACCGTGAATACGATTCCCCCCCCCCCCCCCTCCTCCAGGCGAAGACCTTCCCGGTATCTCTTTTATACGTTGGCCAAAAAAAAAAGAAGAAAAAAAATGGCGAGTTTGGTAAGCGCGGATTCCCGGCGCGGAACCTTTATGAAGGCCTTTTTCTATTTATTTCCAACCTAGATAAGATCTTAATCACAGCCCTCAAATTATCCGTATTGACATTTATCAATTCTAGTCATCTTTTTTTTTCTTTTTTTTTCTCTATAGTGTGCGCCTCCTGACAAGGCCGCTTTTCTTTCGCCCCTTCTGTTCAATGGAAGTTAATTTCGAGTACATGATTTATCGTGCTGGGCTAACAGCTCCGAAGGCTGGCCACCTTTTCAAAGGGGACGAGCCGGGGAATGAATTATAGCCGAGTTGTCCGGTGATTGCGTTAAACAGGGAAGGAGAAAAGGCAGCCAGTGTGATGCCCCGATGTGCCGCTGGGTCCTTTTCAGAACGCCGAGGAAAAAAGATTAGGCCTCTGACCGCGGGGGTGACAGGCGAGCGTTATATCAGCAGACAAAAGCCTTGAATACCTTAAAGGATCAGAACCTCTTGTACTCGGAGCGGCGATGCTGTTTACGGCCCCCTCAGGTTGACCATTTTTCCTTTTCCATTTGCATAATATCACTTTGAAGGGATGCCGCGTCTTAATTCTCAACAAATCGGGGTTATTTTGTTACCGAGCTGACCTGTTCACCTTGCTGGATTCCTGGCGGCTGCTGCGGTGGGGGGGCTGCTGCGGGGAGGGGGGGGGCAATGTTGGCCACCGACTTTAGACAGCAGTTCAGATTTTTTTTTAAAGGTGACCCTCGGGCACAAAAAATTAATTTGGGCCTCATAGCTCTCCTGAACGCCTGGCAGCATCAAAAACGTTCCTGGCGGCTGCTGCAGTGGGGGGAGCTCTGCTGCGGGGGGGGGGCAAAGTTGGCCGCCGACATTAGACAGCGGTTGAGATTTTAAAGGTGAACTTTGGGCACAAAATTTTTATTTGGGCCTCTCTCCTGGCAGCGTCAAAAAAGTTCCTGGTGGAATCCTGGCGGCTGCTGTGTAGGGGGGTAGGCCTGCTGCGGGGGGGGGGGGGGAGAGGGGAAGCAATGTTGGCCACTGACATTAGACAGCGGGCGAGCGGTGAACTTTGGACACAAAAAACTAATTTGGGCCTCATAGTTCTCCTGAACGCCTTTCTCCTGGCAGTGTCAAAGGCTTTCCTGGCGGGTTCCTGGTGCCTGCTGCGGTGGGGGGGGAGGGGCGGCAATGTTGGCCACCAACATTAGACAGTTGAGGTATTTTTAAAGGTGAACTTTGGGGACAAAAAAATTATTTGGGCCTCTCTCCTGGCAGCGTCAAAAAAGTTCCTGGTGGAATCCTGGCGGCTGCTGTGTAGGGGGGTAGGCCTGCTGCGGGGGGGGGGGGAGAGGGGAAGCAATGTTGGCCACTGACATTAGACAGCGGGCGAGCGGTGAACTTTGGACACAAAAAACTAATTTGGGCCTCATAGTTCTCCTGAACGCCTTTCTCCTGGCAGTGTCAAAGGCTTTCCTGGTGGGTTCCTGGTGCCTGCTGCGGTGGGGGGGGAGGGGCGGCAATGTTGGCCACCAACATTAGACAGTTGAGGTATTTTTAAAGGTGAACTTTGGGGACAAAAAAATTATTTGGGCCTCTCTCCTGGCAGCTTCAAAAATATTCCTGGTGGGTTGGGCCTCATAGCTCTCCTGAACGTAGTGTAAAATTGTTCCTAGAGGCTGCTGTGGTGGGAGGGCTGCTGCGGTGGCAGGGCTGCTGCGGGGATCAGGGGGGGACAATGTAGGCAGAGGTTCAGATTTTTTGAAAGGTGAGCCTCGTGCTCAAAAAATTTATTTGGGCCTCATAGCTCCCCTAAACACCTTCCTCCTGGCAGCATCAAAAACATTCCTGGCGGCTTCTGCGTGGGGGGGGGGGGGGCTGCTGCTGAGGGGACAATGTTGGTCACTGACATTAGACAGCGGTTCAGATTTCTTTTAAAGGTGAATTTGCGGGCACAAAAAAATAATTTGGGCCTCATGGCTCATCAAAAATGTTCCTGGTGGCTGCTGCGGTGGGGGAGGCTCTGCTGCAGGGGTGGGGGGCAATGTTGGCCACCAACATTAGACAGCGGTTGAGATTGAACTTCGGGCCTGGTTGGATCCTGGTGGTGGCTGCTGCGGCGGGGGGGGGGGGGGGGGCAATGTGGCCACTGATATTAGATGGCGTTGAGATTTTTTATTAAAGGTAAACTTTGGACACAAAAAACTAATTTGGGCTTAATAGCTCTCCTAAACCTCCTGGCAGCATCAAAACTTTCCTGGAGGCTTCTGTGGTGGTGGGGCTGCTGCTAAGAGGGGGGGGGGGGGGTTTGGTCACCGACATTAGACAGCGGTTCAGATTTCTTTTAAAGGTGAATTGCGGGCACAAAAAATTCATTTGGGCCTCATAGCTCATCTAAAACGTTCCTGGCGGCTACTGCGGTGGGGGAGGAGGAATGTTGGCTAGAAACATTAAACAGCTGTTGAGATTTTTTAAAGGTGAACTTCTGGCACTAATGGTCACTGGTAGGCGGCACTGGTAGGTGACACTGATGGGCACTGGTAGGCAGCACTGATAGGTGGCACTGATTGGCACTGGTAGGTGGCACTGGTAGGTGGCATTGATGGGCACTGGTAGGTGGCACTGATGGGCACTGGTAGGCAGCACTGATAGGTGGCACTGATTGGCACTGGTAGGTGGCATTGATGGGCACTGGTAGGTGGCACTGATGGGCACTGGTAGGCGGCACTGATAGGTGACACTGATCGGCACTGATAGGTGACACTGATGGGCACTGGTAGGTGGCACTGATGGGCACTGGTAGGTGGCACTGATGGGCACTGGTAGGCAGCACTGATAGGTGACACTGATGGGCACTAATAGGTGACACTGATGGGCACTGATAGGTGACACTGATGAGGAGGCACTGATAGGCCCTTACTGGCAGCACTGATGGGCACTTATTGGCAGCTCCGCATTGGCTCCACAACGGGCACGATCACCGGAGGCCATCATATGACGGCCTCCCAGGACTAGCCGGCCGTGCGGTAGCCATCATTCGGCTATAGCGCAGTCGGCAAGTGGTTAATATTACACAAAGATAACCCCAGTAAATACAAAATGCAGTTTTTAAATGATGATTTAATTTATTAAGGGAGAAAAGCTGTCCAAACTTGCCTGGCCCTATGTGAAAAAGTAATCCCCTCCCCGTGCTAAGTCATGAATGAACTGTGATTAACCAAATTTTTTGGAAAGCTGAATTAAATTTCACTTGCCACACCCAGGCCTGATTATTGCCAGACCGGTTGAATCAAGAAATCACATAAATAGAAGCGGTCTGAAAAAGTGACGCACACCGAAGTATCCCAAAAAGCCACACATCATGCCACAATCTAAAGAAATTCAAGAGCAGATGATAAACAAAATATCTGACATGTATCAGTCTGGAAAGGGTTACAAAGCCATTTCTTGTGCCGCGTACACACAACCTTTTTCCTGTCATGCAAAAAAAACAACGACGGGAAAAACGACGAGAAAAAATAGAGCAGGTTCTAATTTTTTTGCGGGCAGTTTTCTTGTCGAGAAAATTGCTATGGAGCCTACACACGACCGGTTTTCACGACCAATCTAAAAAATGGCAGTTTTCTCGTCATGAAAAAAGTCTTTGGATCTCCAGTGAACCACGGTGAGAGCCATTATCCACAAATGGAGAAAACTCGGAACAATGGTGAACCTTCCCAGGAGTGGCCGGCCTACAAGAAGCACGACGACTCCTCATCCAGGAGTTCATAGAAGAACCCAGAACAACATCTAAAGAACTGCAGGCCTCACTTGCCTCGGGTAAGATCAGTGTTCATGATTCAACAATAAGAAAGAGACTCAGCAAAAATGGCCTCCGTGGGAGAGTTCCAAGGCCAAAGCCACTGCTGACCAAAAAGAACACAAAGGCTCATCTCACATTTGCCCAAAAAAAAAACTTTTGGGCAAATATTCTGTGGACTGATGAGACAAAAGTTGAACTTTTTGGAAGGTGTGCGTCCCGTTACATCTGGAGTAAAACTAACACGGCATTTCATAATAAGAACACCATACCAACAGTCAGACATGGTGGTGGTAGGATGATGGCTTTGCACCTTCAGGACCTGGACAATTTGCCATCATTGATGAAACCATGAATTCTGCACTCTACCAGAAAACCCTTTGACTTTTTGTCATGGAAAATAAATTCAGATTCTTGTGGTGCTCCCGTGCTTTCAATGCACTTTTAAAGTGGTTGTAAACACTGTGACAACTTGCACCTACAGGTAAGCCTAGATTAAAGTGGATGTAAAGCCACTCTCATCCTTTCTAAACTACTGCCATAGTGCTGATCTATAAGGATATAGATGCCTCCTGCATGTATCCTTATCTGTCAAATGTCTCCCCTCTGTCTGTTATGAGACCTGAAAAACTGCAGATTCTGTGGGTGGGTCTGTTGTCTGGAGCTCGGTGGGTGGAGTTGTGATGTCAGTAGACTCCCCGCCCACCTCTACACTCCCCTTGTCAACATACATTTTCTCCTGTGTATTCCTTCTGCTATGATCACTAACATCCAGTCAAAATCCAGAAAAGTAACCACATGACTTCAGAAAAGGAGTGGGTGTGGGAATTAAAAAATAATGCCTGTCTAAAGCTAGTGCACGAGATATGTAAATAACCCGTCACTCAAAGCAAGGGGGCGGAACGGACAAAGGTTTTTCTCTGTTTGTCCGTTTTTATCTCACTGAACAATAAAAGAGGATTGCTCAGAGCTGGATTAACTCTTTGTGGCAAGACCTGGGCACAGATGATAGGAAATCTTATACTCTACATTGTGACAGCAAAAAGAAATAAATACAATTTCGAGTTTACATCAACTTTAAGGCTTACCTGTAGGTGCAAGAAATATCTCCTTAAAGTGGAAGTAAACCCTCCTATCATTTTCAGGCAAGGAAGCTGCCATTTTGGCCTCTGTTTAATCTTCAACTGACATGATGCTGCACGTTTGATCAGTTATGACACCAGCCATTGGATGGTTTGACAGTTTGGTTGAGAGCACAACCAATGTGACAGTTGGCATTCCCGGCATGCCGGGAATGTAACTGCTTTTTGAAACTGTTAAATTGATGGGTTTACTTCTGCTTTAACCGACAAGGTTAAGGAGATATTTGCAGAAAACACTGCACTGAGCGCGCCGGTTTTCTGAATGGGAGAATGCCGGCCCCGTGTGCATGCGTGTGACATCATCGCCGCTCCGGCCAATCACAGCGCTGGAGCGGCGATACCCAGAAGACGGTCGGAGGGGACATGGCGGCGGCAATGGAGGGGAACGAGGAGCGCTTTGGAGGCTTCGATCTGAGGTAAGTGCCACATAATGAGCTAGTATGCATAGCATACTAGCTTATTATGCCTTTTTCTTGCAGGGTTTTTTTTTTTCAGCCAAAAACTACTCTTTAACTACTCTAGGGTTCCTCTGGGACACCATAGTTGACAAAGAGCTGCCTCTAAAAAAGTTGGACTCCTATTTGCTTAGTTTGGAGTCCAGCGCTCCATCAACACATTTTATGTACCCTCAATGGATATGTTAACCACTTCCCATCCGGGCCAATCATCATTTTTTTCTAGAAAATTACTCAGAACCCCCAAACATTATATATATGTTTTTTTTTAACAGAGACCCTAGGAAATAAAATGGTGGTCATTGCAACTTTTTACGTCACACATTATTTGCGCAGGGTTTTTTCAAACGTGTTTTTTTTGGGGAAAAAAAAACTGTTTCACGAATAAAAAATAAAAAAAAACCAGTAAAGTTAGCCCAATTTTTTTGTATAGTGTAAAAGAGGATATTACGCCGAGTAAATAGATTCCTAACATGTCATACTTTAAAAATTTGCATACTTGTGGAATGGCGCCAAACTTCGGTACTTAAAAATCTCCATAGGCGACGCTTTACATTTTTTTACAGGTTACCTGTTTAGAGTTACAGAGAAGGTCTTGAGCTAGACGTGTTGCTTTTGCTCTAACGCACGCGGCGATACCTCACATGTGTGCTTTGAATGGCGTTTACATATGTGGGCGCGACTTACGCATACGTTCGCTTCTGTGTGCGAGCACGCGGGGACGGGCACGCGCATCGGCATCCTGCGTGACGTGGCAGGCTCGCGCGCCCCCTAGATGGCTGGGAAGCCCAGGACGTCATATGACGCCCACCCAGCAATGGGAGATCCCTCCTGCGGACGTCATATGACTATGGGCGGGAAGTGGTTAAGGATCACAGAGCTGTATTCATTTGTGTCTTTTATATCTGCCAGCTTGTTACAATCGTTACATTTGTATTTTGGCTTTTTTTTTCCCCCCTGACATCCGCAACACCAGATACTGGAAGCGTCTAATCAGCTGGTCATCCTTATCTTTTTCCTGCGCATACTTGGCAAACGTATCGAAATGTGCGGAGCCACTTTACAGCTGCTGCCACCTGTGTGCCGGGATAGAACGATCTGTCACAGAGATCCAGTTTACTCGTTCACACAGCGCACAGTTGCAGATGCAGCATCGAGTAGGAAAAAAAAACAAAAATACACTTCTATAAAAGAGCGATCGTCGTGGACAGCACTGTCTTACCAGCAGCAGGTATGTAGACTCACATGCACGTATCATAAAACAAGCCGCCCTCTCCACCTTACATCCCGTCCATCAAGCATTATCTATTTTCTGCAAACAATTACATTGATACTATAGGACCATAGACACCACAATAACAAACAGAGAGTAAAGTCTGCTATAATGTATATATTGCTCACAGACCTCCATCAGCAGAGATGTCTTGTCATGCAGGTAAAGATGGTGCCCAATAAACTACCTTCCATCTGCCATTACAATAGCACAAGTTGCAACTCAATTCCACCCAAATTTGGAAGGTGCCGTGCACTGACAAGCTGATGAGTCTTTGCTTTTGGATCACCACCCAAATTTGGAAGGTTTGGTTAGGGTTGCCACCTCCTCTCTTTAAACCCGAACACATATTAATTAGGCAGGTTCTGTGGCTGATTAAGGTGGTAATTAAATGCACTTGGCGCCTTATCTGCATTAAATTGGCCTCAGAACCTGTGTAATTAATATGTGTTTGGGTTTAAAGGGATGAGGTGGCAACCCTAGGTGTAGTGCACTGACAGTCTGGCAAGTTGTTGCTTGTGGGACACCACCCAAATTTGGAAGGTACAGTGCACTGACAAGTGGTTGAGTCATTGTTTCCTGAACATCACCCAAATGTGGAAGGTAAGGTGCACCGACAAGCAGGTAAGTAGTTGTTTCGTGAACATCACCCAAATTTGGAAAGTGCAGTGCACCAACAAGCTGGTGAGCCGTTGTTTCCTGAACATCACAAAATTTGGAAGGTAAAGCGCACCGACAAGCAGGTGAGTCGTTGTTTCCTGAACATCACCCAAATTTGGAAGGCGCAGTGCACCAACAAGTGAGTGAGTTGTTGTTTCCTGAACATCACCCAAATTTGGAAGGTACAGTGCACCAACAAGTCATTATTTCATGAACATCACCCATATTTGGAAGGTACAGTGCACCAACAAGCGGGTGAGTTGTTATTTCCTGAACATCACCCATATTTGGAAGGTACAGTGCACCAACAAGCGGGTGAGTTGTTATTTCCTGAACATCACCCATATTTGGAAGGTACAGTGCACCAACAAGCGGGTGAGTTGTTATTTCCTGAACATCACCCATATTTGGAAGGTACAGTGCACCAACAAGCGGGTGAGTTGTTATTTCCTGAACATCACCCATATTTGGAAGGTACAGTGCACCAACAAGCGGGTGAGTTGTTATTTCCTGAACATCACCCATATTTGGAAGGTACAGTGCACCAACAAGCGGGTGAGTTGTTATTTCCTGAACATCACCCATATTTGGAAGGTACAGTGCACCAACAAGTGAGTGAGTCGTTGTTTCCTGAACATCACCCAAATTTGGAAGGTACAGTGCACCAACAAGCGGGTGAGTTGTTATTTCCTGAACATCACCCATATTTGGAAGGTACAGTGCACCAACAAGCTGGTGAGCCGTTGTTTCCTGAACATCACAAAATTTGGAAGGTAGCGCGCAGACAAACAGGTGGGTAGTTGTTTCTTGAACATCACCAAAATTTGGAAGGCGCAGTGCACCAACAAGTGGGTGAGTCGTTGTTTCCTGAACATCACCCAAATTTGGAAGGTAGAGTGCATCAACAAGCAAGTGAGTCATTATTTCATGAACAGCACCCAAAATTGGAAGGTAGAGTGCATCGACAAGCAGGTGAGTCGTTATTTCATGAACATCACTAAAATTTGAAAGATACAGTGCACCAACAAGTGGGTGAGTCGTTGTTTCACGAACATCACCCATATTTGGAAGGTACAGTCCACCGACAAGCAGTTGAGTCATTGTTTCCTGAACATCACCTACATTTGGAAGGTACAGTGCACCGACAAGCTGATAAGTCGCTGTTTCCATAAAACAGAAACTGTACTTATTTGGGGGTTCACATA
The DNA here is from genome assembly GCA_029206835.1 of Rana muscosa. NCBI lineage: Eukaryota > Metazoa > Chordata > Amphibia > Anura > Ranidae > Rana > Rana muscosa. The sequence goes on from CM055124.1 coordinate 282,343,218, forward strand.
TTGCTCATAAGAGACCATGTCAGTGCACAGCAATGCAGCGTGGTGGTTTGGTCTGAAGCAATAGACATTGGACAAACTGCCTTGTCCAAGCATTGGGACTGTGTTGCGTAATTCTGACCAACGCAACCCAGTGGAGCTGATGTAAACGAGACCTAATGGTGGGAGTGTGTGCACTAGATCGGGAGGCTGAAGTTGAACCCATGCGAAACATTTTGTTTTGCGCATCATATTGGCGCAGCTTAACTATTTATAAACCCCATCACATTACAGGCACGCTCAGGCTCGCTTCTGTATTCTTCACAGTGTAAACCAGATACAGTAAACTTGGGCAGGTGCAAGACCCCCTCACAGTGTCCTATGTAGGTGGGTGGAGCTGAAAACTCAATTGGGATGATGCCACTAAGAAGTATAGGGAGCGAATGGCTGCTTTGGACCATATCCGTCACCCCACGCCAATTTTGGGCAAAGTGGACTTTTATTTATCCCCTCCCCAGCTAGTGGCATCCCCAGGCTTGCTTCTATATTCTTCACAGTGTAAACTATAAATAGTATACTGTGGTGGGTGCAAGACCCCCTAACAGTGTCCTATGCATGTGGGTGGAGCTTGTAACTTAATTAATCTCACCAGTTGAGCCATTACAAATATACTGTAGGAAACAAGTGGCTGATTTGGACCATGGCCGTCACTTCAACTTTAGGAAGACTGGACTTTTAAATAAACCCTTTGCCATTTAGTGTCACACCCAGGCCTGCTTCTGTATTCTTTACAGTGTAAACCAGATACAATATACTGTGGTGGGTGTGAGACCCTTCATAGGGTCCTATGCAGGTGGTGGATGGAGTTGGCATCTCAATCAGAGTGATCTCACTGAAGAATTATAGGAAATAAATGGCTGCTTTGGACCATGGCTGTAACTCTATTGTTGGGCAGATTAGACCTTTATTTATGCCTCCCCCACATAGTGGAATCCCCAGGCTTGGTTCTTTAATCCTCTAAGTATAAACCAGATAAAAGATACCATGGCATTTGTGAGTCCACACAGTGTCTTATGCAGGTAGACATTGCTGGGAGTGATCTCAATGGTTGAACCACTACAAAGTATAGATAACAAGTGGTTGCTTTGGACTGTGGGCTTCACTCCAATTTTGGGCTTAGTGGGCCTTTATTTATCCCCTACCCCATCAGGCTTGCTTCTATTTTCTTCACAGTGTAAACTAGATACAATATACTGTGGTGGGTGCAGGACCCCCTCACAGTGTCCTCTACAGGTTGGTGGAGCTAGTAACTCAACTAGAAAGCTCTCACCAGTTGAGCAGTTGAGTTGCGCCCTCCTTTCTTTTTTCTTATTGAGCAGTTGAGTTGACCATGGCTGTCACTCTACCTTTGGGCAGCGTAGAGCTTTATTTATGCCTCCGCCCATATAGTGGAACCCCTATGCTTGCTTTTATATTCTTCTAAGTGTAAACCGGATAAAATATACCATGATATGTGTCAGTCCCCACAGTGTCTTATGCAGGTGGACGTTGTTCTGAACTCAAATGGAGTGATCTCACCTGTTGAGCCACTAGGAAACAAATGGCTGCTTTGGACTGTGGGCATTACTCCAGTTTTGGGCCTAGTGGACCTTTAATTATCTCCTACCCCATCTAGTGGAACCCCCAGTCTTGCTTCCATATGCTTCACAGTCAGGGCCGGCCCTACCATGGGACCCGATGGGACCATTGTCCCAGGCGGCAGGTTCTGAGGGGCGGCACATTGACGCCCATAAATACAGTAATCCCGCCCAATCGGGCTCCGCTACGCCCACCCGCTCCGCTCTTCATCCCACTATGTGGATGGCCCAGCGCCGCTGCTATTAGAAGTATTGGCAGACCATTCGCTGCCATAACCACACAGCTGGCCGCCCGCCCATCCTCTCCACGGCTCCCCCCCCCCATGCTGCTGACGAGAAAGTCAGCTGACGAACAACAGCGTAAAGGGGGAGGAGCTTTCGGCTGAGCAGAGACCCCATGATGGAAGAGGGATCGCTATAGGCGCGGCTGACACTGAGAGAAAGTAAGTGTCACTAATCCCATCTCCACCACCCCTGCCTGTTTCTAACCTCCCCTACCACCCCTGCCTGTTTCTAACCTCCCCTACCACCCCTGCCTGTGTCTAACCCCCCTACCACCCCTGCCTGTGTCTAAACCCCCCTACCACCCCTGCCTGTGTCTAACCCCCCTACCACCCCTGCCTGTGTCTAACCCCCCTACCACCCCTGCCTGTGTCTAATCCCCCTACCACCCCTGCCTGTGTCTAATCCCCCCTACCACCCCTGCCTGTGTCTAATCCCCCCTACCACCCCTGCCTGTGTCTAACCTCCCTACCACCCCTGCCTGTGTCTAATCCCCCCTACCACCCCTGCCTGTGTCTAATCCCCCCTACCACCCCTGCCTGTGTCTAATCCCCCTACCACCCCTGCCTGTGTCGAATCCCCCTACCACCCCTGCCTGTGTCGAATCCCCCTACCACCCCTGCCTGTGTCTAACCCCCCTACCACCCCTGCCTGTGTCTAAACCCCCCTACCACCCCTGCCTGTGTCTAACCCCCCTACCACCCCTGCCTGTGTCTAACCCCCCTACCACCCCTGCCTGTGTCTAATCCCCCTACCACCCCTGCCTGTGTCTAATCCCCCCTACCACCCCTGCCTGTGTCTAATCCCCCCTACCACCCCTGCCTGTGTCTAACCTCCCTACCACCCCTGCCTGTGTCTAATCCCCCCTACCACCCCTGCCTGTGTCTAATCCCCCCTACCACCCCTGCCTGTGTCTAATCCCCCTACCACCCCTGCCTGTGTCGAATCCCCCTACCACCCCTGCCTGTGTCGAATCCCCCTACCACCCCTGCCTGTGTCTAATCCCCCTACCACCCCTGCCTGTGTCTAATCCCCCTACCACCCCTGCCTGTGTCTAATCCCCCCTACCACCCCTGCCTGTGTCTAATCCCCCTACCACCCCTGCCTGTGTCTAACCATCCCTACCACCCCTGCCTGTGTCTAACCATCCCTACCACCTCTGCCTGTGTCTAACCTCCCCTACCACCTCTGCCTGTGTCTAACCCCTTACCACCCCTGCCCGTGCCTAACCTCCCCTACCACCCCTGCCTGTGCCTAACCTCCCCTACCCCCCCTGCCTGTGTCTAATCTCCTCTACCACCCCTGCCTGTGTCTAACCTCCCCTCCCCCCTCACCACAACCGCCGCTGCCTCTGTCTGAACCCCACCACCACTATTACGTGGAAATCTGACTTCCTAATAAATGTAATTTTGTTTTTGATTGTCATAATATAAAATAATAAATGTGGGGGCCTTTTGGTGGGCGTGATTATTATTATTTTATTTTTTTTGGGGGGGGGCGGTAGGGAGGAGGGGGGCAGCATTTTGATCCTGGGCCCAGGCAGCACAATGTCTTGGGCTGGCCCTGTTCACAGTGTAAACCAGTTTCAAATTTCGGGTTTCTCAACCAGGGTTCCATGGAACCCTAAGGTTCTTCCAGAGGTTTCTAGGGGTTACTTGAGCAATTCAGCAATGTCTGCTCCTCAGATAAGTTCCCACTGACACCATTGATCTTTTTAGCTATCTGTACGGGGGTGATTTTTCTCAATGACCACAAGTGTAAGGAGCATTCTTCCCACAGACCATCACACTAATGTATCATGAGTTGTAGATAAAGTCATTTTTAGCAGGGATGTCTGGAGACCGGAAATTTATTTCAAGGGTCTGTATTGAAAAGATCGAGAAAGGTTGCAATATACTGCAATATACTGTGGTGGGTGCAAGACCCCCTTACAGTGTCCTATGTAAGTTGGTGGAGCTGGGAACTCAACTGGAAAGATCTCACCAGTTGAGCTACTAAGAAGCATAAGAAAAGCTTTGGACCATGGCTGTCACTCCAATTATGAGCAGAGAGGACCTTTAATTATCCCATCCCCATCTAATGCTCCTCTCCCCCTCAGAACCCAAGAATTGCCCACTGACAACCCAAATGACACACAATGGACTAAGCACAGTGCCAATTAATGATCTATTTTATCTGCAGCTCCGATTTAAATCCGCTGTTACAATGGAAAGAAACGTAAAACAATTAGATGGCGCTATTTAAAACCGAATGGCCTCCATTTCTAAGCAACTGTCACCCCCGTTAATTCAAACCATATACCATTCACTCAGCGCCGTCTCCTAAACCAGCATTTGTCACCTTTTTAATCTACATCTAGTTAACATTTAATGATGCCTAAAAGAGGAAGTTTGATGGACTGACATAAGGCGTGCGCCTTGCAACTTTAAAGTAACTGTATGAATGGTCGGCCAGGGACAATAGGAAGGGACATGTGATTAGCGGGGTCAATATTCTCGCCTACGAGGGCCATAATGAGATCAGAGATGGCTTAGTTGCTAATTAGAATCCCATTTTCTACGGCGTGATAAGAAGCGCCATTACTGAGAAGTAGGACGGGGCTTGCCAATGGCATCACCAAAGTTACAAGCGGAATCTCAGCAAGGCCTATTCAGCCCGCAAAGTCATTCAGATCCTTGACACATGACGCCGATCGCACGGGGAGAGAGGATCGGAGTCTGCATCTGATTACATGTGTTATCCTCCTAATTAAAGCTTCATTTAATTGGGGCTTAGGAGAGAATACTCACTGCAGATAATTCTTTTATATAATGTATCATGTGTTCCTTAAAGGTGAACTCCAGAGAAACAACTCATTACTTGGAAGAGATACATATAAGTAAGTGGTTTTGCCTGCCAGAGGATTTGTATTTCTGTCCATTCAGTTCTAAGATTTACACAGCCCTGTCTGACAATTTTGGAAGCAGGGCTGTGATACACAGAGGAAGAGTAGAAGGCTTGGACAATATGGAAGGTGGGGCTGTGACACACATATGAAGACCAGTAGCAGGAAAAAAGTGAGGGTTGTAAAACACAGAGGAAGAGTAAAGCCTCATACACACGAACGAGTTTCTCGGCAAGAAACGACAAGAAAACTGCCGAGATAGCTTTCTTGCCGAGAAAATCGTTCGTGTGTATGGTTTCTCGTCAAGAAAACCGACAAGAATCTCAACGAGAAATATAGAGAACCTGCTCTTTATTTTCTCGTCGAGATTCTCGTCAGCCTGTTTCTCGATGAGAAAATTGTGTGTGTGTGTACACTTACCTGTCCTCCGGGAAGCCCGCGCATGCTCGAAATGACTTCGACGCATGCGCGGTAGCTTCCTAGGCATAGGTAGGGTGTGGCAAGATGGCGGCGACGGCATCAAATGTGTCGATTACGTCACCGCGTTCGCTCCATTCAAAGAACCGCGGGTTCTTTGAATTGAGCGTGTGTACACTCGGCCGGGACAAGTTTCTTGTCCAAGAATCTCGTCAAGAAAAATGACGTGTTTTTTCTTGACGAGATTTTCGGCCGTGTGTACGAGGCTTAAGAGGCTCTCAGAGAATGGGAGACGGGGCTGTGACACACAGGTTGAGGGTAAGAGGCTGAGGAAGTATTAGAGGTGGGGCTGTGATGCAGAGGAAGACAAAGACTGAAGAGGCGCAGACAGAATGGAAGGCGGGGCTGTGACACACAGAGGAAGAGCAGGAGGCTCTGACGGTATGGGAGGCAGGGCTGTGACACACAGAGGAAGAGGAAGAGGCTCAGACAGTATGGAAGGTGGGGCTGTGACACACAGAGAAAGAGCAGGAGGTTCTGACGGTATGGGAGGCAGGGCTGTGACACACAGAGGAAGAGGAAGAGGCTCAGACAGTATGGAAGGTGGGGCTGTGACACACAGAGAAAGAGCAGGAGGTTCTGACGGTATGGGAGGCGGGGCTGTGACACACAGAGGAAGAGTGAGAGGCTGTGACGGTATAGGAGGCCGAGCTGTGACACACAGAGGAAGAGTAAGAGGCTGTGACGTATAGGAGGCGGGGCTGTGACACGCAGAGGAAGAGGTTTAGACAGTATGGGAGGTGGGGCTGTGACACACAGAGGAAGAGTAAGAGACTTAGATAGTATGGGAGGCGGAGCTGTGACACACAGAGGAGGAGTAAGAGGCTGAGACAGTTTGGGAGGTGGGGCTGTGACACACAGAGGAAGAGTAAGAGGCTCAGACAGTATGGGAGGTGGGGCTGTGACACACAGAGGAAGAGGAAGAGGCTCAGACAGTATGGGAGGCGGGGCTGTGACACACAGAGGAAGAGGAAGAGGCTCAGACAGTATGGGAGGCGGGGCTGTGACACACAGAGGAAGAGGAAGAGGCTCAGACAGTATGGGAGGCGGGGCTGTGACACACAGAGGAAGAGGAAGAGGCTCAGACAGTATGGGAGGTGGGGCTGTGACACACAGAGGAAGAGTAAGAGGCTTAGATAGTATGGGAGGCGGAGCTGTGACACAAAGAGGAAGAGTAAGAGGCTGAGACAGTATGGGAGGTGGGGCTGTGACACACAGAGGAAGAGTAAGAGGCTTAGATAGTATGGGAGGCGGAGCTGTGACACACAGAGGAAGAGTAAGAGACTGAGACAGTATGGGAGGTGGGGCTGTGACACACAGAGGAAGAGTAAGAGGCTGAGACAGTATAAGAGGCGGGGCTGTGACACACAGAGAAGAGTAAGAGGCTGAGACAGTATAAGAGGCGGGGCTGTGACACACAGAGGAAGAGGAAGAGGCTCAGACAGTATGGTAGGCGGGGCTGTGACACACAGAGGAAGAGTAAGAGGCTCCGACAGTATGGGAGGCGGGGCTGTGACACACAGAGGAAGAGTAAGAGGCTCAGACAGTATGGGAGGCGGGGCTGTGACACACAGAGGAAGAGTAAGAGGCTCTGACGAAAAGGGAGGTGGGGCTGTGACACACAGAGGAAGAGTAAGAGGCTGAGACAGTATAAGAGGCGGGGCTGTGACACACAGAGGAAGAGTAAGAGGCTCAGACGGAAAGGGAGGTGGGGCTGTGACACACAGAGGAAGAGTAAGAGGCTCAGACAGTATGGGAGGCGGGGCTGTGACACACAGAGGAAGAGTAAGAGGCTCTGACGGAAAGGGAGGTGGGGCTGTGACACACAGAGGAAGAGTAAGAGGCTCCGACAGTATGGGAGGCGGGGCTGTGACACACAGAGGAAGAGTAAGAGGCTCAGACAGTATGGGAGGCGGGGCTGTGACACACAAAGGAAGAGTAAGAGGCTCTGACGGAAAGGGAGGTGGGGCTGTGACACACAGAGGAAGAGTTGGAGGCTCAGACAGTATGGGGAGGTGGGGTAGTTTCATTTATTAAATGTAATTTGTATTTATTATTTTTTTGTTATTTTATTTTTGGTTGATATTTGTGTACTGTCACATTTTACCTACCGTTATGTGTTTCTTAAAAAAATAAAATAAAATGTAGGGTCTTTCTTTGAACACTTCCTGTCCTAGGGTGACAACACTAATCCTACATAGTGCAGTGAGTGAGCGTTGTCAGCCTATCACAGGAAGTTAGTTACGGGCAAATTGAAAATAAAGGAGAAAAAATCAAATAAAAAAAATTAAAAATAAATAAAAAGCTGCCACGTTTAGGAACTGGTAAGCTTCAATATATTACATTGTTTGTTCTTGGGTTTAAGTACGCTTTAAGCTTTATAAGAAGGATATTTTTACTTTCTCAAAGTTCCCGTTTTTTTTTTTTCAGGACAGAATTAGCAGGTTGCTGACTGAGTACACCCTACTTTGAAGGCATTGGTGTTTTTATTTTTTTATTTTTTTTTTAGCTTTAAGTTTATGTTGTTAAAACCATTACCGCTGGCCCATATGTTTTCACAGTGTTAAAATAGCAACATTGTAACAGCATTTGGTGTTAATTTAGCCTTCACCAAAATAGCAGAAATTTCACAAAAATACCGATCCATTAAGGATTGTCCAAGGCCGTATCTTTCACCAGCGGGGGCTGAGAGCTCCGAATCCTGGATCGAATTACCCGGCAAAAGCCCTTGTTGCTATATTTTCCCTGGTGTAAGTACAACAAATGTAAACATTGTTTTCACTAGATATCATTGTCCGAGAGGGAGGAGGAAGCCGAGGATATCACTCCAGACAGAAAGGGTGTGTTGGAAAAGCCACAAAATTAGCGTAATGTTTTAAAGAAGAAAAAATATATATACACCATCCCGGAGATTACCACCTTGCTGGAAGAGGGGGGGGGGGGGGGGCATTGTTTCCGTAACCTTTCAGAAATATTAGATTGGTCACTAGAAAAAGAAAGGGTAAAAACTAACATAATGTCAATACAAAGGTATTAGTGCATGATACTAGAAATGCATGTATTTATACTATTATTACTAGACTATACTATTTTATATTATACTATACTAAATGTGACAGTGTGAGGCCCTGCCACTGTGTAAATGTAGGAGACAATGAGACAGGATTAGCATTAGCAGTGGTCTCCAAACTGCGACCGGGGGGCGGGATGTGGCCCTTTTCTTGCTTTTATTCTGGCCCCTTGGGGCATTTGCCCCCCCCCCCCACTGTCTGCAACAGTAGGGCATAGTTCCTGCCACTGACACTGACAATGGGGCACCAGTCTTCTCACTGACACCAACAATGAAACATTATTCCTCCCCTTGACATCACCGGTGTGGCACTATTCTTCCCATTGATACCAACGATGGGGCACTATTCATCCCACTGATAACAATGATGGGGCACAATTCCTCCCACTGATACCAATGATGAGTCACTATTCCTCCCACTGATGCCAATGATGGGACACTATTCCTTCCATTGACAATGAGTGGGCACTATTACTCCTCCTAATACCAACGATGGAGCATTATTACTCCTCCTAATACCAACGATGGAGCACTATTACTCCTCCTAATACCAATGATGGAGCACTATTACTCATCCTAATGCCAATGATGGAGCACTATTACTCCTCCTAATACAAACAATGGAAAACTATTACTTCTCCTAATACCAACAGTGGAGCACTACTACTCCTCCTAATGCCAATGATGGGGCACTATTACTCCTCCTAATACCAACGATGGAACACTATTACTCCTCCTAATACCAATGATGGAGCACTATTACTCCTCCTAATACCAATGATGGAGCACTATTACTCCTCCTAATGCCAATGATGGAGCACTATTACTCCTCCTAATACCAACGATGGAACACTATTACTCCTCCTAATACCAACGATGGAGCACTACTACTCCTCCTAATGCCAATGATGGGGCACTATTACTCCTCCTAATACCAATGATGGAACACTATTACTCCTCCTAATACCAACGATGGAGCACTATTACTCCTCCTAATGCCAATGATGGAGCACTATTACTCATCCTAATGCCAATGATGGAGCACTATTACTCCTCCTAATACAAACAATGGAAAACTATTACTTCTCCTAATATCAATGATAGGGCATCGTTTACTTCACTGATGCCAATAAATTTTTTCCTCCACTGACCACAGCCCCCACCCCAAAGTTTAAAGGACAGTACACTGGCCCTTTGTTTAGAAAGTTTGGAGACCCCTGTTCTAGACTATCGTTTCTGAGTAGAGAAAGCTGTGTTTTTGGCTTTCTCTGGAGACTGTAAACCTGGATTGGGCCCTGGAGCTTAAAGGTTCCAAAGTGTCTTGGGTGGGATGGAACCTTCAATCTCGTATCCCAATTTTACTGGATGTCTGCAGCCTGTGTGAGTACACAGGTGTGCAGGGTTGTTATATACTCTATTAAGGATAGCTCAGGTCTCCCAGTTTGGAGACAGCTTCCATATTGAAGACAGGAGGTCTTAACCAGGGGTCAGAGGTGCCCCAGCTGGGAGTCAAGAGACGGGAGGTCTCAAACAGGGGTCAGAGGTGCCCCAGTCAGTAGCCAGGAGACAGGAGGTCTAGTCCCAGGAGTCAGGTCAGCTTTTATCAGAGTGCCAAGAGAACCCCTATTCAGGAGCCAGGAGTGGGCCATGCAGCAGCGAGCTGCAGCTAAAGGCTGAGTGAGCCAAGAGAACCAGGATAGCTGGGCCACATAATCGGAGGGACTGGTAAGAAGAGCAGCGGTGCTGCTGACAAGGGAGCCAGGTGGCTCTGCATTTACAGACAGTTTACAAACTTTTGATGTGGAAGAACCCCTGTGTGGGAAACTGATGTCTATGTGAACCTTTTCCTTCTTTTGTTCCAATTAAAGTGGGCTGCCACTCCCTAAAATATGCTTTGGATTGCCGCAACTCATTTAAAAAGCACCTACCACATGAGTATAATCACCACAACACCACACATTCCACTCTATCCAAAACTAAAAAAAAAAAAGATTTGGCTTTAGAAACACGAGGGCTGTACTGAAAGTCAATCAAAAGTGGGCATAACTTTTTAGTTAACTGACATAAGTGGTTCCAATTTCACATGTTGGCAGAGTAACTCTTCCTCTATAGTAACTTTTCTTCTTTTTCATTGCAGGTAAATAACGGATTCCAATCTGAAGCACTGTACCATCATTGAGTTCTTGATGAAGGAGGGGTGCAGGCTGTCCAACATCCACAGAAGGCTACAGAATGTTTACGGAGATGGCACCATTGACAAGAGTCACCAGGGAGATGACACCATTGACAAGAGCCACCAATGACAAGAAGTTATGGAGATGACACCATTGACAAGATTGACCAATGACAAGTCACTACGGAGATGATACCGTTGACAAGAGACACCAATGACAAGACATTGTTGAGATGACACCATTGACAAGATTGACTAAATGACAAGACATTACAGAGATCAAACCAATGAAAAGATTGACCAAAGACAAGACATTATGGAGATGACACCATTGACAAGAATGACCAATGACAAGACATTATGGAGATGGCACAAATGACAAGAGACACCAAAGACAAGACATTATGGAGATGACACCATTGACAAGAATGACCAATGACAAGACATTATGGAGATGGCACCAATGACAAGAGACACCAAAGACAAGACATTACAGAAATGACACCAATGACAAGACTGACCAATGACAAGACATTACGGAGATTACACCAATGACAAGACTGACCAATGACAAGACATTACTGAGATGACAACATTCACATGAATGACCAATGACAAGACATTATGGAGATGGCACCATTGACAAGAATCACCAATGACAAGACATTATGGAGATGACACCATTGACAAGAATGACCAATGACAAGACATTATGGAGATGGCACCAATGACAAGAGACACCAAAGACAAGACATTACAGAAATGACACCAATGACAAGACTGACCAATGACAAGACATTACGGAGATTACACCAATGACAAGACTGACCAATGACAAGACATTACGGAGATTACACCAATGACAAGACATTACGGAGATTACACCAATGACAAGACATTACGGAGATGACAACATTCACCACATGAATGACCAATGACAAGACATTATGGAGATGGCACCATTGACAAGAGACACCAAGGACAAGACATTACAGAGATGACAACATTGACCAATGACAAGACTGACTGATGACAAGACATTGTTGAGATGAACCCAATGACAAGGTTGATCAATGACAAGACATTGCTGAGATGACACCATTCACAAGAATGACCAATGACAAGACATTATGGAGATGGCACCATTGACAGGAGACACCAAAGACAAGACATTACAGAGATGACAACATTGACCAATGACAAGACTTACCAATGACTAGAAATTACGGAGATGACACCATTTACAAGAATGACCAATGACAAGACATTATGGAGATGGCACCATTGACAAGAGACACCAAAGACAAGACATTGTTGAGATGACACCTTTGAAAAGATTGACTAAATGACAAGACATTACAGAGATTGACCAATGACAAGACTGACTGATGACAAGACATTGTTGAGATGAACCCAATGACAAGGTTGATCAATGAAAAGACATTGCTGAGATGACACCATTCACAAGAATGACCAATGACAAGACATTATGGAGATGGCACCATTGACAAGAGACACCAAAGACAAGACATTACAGAGATGACAACATTGACCAATGACAAGACTGACCAAGGACAAGAAATTACGGAGATGACACCAATGACAAGACTGACCAATGATAAGACATTACGGAGATGGCACCATTGAAAAGAGACACCAAAGACAAGACATTATCAAAATGACACCAATGACATCATTGATCAATGACAAGACTGACCAATGAGAAGACATTACGGAGATGGCACCATTGACAAGAGACACCAAAGACAAGACATTGCTCGTCAATGGTGCCATCACCATAAACATTCTGTAGCCTTCGGTGGATTTTGGACAGCATGCACCCCTTCATCAAGATTTCAATGATGGCAGGTTGCTTCTGGATGGAATCCATTATTTACTTGCAATAAGAAAGAAGAAGAAAAGTTACTATAGAGGTATTGTTATGCCCTGTACACACGATCGGAGTATCCGATGGTCTAAAATCCAATGGAATTTTTCATCGGAATTCCGTTCAAGCTGTCTTGCATACACACTGTCAGACTAAATTCCGACCATCCAAAACGCGGTGATGTAAAACACTCTGACGAGCCGAGAAAAATTAAGTTCAATGCTTCCGAGCATGCGTCGACTTGATTCTGAGCATGCGTGGGTTTTTTCTCCGTCGGAGTTCCACACAGGCGATAGGAATTTCCTATCGTTTTTTTTCCATCGGACAAATTTAAAACATGTTCTATTTCTAAACACCGATGGGAAAATACTTGTTTCATCGGAAATTCCAATCGTGTGTACAAGGCATAACTCTACCACATCTGAAATTTGAATGACCTACAGTATGTACTGTAAGTTATAGAAAGGTTACGCCCACTTCTGCATTACTTTCGGTACTGCCCTTGTACTTTACCCAATATTTAAAAAAAAAAAATGGCCATGGATCATAAACCTAAAATAATTTCTTTCCAATCATTTTTATTGAAGTTTTCAAAAGAGCAGTTAAGCACAAAACACCTAAAGTAATTTCAGAAGCAATAGAACCCTTTCTGCAAAAACTATTTTTCTCTTTACATTGTCCTCATATCTCTAACTGCCAGATATATTTGCAGAAAGTCAAATTTTGGCACCTCTATAAGGCTATTCCTCCTCATGGCTTAACAAGGTGGCAAAAAGTTAAATGGAGCTTTTTTGCTCTGCTCCAGCATGATGGTGGTGGTGGTCGTTGGGGGCATATAGTGAGTAGGCATCTGTTTTAATGGAGAAGTCTCAATTAGCATATTACTACAAGGAAAATAAGTCACCCTGCTAATCAGATGCCTGTCTTTGTTTTTAATGGGTCTTCATCTGCTTTTTTAATTAGGCCAGAGCCCCCCTTTAATTAATCCAGCGGCAGGCAGGTGTAAGTCCACTCTAAACACTGTTTTAACTTTCTACAATCAAAAGATTTACACAAGAGAGCGGTAAGCTCCGTTAAGTGGAATCCTCATGTAGGATGCAGAAAATCCTGTTTGGCACTCGGCAAAACATGCAAAACCTGCATTTAACTTTCTTTATAATCCCCTCCATTTAATCCCCCAAAATCTCCATCCAAAAAGGGAAGCCTGAAATTTAAATTGGACATCTACATAGGTTTTTTTTTAAAAAAAAGTAAAACTTTTTTTTTATGCTATACGGCTCTGGCTTGTAACATAATACTTTTATATGAAAAAAAAAAAAAAAAAAAAAAAGTTGAACTTTAATATTGAACAGTTAGACCCAGCTGGCCGCATTCTTAATTCGATTCGAGCATTTTTCCAATCCAGCATTTAATTTCAAGGACATCTTGCACTCCAGCCAATGTATTCAGGGCATAGCTTCAGAATAGCTTGGTATTATGTTCTACTATTGTGCAGCGAATAAAAAAAAAAAAAAAAAAAAAGAATTAAAAAAAGAATTGGGAAAAAAAAAAAAAAGTTTGAGTTTCCTTTTTGACGAGAGATTATTAGTATCTACTGAAGTTCTGGCTTGCTTGCGCAAAGTTTTCGGAAGGGCCTGTTTCGCCCGCCAGCGCTTCCTGTCCCGTTGTAAAGCTGTCCGCATTTCAATAGTAAAACTTACTGTCCAAATAAAGGAAGAATATTAATATGGTCGGTCTCGAAGTGTAACAGAACCCTTTACATGGGTCGTTTAGGGCAATATCTTGCAAATGTTGCGGGAGTTTTTTACAGTTTGTTTATTCGGCGCGCGACGGGGTCAAGCAATAAAACGACTAATCTGAGCAGAGTTGCTACAAGATGGAACATATACTTTTAAAGCTACGTTTATGGCCAGTATGTTGAGGGTATATTGTAAATCATCTTATTTCGGGAGGACTGAAAGGAAAGAAAAAGGAGAAGAAGTGGAGAGATTTACGACCCGTGTGAGTTTTCAACAGGAGGTAACCGCAACTGACGTGACAAATGTACAGTCAACACAAAAATAATAAACAGTAATAGGAGGATCCAGTCACCTGCATGGGGATTGAAACTGGAAGATGATGATTTGCAGAGAGTGAATGACCTTCGAGTGATTGGATCTGCTCAATGAACTGGCAAAGGGATCAGTTGACTCACTTAGAACAGGGGTTCTTTACCTTTTTACCCAATATATCCCCAGACGGTCTAAAATCTGCCTTTGTCAACTTTATTTTTATAGAGGAACCCATGAAAATGACTTTCGGGTCTATGGGAATCCTTGCTAATACCTACTATATCTTCAACTTATGGTACATCAGTCTTTCTCAACCTTCTTACTCGATGTGTCCCCGTAACCCCTTCCCCAGACTGTCCAGAATAAGACTTTGTCACCTTTATTACCATGGAGGAACCCATGAAATAACTTTCAGGTCTATGGCAACCACTACCGATATCTACTATACAGTATCTACAACTTATGGTACATCAGACTTTCTCAACTTTTCTCAACCTTCTTACTTAATATGTCTTCATACCCCCTTCCCTAGACTGTCCAAAATCTGACTTTGTCACCTTTTTAACATGGAGGAACCCATGAAATAACTTTCAGGTCTATGGGAACCCCTACTAATATCTACTATACAGTATCTACAACTTATGGTACATCAGATTTACTCAACTCTTCTCAACCTTCTTACTCAATATGTCCACGTACCCCCTTCCCTAGACTGTCCAAAATCAGACTATGTCACCTTTATTAACAGGGAAGAACACACAAAAAAACTTTCAGGTCTATGGAAACCGCTACTGATATCTACTATGTCTACAATTTATAGTATATCAGACTTTCTCAACGTTTTTAACATGGAGGAACCTATGAAATAACTTTCAGCTCTCTGGGAACCCCTACTAATATCTACTATACAGTATCTACAACCTATGGTAAATTAGATTTACTCAACTCTTCTCAACCTTCTTACTCAATATGTCCTCATACCCCCTTCCCTAGACTGTCCAAAATCAGACTATGTCACCTTTATTAACATGGAAGAACCCACAAAAAAACAACTTTCGGATCTATGGGAACAGCTATTGATATCTATTATGTCTACAATTCATGGTATATCAGACTTTCTCAACTTTTTTTAACATGGAGGAACCTATTAAATTACTATCAGGTCTATGGAAACCTCAACTGATATCTACTATGTCTGCAATTCATGGTATATCAGACTTTCTCAACTTTTTTAACATGGAGGAACCCATTAAATTACTATCAGGTCTATGGAAACTGCTACTGATATCTACTATGTCTGCAATTCATGGTATATCAGATTTTCTTAACTTTTTTAACATGGAGGAACCCATTAAATTACTATCAGGTCTATGGAAACAGCTACTGATATCTACTATGTCTGCAATTCATGGTATATCAGACTTTCTCAACTTTTTTAACATGGAGGAACCCATTAAATTACTATCAGGTCTATGGAAACCGCTACTGATATCTACTATGTCTGCAATTCATGGTATATCAGACTTTATTAACTTTTTTAACATGGAGGAATCCATTAAATTACTATCAGGTCTATGGAAACCGCTACTGATATCTACTATGTCTGCAATTCATGGTATATCATACTTTCTCAACTTTTTTTTAACATGGAGGAACCCATGAAATGACTTTCAGGTCTATGGGAACTCCTTCTAATATCTATTATGACTACAATTTATGGTACATTAGCTTGAACAGTAGGCTATTAAGCCAAAGAATATGGATGTGGCATACTTTTTACCCAATTTGTCCCCATACACCCTTCCCCAGACTGTTTAAAATCAGACTTCGTCAATTTTATTAACATGGAGGAACCCATGGAATAACTTTCAGGTCTATGGGAACCCCTATCAGTTTCTCCTATGTCTACAACTCATGGTACATCAGACAAACTTAACTTTTATGTAACAAGGAGGAACCCATAAAATAACTTTCAAGGCTATGAGAACCCTATCCGATATCTACTATGTCTAGACCTTCTTAAGTTTATTAGCATGGAGGAACCTAAGGAATAACTTTCAGGGCTATGGGAACTCATACCGATATTCTTCCTATGTCTACAATTCATGGTACATCAGACTTTCTGAAATTTTAATTTAACATGGAGGAACCCATGAAATAACTTTCAGGGCTATGAGAACTTCTACAGATTTTATTATGTCTACAACTCATTGAACATCAGACCTTCTCAACTTTGTTAACATGGAGGAACCCATGGAATAACTTTCAGGTCTATGGAAACCCCTACGGATTTCTAATAACTTTCAGATCTATAGAAACCCCTACAGATTTCTAATAATTTCCAGGTCTATGGGAACCCCTTCTAATATCTATTATGCTATTATGTCTACAACTCATGGTATACCAGACTTTCTCAACTTTATTAACATGGAGGAACCCATGAAAAAACGTTTAGGTTTATGGGAACTTCTGCTAATATCTATTACAGTATGTCTACAACTCGTGGTACATCAGATTTTCTGAACTGTATTAACATGGAGGAACCCATTAAATAACTTTCAGGTCTATGGGAACACCTACCAGTTTATCCTATGTCTACAATTCATGGTACATCAGACCTTCTTAAATTTTATTTAACATAGAGGAACCCATGAAATACCTTTCAAGGTTATGAGACCCCCATCCAATATCTACTATGTCTAGACCTTATCAAGTTTATTTACATGGAGGAACCCATTAAATAACTTTCAGGTCTATGGGAACCCCTACCAGTTTCTCCTATGTCTACAACTCATGGTACATCAGACCTTCTTAAATTTTATTTAACATGGAGGAACCCATGAAATACCTTTCAAGGTTATGAGACCCCCAACCAATATCTACTATGTCTAGACCTTATCAAGTTTATTTACATGGAGGAACCCATGAAATAACTTTCAGGGCTATGAGAACCCCTACCGATTTCTAATAACTTTCAGGTCTATGGGAACCCCTTCTAAAGTCTACAACTCATGGTATAGCAGACTTTCTCAACTCTATTTACATGGAGAAAACCATAAAAAAAACTTTCAGGTTTATGGGAACCTCTGCTAATATCTATTACAGTATGCCTACAACTCATGGTACGTCAGATTTGTTGAACTTTATTAACATGGAGGAACCCATTAAATAACTTTTAGGTTTATGGGAACCGCTACTGATATCTACTATGTCTACCACTCATTGTACATCAGACTTTCCTCAACTCTATCAACATGGAGGAGCACATGAAAAAACTTTCAGGTCTATGGGAACCTCTGCTAATATCTATTATGTCTACAACCTAATCCCAAGTCTCAGCTCAAAATTAGGAAAACATTTTATTTTAATTTTATTTATTTTATTGCATTTTTCATTTTTTTTAGTCCACGTGTCTAAGCCTTACCAATCTGCTACTCCTAGTAAAAATTAAAGATGGTATGTTTTGTACTTAAAAAACCCCCATCAACCCATATTGACCGTTTCAAATAAAAAACAGTTTTTATTACATACCTTATTTTAGAGCCAGTGACATCATCACTGGATCTCTGTGCTTCTATATGCAATGCAAACAGAGTATTACTGGTGGGAGGGGCTGACAGGGGGCTTCCTGAAAACATCACAGCCTTAGTGCTCCTCTTAAGAGCTCAGGCTTGATGCAAGCAGTGGGCGGGTTCTTGGGTGGGTTATCCAGATATCAGAATGTCTCAATGGGTGGATATTTAGTCTGGAGGAAAGGTTGCCCTTAGGCAGGCTATGTTTGCATATGCCCACATGTGATGCAGAACCTCCGTGATTACAAGAACTCAAATCCAATGAATGAACGAGGTGGATCAGGAACAGTAAGGCTGGGGAAGAATAGGCAAGATGATACCAGGAAATGGTATCAAAAGGAACATTGTGAGAAGCTCACAGTGTGCGGTGAAATCAGAGTAAACCATTTCAGTCCAGGAGAGGAGCAACTGTGTGAGACTGAAGGGGAGGCCAAAGGTCAGGTTTAAATTCAATAACCACCTAAAACTATACAAATAGTTACAATGTATATGGTGTTAAATATGTTGATATATATATGGTGCTCCCAATGGTTCACTTTTTATTGTTTCCATAGCACAAACATGTCAAATAATTTGATCAAGACCCCCAAAAAAATAATGATCCGGCGCTCTGAAGGGCGTTTAGCGAGTCAGCGAGCGGAGATAGTCATAAAGTTTAATTTTGGGATTTGCATGTGAATGGCAGGCCGGCAATTTCGTCTTCATTAAGATACATCCTTCCATACAGTGATTGCGGCTAAATGAATCTCATCCCATTTGTCCGGCCGTTTGCTGGTGATGTCTAAGAAAGAATCGGCCTTAATATGCTTCCTTATGGTGGCCGTGTACCCGTCTATTCAGGACAGATAAGCCCCTTATAGAAATGGAGGGGAATTGAATTCAGCTCTTGAGTGACAGGGGGAAGATTTATCCCCTGGCCAGACAATACGGCTTTTGGGGCTTTAATCTCCCGCAGACAATGGCCAGTTTCTGGGACTTCATCTTGTGCTTTTCCCACGATGCACGCTGCTTAGGAGACCCTCACTAGATGGCAGCCACTGTCTCTGGTTTCAGGGGCTTTGCTGTTCCGTGTTGTCGCTGGCAGAGTGGAAGGAAAGTTGCAAGATGCCCCTTGGTAGAAAAAATAAAAAATTGATGCTCCACCCAGGATGCTAGATGAAGAACTCGCTGCAGCTGTTGATGTGAAACATCTGCACCTTTGCTGTTTTTTTTTTTTGTGTCTTTAAGGATAATTCTATTTGTATATATATTTTTTTAAATATAATATATATTTTAATATATATATATATATATATATATATATATATATATATATATATATATACATATATATATATATATATATATACATATATATATATATATGTATATATATGTGTTTATATTTTTTAATATATGTTTTATTATATTTTCTTATATAAAAGGAGTTTGGCATTTTTACACTGTTCTCTTTTTTTAATCTTTTATTCTTTTGCGCTGAATGGCACTCAATTTGAGATTCCTAAGTGTGTTCCCATCTTTCCTTGTTTTTTTATATCATATTTTTTATTTTTTTGTATATATATATATATATATATATATATATATATATATATATTTGCATATACATATTCCCTGTTTTCTTCAGGACAGGAAAGGAAGTGAAATATCTCCAGGACAGGGAGGGAAGTGTGAATTTGTCCCTAGGGCAGGAAGTAAAATGGTCTCCAGGACAGGAAGTGAAATGTCTCCAGGGCAGGAAGGGATGGGAAGTGAAATGTCTCCAGGACAGGAAAAGAAGTGAAATGTGTCCAGGACAGGAAGGGAAGTGAAATGTCTCCAGGACAGGAAGGGAAGTGAAATGCCTCCAGGGCAGGAAGGGAAGTGAAATGTCTCCAGGACAGGAAGGGAAGTGAAATGCCTCCAGGGCAGGAAGGGAAGTGAAATGTCTCCAGGACAGGAAGGGAAGTGAAATGGTCTCCAGGACAGGAAATGAAATGTCTTCAGGACAGGAAGAGAAGTGAAATGTCTCCAGGACAGGAAGAGAAGTGAAATGTTTCCAGGACAGGAAGAGAAGTGAAATGTCTTCAGGACAGGAAGGGAAGTGAAATGCCTCCAGGACAGGAAGGGAAGTGAAATGTCTCCAGGACAGGAAGGGAAGTGAAATGCCTCCAGGGCAGGAAGGGAAGTGAAATGTCTCCAGGGCAGGAAGGGAAGTGAAATGTCTCCAGGACAGGAAGGGAAGTGAAATGCCTCCAGGGCAGGAAGGGAAGTGAAATGTCTCCAGGACAGGAAGGGAAGTGAAATGCCTCCAGGGCAGGAAGGGAAGTGAAATGTCTCCAGGACAGGAAGGGAAGTGAAATGGTCTCCAGGACAGGAAATGAAATGTCTTCAGGACAGGAAGAGAAGTGAAATGTCTCCAGGACAGGAAGAGAAGTGAAATGTTTCCAGGACAGGAAGAGAAGTGAAATGTCTTCAGGACAGGAAGAGAAGTGAAATGTCTCCAGGACAGGAAGGGAAGTGAAATGTCTCCAGGACAGGAAGGGAAGGGAAGTGAAATGTCTCCAGGACAGGAAGGGAAGTGAAATGTCTCCAGGAGGAAGGGAAGTGAAATGCCTCCAGGACAGGAAGAGAAGTGAAATGTCTTCAGGACAGGAGGGGAAGTGAAATGGTCTCCAGGACAGGAAGGGAAGGAAAGTGAAATGTCTCCAGGACAGGAAGGGAAGTGAAATGTCTCCAGGACAGGAAGAGAAGTGAAATGTCTGCAGGACAGGAAGAGAAGTGAAATGTCTCCAGGACAGGAAGAAAAGTGAAATATCTTCAGGACAGGAAGAGAAGTGAAATGTCTCTAGGACAGGAAGGGAAGTGAAATGTCTCCAGGACAGGAAGGGAAGTGAAATGTCTCCAGGACAGGAAGGGAAGTGAAGTGTCTTCAGGACAGGAAGAGAAGTGAAATTTCTCCAGGAGAGGAAGGGAAGGGAAGTGAAATGTCTCCAGGACAGGAAGAGAAGTAAAATGTCTCCAGGACAGGAAGAAAAGTGAAATGTCTTCAGGACAGGAAGGGAAGTAAAATGTCTCCAGGAAGGGAAGTGAAATGTCTCCGGGACAGGAAGAGAAGTGAAATGTCTCCAGGACAGGAAGGGAAGTGAAATGTCTCCAGGAAGGGAAGTGAAATGTCTCCAGGACAGGAAGAGAAGTGAAATGTCTTCAGGACAGGAAGAGAAGTGAAATGTCTCCAGGACAGGAAGGGAAGTGAAATGTCTCCAGGACAGGAAGGGGAGTGAAATTTCCCCAGGAAGGGAAGTGAAATGTCTCCAGGACAGGAAGGGAAGTGAAATGTCTCCAGGAAAAGATAGAATAAAAGCCATTTGGGAGTTCTAGCCTTTCCTTACTCTATTCAAAGTATTTAAAGTTGAAGTTTAATCTGCCTATATTTTGCTTCCCTGGTCCTCCTCCCCACTCATCAACATGGCATTGGAATTGTAAAATGTTGTCTTCATTTTACACCTTATTTTATTTCCAGTGCTGTTATTACAGGTCTCTGTGCTTCTCTATGGAATGGGGGCAGATCGTGGCTGGTGGGAGGGGCTGACAGGGTGCTCTACATAGCTTCCCTAAAACATTACAGCACCCTGCCTCAGTACTCCTCTCAAGGGCCCTCAGCCCTGATGCAAGCAGTGGGCTGGCTCTTGGGAGGGGTTATGCAAATCCTTAATTGCCTTCATGGATGGATGTCTAAGACAGTTGTCATCAAAACAGGAAGTGAGGGGAAACCCCCTGATGGGGACACCTGTCCGTGACTGGTTTTGGCCTCTGTGTACCAGGTGATCTCTTCCCCTTTAAAATATTATCTGGAGGGCAGCTATTGAACTCCCTCCTGTTTACAAAGCAAACAGATCTGTTTTCGCTCTGAATGGCGCGTCGGCAGTTTGACTCTCATCCAATTTTTTTTTTTTTTTTGCATTGATACCGCGGATGACATGAAATGTGTCATTTTGCGATTTCCTAATAACTTCACCTTGTCGGAGTCACGTGTCGCCCAATGGCTTCCAGCGAGTTCATGTCAAAGCAAACAATCCACTTAATGCAGGATGAAAGATGACTGTATTGTCGGGTTTCTCAATAGTGCACAGGTGTGTTGTTTTAATCCCTCTCGAAGTGGAGCTGCTAGATCAGGGAGCGATCGGCGGTGACGGCCAAGTTCACGACAGACTACAGTTCCCACCATCCTTAGGTCAAAATTGCAATGAGCCATCTCTAAATGAAACGTGAATTTTGCTGGGAGAGAATAATATCTACAATAGCCGTACACACTACAAGGGTTTTAGCAAATTTAAAGCCCAACTCTGGCCACAACAAAAAAATACCTTTGCAAGCTCCCCCCATACACACACATACACACTGCAAGGGTCAACTGCTAGGTAAATCTAGAGGGTCACAGAAGAGGCTGTATTATTTTACCAGTACCCCACAACCTCCTCTTTAAGCCATGGTCACAAGTTTGCCCGTACCACATACAATACAGGGTTAACAGGCCTACTCTCTTGCCTGCCACCTGCCTTTAACCTCTTCCTGGGCCTAAATACTCTCTTACCTGCTGCCTGCTTATGACCGCAGCCTGGAACTGGCTACTCTTTTGCCTGCTGTCTGCCCACAACCCACAACCTTTGCCCAGACCTGATCAATCTTTTGCTTGACATCTTCTTATAACTGCTTCCTGGACCTGACTACTTTCTTGCCTGCCCGCTGCCTGGGCCTGAATACTCTCTGCCTGCTGCCTGCCCACAACCTCTGCCCAGACCTGACTACTCTCTTGACTGCTACCATCTCATGAACATTGCCTGAACCTAATGACTCTCTTGCCTGCCATCTTCTTATGACTGCTGCCTGGACCTGGCTACAACCGCTGCCTGGACCTGATTACTCTGTTGCCTGCCACCTGCCCACACTGCTGCCTGGACCTGACTACTTTCTTGCCTGCCCACGATCTCTGCCTGGACCTAACCACTCTCTAACCTGCCGCCTCTAATGACCAATACCTGAACCTGACTACTCTATGCCTGCTGCCTGCCCACAACCTCTGCCTAGACTTGATTACTCTCTTAACTGCCACCATCTCATGAACATTGCCTGAACGACTCTCTTGCCTGCCATCTTCATATGACTGCTGCCTGGACCACTACTCTCTTGCCTGCTGCCTGCCCACAGCCACTGCCTGGACCTGACTACTTTCTTGCCTGCCCATGACCGCTGCCTGAACCTGATTACTCTCTTGCCTGCCCACGATCTCTGCCTGGATCTAACCACTCTCTTACCTGCCGCCTACCTTCGACCACTGCCTGAACCAAACTACTCTCTTGCCTGCCATCTTCTTATGACTGCTGCCTGGACCTGGCTACTTTCTTGCCTGCCACCCAACCACAACTGCTGCCTGGACCTGACCTGACAAATTTCTTGCCTGCCCATGATCTCTGCCTGGACCTAACCCCTCTCTTACCTGCCGCCTGCCTGAACCTGACTACTCTATGGCTGCTGCCAGCCCACAACCTCTGCCCAGACCTGACTACTCTCTTAACTGCCGCTTGCCTACAAATTCTACCTGGACCTGACTACTCTCTTGCCTGTTTGCCCTTGAACTCTCTTTTTACTGCTGCCTGCCCATGACATCTGCCCGGACCTGACTACTCTTATGCCTAGCTAGTGTTTTAATGTACAGTCTCCTAACTGAAGCTGTTCTAGTGCAACTACCCCCTTGGTGGGGTTCTCCTGGGGGCCCCAACCTGGTGATAGCTTGAGGCAAAGAAATCCAGGACCACTAGGTATGATTTCCACCATCAAGAGCTCTGGTGAAGACCAGCTGTCACTTATACTCTGTGCCTTGGGTGTGCCCATGTAACTTGCCAGAGAGCACAATAACAAAGGCCTTATCTTGTTTGCAGCCTTGATACCAGGGGGAGTATATTGGCCCCTGAAACGCGTTGACTGCTTATTATAACCAATGTATGAACAATCAAAGCATCTTGGATTCTTTCATTCTTTTTGGTTTGGTGCTTCTTTCTATATTCTCTTAGTTTGTCCACACACATAAATGCAGAAATGTGAACGTCTCATCAAAACTACTTCAGGTGATGTCCCTATTTTTTTTTTTATATAATCTTTATTTTATAAAAGAAAAATATACAACCAGACAAGTCCAACAGTTTGCTTAAAAAAAAAAAAAAAAAAAAAAGGGAAAGGAAAATTTAAAATAATAAGTAAAATAAAATAGGAAAAGCACAGACCCGTCTGGTGTGCATAACCAGCATATAAACAAGTTGAACAAAGAAATAGAGTACGTCAATAATAGCAGTATCTTGTATGCCTTATGTGGGGCGGCCGATGGGCCACACTAGTTAGTAGAGCAAGGGTGCCACCATAGGAACAGTGGGTGCACAACTGTGGTAGGCGCGGAGGGCACATGGAATGTGGGGGCCTCACATATTACCGTCCCACCACTGATAACAAGCCAGGGGTGTTGTCCATGTGACTATAATTAAGACATGGTCCCCCGACCCGCGGCCGGGGCGGGGGGAGGGGGGCTCAATAGCCTCCATCTGACCTCTCCCCGCTCCCCGCACGCAGCGGGGGGCACCGATATGCTACGGTGCACGCTCTGGCGGGACACCCTGTGCCCCCTGTAAAGGGGGGCCCATCCCGCGAGCGCGGAGGCTCATGGTAATTACAACACCCGCCAGCATAACAGACATTTCTTTAACTGGCATAAATGCATACCATTGCAAAACATATATAAGAAGAAAAAAAAAAAAAAAAGGGGGGGGGGGGAAGAGGGGAAGGAAAAGGACAAGGAAAGGAAAGGAGGAAAGGAAGGAGTGATCCGAGCGTACCTGTCTTTCTGTAGGAGGCCTCATTCCAGGCCGCACCGAGCACACCCTCAAGCGTAGCCATCAAACCAGGTAAACTCCATTAGTCTCACTATGTCAGAGGGTAGCTCTCAGTCTTCTAAGCTCTCGACAGCCTGCGGTTTTTAAGAGAAGGTTCTGCCAGTTCCAATAAAGCTATGTCTAGGCTAAATGGCACGTATCCAGGATCTGTGACGTAATCGGTCCAGGGTGTCCAGATACCGGCGAACCGGTCTCGGGAGTCCCTACAGGTCGCTATCCAGTCTTCAGCCTCTCGGACTGCATTTACCCCACCGATCCACTCCTCCCGGGTAGGGACTCTGGGCTGCTTCCAAAAAGTTGGGAGCAGGCGTCTAGCCGCATTTAATAAGTGGGGCAGTACGCTCTTCCTATATTGACTGAGTGGGATCGGAGGGACATGCAAGAGGAAGTGCGTCGGAGAGAGGGGAACATCAATCCCCGTTATGCTCATTATTTGGTCCTTGATGTCTTCCCAAAAGGGCCTGATTAGGGGACATTCCCACCATATGTGGATAAGCGTACCCCTGTGCCCGCAGCCACGCCAGCAAAGCTCCGATCCAGAAGGATATATGCGTGCCATATCCGCTGGTACCCGATACCAGCGGGACAATATCTTATAGTTTGTTTCTTGAGCTTTTGAGTCTATGGAGGACGAGTGAGTAAGGTCGTACAGGTGAGTCAACTGTGAGTCAGTGAATTCCTGTCCTAAGTCTCTTTCCCAGCTTCGAATAAAAGCAGGTTTAGGTTGATTGGCAGCAGAGCCAAGAAGTCGGTATAGTTCCGACACCATGTGGGGGATAGGTTCCTCATTAACGAAGAGGTGCTCGAACGGGGTGAGGGAGGTTGGGTCCCTAATTGAGTGGCCATGTTTCTCAAAGAAGTGGTGTAACTGCCTGTACCTCCAAAAGTTCATACGGGAGCCCTGGTGTCTGGCCTGCAGGGCGCTAAAGCTCAGGAGCTTACCATCTTTCATGAGCTTGCCGCAGCTGGCGTTTCCATCATCCACCCAGGGCCCAAAAAAGGCCATCTGTTCACCTGGGGGGAACCACAGGAACCCACCCAGTGGGGCCAGCGGGGACATAGGGGGGGCAATTTTCAAAACCGAATTGGTCCGGTCCCAGACTGAGAGCACCTGGGCTGTCAGTGGGGAGGTCGTTACCGATAGCCCCCTATATTCCCGGGGTAGCCATGGTGCATAGGATAAATTCCTGCCCGCCAAGCATTTCTCCAGGGAAACCCATAGTTTTGAGTGGGTATGGAAACGCCAGTTTAGTATTCTCTGGAGGGCTATGGCCCTGTAGTAGCGTCTGACATCGGGGATCCCCAGGCCGCCCTCCCGTTTTTGGCGCCTCAGCACCCTTAGGGCTATTCTAGGTTTCCGTGCGTTCCATACGAACGCGGACAGCATGCTGGACAATCGGTCAAAGAAGAGCCTAGGTAGGGGTATCGGTAGCATTTGTAAGTAGAAGAGTACACGTGGCAGTATATTCATTTTTATGATGTTTACTCGTCCCAACCATGTGAAGGCAGTCTGCGTCCATTGTGAGAGGTCTCTCTGGACCGCAGTAAGCAGCGGGGGATAGTTGGCCATATACAAGGTGTTGAAGCGGTCCGTGAGTTGCACTCCCAAATATCGTAGAGATGATTCAGCCCAGGTAAAGGGAAAGGCAGACCGGAGGCTCTTAGTTAAGAGGGGGGGCAAATGGATGGGCAGGAGTTCAGACTTTGTATAGTTTATTTTAAAGTTTGAGAGTGAGCCAAATTGCTTAAGTTCCTTCATCAGGTTAGGCAAAGAGATCAGGGGGTCCGAGAGGTGGAATAAGACATCATCGGCGTATGCCGAAAGCTTATGTTCCGTGTTGCCCACTTTTAGACCCTTGATGTCCTTACTGGCCCGCACGGCGCGAAGCAGAGGCTCCAGCGCTAGGGCGAATAAAAGGGGTGAGAGGGGGCACCCCTGCCTCGTGCCGTTCCTGATGGGGAAGCTGGATGAGAGGGTCCCGTTCACTTTAACCTGCGCGCAAGGTGTAGAGTATAGAGCCATGATTGATGTCAGTATTCGCGGCCCCAGTCCTATGGACTCAAGTACCGCTTTCAAATAGGACCAATCGACCCGGTCGAAAGCCTTTTCCGCGTCAGTTGATAGTATTATGTATGGCTGGGGATCCGGGCGGGTACGGGCCCAGTGAATAAGTTGGATTGCTCTAAGGGAGTTGTCCCTAGCCTCCCTGCCTACAATGAAACCTGTTTGGTCGGGATGGACTAGCTCAGGCATAAGGTGTTTAAGTCTATTGGCCAAAATTTTTGCCAGGAGTTTTATGTCCACATTAAGAAGTGAAATGGGGCGATAGCTTTGGGGGATAGTGGGGTCCCTGCCCTCCTTTGGGATCACTGTAATGTGGGCTAGTAGAGCCCCCGGGGGGATGGCAGTACCCCCCGCCACGGAGTTGAAATATTTGCACATAGGTGCCGCTAGGTGAGAAAAGAAGGCCTTGTAGTACCTTTTAGTGAGCCCATCCGGGCCGGGGCTCTTCCCATTGGGCAAGGACTCCACCGTCGCACCCAGTTCAGTTGGGGTGATCGGGAGCTCTAAAGCAGCGCGTTGGTCTTCCATGAGGGGGGGGTACCAGCCGCCGCCAAGTAGGCCTGGACCGCCGTTTGTCTGGTATCTCGTGCTTCAGGTGGGAGCTCGGATTCCAAATTGTATAGTTTGGCGTAGTATTCTCGGAACCCTGCGGCGATTTTAGAGGACTGTACCGTCAAATCCCCGGGAGAGGAGCGTAGTTTGTGTATGTATGCCTGCGCATGTTTTTTCCTGAGTGCCCGTGCGAGCATACGACCACATTTATTTCCGTGCTCGTAAAATTTATGTGACATAAATCTAAGCTGTTTACGAGTTTGGCGGTCTAAAAGACGTAGGAACAGTTCCCGTAGCTCAGTGAGAGCCTGTAGTGCTTTGGGGTCTCCATTTGCCTTGTGTTGGAGTTCAGCTTTCTGAAGGGCTGTGTGCACCCTCTGGAAGTCTGCCTGGCGGTCTCGCTTTAGTCTGGAGCCCTGGGAGATCAATATTCCCCTGACCACAGCTTTATGAGCCTCCCATACTACACCCTCGCTGACATCAACAGTGGAGTTTTCTTTAAAGTAGTGGGTTAAGGTGTCATTTGCCTCCTCCACCACCACTACATCATCTAGCAAATTTTCATTCAGCCTCCACGTCCGGGTTCTATAAGTACCTGATGGCATGGTGAAGGCAATTGTGACTGGGGCATGGTCAGAGATAGTGATGTTGCCAATGGACGCAGACTGCAAGAGCTCCAAGGTGGTACGGTCTACATATATATGGTCTATGCGCGTGTAAACATTGTGTACCTTGGAGTAGTAGCTGAAGTCTCGATCTGAGGGATGCAATACCCGCCAACTATCCACCAAGAGGTGGGATTGGAGGGTCTTGCGAAAATGTTTGAGGAACGCATAGGGGTGTGAGGGTTTTGCGTGAGACGTGTCAAGCAGGGGGTCTGGGCTGACGTTAAAGTCTCCCCCGAGGATCAAGAGGCCTTCTCGGAAGTCGGCCAGTTGCTCCAAGGTCGAGTCAATGAAGGAAAGTTGGGCGGTGTTAGGGGCATAGATGGTTGCAAACGTGTAGGTTTGTCCTGCTATACTACCCTTCAGGAAGACATACCTACCCAAAGGGTCGATTTTATTACCCGTGGGCTGGAAAGGGCAGGACTTGTGGATTGCTATGGCCGTCCCTCTAGATTTGGAGACAGGGGAGTTACTGAGAAACCACTGATTAAAGAGGTGAGTGGGCAGCTTAGGAAGTGATTGGGGCGTGAAGTGGGTCTCTTGAAGGAAAACTACCTGTGCCTTGAGCCGTTTTAGTTCCCACCATAATTTGCTGCGTTTGTGAGGGGAGCAGAGGCCTCTAACATTATATGAGCTTACCTTTAAAGTAGCCATGGGGAGGTCTGGGAATGGTCGAGGTGCCAAAGTCGGTGGTGTGCTCGGCGCGGGTGGCAATGCAGTGGAACACTCCTGAGAGAGGGAAAAGAGAGAGGAAGGAAAGGGAGGGAGAAAGTGATAGGACAAAACAACAAAAAAGAAAAGAAAAAACATATGAGAGCAGTATCAAGAACATATTGAGCAAGACAAACTGGCCGAAGCCATTTTAACATGTAAAACATCTGAGGGTCGTGTTCGAGACCCCGCCCCCTATAGGGGGGGGAGTCTCCGACCACGAACCCGTGATCCCAATGGGGATCTGTACCCAGAATGAGGGCGGCCTACTCGGGGTACGTGAACCAACATAGGGGGGAAGGTGAGGGGTCACTGTCTCCGTCCACCGCATCTAACTATGTGCGGTATAGGGGGAGTAAGAAAGGGGTCACCCATACTCGGTCCCCATGGGGTGCGGGCTCTACTAAGTCTGTCGCGAGTGGTCGGGGTGCCACTTAAGCTTATGAGATCCCAACCAGCTCAATCAGGCGGCTGGGCAAAAAGAGAGATTGAGTTAGTTGCCAAAATAAGTGCGAGCAAACAAGGTCCATCTTCAGCAGCATAGGGGAGTCCAAGGCACAGCCTTCGAGGGGGAATCTTTCAAAGGGGGGGCCCGTGCACCGGCATGGGCTAATTTTGCCATCAGTCTCTCGGGGCCGGGCCTGGTGAAGAATCGGAGGGATGTCGTCTGCGGTCTCGTCTGCGGTTCTTGCGCCCAGCTGGCAGCCACGGTTGAGTTGATTGTGGCTTAGGGTCTAGGTGGTTGGATGTTCCCCGCCAGTCTGGGAAGTCCACAGGGTCTAATTCAAGAGAGGCCAGGAAGTTTGGCAGGTCATCTTTGGTGTGGAGGGTCACCGTCTTGCCAGCTTTGGTGACTTGGAGGTAGAAGGGAAAGCCCCAGCGGTACTGCAAGCCCGCTTCGTGTATAGCTACTAGGAGGGGGCGAAGTGATCGTCGTTGCATGAGAGTGCGCCTGGAAATATCTTGATAGAAGGTTAAATGTGCGCCATCAAAGTCAAAGTAGGGCTTGCCGCGCATTTTTTGCATAATGCGGTCTTTAAGCGTGTATTTATGTAGCTTACATATGATGTCCCATGGGTTATTCACGTCTTGGGATGGGGGCTTAAGGGCCCTGTGCGCACGATCTATTTCCACAGAGTCAGTAGCAGGCAGTCCCAATATTTCCTTAAATATGCCCTCCAAGCTAGGGATAATGTCTCTAGTTGTTGTCGCTTCAGGCATTCCTCTTATTCTGATGTTGGCCCTGCGACTGCGGTTCTCCATATCATCTAACTGACAGAGCAGGGCCTCAATCTGGTGATCTTGCGTAGTGCACTTATCCTGGAGCATGGAAATCACTGGGATGGTGTCCTCCAATCTTTGCTCTAGGGCCTCCACTCTACCCCCCAGGTGCAAGGTATCAGCTTTAAGTTGAGCAATGTCCTCCTTGAGGGCCTTCTCTACCCTGTCTGCGAAGCGCTCCAGGTCATCTCTGGTGGGGAGAGACCAAATATGGCGCCTGAGGTCTGCATCAGCCAGCGGGTCTGGGGCTCCAGAGTCTCTGGCCAGGGTTGATGGAGAGCCAGGAGAGATGGAGGGGGGCGAGTTACTCACCGACCCTGGGGATGGTATGGGGGAGCCTGAAGGCTGATGCGATCGTGCGTCGGAGCTCTGCGAGGCCTTGGGTGCTTTCTGGGCCTTCGCGACCGGCGCCATCTTTGAAGCCTCGCGGCTCTGCCCACGGGTCCCGGGGAAGAAAGACTCCAGCTGCCCCTGTCTGGTCCGATCGTAGCGTGGTGGCTGTGAGGACGCCCGGTTCCGCTGGGACATGTTAGGTGTCAGCTGGGGTGAGTGTCTCCCTCGTAGCTTATGGCAAGTGCGGCGGCGGGACGGAGCTGCAGAGACACGCGTCCTCACTCCTCCATGGTCAGGACACGCCCCCTGATGTCCCTATTTTGATCGCTTTCTTGCAACTGTGTTATGTGGACCTCGACATGACTATATGATACCTGTGCCTGGTCTATCGTTAGATTGCCTTATGATGTACAAAAAAACAATTTAAAAAAATGAATAAAACCTTTTTTGCAAAAAAATTAAATAAACAATTCTTTAGGAAAACTTTGTAACTTAAAGCGCACACTGGCGGAAAATTCAAAACAGTGTCCCTTTAAGAAGAAGTGGCTTTGGTTACACTATAATCCGACTTGCCTGAAGGAAGGAAAAAAAACAACCTCGGAATCACCTCAATTAATATTTCAGTAATTATCACCAAATTAAGCATTTTAATATTTACTTTCAGGATGTTAATCTGCTGGTCAGACGCCAGTGGCATCCAATAGTATGGAGGTTCGGGGAGTTCGTTCGAAATTCTTTGCCCTTCAAATAAGTCTTTGCCCGAGGGTGTAAAGTTACATGTTGGCTATTATATGGAAAAACACACCCTCTTTTTTTAAATGTTTTTCGTTCCAAAGTATCCTTAACTTTTCCAGGCCCCCGGGTAAGAACCGAGAAAGGGAAATCTTTCAGGAAACAAATCTCATTTTACTGACAATACTTGGCAGGTAGAAGTATGTACATCGCATGCCATCGAATATAATGCCCAGTGTGCAACTGGATGGTACAAGGGGGAGAGGAGATCAGATAGATAGATAGATATCTCTATATATGTCTTCAGTGATCACCTCTATATGTCCTGGTGATAATCTCTATATGTCCCAGTGATCTTTATACATCCCAGTGAAAATGTGTCCTGGTGATCCTCTTTATATATCCGAGTGATAATTTCTATAGGTCCCAGTGATAGCCGCTATAGGTCCCGATGATTACCTCTATATGTCCCAGTGATCATTTCTATATGTCTCATTGATAATCTCTATACTGAAAGTCCCAGTGATCATCTCTGTATGTCCTGGCCATCATTTCTATATGTCCCAGTGAAAATCTCATTCTCTGGGCACAGCCTGGTACAGTGTGTACCTCCCAGTGATAATCTCTATATGCCCCAGTGATCAACTCCTATATGTCCCGTTGATCCTCTCAATATGTCCTGGTCAACATTTCTATATGTCCCGGTCAAAATTTCTATATGTCCCAATGACAATCTCTGGGCACTCAAGGAACAGGATGAGGAGACAAGGACACAACGCAACGTCTTTGCAAACCGCCCAAAACTTTCTGTATCTCCCAGTAATAATCTCTATATGTCCCAGTGATCATCTCTGTATGTTCTGGCCTTCATCTCATTATGTCCCAGTGACCATCTCTATATGTCCCAGTGACCATCTCTATATGTCCCAGTGACCATCTCTATATGTCCCAGTGATCATCTCT
Organism: Rana muscosa; assembly: GCA_029206835.1. Lineage (NCBI taxonomy): Eukaryota > Metazoa > Chordata > Amphibia > Anura > Ranidae > Rana > Rana muscosa. Next base: position 282,375,450 of record CM055124.1, read on the forward strand.
ATATGTCCCAGTGATCATCTCCATATGTCCCAGTGATCATCTTCATAAATCCCAGTGACCATCTTCATAAATCCCAGTGATCATCTCTATATGTCCCAGTGATCATCTTCATATGTCCCAGTGATCATCTCCATATGTCCCAGTGGTCATCTCTATATGTCCCAGTGATCATCTCTATATGTCCCAGTGATCATCTCTATAAATCCCAGTGATCATCTCCATATGTCCCAGTGATCATCTCCATATGTCCCAGTGATCATCTCTATATGTCCCAGTGACCATCTCTATATGTCCCAGTGATCATTTCTATAAGTCCCAGTGATCATCTCTATATGTCCCAGTGATCATCTCTATATGTCCCAGTGATCACCTCTATATGTCCCAGTGATCATCTCCATATGTCCCAGTGATCATCTCTATATGTCCCAGTGACCATCTCTATATGTCCCAGTGATCATCTCTATATGTCCCAGTGATCATCTCTATATGTCCCAGTGATCATCTCTATATGTCCCAGTGATCATTTCTATAAGTCCCAGTGATCATCTCTATATGTCCCAGTGATCATCTCTGGGCACACAAGGCACAGGGCGAGAAGACGAGGACACATCACAATGTCTTATAAACTTCCCGTCTTTCCCTCCTTCCTCGTGTCTCATGTAAAGCCTCCTCCGGGAGCGAGGCCTCCTTGTCAATGGTCTCCTCAATCTGACAGATCTTACCTTGGCAGCTCATTTTCTAATGAGTCTGTACATCAACGCTGATTAATGTAATAAAGAATTCATGAAGCAAATGATTGTAACATGAAGACACTATGAAGAGGAGAACGGCCTTGTGGAATATGTTAAGGAGAGGTCCTGCCTTTTTAACCTTCCTATAATTGTGCTGACAAAGACACCAGGAGGAGGAGGCAGGGAATCATCTGTGTTCACCCAAATCTGTGACCAACCGCTCTACACCATTGGTCGGCACTCATTTTAAAGTTGCATCAACCTTTTATGTACAATTTATTTATTTTTTCCTAAAAGTGAACCTGAATTAACTATTTAAAGCTTCTAAACAAAAGCCCCCACCCCACCCCCCTCTCAATTTTTTACCAGGATTCCACCCCAAGCTTGCTCTCATTGGATAGAAAGCTGACAGGTCAAGCAAGGGGGGGTGATTTCCTCTCTGCAGTCTGTGTAATCTGATCTCTCATCTAACACCACTCATCCCATCCCCATTACAGAACCATAACAAGCAATGATGTTCTAGGGCCAGAACGCACAGCGTCATTCGTTGCTATGATGATGGCAGCTGGCTTGCCTGCTCCATGGCAACACATAGCTCTGATCCAGGGCAGGAGTCTATCTCCTCCAGACCTCCTCTACCTACCGGCTCCCTCCCTCTGCCTCGCTGCTGGAGCCAAATAGTAGGGCTCTTAAGTGAAGAGGGGACTGTGTGATTAGGGGGGTATATAGTGGGGAGACTATGTGATTGGGGTCTCTGTGATGGGGAGACTCTGATGTGATGGGGTTACTCATGTATAGGGGCTTCCCCTGAGGAGTGCCTCAGATTTTTTGGGACTATGCAGTGATGGTGGCCACTGACGTGATGGGAGTCCTCTGATTTGAAGAGAGGGCTCTGATGTGATAGGGGACCACTGATGTGATGGGGGACCACTGATGTGATGGGGGCACCTTTGATGTAAAGAGTGGGCTCTGGTGTAATGAGCGGACCTCTGATATGAAGGGGGGCTTTAATGTGATGAGAGGACCTCTGACATAATGAGGGACTTCTGATGTGAAGAGGGGGCTGTGATGTCATGGGAGCATTTTTGAAGTGAGGGGGGGGGGCTTTGATGTTATGAGTGGACCTCCAATGTGATGTGGAATCCTTTGATGTGAAGGGGGCCTTAATGTAATCGGGGGCCTCTGACCTGATAGGGGAACCTCTGATATGATGAGGGGACTTCTGATGTGAAGGGGGACCTCTGATGTGATCAGGGGGATTTCTGATGTGATGTGGGAAGCTCTAATGTGATGGGGGACCTCTGCCACGATGGGGACCTCTGATTTGATGGGGGACCTCTGACATGATGGTGATTCTCTGTTGTGATGGGAAAACCTCTGATGTGAAGGGGAGGGGGGGATCAGGGTCACATGCCTGATGAAGCGGTCCCGTGTGTATGGCTGTGAAACTTTGCAATCTGATGTAATGATGTGATCGCTGAATAAAGCTTAGGACCAATTCCGGAGATCCTTGGTGTGCTGGTGACATTCTATTGCTCTGATGTGATGAGGGGACCTCTGATGTGAAGGGGGGCTCTACTGTGACTGGAGTCCTCCGACATGGTGGGAAGACCTCTGATGTGATGGGGTACCTCTGATGTGATGGGGGCCTCTGATGTGATGGAGGACCTCTGATGTGATAGGGGACCTCTGATGTGATGGGGGACCTCTGATGTGATGGGGGACCTCTGATGTAATAGGGGACCTCTGATGTGATGGGGGAACCTCTTATGTGATGGAGGACCTCTGATGTGATAGGGGACCTCTGATGTAATAGGGGACCTCTGATGTGATGGGGGAACCTCTGATGTGATGGAGGACCTCTGATGTGATAGGGGACCTCTGATGTGATAGGGGACCTCTGATGTGATGGGGGACCTCTGATGTAATGGGGGACCTCTGATGTAATAGGGAACCTCTGATGTGATGGGGGAACCTCTGATGTGATGGAAGACCTCTGATGTAATAGGGGACCTCTGAAATGATGGGGGACCTCTGATGTGATGGGGGACCTCTGATGTGATGGGGGACCTCTGATGTGATAGGGGACCTCTGATGTGATAGGGGACCTCTGATGTGATGGGGGAACCTCTGATGTGATAGGGGACCTCTGATTTGATGGGGGACCTCTGATGTGATGTGGGACCTCTGATGTGATGGGGGAACCTCTGATGTGATAGGGGACCTCTGATGTGATGGGGGAACCTCTGATGTGATGGGGGAACCTCTGATGTGATAGGGGACCTCTGATTTGATGGGGGACCTCTGATGTGATGTGGGACCTCTGATGTGATGGGGGACCTCTGATGTGATAGGGGACCTCTGATGTGATGAGGGACCTCTGATGTGATGGGGGACCTCTGATGTGATAGGGGACCTCTGATGTGATGAGGGACCTCTGATGTGATGAGGGACCTCTGATGTGATGGGGGACCTCTGATGTGATAGGGGACCTCTGATGTGATGTGGGACCTCTGATGTGATGGGGGACCTCTGATGTGATAGGGGACCTCTGATGTGATAGGGGACCTCTGATGTGATGAGGGACCTCTGATGTGATAGGGGACCTCTGATATGAAGTTAACGTCCTCAAGGCCATTATGTGCTTCATCCCAGGTGCAGGTTTACCATTGACTGAAGTAACATTTACATTCTAGACTGGGGTTCTTCAAGATTTTTCATACATTTAAAGGGTGCCATGACTGAAAAAAGGTTGAGAAACGTTGATCTAAAAAGTAAAGCTGATCTTTATGGTATTTTGGTTGGTTTGGCCTTCTACTTTAGGTTTAAAATATTCCCTTGGCCGAACTGATATCCATTCCTTGTCGGAATGTCAGGAATTGTCGATGAAGCCGGATTAGCGAGGTCTATTTTTTATTTTTCTTTCTTTTTTCTTTTTTTTTTTAGCCCACCCTGTTATCAGATAAATATAAGTTTCTCCTAGCATTGCTCCCCAATGAGCCTACCTGTAACCAAGCACTCTTAAAAGCTGGAAAAATGCAGAAACTGCCTGTTAGACGTATCGGATGAAAAGCCAGAGACGTAGACTTGGTGAGATACATGTGCCCTACCTGCTTAGACCCGCCGATAGCGGATAATTACCCACCTCTCCTGGGTAATCTGAACTTATAATTACTCATTAACAATATAGGGGGAGTAGTGGATATTCTGCCTGAAGAAGGAAGAGCCGGAGCGCTCTACAAAGGCAAGGAGGTAGGGTGAGAACGCCTTGATGGCTTGAATAAGGAGGTAATACGTTTGTGAAGAGATCTTGGAGATATCCTATCTCTGGTTGGGTGGGTATTGGCTGTTTCAGTGGCGTTCTTCTGTCTCGCTACAAAAGCCGCGAGTAAATCCTAGTTCAATGGGGCTCTGAAAGCAGATAAGGTTCCTCCAGATACAGAAATCGAAGGAGAGATAGGGAGATATTAATTCCATCCATCTACGGCACACGGCACAGGTCTGCTGAATAGGTGGATTCTTGGAGATTGAACAGTAGATACAACGTGAACCTACAACGTTAAAAAAATTATATATTATGACTACTTTATTATTACAGATCCACCGCACAGCTATGTGAAGCCTCCTTATTGCCTATTTTAACCCCACTTTTGCTATAAAAAAAATGTGCCCCAAGCGTGACATTGCATGCGGCTTCGGGAGGCTTTGCCTGTGCTTGCTGCCCACCGATTGTTGAATGATTTTTGCCGCAGATGTGAAGCACTGCGACCGCAGCATGTAAACACCCCAGTCTTTTGCCATTAAAGGGGGTGCCAAAAACACGACTCAACCACACATTTTTACACCCCCTACCTCCACCAGCGCCGCACATCTAAACCTAGCCTAAAGCCTCGTACACGCGACCGGTTTTCTCGGCAAGAAACGACAAGAAAACTGCCGGGAGAGCTTTCTTGCCGAGAAAACCGGCCGTGTGTACGAGGCTTTCAGGTTTCTCGTCAAGAAAACTGACCAGAATCTCGACGAGAAAAAAAAGAGAACCTGCTTTCTTTTTTCTCGTCGTGATTCTCGTCAGACTGTATTTGGACGAGAAAACCGTTCGTGTGTATGCTTTTCCGAGCCTTCAAAAACCGCGCATGGTCAGAATCAAGTATGAGACGGGAGCGCTACTTCTGGTAAAACTAGCGTTCGTAATGGAGATAGCACATTCGTCACGCTGTAACGAACTGAAAGCACGAAGACTGAAAGGCGCAAATCGTCTCT